>JASSKH010000002.1:10091806-10776806 GCA_031763025.1 Macrocystis pyrifera | reverse complement strand
ACAAAAACACCCATGCCACAAGCTGCTTCTCGTACGTTGAGGCTGTCACTCCCTGGGCCATGAGGGATTTCTTGTCATTCCCTTCGGCCCCAATCTCGACGTACTCGTCGCTGTCGAAGACAGTCTCGAATCCGTGGAGCTTCGTGTAAACCTTCATCTGCTTACAGAAAACTTCAAAATCCTCCTTGCCTTTCAGCACAGGGATCGCCATTTTGGGCTGCCCCAAAAAAACTTGTCCTCGAAGTCCACCCGACACGTTAGAGGGCTGCTCACCTGTGGGGGTATTACCCCAGTCCTCCCTTCTTCCACCGTAGTGGCCAGCTCCCTCGGGAACGCGTTCACCCTCCCGGCTCCCGTTGCCAACGTCGGAGTGTTCCGACCCTGGCGTTGAAGCATCTCTCCCTGCTCCAACTGCAGTAGATAGCTGTTGCTGTCTACAGGACCCCATCTGTGCCATCATCTCAAGGATCTCGGCGTGATTCGCCTTTCGACGCTCCTCTGCGTCGGCGGCCGCCTGCTGCAGCCCCTCGAGGGCGAGGCCCTGCTCTAATACCATAGTCCGAAGATCTTCTACTTCGTCACCCATGAGCCTAGGTTGCCAACGTTGAAAAACTCTAGAGTGTTCGTAAGTCCCAGGCGAAGAAAGATGATGTTTCAGGTTTTAGTATTATTCTCCCGGCAGAGTAGATACAGATGGAAGTGGCCCTGGTGGGGATCACGTACACCCACAGAAGTAACCACCAAATAATCTCATAATAAGCCAATATACCGAATAGTCATGAAACCGTCAAATACTGAACAAGCACATTCGAACAAGCAGGAGTTGCAGAAGTAGCAGGAGTGGCAGGAGTAGAAGAAGTAGAAGGAGTAGCAGGAGTAAAAGGAGTAGCAGGAGTAGCAGGAGTAGCAGGAGTGGCAGGAGTAGCAGGAGTAGCAGGAGTAGCAGGAGTAGCAGGAGTAGCAGGGATAGCAGGAGTAGCAGGAGTAGCAGGAGTAGCAGGAGTAGTCGTAGCAGTCGTAGTAGTCGTAGTAGTCGTAGTGGTAGTAGTAGTAGTAGTAGTAGTAGTAGTTGTGTTGTAGTAGTAGTAGTAGTAGTAGTAATAGTAGTAGTAGTAGTAGTAGTAGTAGTAGTAGTAGTAGTAGTAGTAGTAGTAGTAGTAGTAGTAGTAGTAGTAGTCGTAGTTTGGAGTAGTAGTAGTAGTAGTAGTAGTAGTAGTAGTAGTAGTAGTAGTAGTAGTAGTAGTAGTAGTAGTAGTAGTAGTAGTAGTAGTAGTAGTAGTAGTAGTAGTAGTAGTAGTAGTACTAGTAGTAGTTCTAGTCGTAGTGCTAGTAGTGGTACTAGTACTAGTACTAGTACAAGTAGTAGTAGTACTAGTAGTAGTAGTACTAGTAGTAGTAGTAGTAGTAGTAGTAGTAGTAGTAGTAGTAGTACTAGTAGTAGTACTAGTAGTACTAGTAGTAGTACTAGTAGTACTAGTAGTAGGAGTAGTGGTAGTAGTAGTAGTGGTTGAAGTAGTAGTATTCGTTTTAGTAGTAGTAGTGTGTAGTAGTAGGAGTAGGAGTTGTCGTAGTAGTGGTAGTTGTAGTACCAGTAGTACTAGTAGTGGTAGTGGTCGTAGTAGAAGTAGTAGTAGTAGTGGTAGAAGTAGTAGTAGTAGTGGTAGTAGTAGTAGTAGTAGTAGTAGTAGTAGTAGTAGAAAAAGTAGTGTTTCCTAAACAGGTCACGGTAAACCTGACTTGTTTTGTCTCGGCTACTCGTATATTGTCTTACCCCTGGCGTATCTATGTGCTCCTGCTGTCACGCTTCTGGCCGCTGGCCCCGTTTCGTGCACTTCTACCGGTATCTCTTACGCGGGAAAGGGTGGTACCTGTATCTCTGACAACGTCGCGGCGATGAGACTGCAGGAGCTCAGCATCACAAGAAAGACGTGCGAGGCAACCTATCCGGGACGTGTGTAGGGGCGGTAATGTCGCACCCCTGTAAGTCCCCTTGGGAAGCGGTCGAGAAGTACTGCGAGAACTAAACGGATAGGAGGGAATGCGCCAAGTGGGTGGGGGACTTTTTTTTTGTCTAGAACAATACCTGTATGTTACGCCAGACATGGAGCGCCAAAATATATGGGGGCAACGAGGATCTTTATTTCGTCCCACATGTTTTCTTTTTCGAAAACATTCGTGAGCCGTATTGTTGGTTTCGTGACAGGGAATTGAGTCCACGATTTACTTTTCTCGTACTCGATTTCGTTCGCTTAAACTCCTTGAAAATAAAAACCGTTGTAAAAGCTGGAACGATCCAACCCAATTTATTATGATACTGGGTTTAGTACGGAGGTGCGACATTTAGTATCGATTCCATTTCCTGGATGGGTGCCGGTACGCCTTGCCCCCGAGATCACGGCGGAGAGTGTTTGACCTGCTAACTCTACAAAACTATCGAGAAAAGTGGTCGCCGACATGATTAGTATTTGACCGCGCGGACTTACACAGCTGGTACGTGGTGGCGATGGCGTGCTCTTTCTCACTTTTACCGTACCTTCAACATCGTCCCGTGTGTGTCGCACATCCCCTTGTTTTGGCAGGAATGTGACGGCGTGTGGGTAGCGATCGAAGACCTCGTCAAGGGCGCAGGCTGCGAAAACTATGTCAAGGGCTACCTCAAAGAGTAAGTAATTTGTTGTACTATCGATTGACGTGGTGCCAGTCTCAGGTTTTACCGAGCGATACACCATGAAGTGCACGTAACCACACACCCTTCCGTGTGTGTGTTGACCGCAGGAGCCGCAAGTACTGGTCACGCTGTTACCACCCAACGGCGTTGACGTTGAATATGACAGCATCGCAAAGGGTGTAGGGGATCTTCGGTGTCCTCAAGAAAGGCCGTTTTCTACACCGACGCACCACCCTGGTTTGGGTCAAGCAGGAACTCGAAAGACGAGTAAAAGAATTCGCTGTTGCGTCTCGCCTGTGAGTATTGTTGGCGAGAGTAAGAATCACCTTGGGCCAATATTATATATAAACTTGAGTACCAGCTGAAGTTGACATACCACGGCAAGGAAAGTATGTGCGTGCCTATTGTGGGTTGACAGTCTTACAGAATGACCTCAGAGGGGGCTGGTTGTGGAGTGTCATCGTGACCTTCTGTTATTGTGTGTTCCCTCCTGTATAGTCCGTCAGTGTCATAACTCAACATTTCCACACGGACGATTATACCTACCTCCAAAACAGGCTCAGCTCCAAGCGTACCAGCCTCGTCAAAAAGCACATTGACGATCCCGTCCTCAAGTCTGCAGAGCCTATCATGAGGAAGCTAGAAAAAGTGTTCGATGCAGCACTTACGCCCGAAACGTGAGTTGAAAATGCAGCGTCTGCAGTTGTAAGGTAGTACATCGTACAGCCCCAAAATATTCGGGACCTTCGTCTTCATGCGGTGAATGTGTACATATCGTATATATTCCTACTCAAGCCCACCCTGCCGGTATATTTTGTATTCCAGCTCACCCTGCTGTTTTGTTTTATACCTGGCATATTGTATGTTACCCATGTTGACGGACATCCATCGCACGTTGTCGACTGCCCTCGACAGGAATTGACGGCCGAAATGTTGGCCAGTACCACGTATGACACCTCTCACCTGGCAGAGGGACAGGCTTGCCACGAGTACTTCATGCGTTTAGCCACTCAGGCGGGCGACCACCTTGACGTATGCGCTCAGGTGCCGGAGGAAGCCTTTGAGAAAGATGATGCTCCAGACACTTCAGTGTGGGGGACTACACCATTGGGGTCTTTCGTTGACGTTGTTTCTAACGTCAATATCGACTGTGCGGTTCGCGCCGTGTACAGGTACACGGATCATCCGGTTGGGCACATTATTGTAGTTGGGCCGGACGGCTTCCAACTGTGCACGTGCCTCAAAATTATGAGGTGTGGCTTGCGTTGCAGTCATACCTTGGCCGCGCTCGTGACTAGGTTGGGCGCCGAAGAGTTCCTCGGCGAATCCATCCACCCGCGATGGCGGACCTCTGTTGGTCCGTGGAGCTTGCACAGTGCGGGTCTGAGCGCTTTCGACGGTCATTAACGTGGAACGTATACGGATGGATTCACGGGCGATTTAGGTGACATGGACTTTGACGATTCTCAGGATGACCCGGCCGACGGTACTGTATCCGTGCTGAGAGGCAGATTGTACGGGAACTGCCTCGCGCGTGCCATGAAGTGGGCCAGTGCTGTATCCGACCAATATGACGGTACCCCAGCTTCGTGTGTGCGATATTATGAACTGCTTGATAGATTTGATCGTGATGTTACGGCAACCGTTACGGCAACTGTGGTTGCGGATGGCGTGACGGGGCTGGGCAACCCCCCTCTGTCCGTCTCGAAGAGCCGAAAGGACACTACTGTAGGCATATAGACGGTTTTGAGGGACGCCCCAAAAACAAGGCCAGGGGCGAGGACGTTGCCAGTTGGGTAGACGTGGCGAACTAGACTCGAGTAGCCTCCGCTGCGGTCTGAGTGTTGTGATATTTGAGTGGATACAACGTTTTCGTATCTTGTTTGCAGAAAGAGTGGCAGTGTCGAGGATACAACCTATTTTTCAACATGGCTTGCCGCATGCTTGCTACAAGTATCATCTTGTGTTATGGTGTGCATCGTGGCCCGGTTGCCCGGGCCTTTTATCTCAAGTCCGAACGCATGGCTGGATCATTCTTTGGATCGGGTAACTTCATGACAGGTCATGACATGTCTTGTTGTAGTAAAGGCTGGTGGGTGGGTAGTTGACGTCGTAGTGGGTAGTTGGGTGGGGGTGTGGGTGGGTGACCGTTCCGGGTTGCGTGCATCGTGTTTCGTCTGCGAGTGTCGCAGTGTATCAATAATTCTTTCTAAGAATACGCTTGTGTAATGATAGTAATGGTGGTGTCCTCATGACTCTTCACAACTACATCTGTTTCAGTAAAAAAATTAAAAAAACCTATACGATATTTTCGCACACTAACACTCACACACTTTTTGAGTAACGTGGGTCGGATTGGTGGTTGGGTGGGGAACATACACGTCGTGCTGTACTCCTATTGTACATCGTTGGTGGCGTGGTGGGTGGGTGGGTGGGTGGGTGGGGAACGTATACTCACTGCTGTACTATTATTACGGGGGACCATAGTAAATTGTAGGGCAGGGCAAAGGTTGCCCCGCTGTTCCCTAGGGTTTTACCATATAACAAAAGGTTGGCCGGCGGTATGACAATTCTCTCGAGACGTCGAAATTTGCCACGTAGAATATTACTGTTTGCAGATGCCGCTGTAGCCGCTATTTCGAAGTTATCAACATAAACTAAACGTCACAGACGCATCGCGCAGATTACGACGACCTCGATGTGTCGCGAACACACCCACACCAAATAAGACGCCGCCGTGAAGTCCAAGATGACAAAAGGCATACAAGTTGACTTATCGCCGGTGATCGTCACGTGCATGCACCCCGTAAACAACACTCTGTCGACCGAACAGTTAATACAAATGTAGCTGCGCCGAACTCGCAAAGCTGGACGCGCCGTGCAACATTTCTGCAAAAAGCGTTCTAGCAAAAGAGGGCAACGAGAAGCTGTTTCGAAGAAAAAAACATACCCAAGAACGTCACAGTCGCATCGCGCAGACTGCGATGACCTGGACGTGTCGCGGACACACCCACACCAAATAAGACGCTGCCGTGAAGTCAAAGATGACAAACAAGGAAACTTTTCGCCGATGATCGTCACGCACATGCATGTTCGTAGAGTCCAAGCCTGGATGCCCTGACCACCACGTGGTCTGATGAGTTGCTTTATAATCGTTGTATTAGAGGACAGAGGAGGGGAGAAAGAGCGGAGCCTAGCTCGTAGCTCGGAGCAGAGAACGGAGCAGAGAACGGAGTGCTCAAACTCTCCTCGTGAACACACGGCATAATTCATAATAACGCCTGCGAAGATATACGCAACCCTCTACAACTTGTAACCGTCGCTGCTGGAACGATCCAAACGAACACCCTCCCTGGCTCTTCACAGCAGTGACGAGACCGAAAAGACATTCAAGACTTGCTAGGACCTAAGAACAGCCAACGACAGTCCCGCAGGAGGAAACCCGGCCACCGGGTCAAAACCCCCTGTATAACACATATACTCCAAACCATTGCAATTGAAACAACGGCCGCATTCCAGACGATGACCATGGCCAGAAAATAAAACGCCAAGCGGTGCCCTACTCCCCCATGCCCCTCAAAGTAGCGCAGGGTTGGCGACCTGACAAATTATTCCTCGCATCACTCAAACATGGTACTCATCGAATAATGCTCATACCCCTCACTCACCCTCCAAAGGCAGATTCAACAAGAACCTACGATGAGACTTAAAAGGGGTCGCAGCAAGGGATTTCGTCAAAATATCCGCGTGCTGCTCTTCCGAAGCTACGAACTGAATGTCGATCTTCTTAGCACGAAGTAGCTCTCTGACAAAATGAAAACGCACGTCGATATGCTTACTCCGAGCAGAACTAAGAGGGTTTTCAGCCAACGCTATGGCCCCCTGGTTATCCTCGAAAACCCGGACACATGATCCGCTTAGCTCTGGACAGATAAACGACAACACCGCGCCCGTAAACAAAGCTTCCTTCAAACCTTCACCCAGGGCGACATACTCTGCTTCTGCGGTCGACAACGTAACACACCTCTGCGTACTACTTGCCCAACTGACGGCCGCACCCCCTAGGGTAATTACCGTCCCCGATACCGAGCGCCTATCGTTCGACTTATCCGCATAATCAGCATCACTATACGCAGTCAAATCCAAACCCGAGCCCCGTACAAAAGTCAATCCCATAAACCTGGTCCCGTGGAGGTAAGCCATAATCCTCAAAACTGCCTTCCAGTGCCTCTCCGTTGGGTTGTGGGAGTGGCGCGCCACAGCACGCACAGCGTTCGAGATGTCCGGCCTCGTCATGGTCGACAGCCACATCAAGCTGCCCACAGCCTCCCTGTACGGCCAGTCTCCTCCAAGTTCGCCCTCCTCTCTTGACCTAGTTCCACACCGGGGGTCGCGGGGATATCAGAGGATGAGTTAACACCAAAACGATTCAGCATGCTCTCAATGAACGCCTTCTGCGTAATCTCCAATGTCCCCAGTTCCCAGTCGCGTTTGAAAGCACAACCAGTGTACCAAGTCAGTTCGCCAAGGTTATTCGTGGGAAATTTCATAGCTAGCGCGGCATGGAAATCTCTACATGTCTCATCCGATCCTGCGATCACGATGTCATCTACATGAACGGCCATGATCAGTTCTACCTTGCCGTCCACAACCATGCGAAACACACACGGGTCAGACCTACACTGCTCCATTCCGTACTCTACCACGGTCTCTACCAATAATCCGGCCCACTGCCGTCCGCTCTGCTTTAGACCATACAGTGATCTGTTTAGGCGGACGATCTTTCCTGACATGTCACCACACCCACCGGGCAGTTTCATGTATATCTCGGCGTCGAGTTTCGCGCGAACAAAAGCTTGTGCGACGTCTAGATGAAAAATCTTTAGACCATGTTCATTTGCAACAGCCGCCAGAATTTTAACTGACGCTGACGAGGGAGTCGGTGCAAACGTTTGAAAATAATCTACATCCTGCACCTGGCTAAAACCCTTAGCCACAAGTCTGGCCTTTGTCTTTACTATCAAGCCATCCTTATCCGTCTTGTAGGTAAACACCCACTTCGCACCTACAGGTTTCCGCCCTTTTGGCGGTGTCGCGGCTTCGTACGTACCGGTCGTTTTGTGACCGTCCAACTCAATTTTCATGGCCTCGTGCCACGCCGCTTTATATTGAGAACGCTCTACATCTGCTACGGACTGTGGGGGCGGTTCTACGTCTTCCGGGAAACCACTCGGCATGTACACGCTCAACTCCCCTTTGTTCTCCACAGCAGGTCCTTCGGCCATCAAAGCCACTGCGTCCTCCGTCGTCCAGGGCGTACGATCCAGCATACTCCCAGGCTTCGTCCACGACTCGTACGTTGCCGCAAGCAGCGCGTCTGCGGCCCTTTCATCCATCCTTACCTGGTGCACAGCAGGTTCACCCTCCAGGCGTTGGCTTTGACCCCGAGTCCGGCCCCGTACTGTCGGGGGGAGCCGGCCCCAGGTGCTGAGCTCGTGTGCTGGCCTCCCCGACAGGACCGCGGGGGGATCCTCACTGTCCCCTTGCCCGGTGTCGGAGGCTGATGCTGCGCCCGGGTCGTTTCCGGCCCTCCCTGTTGGGACCGAGGAGGCGTACACGGCGTCTCCTTGAGACGAATCCATCGTCTCGGGTGTTTCGGCCCTCCCTGCCGGGACCGAGGAGGCGTCCACGGCGCCCCCTTGAGACGAACCCATCGTCTCGGGTGTTTCGGCCCTCCCTGCCGGGACCGAGGAGGCGTACACGGCGCCCCCTTGAGACGAACCCATCGTCTCGGGTATTTCGGCCCTCCCTGCCGGGACCGAGGAGGCGTACACGGCGCCCCCTTGAGACGAATCCATCGTCTCGGGTGTTTCGGCCCTCCCTGCCGGGACCGAGGAGGCGTACACGGCGCCCCCTTGAGACGAACCCATCGTCTCGGGTGTTTCGGCCCTCCCTGCCGGGACCGAGGAGGCGTCCACGGCGCCCCCTTGAGACGAACGCATCGTCTCGGGTGTTTCGGCCCTCCCTGCCGGGACCGAGGAGGCGTACACGGCGCCCCCTTGAGACGAACCCATCGTCTCGGGTGTTTCGGCCCTCCCTGCCGGGACCGAGGAGGCGTCCACGGCGCCCCCTTGAGACGAACCCATCGTCTCGGGTGTTTCGTCGTCGGCCTCGCCGGCGGCAGGTGCCTGCTGTGCGCGCTCCAGCATAAACGCGTCCAGCTCAATACCCCACGTGCCGGGACCGAGGAGGCGTCCACGGCGCCCCCTTGAGACGAACCCATCGTCTCAGTGTCTAATTCCCCTACGGGAATGTACTGTGGTGGATCCGACACGAAAGCAGACCAGAAACCAACTCCTTTGGCGTAATACCGAGCATCTCTTGTCCAGGGGTTGAACGCAGATTTTAGCCCACTAAACGATATCACAGGAGTGTGTTTGAAGGCCAAATGGCGCGATAGAGGCAGATCAAATCCACCACCCAACTCACCGCCAGGGTATGCACCCCATCCTCCTGTCCTCCCCATGCTGGTCTGGATGACCCCTCGGTGGGCCAACTTCGACAGGCAACGCAGTTCTTCCGCGTCCAGTTGCTCCCAAATCTGGCGAGGCGCCCTCACGCAAATTTGTCTCTTGTTCTGCTGCAATCTCTCTTACAGCAGTGGGTACTGCCCCTTGTGGGCTCTCCCCTACAGCAGCGCTACCCTCAGCGCTGCCGGACTCCGATCGACCAATGCCTGCTTCAACAGCAGCAGTAGTCTCTCGTACTTCAGCAGTGGGTACTGCCCCTCTTGGGCTTTCCCGTACAGCAGTGGTTCCTACCTCTGCTGGACTTTCTCCTACAGCAACGCTGCCTTCAGCGCTGCCTGGCTTCGATCGACCGTTGTTCCTCATGAACTCGGTCATCATTTCCCTCATGGCGTTCAGCATCGACGCCTCGCTTTTCTCCATCGCCAGTTCGATCTCGCGTCGCAGCGTTTCAACGTCACGTGGAGAGTCGGGCTCTTCTTGAGCCGATCCCTTCGAGGGCATCGTGGGCTTCTGGTACTAGACCTCAAACGTTCAAGTTTACTAGTGTGTTCGTAGAGTCCAAGCCTGGATGCCCTGACCACCACGTGGTCTGATGAGTTGCTTTATAATCGTTGTATTAGAGGACAGAGGAGGGGGGAGAAAGAGCGGAGCCTAGCTCGTAGCTCGGAGCAGAGAACGGAGCAGAGAACGGAGTGCTCAAACTCTCCTCGTGAACACACGGCATAATTCATAATAACGCCTGCGAAGATATACGCAACCCTCTACAACTTGTAACCGTCGCTGCTGGAACGATCCAAACGAACAATGCACCCCGTAAACAACACTCTGTCGACCGAACAGTTAATATAAATGTAGCTGCGCAGAACTCGCAACGCTGGACGCGCCGTGCAACATTTCTGCAAAAAGCGTTCTAGCAAAAAGAGGCAAACAAGAAGGCATGCAGTCCTAATCGAGAAGCAATATCACAGCAAAAATCAAAACGTTTCAACACACATGTGAAGAACACGCGAGACGCTCAAGGCGGAGGTACATCGGAGTCGAATCGGCAAGGCACAGCTGCGCTCCCCACGTCGTAGTGGCCAGGACTTCGGTAAGGCGGAGGCATGATGGGTCCTCGTCTAGTCGCCTCGATAATCTCCGCGCGTTCTTGGCTTGCGCGCTCATGGTAGCTAGCACTACGGTACGGTGTCGTTTGTGCCTGGGGAACAGGCAAGGTCATAGACTTTCGAAGGTAGACATACATATGCTCGAAACCATGATACTAGTCATAATCGAAAGCGTCGCAAGACGTCGTACTCCCCCCGAGTTGCAATCGTACTTCAACCACCGCCCTGTCGCACGCAACTGGGTCACGAAATGGTTCGGAATGGAGTAGATAACAGCTTCGAGGCAGTACTCAACGCCTATCATCAAAATGGGTGACGGTGCTGGCGGCTCTCCGGCGTCCTCGTATATGTCTAAACGTGCAGACGCGAAGAAAACGCGATCTGGGGCGTTGTCCGCACTCCAAGGAAGAGTCGACCATGTGGATGTGCTGATGTGCCGGGCGCAGCTCTCGTCGCAGGGAGGGCACGGAGCAGGTCCAGGAAATGACAAGTCGGAGGCGGCTCCGGTTAGGAACAAGGCATTGACTGCATCCTGGAGTGACTGGGGCGGTCCGTGCGGGATCAAGACTGGTGCGGGATCTCGCCATCGTGCACATTGGGATCCGGTTATCTCGATATGGCCATGGTCTTCGATATGGCAATCGGTAGTGTAGTGCCAGTTGAATCCGAGAGTCGTCCGAGTGTACATGATACGAGCATGCCGTTCGGCGACGTCACCTGGCCACCCGCTGTTGGGGTGGAGGTGATCATCAGGTCGAAGGGTGATCGCTTCGTATATGGAGCCTGGCGTTCCCATCACGGATCCCGCGCCCGGTAGGCCGCTACTACCAAGGATCTTGTCACGTGCTTGAGCCAAAGAATCCTGCATTCCGCAAAAGATTGTGACGCATACCGAACGAAATGATACAATACGTTTATAAGACACATGAAATCACAACGTAGTATTTGTGTATATATGGGTACTCGCGGGCGCCGGTAAGTATTGGGGGGTACTATTACGACGAGATGTAGATAACAGAACAAGCAATGACTTCCCAAGAAGGTGCGTTGGAGAGGCTCGCCGTCGAACATGCAGGCACGCATTTGATCATGAAGATGAAAACGTCGAACAAGCAACACGTATACTGCAGCACCGTGGTGATGTCGCACAGCCCGCGGTCGCCGCAGAGCCCGCAGTCACGGCAGAATACACAGTCGCCGCAGAGCCCGCAGTCGCCGCTGGGGGCGCAAACGGCCCCGAGCTCCCGTACGCCGCAAATAACAAGTCCGGCCCAGATGCCGCACAGCCCGCGGTCGCCGCAGATCCCGCGATCGCCGCAGAGCCCGCAGTCGCCGCAGAACCCGCAGTCGCCGCAGCGACCGCAGTCGCCGCAGGGGGCGCAAATGGCCCAGAGCTCCCGTACGCAGCAAAAAACAAGTCCGGCTCAGACCCGCAAGGGGAAACCGAAGGGCAAAAATAAAGCTGTGGACCACGGGGAGAGTCCGATCGAGACCCCGTCATCTAAGCGCCAACATGTCGAGTAGATGGGACCACAGAGAGGGTAAGAGAGGGTCCGATCGAGACCCCGGCCGCTAAGCGGCAGTTATCCTGTTTTTCTCGTTGTCCGTATATACACTACAAATAGGAGGCAGTGTGTAGTAAGTTAAAAGGATAGGTTGTTTGTCATTATTTGTAGTTTTAGGCCGTTTGCGTCGTATGTAAGTATCGCAAGAACGTATTCGTACCATAGAATTTCCGCTTTATTTCTTTCTTTCGTTTTTGGTACTATATAATTTGGTTTTGGCACTACAAGAAGTGGGTACCGTAGGTTGTCGGTACGGAGAACTCAGTGTCATTGCTGTCTTGTTTCGACCAGCTGTGTAGGGTGTTAGAAGGGTAGGTGTTCTGTCGTCCTTTGTTGAGGCAGGCTGTTGGCGTAGGATATTGTGGTCGTGGGACGCTGACCTCAATGTGGGCACTAAATTGCTGTATATCGTCCTATGTCCTATATATAGTGTAAGTATCAAGAAAAGTACGTACGAAGTACGTATTCGTACCATAGAATTTCCGCTTTTTCTTTTGGTCTTGGTACTATAAGATTTGGTTTTGGCACTAGAAATAGTGGGTACCGTGGGTTGTAGGTATATATGGAGTTGTAGGCCGTTGTTGACGCGGGCCGTTGTCGTTCTGCCTAATGCAAGTCTCAAGCAAAGTACGTAGGAAAGACGTAGGTAGTTTGTCATTTTTTTCAGTGACTGTATCACTGCTATCTTGTTTCGACGAGCTGTGTAGAGGTGTCAGACGGGTAGGTTGTCTGTCGTCCTTTGTTGTTGTAGGCTGTTGTCGTCGCATATTGTTGTCGTGGGACGCTGACCTCAATGTGGGCACTAAATTGGTTGTTGTTGTCGTGTGAAGGAGGCACCGTGAGTTGTACGTAGTTCGCGTTCTTCTTGCCAGTTGTTGTTGTAGTGGGACGCTAACTCTTGTCGCGGTCGACCTTGGCGATTAATTCATACAAAAAAGTTGCGCGAAGTCGAGGTTGCGCCATAATACTTTGTGACAGGTTGAGTAAGGTACTACAGCACGTACATACTGGTACAATGTATATATATGTTCATGATGTGTTTTTCCTCATCTCGTCGTTGAGCCATTATGATCTTGAAGATAATGCACATTGTTTTTTCTTTGCCTTTGTGGTACGACCTTAACATACGAATTTCGGTATGTATGTATTCAAAAGGTATTAATAGTAAAAAGAGAGTTAATTATTTATTTTCCGAATTCGGGGAGAACAATTAATAATTATTTTCCGGATTCGGGGAGAACAAATTTTATTTATTTTTCGGATTCGGGGAGAACAAATGGAAATAATTATTTCCCCTCAGCTTCTTTTTCCTCTGCCCTGCTGGCCATTTTTATGAGCGATGGACGACGAAACTCTTCCTGCTTCATGCGGCACATTGTCGGATAAGGCTGCACACTGCACGTATAAAACTTACACGAATGAGGTACCTTTGCACGTGGAACATTCAGAGAGTCCTGCCGGGGATTTTTACAAGCGGGCATAGACACTAAAGACAGCACTGCACGTATAGAACTTACGCACACTTGCACACATACTGCTGTAATACAGGTACTTGTGCACGTAGAACATTCGGACAGCAGTAGTTCACGATGTTTACGATGCGAAAAGGCGCGGAGAAGGCAAAAATCCCTGTCTCTTCATGTAATAATTTTCTGCCTGATTGGAACACGTTCCACCGGTCAAAAAGGAAAAAAAAAGAACAGCAGAGCTTCCTTCTTAGCCTTGTACGCCGCCCGCCCGTCTCGCGACCACCTCATCACCGATTGGGTCCGGATAAAGTTTTCCTCCCTCTCTGCCATAGTGAGCGTCGTCGCCCGCCTCGCGTCAAGCCCGGTGCTCACCGTAGCCCTGCTTCGCCACTTCGCCAAAGTTGGTGCTCAAACTGCATTGAAGTCTCTTTGGCGTTTAGTTTGGTCGCAAAAATAAGCACCGCTTGAATACTATTTGGCATATCAAAACGACCCTTATATCTCGTATATGGTGCAAGCGGAGCCTCACAAGGAGGCCAGACACATACCATCCGTGCTTCCTGCGTGTCTCGAGACACACGCGACGCCTAGCCATGCAAACGGCGAAGGCGCTCCTTGCAACACCCCCTCTGCCTGCTAGCACCCACTGACACCCGCGGCGGCGCCGGGCTCGCCCGCGGTACCGTGTTCTGACTACACGCGCGCGCACGAAACGAAATAAAATGGCTTCAGATTATATAAGCAACGCTTGACTCGTACCTGGTATGTTCGTATGAATACGAGTACGAGAAGGCGCTTCTATCAGACGAACGCACCCCCCCCCCCCCCCCCCCCCCCCCCCCCCCCCCCCCCCCCCCCCCCCCCCCACGGCCTGCCCCGTCCTTGGGGTGGGCCGAGGAAGCCCGCAAGGACTTACAGCGGTCTAGCAGCAGCCACACGGGCATCGAGCCTCGGGCTGGGTAGAGAGGGAACCTCGCGCGGTCTGGCGAGTGAGCTGTTCACTCTAAGGACCGCGCGGGGGGTGGTGGTGATGAGTTTTATTTTTAACCCGGATGCCGAGGAGTTCATCCCCGAGGCAGGACGGGTACATCACCACAGCAGAGAGCGCTGCGTGGGTAACCTGGGGAGAGGAGAGGCTGGCCACCGCGTGGGTACGCAAGCGCGACAGGAAGGATGGGGGTGTCGGAGTTGGCTGGGACGGCTGCACCCAACCAACGGAAACCAAGGCGCGAACCGGGCTACAAAGCGGAGAGCCAATATTATCATAGAGAAAAAGAAGAGACAAAAAAAGCAAAAAAGGAGGAGGGGACGAGCCTCTCGTCGGCTGGCAAAAAAAGCAGCACGCGAGGCTCGTAAGAGGCGGAAGGCGGCACTTGTGGTGGTAGCGACCTACAATGTGCGTACCCTGGCCGTAAAGGGGAAGAACGGGTACGGGCATGACGAGTGCGTACTTGCGAAAGGACGGCAACTCGGTTGTGACTTCATTGGTCTGCAGGAAACCCGACGGTTCGGCAACACGAGATTTCGTGCAGCTGGATACCAAGTTTTTTGTTCAGGTCAGGAAAAAACAGCAGCGAGACAAGGGTTGTATGGGGTAGGTTTAGCAGTAAAAGACTCAATATGCCGTACGTCTAAGTTCACTCAGCAGTTTATTGACGAACGACTTATGTCTATGCGCTTTGAGTTGGACGGTCGGTGCGATGCGGTTAATTTCGTCGTTGCGTACGCCCCAACTGATTGTACCAAAGACTCCAAGCAGAAAGGCATGTTCTGGCGAAAGTTGGAGGACCTGGTTGAGCAGATTCCTGCTAAAGAGTGTTTGTTTGTGCTTATAGATGCCAATGGGCGAACTGGGGGGAGGATAGAAGGGTGCGGTGATGATGAATGTAGGGTGCTCGGAGCATACGGACGAGATGTTCGTAGTGATAACGGCAAACGGCTTTTGTCGTTCGCTACCAGTTGTAAGCTAGCGCTCACCAACACATTTTTCAGCACGCGCAAGGGCGGAATATCGCATACATACAACGGCACCAGCCTGAATGATCGTAAGCGAATCGACTACATCCTAACTCGTCAAGTCCACCGACCTAGAGTACATAATGTTACAGTCGTCCCACAGCCCCCACCACCTGCTAAGGCTGATTCAGACCATAACATCGTGTACATCAAGGCCCGACTTAGTGGTCACTTTTCGTCTAACCGAAGATTGCTGAAACCCCCAAAACGCCGAGAATTCGACAGGCAGCTTTTCTTATCCGATGGAGAGCGTCGACACCGAATAGTCGAGAGGGTCGTTTCCACTCTTAACCAACCTACCCAGCCTCGTAACACGTCTGGCATGGTTGAGTTTTTCACCACAACTGTCATGAATGCTGTTGAGAAAGAGGTGCCACCTCCACCACGTCGTCACCACCGAAACGGTTGGTGTGAGACCCCCGAAACGGTGGCCGCTTTCAAAGTAGCATGGACAGCGAGGGAGGATGCGAGACAGCTCCTGCGTGTCTACCCCCGAGATAGTACAGCGTGGAAGAAGTTGAGATCCGCCTGTGCGAATCTGCAGGAAGTGGTCGCCGCAGGAGTCAATGCGTATTTTGAAGAGTACCTCGCTGAAACCGAGAAATTCCTCGCGAGTTCCGATCAACGAGGGTTCTACAAGCACCTGAAGAGTACGGTAGGGTTGCAAGGTACGAAAGCGAGGAGTGAACAGTTTATCATGGACGAGGATGGCACGCTGTTGCGAGATCAAGCGCGAATTCGTGAAAGATGGGCGGGGCACTACCACAAACTATTGAACGCGAAATCGCTGAAACTTGACCCCACGATCATCGACCTAGTGCCACCACGACCGCTGAAACTATCCCTTGGAAATGAACCATCCATTGACGAGATGATGGAAGCAGTGAAGGGTATGTCAAACTGGAAAGCCGTTGGACCAGATGGTCTCCCGGTCGAAGTACTGAAACTTGACCACCCCGCTTTCGTGCAGTATTTTCACAGTATCCTTGTTAACGTTTGGGTAACGGGAGAAGTCCCCCAGCAATGGAAAGATGCGATCATAAAAACCCTTCATAAAAAGAAGGATAGAACTGATTGCAACAACTACAGAGGTATTTCGCTTGTTGCTCACGCAGGCAAGGTGTTGCTGAAAATCGTTGCGTCCCGTCTAAGCAGCTACTGCGAGACCGAGCATATACTCCCTGAAGAACAGTGTGGCTTCCGCCCCGCACGGTCAACAGTCGATATGCTGTTTGTCGTGCGCCGGTTGCAGCAGCTCGGGCGGCAGAAGAAAATCCCCCTGTACATGTGCTTCATCGACTTGCAGAAAGCGTACGACTCTGTCGACCGAGAACTGTTGTGGGAGGTACTCACACGCCTTGGTGTACCAACCAAGATGCTCACAATCATTCGCAATTTTCACGAAGGCATGCGGGCTCGCGTGCGTGCGGATGACGGTGAACACTCGGACTGGTTCAATGTAACCCAGGGACTGCGGCAAGGCTGCGTACTATCGCCGTTACTGTTCAACGTGTTCTTCGCCGCTGCGATACACATCGTGCTGGTACGCTTCAGCAAAGACGAATGCATCGTAAGGGATTTGGTTCATCTCGAAGAGGACAGGGTTGTCGGAAAAGAGGAACCGTTGGCATGCGTGCAAAGGGCTGTGTGGGGCATGTTGTATGCAGACGACGCAGGAATAGTCTCGAAGTCGGCGGAAGGCCTTGCGAGAATGATGACAGTCATCGTGACTGTCTTCGAAGCAGTAGGTCTCACGGTATCCGAGAAGAAGACAGAGACGATGCTACTACGAACACCGGATCAGACGTTTACCACCTCACCGCTCGCGATCGAAGCTGCAGGCCAAAAGTATAAACAGACGACCCAGTTTTTGTACCTAGGAGGCATTATCCACGAGAACGCTGACCTCTCCTTCGAAATCGAGCGACGAATCCGTCTGATGCGGGCATGCCTCAAACGGTATGGTCCGGAACTGTACGATAGGACGAACGCACCGCTTAGTCTGAAAGTCCGGATGCTGAAGGCCGAGGTGATTGAGACCTTGCTGTACGGTTGCGTGACGTGGACCCTCAATGCGGACCACTTCGCCAAGCTTCGATCAGCCCACCACGAAGTCCTTCTGCGAGTCATTGGTTTCCAGCGCCGACTACGCACCGACCACACCACCCTCTCGTATGCGAAGGCGCTCAGGATAACACGATGCGAAAGTATCGAAACGACCATCCGTAAACGGCGACTCTTCTTTGCGGGGGCTGTGGTGCGGCAACACGAGGGGCGATTGCCCAGTCGGTTGATGTTCGGGACGATCGCTGGTGGGGGGAGCCCGAAACCAGGCGGGCAGCCTAAGACTTGGCCTAGGGCAATTGCTGAGGACCTTAGAGTGTTCAAAGCCTCAGAGGGATCAACGGAAGACTCCCCCTTAGTCTTTGGAGTTGGGACCGCACTGTGGCCCACTGCAGCAAAACAGACGGGAAAGTGGTACCGGGGAATCCTCGAAGCAGCTGAACAGTTCATGGGCAGGTGGCACGAGGCTGAGGCAAAGCTGAGTAGACAGCGCCGTGCATCCGCTGCAGGTAGTGTTAGAGGGAATGGGGGGGAGGGGTAACAGCAGGAGGGGTAGAGGGAACACCGTACAAGTGTATAGGGGCAGGGGGGGGAACAGGAGGAGTAGAAGGGAAACCGCGGTAGAAGAGAGTAGCAGAGAGACCGCAGATAGGGTAGCAAGGTACCAGGCCGACTAATAGGTTGGACGTTTCTTTGCTACTCGTACCGCCAACTGCTGCGGCCGTTCGGTATGCATTTTGATTTTTTTCCCTTCTTATCCTTATGAAAGAAGTACTACATAGTGGGTGGGTGACGAGCGTATTTTGGCCCACTCACTATTGCTCTTTTTACTTAGTTAAGTGTTCACCGGGATGCATAGTCCCCTTTTTCCTTCTCGTATCTTTCCCCTTGCACGTCCCTTTTGGCTCATGCTCGGGGGGTAAGTATGTATGTGTCTGAGCTTTGGCTTCCCATTTTATTTATTTATTTGGGATTCTTCTCCTTTTTTTTCTTTTTCTTTTTCTTGTTCTTTTTCGGTTTGGTTTTTTTTTTCGTTGCTTCTCTTTCTTTATGGTGTATTTTGGTTGCTGGCGTATGTATGTATGTTGTGTCGGCCGCACCTAGTGCGAAGGCATGGTATTACGTAGGCTATTAATGCATTACGGTGTGTTATCTCTGTGTCGTAGTCTGTGACCACAGAGCTCGTATCTTTCTAGGGTGAAGAATCAGCACGGACACTGGGCTTGCTGGATGTCGACGAGTAGAAGAACGGTTTAATGTGAAGAACACACACACAGTGTTTGTTCGAAAATATAAGCTGTACCGGGACATGTTTTCGATGCGAAAAGGCGCGGAGAGGGCAAAAATCCCTGTCTCCTCATGTAATAATTTTCTGCCTGATTGGAACACGTTCCACCGGTCAAAAAGGAAAAAAAAGAACAGCAGAGCTTCCTTCTTAGCCTTGTACGCCGCCCGCCCGTCTCGCGACCACCTCATCACCGATTGGGTCCGGATAAAGTTTTCCTCCCTCTCTGCCATAGTGAGCGTCGTCGCCCGCCTCGCGTCAAGCCCGGTGCTCACCGTGGCCCTGCTTCGCCACTTCGACAAAGTTGGTGCTCAAACTGCATTGAAGTCTCTTTGGCGTTTAGTTTGGTCGCAAAAATAAGCACCGCTTGAATACTATTTGGCATATCAAAACGACCCTTATATCTCGTATATGGTGCAAGCGGAGCCTCACAAGGAGGCCAGACACATACCATCCGTGCTTCCTGCGTGTCTCGAGACACACGCGACGCCTAGCCCTGCAAACGGCGAAGGCGCTCCTTGCAACAACCCCTCTGCCTGCTAGCACCCGCTGACACCCGCGGCGGCGCCGGGCTCGCCCGCGGTACCGTGTTCTGACTACACGCACGCGCACGAAACGAAATAAAATGGCTTCAGATTATATAAGCAACTCTTGACTGGTACCTGGTATGCTCGTATGAATACGAGTACGAGAAGGCGCTTCTATCAGACGAACGCAGTGTTTGTTCGAAAATATAAGCTGTACCGGGACTGTTTGTTTGCCATAAAACGGTATACCTTGACAGAAAATGTCGTATGACTTGGTTTTGGTGTGCCTTGATCACCTCGTTTTACTTTTCGTACCGTAAACTGGCAAAAATACAACGGTGTACCGTTTTTTTTTGGCTTTTTTGCAAGTGAGACGGACGGACATGGACGGTAAACCCTAGGGAATAGGACCTGCGGTACACACTGTCCGAGTGGTTAAGGAAATTAATTGGAAACCCATTGTGATTTCACGCGCAGGTTCGAGTCCTGCCGACGACGCCAGATGTGATACGGAGGCCGCTCTAGGGTAGTGGTAAGGGTAGTGGTAAGGGACGCAGGTGGTTCTGGCAGCTGGAAAGCAGTGCTTCGCTTCTTCTGATTTAGATATCCTTATTGATGGCGAGAGCTGAGGAGGTGCTCTGGTAGAGAAGTGAGAGGTAGGGGGGCGGGACTCGACGCCCAGATATACTCGTCCCACCCCATGCCTCAAGCTCTCCTAAATTCATCTTATCTGATGTACTCCTACAGAACTTTCCTATGGCTACCGATCGTTCTTCTGCTAGTATAAGAACTTCTCACTTCGTAGTCCTATCTGCGTCAAGGAGCATTACTCTCGTCTAACGGGCTATACGCCCTAGGGAACATTCCTAAAAGAACGTTACTCTCGACTAACGGAATATCCGCCGGGTTAATCCATTCTTTGGATTATTCTCGTATTCGTGAGACTGCAAGACTGCAACGTATTATCTATATCTATAGCCCATAAATACTCCACCCATATCACACCAGGATATAGATATACTTATAGATATCTCAACCTCTGAGCGTGCTCGGTTGGTACACCCCTGGCCTCTCAGAGCTCCCACTTGGGAATCGCCTCCGTTTATTACTTGCCGGACCGTTCCAGCGAGTCTTTGTTTTCTCCATTTATTTCTCGTCGTACTTTCAGTCCTTCTTTCCTTTTTTCTTCTCTCGTTTCGTGTGCGTGCGTGTACTCCGAGCACGGTTGCGCGGGCGAACCCGGCACCGTCGCGGGTGTCAGCGGATGCTGGCGGATAGAGGGGGAGTTGCAAGGAGCGCGGTCGCCGCTTTCGTGCCTAGGCGTCGCGTGTGCCTCGAGACACGAGGAATGCATCAACAGGCTCTGTCTGGCCTCCATTTGTGATTTTGGATAGAGTACGTACGAGTATTTAAGGTTCGTTCGGGATTGTAAGATAATATTCTAGCGGTGCTTATTTTTGCGACCGGGCTGAGAGTCACAAGAGGGAGGTACCCCGAATGAGCACCAACTTTGTCGAGCTTGCGTCGAGGTCCACGGTGAGCACCGGACTTCACGTGAGGCGGGCGACGGGGCTCACTGTGGAAGAGAGGGAGGGAAAAGCCTTACCCGGACTGAATCGGTGGCGAGATGGTCGCGAGAGGGGCGGGCGGCGTACGAGGCTGAGAGAGCTCTGCTGTAAGATTTTTTCTTTTTTTCATTTTTTTCTTTGTTTGACTGTCTGATGAAAAGTGGTTCCTTATCCCTCCAAATACGAGAGAGTTCAACCAGGTTCGCTGTGATACTGCAGTTTGGTTATTTTCAAGGATATTTTGCTTTATCTTTTATTACTTCTGATGTCGGATGAGTCCCTGGGATGCGCACACACTGAGCAGAGGGGGGGTGCGTGGCTCTGCTCGCTTGCCCAACTGCTCTGATCATACTCTTCCAGTCTTTGTCTTCCTAAACCCACGTGGTCAACGGAATGCGTGCCGTTGCCCCCTCAAGAGCTACTACTCTCCTCTCGCTATTTCCAACATGTCTCTCTCTCTTGCCCTATTGCCTCACAAATACCACATCGCGGAATTCAAACGTTCTATTCTCGTAGATCATCTCTAGCTCCGTATTTGATTGGCCTACTGCTGTACTGGTCCTCTCTGTCGTTTGTCGCACCCTCTCACCTAGACCGTGATACAGTTCCGGTATATCTCCTTGCCTTTGTACCCCTATTATAAGTCTCTCACGCAAGAGATCTCTTATATGGTGGTCCAATAGTTCAAGAACATCTCCCCACAGTCCCTATCCAGACATTCCAACAACTTACATTGAAACCCTCGATCTCATACTAACTTCAACTGAAACTAAACTGTCCATATTAAAAGCTAGAGAAGACCAATCTCACCGCACTTGCCCCCCTAAGTTCATTGTCACCTCTCCATCGTAGGTGTTCAATGAAATAACTATGAAAAGTCTGAGATTGCTGATACACGTACAACTACTGTAAAGCAATTGTTACTTGAAAATAAACGCTATTCTGGTACCAGTCATTAAATCCAAGTGTATTCCTCAATATTCAGACATAGTCCTGTTAATACTATCCACCCCCAGCAATCACCCATCCCCTAATAGATCGTATGTGAGTGTATCCTCCATTCGATCTTAGACCAAGTACAGTGGTGAAAGCTGTATTAAGTCTGGAGTACTTATCACCATTCCACCCTTCCATCGGATATATGGTCAATCAGTGTGTATTACAATTTCTTGTTTCACAGGGTAAAGACTCATGAGTGTCAAGTTCCCTTCACTGGTTGGTCCAAAAATCCTTAATACTATATCCTTTCCTTTGGTTGGCTGGTTGCTTTATACTGTCCAACACGTAAACTCACTGTGACTTCAAATGGCATGCAAAAACTTCTTACTACTCTTACTGGTAACATGTACATGCCAACACCACGTTCCTACTTCCTCGCTAACTGTAGTCAGTTTTTCCTCAGAAAGATGGACGTTGTAGCGCTTTGCTAGGTCCAGCAGCTTGATGGTATGCGGTAGTTCCTTGCTTTCCGCATCTTCAGCCACCATCACTACTCGGGCCAGTTGCCAACCTGCACGGGATGTTTTGAAATATATGTACGAACCGATGATGTCACGATCATATATTCCAGGTCTACCTCTGGTATCACAGCAGACTTTGTATCCGGTGGCAACATATCTCTCCCCATTAGCACATGCAAGGGTGCGCTTGGCAAGTTGTACTCGATACCTCCTATACCTTGCATTTTCTCCTCCTACTTGTACTGGGTCTCCCGCCCAATATCTCGATACTATACTTCCGTACTGTTCCAAAACAGTCTCATGTTCCCATGTTTTTACCGTTACCTCATCCCAACTGGTAAAGTATTGTACTGCATTCTTCCCACCTAATCCCCTCGAAATTCGGTGTTTTGTTCTGTGCGTGGGTTGTATACGATAGTGGTCTAATTCCATACTAACATCCTCAGCGGTAAGATGAAATGGAGGTGAACGTTCCGAATACTTATTTAAGACATAGCTACTCATAGCCCATGGCAGAAATTTCGGTTTGTCCTCTACTTCGTGTGGATTATAACACTTTTTACATCGATGCATCGATACGCGCGCGTTTATCTCTCTACCCGGTTCGTCCTTACGAACTTCCGATAACAACAAGTTTGGCCCAACTTTTTGACCATCGCTTGTAGTTCCTGGTCCGACAAATAGGAATTTATATGGTCCTGTCCAACATTGTGCTAATTTTGCAGATAGTGCAAATTTCTTACTCCTTGAATCGGTTTCGCTTGTTTTAAGAACATGCTGTCCTCCACCTGAAATGCTACTCTTATCGTCATAAATCCATATCCATCCTCCAACTTCGTATTTGGGACGTCGATTGATTAATTCAATAAGATTTTCGTTGTTTGATTCATGCCTGGCTTTGGTTAACCGATCTTCTTCTCTTACTAGTTCATACGCCTTTATTTTTGCCTATCTCGCATAAGTTCGAGGTAATCCAATTGGTCCTGTTTCAACCCTTGATGACCTTTAACACCTCGTCCTTCTAATATCGTCATAGGTAACCTTGGGTATCTTCCGACATGTTCTTCGTTCGGAGCCAAACCCGTACCTCTTCTAACGTTATTATTATGCGCAGCTACTGCATGTATCAACATTTCGTCCCAGTTTTTCTGGTCATCCGCAATCAAATATGGCAACATCTGACAAAGGGTGTGGTTTAATCGCTCAACCATTCCATTTGTCTGCGGATGGTAAGAACTTGCAAATTTCTTTACGGCTCCCAACGTTTGATATACAGCTCTACTTACTTGAGATATGAACTCGGTACCTCGGTCTGATAAGAATGTATGCGGACATCCCCATCTCGGTATATAATCATCTACTAGTTTTGACGCACAGCCTCGTGCTGTCTTTTCGTATTTCGTCATTGCATACCCCTCAGCATGTCTACTAAATAAGTCAACTACTAAAAAGACATACGCATTGCCATTCTTCGTCTCCGAAGGTCCCAATAAATCGAATGATACCATTTGTCCCGGACGACTAGGTAGCGGCAAGGAAACTAATGGCCATCGGACGGTACTTCGCGCACTTTTTCTTGCTTGACAAGTGTAACATCTTCTAATCCACCATCTTACACTATCCGCCATTCCTATCCACCAATAATATCGCTGTAACAATGTCAGAGTGACATTCTCACCCAAGTGAACAGATTCCCTGTGAGTGCAATCCATCACCCACATGGCCTCAACAACAGCGGCACATAAGTTCTCACTGGCTCCTCTCCCAATAATCGCTCAAACCGTCCTGGGTTCCTGTCATTGCGGAGAGCAGGTTCCGAGGAAAGACGTTTTACCAATATTTTTCGGGAATCGGGGAGTCCATTAGTTCACCTTGCGATACTAACCGTTTTATTTCTAACTTGTCAACCGTGTCAGGTATTACTTCGTCTGTAATATCTCCAACTGCAACACCAGCAAGTAGAAACTCTACAGCGATTCTTGCTGTGTCATCTTTGAGTTGTGCTATTGACCAATCGGAAGCAGTTCTTTCACACAATTTCTCCCCAAACTGTCTGGCTTCTTCGCTATTCAATTCTTCCTCTGGAAGTGCTTCGTTATTATTTTGATTTTGGCTGCCAGCGAGGCCAGCAACACTACCTTCTTCCTCTTCAGGATTAATAACCGCAACCAGTGTTTTCTTATTCAAGCTCAAAATTTCCTGACCTTCTGTCATGGGACAAGCATGTAAAATCAACCCTGGTTCCCATTGACCACTCACTACTTGGGATGTTGGTTTCACAAGAGGTGTCTCGTCCGGCACTACGAATGTACGTTGCTTTTCTACTCCGATCGTTTTTCTTTTCGCGCGTTCGTTTCGAATCACCTTCCAAGCTCTCGTAGCTTCCTCGTTGGTGGTGAGTAGGGCAGTTTTCAGTTCTCTCTCCCCTCTTCAAAAACAAACCCGGGGTCCAACTCGTCCAGCTGTTCGAAGCTTGAACTTGATGGTTCCGGCAACTGTGCAGATCGCACTCCGCTCGCACCTATCAGATAGACGTCGATGTCTGCTGGGTCAGATAATCGAACATCAGGGTGTTGGTCAGCTTCAGTGGCCGGCAACGTGTAATCTCGACATCAAGTCGGCGTTCCCATTTAATTTCCCGGGTCTATATTCTAAGGTATACGTATACGCACTCAAAAAATCGAACCAACGCTGTACTCGATTGACCTTCGTCGACAAGATCTCTAAATTTTTCAACGGTTGATGGTCACTAATTACTACAAAAGGTATTCCATATAACAACTGCCTGTTCTTCTTGACCGCCCATACGATAGCAGCACATTCTAATTCAGTGGCACTCCAATTACGCTCGTTTGGTAATGTTGTTCTACTCAGAAAACACAAAGGTCTGGTGGACAAATCCGGTTGTTGCTGTTCAATTACTGCACCTAACCCATCTACAGATGCGTCTGTGATTAATTGGAATGGCCTTTCTCCAGAAATGGCAGCTTTAAAATCCGGGAAAGCTTCGTAAAACGTCTGGACTGGACAGTCGTTTTATTAACTGCTGCACGATCTCGACATGTTCAGTGGTAAACACGTATTTTTCGCCCTTTTTCAAGAGGCTATTTAGAGGTCGTGTAATAGTCGCCATGTGTGGCAAAAATTTCCGGTAATAAGAAAGTGCACCTAACACCGATCGTAACTGGCTAACGTTTGCAGGCATTGGCAACTTGGTCATAGCCTCTACTTTTTCAGGATCCGGTTCTACTCCCTTCGCCGTCACTCTGTCACCTAAAAACTTGATGACTCGTACACCTAAATGCGCTTTGTTGGGTGCTAGTTTCAAATCGAATGTTGTAAGCCTATCGAAAAAATTTCCAAGTCACATACATGTTCTGCTCCATTCGTCGAAAAGCATACAATATCATCGATAAAAAGTCTTACACGCCGCAACCCATCACAAGCTCGTAACATAATAGACTGAAACCATCCCGGGCTAGAAGCTAAACCCATCGGCATTACAGTCCACTCATAATTACCAGCTTGGGTACAAACCGCTGTCAGTGGAATAGAGTCTTCATGTATAGAGCACTGAAAAAAAAACCACTAACCAAATCCATCGTACTAAAAACATTCGCTCCTCCCAAGTCAGACAACAAATCATCTACATTCGGTAACGGCATAACCAGTATAATAGACTGTGCGCTCAGTCTCTTACAGTTGCAGGTCAGCCGAATACGACCATCTGCCTTTGCTATCACTACCAAAGGGCTAGACCAATTTGAATATGACCTAAGCAAAATTCCAGCTAAAACCAGTTTGTCTATTTCTGTTTGAACTTTTGCCGCTAAAACTGGGAAATGACGGTATGGTCGCTGCTTCACCGGCTGCGCATCTTTCTTCAGAATAATGCGGAAAGGATCAACAGTTGCATGACCCAAATCAGTACTATGCATTGAAAAACGGTGTGCATACTTGCAGAGTAAATTTCCAAGATTGTCAATGTCGCGTGCGGTCCAAAGACTCTCTTCGAAATCAAAATGTATTGCTCGCAGGTGTGCGGGAACCGTTTTCCATAGCCGAATAAACGCTTCTCGTTGTAAAGGGTTTTAACTTGATAATACTGCTGTTGGTGGATCATCATCCGTCGCTAGTACTGGACTGTCTCCTTTTTCTACCGTATTAATGCTTGGCGTTTCGAACGGAATTAATTCTGCGTTGTTCAACTTGCTAGGCATTAACCTGCTACCACCTACTCCTAATTTCATACCCTTATGTACCCGAAAACTATCTGTGCGCAAACGCTTTATCGGAATTTCGGAGGTGCCTGCCTCTGCTATAGCTTCCTGGGGAAACCATTCCGATCCAAATCGAATATAATATGCACCTTCGCTGGCAGAGCTACCGTCCGCATTGGTAAGACATACGCGCATCCAAGACATAGCATTTGGCAAACAATAACTATGACTGGCAACGCGTACAACTACTCGGCCGTTACCCTTGCTTTCGATCATACCAACTGCATTATTTACCCACTTGGCAAAACGTTGATTACCAGTTGTTGAAACGTCGTCTGATTCAACAAAAGTAACTACTGTTTCGGTATCGCTCACATCTCGGTATTTTCGAACAGGAAAGTGTAACCAACTATCCCGGCCGAGTAAAACCGCCGTCGACATTGCTGTATCCGGTACAACATGTGCATACACAACCAAACACACAGTCGAGCCATTTCCTAACCCACTACCTACTCGCTTACTATCACTAAAGTGTACGTTTAAACGTACGCGGTCTGAGGTAATTAACGGAACGCCGTGAAAACCACCCCATTTGTTCTGACCCGTGGATGATAAACCATCCTCCGAAGCAGCACTACAAGCAAGCATTCTGTTCCACACCTTTTCTTGAATGAAGGACGCTGGGCTCCCGGTATCCAAAAGTGCTTTACTTGCTTGGGTCCTTAAAGCTTTTGTGCCCGCGAATAGCTGCACTCCGGCCGTATGACGATTCCGATCCAATATTACGTCTCCACCTACAGGTTTTGAAAATTCCGATAAATAATCGGCACGTTCTCCACGTTGCAGTGACACGCGAACTGGGGGAAACAACGGAACAGGTACGCCGGAACCTCTCCTGTCAGACGGATTTAATGCATAAATGCTATCGCTTCCGGTGTGGTCGAAAAAATTACTATCTGTACTCATACTAGAATCCTTATTACGCAACGAATGCTCCGTAGCATTCAAAACAACTGAGTTACCGTTAGATGCATTAACAGTACCGCGGAACGTTCATTTCGGTTTTAACTCAGATTGTTTTTCTAGTATCCTACTCAATCCCTGATCCTTTGGGGCTCGACCACGCTTCCGTCGTGTACCAAGATCAAAAACATCATCAACTCCTACAGGTGCACTTTTGACTACTACAGTCACTCGGGACTGGTTGGTTCGTTTACTCGGAGTGCCTAAACCTGGGTAACACCAAACTCGATCTTTCTTCCTTAATTCCTTTCTTAGAACACCCCGAGCGCACCTTTCCTTTTTGGGGATTGTCAAATTCTTCGGTTGATCAGTCGAAGGGGGAACGCTCCTATCCCCTACAGTAACAGATGTTGACTCGGAATCGGTGTAACTGTCCACTGATACACTCGGCTTGACTGGGCCGCTTCGAACGCGCATAGTAACCGGGGGCCTATTCCGAAAATCTACACGGTTCGGACGGTCAGATCTCGTTGCTATTTTCGTAGCAACAGGACGTGTGCAAAGAGGTGTGACTACAGCAGTAGCATGCGACGGTGAAACGGGGTAATTACTTCCTTTTCGACCAGGAAGATGACTAAGCTGTACTCTACCTCTCTTACCATTCTCAGACAGATTGCATCCTGCCTCTTGGCCTCTGTCTACCACGTGCAAAGCGGATTCAGCCGAACTAATTTTTCCATGCGCCTCAGGTGCTCTATCCTGGGCCTGAAAATCCAAGGGCGCTACACCTGCTGCGTCGGGTGTTGACAAAGACAAAAACGGCCGACGTGCTACCGGACAGGGGGCCAACCTACTGTTGTGGCTTCATCCTACACGTTCACGGTTACGAGCGGCTCGTGCCTGGGCCCATTGGCAAAGACGTTTTTGCCATCGGCGCCAGCGTGCTTCAGCTTCTTGCGGGGTGTCGTCACCGACAGCAGGATGGATCATGCGAGAGCGATTGATAAATTTGGACGGGCATTCACGTGCGAAGTGATTTTCCTCACCGCAATTGAGACACAAATTACCGTAAGCACGGCGGGCAGCGTCTCTCTCTTCGCGAGAGTTAAAAGAACCATAAAATGGAGGATCATTTTTATTACGACCAAACCCACTCTGACTACGCATAATTTCGTACACTCACCCAAATTCTTCCGCTTCATCCTCGAAAGGATCCACTTCTACTGGCATCACCCCCCCGAATTGCTGGCTCCTGAAAGCCTGGTTGTATGACTTGGAACGTGTCATCATACCACCGCTAGCCAACCTTGCAGAAGCCGTCGCCCTTGTCTGGTTCAAGGAAAGATCCTCAAGAGAACCCATCAAATCGTCGACACTATCGAAGGGCAACGCACGCGTATTACGCCCAGCAAAAATTAAAGCACTTAGACTCGGAAATTGGTCGTCCACCCCTGTTTTGATGGCGATTTGCATCGTACCATCTTCTGGGGAGACGTGCCCCACGCACCGCACGTTCGCTACAAGAATACGTAATTCCGCTAGGTAACTACTAAAAGGGGTTCCTACTGGCACTACCAAGTTTTGAAGCGCCTGCATAACCGCAGCAGGCGTGGCGCGGCTAAGACTACGACTCAGTGACCTGATGATGGCCTGGAACGCGTCTGGACTTGGACGTCCCTCGTTTAACATTAATCCGGCGGCTTTAAACGCTTCCGTAATTAACGATTTAAGCCTCGGCTCCTGTGGCGTGGAAGAACGGACGGCACGAAGAACGTGGCGTTCTAAGCATTTCTCCCAACCACGTATCCATACTACCGAGTGATGATCATCACACGCAATTCGTAGGCTGCATAGAGCATCTCGGAGAGCAGACACAAACTGCGCCAACTCTGATACACTATGATCCGTGGAAAAAGGTATAAGTGGAAGGGGCATAAGAACACTCGTCTCAAATCTCGCATATAATTTACGGGACGCCGCTATTTGCCGAGGACTAGGAATTTCGTCGAACGGGGAAAGTACAGGTTCAGGCGGCACAGGCGCAGCCACGGGCGGGACAGAAACAGCTGCGGGTGGTACAGACACAACTTCGGGGGGTACCGCAGGAGCTACGGTCGGCACTACAGGGGCTAAAGATGGTAGAACAGCAGGGGGAAGAGCAACAGGGGTGGTAGAAGAAACTACCGAACGGTCCGCAACCAAAACCGGGGAATCTACTAGCGGCCTGCTATCTAAATCTACTTGTTCTTCCTTGCTATCATCTACAGGGACTACAGCTTCACACCTTTTTGCCGAAGTACCACGACCACCACGAGCGCTCCTGTTGGGCCCAGGCCCAGCATTCGCAGGTCCGTACCCACGAGGAGGTCCACCCCGTCCGCCCATCCTAGGTTCCGGAAAGCTACCCACGCAAGCGTCCCCGGGAGGAGGAAAAGACGAACCAAAACTCCGTCCAATGTGCGGAGCCGGAGGGAAAATTGGAGCAGGCACCGGGGCAAGAGGAACGGGAGGAGGGGAAGTTCCCTTGTTCCGGATGTAGGTTTCTACAACAAAATCCAGCTCACGGTCACTCAAGGAGGGCTTCATGCCACGCATAAAGTCCTTTATCCTCAGGAAACGCTTCAGCTCCGCTGTCATGTCTTCGAAACTATCCCCCGGCGGCGGGGCAGAGGCAGTCCCCAACGCGGTGGGAGGAAGATCCGTAGCAACAGGGGCAACGGCGGCGGCTACAGGTACAGCAGCAGGAACAGCAGCAGCAGCCGGAACAACAGCTTCGCGACGACGAGTCTGTGCAGCAAGGATAGCCGCAGTGTTCCGCCGGAGAGCCTCTTCAGCGGAATGTAGGCTCTGTCGGTGCTGAGCGAGTTGGGCCTCATCCTGCGAACAGGCCTTCTTGTCGGCCGCGTCTTGGGCCGCCTTTCGTTGGGCTTCGGCCTTGGTCGCCATATCCGCCAGGAGGTGTTGCCGCCTCACGGACGCGGCTTCATCGGCGGACGACTTCCGACTACGCTTCCGTTCCCGCGCGCGTTCGGCCGCCTTTTTCGCCGTCTCCGCCTCTCGCGCGCGTCCGTCTGCAACCGCAAGTTCCAGATCCGTTTGGGCTGCTATTAAAGCATCTATCTCGGTTCGGCAGGTGTCTTTTTTCTTTCGAGGGCCCGGACGGTTGGCATCCTGCGCGAGAGCAGCATACCGGTTGGGCGACGCGAACGAAAGATGCGACGTGGGCACGGGACCGGGGGAACCGGGAGGACTAACTGAGTCACAACAAGAAACAACAGATTCAGCAAGAGACACAGGAGGGGAAGCAGATACCGACAAATCGCGCGCTAGTTTCTCGTCCCTGGCCAAAGCAGCATCGAGCTGCTCGGCCCTGGCGTTTTCTGCGGCTTGGAGAGCACGCGCGTACTCCTCGTCCGAAGAGAGAGGAAAGCCAGACGCACCATTACTAGCGGGACCGAATTCACTACCTACGGGGACCGAGACACCGCGTGGGTCCGCCCGTCCCAGAGAGACGATCGCGCCATCTGGTCCTGCAGCGATTTCTACACAACGGCCAGAACTCAGGGGAGCAACCCCAACTACCCTACACTGGTCCTCGAAAGACAGACCAGCCAGCAGCGACTGAGGGGAGGCGATCAAAGCCTCCACATCGGGAGAGGCCACACGCGAACCCACCCCTTCCGCGGCCTCCTCAGGAGTACGCAGGACCCACGGAGCTGAGCCATCGGTGGCTCCCTTGCCAGGGCCATCGGTGCCCTTTCCGGGGCCGTCGCTGGCCGGGGGATCAACGCTAGGCGCGCCTTTCCCTTGAACAGCTGGTGAGTACGAGCGACGCGGGACGTGTGGTCCAGCGGGAGCAAGACGCAAGGGAGGGGGGGAAGGAATGTCGTGAGGCGACTTCACCTCGATCGGTCTCGCGCGGGAAACGCTGCCGGCAGAACGGCCACTACGGGAGGCACTGCTACGATCCTTACTAGAAGGGACCCTATCTACTTGAGGGAGCGCCCTCGCAAAGAACGGCCGAGCCGAAGCGGAGGAGGAGACCGAAGCCACCTCCACGCGGCGCGCGCGCGAACGAGTGTGTGACGGGGAACGAGCGCTGACCACGTTTCCCTTCCCATCGTTACCGGACGCACCAGACTTGGAAGACGACATCGCAAGGTATCCGTGAACGTGAGTAGCACAGAAGCCGAAGACGCCAGTCTGATGAAAAGTGGTTCCTTGTCCCTCCAAATACGAGAGAGTTCAACCAGGTTCGCTGTGATACTGCAGTTTGGTTATTTTCAAGGATATTTTGCTTCATCTTTTATTACTTCTGATGTCGGATGAGTCCCTGGGATGCGCACACACTGAGCAGAGGGGGGGGGTGCGTGGCTCTGCTCGCTTGCCCAACTGCTCTGATCATACTCTTCCAGTTTTTGTCTTCCTAAACCCACGTGGTCAACGGAATGCGTGCCGTTGCCCCCTCAAGAGCTACTACTCTCCTCTCGCTATTTCCAACATGTCTCTCTCTCTTGCCCTATTGCCTCACAAATACCACATCGCGGAATTCAAACGTTCTATTCTCGTAGATCATCTCTAGCTCCGTATTTGATTGGCCTACTGCTGTACTGGTCCTCTCTGTCGTTGTCGCACCCTCTCACCTAGACCGTGATACAGTTCCGGTATATCTCCTTGCCTTTGTACCCCTATTATAAGTCTCTCACGCAAGAGATCTCTTATATGGTGGTCCAATAGTTCAAGAACATCTCCCCACAGTCCCTATCCAGACATTCCAACAACTTACATTGAAACCCTCGATCTCATATTAACTTCAAATGAAACTAAACTGTCCATTTTAAAAGCTAGAGAAGACCAATCTCACCACAACTGTGTGGTGAGATTGGTTTTCTCTAGCTTTTAGTATGGAGGTATTGGTTTCATTGAAGTTTAGTATGGAAGTAAGGGTTTCAATGGAAAATATTAGGATGTTCAAAAAGGGTACATGTAGTCATTTGGACCCGTGTATTGGAGAATTGCACCTTCAACGAGTCTTCACGGTATTTGTCTTAGTTTGAATATAAGCTATAGGAGAAAGGAAATGAGAGAACTAGGAAGAGAGAATAGGCACAGAAATAGGCCAATCAACAGCAGTACGGAGGTGAGATCTACATAATCTATACTGAGAAGTGCTGATAGGATAAGTGCTGGGTCATAGGAGGGATAGAGAAGGTATGTGGGTCCAAGACAGGTACGAGTACTGCTCCTGTTCTGCCTCTTGGCACAGGAGAGACGTTGGTCAACAGACAGCAGAAGGTAGATCAGCGCTTCTCATGAGCACGGATAAAGTAGGAACAATATAATCGGAGCAGTTGGGAATGCGAGACGAGCAAGGAGGAGAGGTCGCCCCCGCCCCCTCTCGTCAGTTCATCGTTTTCCCTCAACATCTGCCCACCTGCCAGAAGATATTAATACGACTTTTCAGCTATACTCTTGATCTCCGCCTACTGCATTTACTCCACGAACAGCAACACATCAGTTCATCAGAGGACAACGCACTGTACAACGCACTTCATCCGCGTACAACAGGCCTTTTCCCCACAGTGGCGTCGACAGCAGTTCCGAGTACTTCTTACGGCAGTCGAGTTTACGTATACTATGTCTTCCAACGGTGAGTCGCGTGTAGAGGGAGGGGAGGGGAAGGGTAGGGGGTCGCCTGCCCCTCCTGCAACGAGAACTCGCTCACAGGTGAAAGCGGCGGCGTTTAGGTCTGAAACGTCGCGCGCGCGCCGTGAATCTAGAGAGGGTAGCCCGACCAACGGGACCGGAGCGAGTGGTAGCCCTGCTAGAGGGACGCGCGAGGAAGTTGGTACAGATCCTGTTGCTGACCCTCGTCGCCGTCTGCAGACGGTGGAGCGTGCCCCCGTTTCCACTGCGCAACCCGTCCCGGTGCCCCCTCCGTTGCTCCTCTCGCTCGCCGGAGGCCTGTCAACGCCTTATGGCAGTAGGCGTGCTTCGCGCACGAGTAACATAAGCCCAGCTCGTCGTGTACCTCGTACCACTGTCCCTGCACGCCTTGCTCCACCCATAGTCGTTTCGTCACCCGATGACATTCCTGTGCCCACCCCGGCTCTATCGCCGCCCCCTGTTTCCGACTCTATCCGCATGTCGTATGTAGATGTCGTGAAAGCTGGTTCGGCCGCCTCTTCGCCTGTTTCCCCCGCCCCCGAAAAGGGTACGGGGAAGGGCCGTGCTCCTCCGACGCCGGAGGCAGCTCCCGGGGCGACGGGAAAGGGTCCGGCGCCGACCTTGGTGGGTGCGGTCCCGACGGCATCCTCAGCTGCTGGGCCGAATGATGGGGTGAGAGGTAGAGTGCGTTCAGCCAGGGATGACATGATAGAAAATGTCCGTTTCATTCTCGAGGGGCTGTCCTTTGAGGACAAGTGTCTCGTAGTAGGAGTCGAGCCGCGCACAGCAGGGTATACGGTAGGCACGGCGGCAGGTGCTGACGGTGCGATAGTGGCCGTAGATGTACCTGCCGGCCGGACGGTCCCCCCCGGCATCGCGCGCAGCGCGATAGAACCTAGGCCTCTCACCTCGCCGGCCGAGAATCTCACGTCGGACGAAATATTAGCGCGAACCCTTCAAGCGGAAGAGCAGGAGGTTGCAGACAAAGTTGCACTATCGTTGGCCAAAGACGAGATATTTGCGCGATCTTTATCCGAGTCAGATTCCCCCGCACAGTCCAGCGTAGATCCGTTATCCCCGGTTCGGAACAGTTCCCCGCCGAGCCCCTCAGGCTCCCTTGTATACCTTGATGCATCGTCCAACCCCTACTCTGTGCTGGCCTCACCTCGCCTGAGGCAGGTTGGTGTGCCTGTCAGGTTGGCAGAAGCCGCGCACGCCCGTGCGCGGAAGGAGGCCGTCACGACCTCCTTCCTGCAGGCGAGGGCCGAGCAGGATAAGGTCGAAGCCGCGCACCTCGCTGCGGTCTCGGAACTCGAAAGGGGTCGTGCCGCGGAGGCACAGTTGGGCCGGGAGTTGAGAGAACTAGGCACTGCCCGTCGCAGGGCGGAGGTTCAAGACTCGGAGGCGTTGCGGGCCCTTAAGGCCCAGATGGCCGCCGAGAGGCGGGCCCAAACCAAGAGGTTAGTGGATCACCGGGGGAGCGAGGCGTCCACCAGGACCCGGCTAGCACGGCAAGCAGATAGAAATTCCACATTAGCAGACGTGGAACGGAACGCGCGCAGGGCCGCTAAGGCGGGGGCCCAAGAAACCGTGCGACAACGCGGTCTCAGGGAGGAGGCCAGCGGAAGCGCAGTCGCTGCGGCGGAGGAGGCTGGCTGCCCGATACTTCCGAAACGGGAATGGAAGCCGGTGGACCGGAAGACCATCTCTTCCTCGGCGAGGGCTGCCGAGGCGGCTGCTGGTTCGGCGTCCGCCGCGAGGGCCTCGGCTGCAGCGGCCGCGACAGTAGTGGAGGCATCCGCTTCTGCTGCACCTTCTTCAGCAGCGCCTACTACCGTCGTTGCTCCTATTTTGGCTGCGCCTGCGCCTGTTGCTCCTATTTTTGCCGCGACAGCTCCTGTTGCTCCTGCTGTTGCTGCACCTGCCCTTGCTGCGCCTGTTGCTGCTGCTTCCCCAGCTGCTTGTGAGGTTCCGGGTTTGGCTGCTGTAGATGTTCCGGCCCCGACTGCTGTTGATGTTGCGGCCCCGGCTACTGCTACTGTTTCTGCTCCGGCTGCGGGAATTGCGGCTGCCGCGGTGAAGGTTTCGGCTAGCAGTGGGAGAGAGGCCGAAATGATGGAGGACTTGCGGCTGTATTCGGTGATCACGCAGACGATCCCGCACCTCTCCTACGACCAGGCTTGGGCCATGGCAAGGTCCAGCAAGCGGGCAGCGCCTTCTACGGAGACTCCGCCCGTTGCTCCTCCTAGGGACCTCTCGCCCGTGTTCGCGTCTCCGCCTGTTCAGTTCAATTTACGTGTGCCCCCGCCGGACCACGGAAGGCCACAGGGCAACCGTTTCGAGGGGAGGCCACATGGCCACCGCCACGGCCAGCCGATGGATGGTCAAGGGCCTCAGCGAGGTCGACAGGGTCACCAGGGCTACCGAAGGTGTGATGAGGGTGACGTAGTGGTTTTGCCCGAGATAGAACGACCGGCACTGACTTCTGTTGAAAATACCTCTCTTGCTCCTGCCCTTGGTTTGAGTACACCGGCTGTCCCGGCACCCACGGCAGCTACAGCAGATGTACCGCCTTCCGTCCCGACCGTAGTTTCCATCAGAGACCTCGACATTCCGAGCCCCAAGCGGCAGGCCGCGATCCGTCGCGCATACGCCCGCATGGATACTAGCGTACTCATGCCCATACCGTGTTTGCCTTTCGCTTCCGAGCATAATGTTTCTGAGTTGGTACAATTCACATCTGCCTTGCGAGATGCCGCGTCAAGTTTGCGTTTAGCTTGTGATGACCCGCACCCTGATCTGTGGACACGAGGTTGGGAGAAAAGCCTTGAGCGCCACACTATGCGTGCCGTGCGTGCTGCGTCCCCACAGGCGCCATCGTTGAAAGCCATGATATCGGCGGCTTTCAAGCAAGGAGGCAGATTACAGGACGAGGGCCACTCAGGACCGGACGTCCTGCAGTATGTTATCCGGACTCTGTGCCGAGGCCTGAGCAAGGCAACTCCTGCAGCAGTAATGCAGGCTTTGCAAAATTTAGTCGTCCCCGCAGGCACCCCGTTCTGTACGTATCTGTCGGAACTACACCTGCTTGTAGAAAATGTAAGGTGTATAGGTCATGTTGCGCCTGAGGATGGCACCATGCAGATAGCCATAAAGACGGGGGTAGACGATCAGTACGCTAGATTGAGCGCACAGATTTTTGCAGGGAGAAATTTGCGTGCTTTACCGTTTGATAACGTAGATGAGCTCATGTTGTCCTTGGACGATTTAGCACTCAATCAAACAAGAGCGACCGCGTCGGTCCGTCTGGGTGGTGGTGGTATGGCCACTCGGTCGAAAGTTTATAATCAGGCTTTTCGTAGTAGACAGTTTGGGGGAGTCATGGCAGTCACGGTCGATCCGTATGAGGACGAGGAGGAAGAGTTCTGTAAGGTTTATGCGATTATGAGAGAAAAGGGAGGATTTGGAAAAAATAATAAAGACCCACCATTTTACGTTTCCTTTAATTCTCGTGAGGAGAGGGATGCTGCCCGCAGATCATATGGGAACCTCTGCCTCAACTGCCGAGAAGAAAACCATTTTGCGCGAGAGTGTCCCGCGAAATTTCTCAACCTTTCTGGAATGATTCATCCTGCTGTAGGCGAAGGTACGCCAGAAGAGGCGGAACGACGTTGGCGCAGATGGCAGGATAGACTTTGCCAGTGGGCACGAGCACGTGCAATCCGAAATAATCGCAACCCATGAAATTTCGACGGTAGGTTGGCCCCCTTCCCGGCAGCATTGCGGCCGACTCTCCCTTTGCCCCGCATTGCAGGTGGAATCGGTGTGAGTACAGTGACTGGTGAGAGCCTACCCGAGGTGACACGCCAAGAAAGTTCGGTCGAATCTACATTGCACGCTGTGGATCAGGACCAAGAGACAGGAAATCACCTGCCTAACAACGGCAAGAGCAGTGAGCAAAGTTGTCGCCTTCCAGGACGTGATGGAAGTAATTACCCCGGATCACCGTTGAGCGTCGGCCAAGTATCACCGCTTTGCACACGTCCCGTCACTAGTAGTAGAACGACGAGATGTGACCGTCCGAGCTGCATCCATAGTCGGAATAGGCCCCCGGTTAAAATGCAAGTTCGAAGCGGCATAGAAGAGCCGAGTGTAACAGATAGTAGTCAAACTGAACCCAAGTCAATGTCTACTCCTGTAGGGGAGTTGAGCGCGCCCCCTTCGGCTGATCACCCGAAGTTGTTGTCGACCCCCGCCCAAGTGAAGAGCGCACGGGGAGTTGTCGGAAAAAGAGCGAGGAAGTATAATCGAGTGTGGTATTACCCAGGCAAAGGTACACCCAGTGCTCCCCGCACCGGACGAACCCCGCCAGTACGAGTTGGAGGTACGTCCGTTAAAATAGATGAAGTCTTGAATCTGGAAACGCCGAGTAGAAGTGGACGGTTTCCGAGATCACCGGGCTTGAGAAAAATAGTGGAAAAACGGAGTGAGCCCGAGGAACCATCTACTGTCATGGCATTGGGTACTAGCTCACGTTTGAAAGTGAGTTCGGGTGAAGATAGTATATACGCCCTCGATGCATCCGCGAAGAAAGTCTCCGATGGACCCTCTGCTGTTTTCCCCCTGCTCGTATGCGTTTAAAGACTGGGGAACGAGCTGATTATTTATCGGAGTTTACGCGAGCTGTTGGTGGTGAGGTTTTACTGGATAGGAGACACCATACAACGAAAGTTCAGCTGTTCGCGGGTAGCAAGGCTCTGAGGACCCACGCTTGTACGGCATTGTTGGACACGGGAAGCCCTGCATCCTTCATTCAAGAGAAGGTATGGCTGCGTATGCTTGCCTGTGGTGCCGCCTCAGAGGACGGGTTGACAACTGTGGATCAGAAAACTTGGGGAGGTTTCCATGGAGTACCATTGCACACCAATAACCATGTGAGGTTGAACATACAAATGGCGAATAAGAACAGTCGGTCAGGTTTATCTACCACGGTATGCATGGTAGTACATGCACACATCGTACCGCCATGACTACCGCTGTTTTATTAGGACGGGATAGTTGGTCTCATTTTCCTACTCGGGAGTATAAAGATATCGATGCGTCTAGCACACTGGTCACTTTTGTTGAGAAGGAAAGCGATTCCGAGGCACATGACCAGAGATACAAGAAGTGGGTTAACAGCGCTATAGGAATGATCGAAGGACAAGGAAAGGGCAAAGTCGTACTCCGTGTAGCCAGTCATAGACATCGTTTGCCGAATGCTATGTCTTGGTTGAAGGTTTGTCTGACAAACAGCGATGGCACTGATGCCGAGGAAGGTTCTTATTATATACGGTTTGGTCCAGAGTGGTTGCCACAGGAAACCATCGTAGAATCAGGGGTTTCCGAAATACCTATACAACGTTTGAATGATGGTGGTTTCTTGGTACAGCAAGGCATGCGTTTGGGAGTCGGGGGAGAGCGCCTGGAACCGTGTGAATTGGACAATGCAGCCATAATTCCGAACGAAATACCGCATGTCGGGAATGTGGATGGGAACGTGGAAAAATCGGATATTGAACCACCAGCTGAGGTTTTGTCTAGTTTGCATCAGGATCAACGAGCAGCATTTTTGCGGTTGTGGAACAAAATTCCTGTTCACTTACGTGCTATACATTTTGATTTTGAAGGGAGTCTCTGGACAGCCACCGACGTTGACTCTCTTGGAGATCTGTTGAAAAAATACGCGCACCGTTTTTCAAAGCACATCACTGACCTGGGACATGTTACTATTGACCCCTTCCGCATTATTCTGAAGAAAGATGCGCAACCAGTCAAACAGCGACCATACCGGCATTCCCCAGTGTTAGCTGCGAAGGTACAAACGGAAATTGACAAATTAGTTCTAGCAGGAATTTTACGGCGGTCATACTCCAATTGGTCCAGTCCGTTGGTAGTTATAGCTAAGGCAGATGGCCGTATCCGTTTAACTTGCAACTATAAGAGGCTGAACGCCCAGTCCATCATACCGGTCATGCCGTTGCCGACAGTGGATGATTTATTATCTGACCTCGGGGGAGCGAATGTTTTTAGTTCCATGGATCTGGTTAGTGGATTTTTCCAGTGTTCTATACATCAAGACTCTATTTCACTGACAGCTGTTTGTACGCAAGCTGGAAACTATGAGTGGACAGTAATGCCAATGGGTTTAGCGTCCAGTCCAGGCTGGTTTCAGTCAATTATGTTGAGAGTATGTGACGGTTTACAACGTGTACGCCTTTTCATCGATGACATTGTGTGTTTTTCGAAGAACGGGACTGAGCATGTGCGGGATTTGGAGAGTTTCTTTGAACGACTTACGTTGTTTGATTTGAAATTGGCACCTAAGAAAGCATATTTAGGCGTACGCACCATCAAATTTTTGGGTCACCGAGTGACGGCTAAAGGAGTGGAGCCAGACCCAGATAAAGTCGAAGCTATGACGAAGTTGCCGATGCCTACAAAAATCAGCCAACTACGTTCAGTATTGGGAGCGCTGTCATATTACCGGAAATTTTTGCCCCAGATGGCAACTATTACGCGACCTCTGAATAACCTTTTAATGAAGGAAGTTAAATTCGTGTTCACCACGGAACATGTTGAGATTGTACAGCTTCTGCCGAAACGACTTGCGAGCCCAGATGTTTTAGCATTTCCGGATTTTAAAGCAGCAATGACGGGAGAAAGACCATTCCGTTTAATTACTGATGCATCTGTTGACGGTTTAGGTGCAGTAATTGAACAGGTACAGCCTGACCAGTCTACCCGACCTTTGTGTTTTCTAAGTACAACGACATTGCCCAATGAACGTAATTAGAATGCCACAGAATTGGAATGTGCGGCCATTGTGTGGGCAGTCAAGAAAAATAGGCAATTGTTTTACGGGATTCCTTTCGTAGTAGTAAGCGACCACCAACCTCTGAAGAATTTGGAGAGTTTATCGACTAAGGTCAACCGAGTTCAGCGTTGGTATGACTTTTTGAGTGCATATACGTATACGTTGGAATATAGGCCAGGCAAGTTGAACGGGAACGCTGATTTGATGTCACGATTACCCCTGCCGGCCACTGAAGCTGATAACCACCCTGAGTTTATCTGACCCAGCAGATATCGACGTTTTTTTTTTTATCGGTGCGAGTGGAGTAAGGACAGCACATCTGATGGAACCTGCTAGTTCAAGCTTACGAAAGCCGAACGAGTTTGACCCCGAGTTTATTTTTACGGTGGGGGAGAGAGAACTGAGGACTGCTTCACCTACCACAAACGAAGAGTCAGCTTTCAAGTGGCAGGTGATACAAAGCGAGCGTACGAAGCTAGAACCGAGAAAAGTAGGAAAACAACGAAAATTTGCTATACCGGACAATACCCCTCTGGTACAACCGACAAGTGTAGTAAGTGGTCAATGGGAGTCCGGAGTGATATTACATGCATGTCCAATGACGGAGGAAGGACAGAGACTTTTAGGTTTGGAAGAGAACCAACAGGTAGCTGTGATAAATAGCCAAAGTCAGGAGAATAATAGTGCAGAGCTTCCTGAAGAAGAGATGGATAGTAAGGAAGCAAGAGAGTTCGGAGAAAGATTGTGTGAGAGGAAGGCTGGTGATTGGTCCATTGCACAGCAAAAAGACGAAACGGCTAAGACTGCCATAAATTTTATGATAGCAAACACATCAGTTGGAGACATTTCTGATGAGGCGATACCTGAGACAGTAGAAAAGATGGAAGTAAAAAGGTTATTGGCACAGGGCGAACTTCTAGAGCTCACTGACTCTAAGAAATTGTTGGTGAAACGCCTTGCTGTTGAACCTGCTCATCGTGACGACAGGAATCCTGGACGGTTTGAACGTCTGCTAGGAGAGGAGCCTGTGAGGACATATGTTCCTCTGTTGTTGAGGCCTTGGGTAATGGATTGTGCCCACAAGGAAGCTGTTCATCTGGGTGAGAAGTTACCCTACTCCAACGTTATTATTGGTGGATCGGAATTGCTGATAGTGTAAAATGGTGGATTAGAAGATGTTATACGTGTCAAGCGAGAAAGAGCGCAAGAGGTACTATCAGATGGCCTTTAGTTTCCTTACCACTACCTAGTCGTCCGGGACAGATGGTATCGTTTGATTTATTGGGACCTTTGCCAGAAACGAAAAACGGCAATGTGTATGTCTTCCTTATTGTAGATTTATTTAGTAGGCACGCAGAAGGATATGCGATGACCAAAGAAGAGAAGACAGCCAGGGGATGTGCCTCTCGGATAGTCGATGATTATATTCCGAGATGGGGATGCCCCCACACGTTTTTATCAGACCGAGGCACCGAATTTATATCCCAGGTTAGCAGAGCAGTATACGAAACGTTGGGAGCAGTTAAGAAATTTACAAGCTCCTATCATCCACAGACGAATGGAATGGTTGAAAGATTAAACCACACCCTTTGTCAGATGTTGTCTTATTTGATAGCGGATGACCAGAAGAACTGGGACGAAATGCTCATGCATGCGGTAGCTGCCCACAACAATAACGTCAGTAGAGGGACCGGGTTGGCTCCGAACGAAGTACACATTGGTCGATACCCTAGGTTACCTATGACGATATTAGAAGGGAGAGGTGTGAAAGGACACCAAGGTCTGAAACAGGACCAGTTGGACTATTTAGAACTAATGAGGGACAGGCAAGTGAAAGCATATGAGCTGGTTAAGGAGGAAGATTGACTGACAAAAGCCAGACATGAAGCAGCCAAGGAAAATCTTACTGCGATGATAACTCGACGCCCCAAGTATGAAGTTGGGAGCTGGGTGTGGATTTATGATGATAAGAGTACTATTTCTGGAGGCGGACAACATGTTCTAAAAGCAAGTGAGACTGATTATCGAAGTAAGAAATTTGCTCTGACTGCAAAATTAGCTCAGTGTTGGACAGGACCCTATAAAATCTTGTTTGTTGGACCAGGTACCACAAGTGATGGGAAAAAGGTTGGCCCTAACTTGTTATTGGTAGAAGTTCGAAAGGACGAACCAGGACGGGAGATAAATGCAAGAGTATCCAAGTATAGGTGTAAGAAGTGCTACAATCCACATGAGGGAGAAGAAGGACCGAAATTCTTGCCATGGGCCATGAGCAGCTATGTCTTGAATAAGTATTCGGAACGTTCCCCCCCTTTTCATCTCACCGCCGAGGATGTTAGTATGGAATTGGACCACTATCGTATCACACCCACCCACATAACTAAACACCGCATTTCTAGGGGTTTGTGTGATATGAGTAGAGCACTCATGGCCCGTGGTTGTTCGCAGCGAACACCCCCTCTTCGTAGTGTTTGGGGTTTATTACGAGGTGTGGGGGGATCTATAGCCTCATTTCGTTTGTTTCGAATAGCCGCATCTTCGACCACCTTTTTCCTGGCCGTTTGGGATGAACTTTGTCATCACCTCCGACCATCTTGTGGTCTGCATATACGACTATTCAGGGTGGGCTAATGTGATATGAGTAGAGCACTCATGGGCTATAGATATAGATAATAGGTTGCAGTCTTGTAGTCTCACGAACACGTTTCCAAAGAATGGATTAACCCGGCGGATATTCCGTTAGTTGAAAGTAACGTTCTCTTAGGAATGTTCCCTAGGGCAGAAAACCCCTTAGACGAGAGTAATGTTCCTTAGCGCAGATAGGACCACGAAGTGAGATATTCTTATATTAGCAGAAGAACGATTGGTAGCCATAGGAAAGTTCTGTAGGCGTACATCAGATAAGAGGAATTTAGGAGAGCCTGTGGCGTGGGGTGGGACGAGTATATCTGGGCGTCGAGTCCCGCCCCCCTACCTCTCACTTCTCTACCAGAGCACCTCCTCAGCTCTCGCCATCCATAAGAAGATCTAAATCAGAAGAAGCGAAGCACTGCTTTCCAGCTGCCAGAACAACCTGCTACCCTTACCACTACCCTAGAGCGGGCTCCGCATCACATTTGGGAGGTAAAAACGCAGTCCAATATTATACTAGTTGGGATGAAGTTACCATAAAAACTTGGGAACATGAGACGGATTTAGAACAGTACGGAAGTTTGGTATCTAGGTACTGGGCCGGAGAACCAGTACGAGTAGGAGGAGAAAATGCTAGATATAGGAGGTACAGGGTACAATTAGCCAAACGTACACTTGCGTGTGCAAAGGGTGAAAGATATGTTGCCACGGGGTACAGGGTCTGCTGTGATACCAGAGGTACCCCGGGAATATATGAACGTGACATCATTGGATCGTACATTTATTTCAAAACATCCCGTGCAGGTTGGCAACTGGCCCGAGTGGTGATGGTGGCTGAGGATGCGGAAAGCAAGGAACTACCGCACACCATCAAGCTGCTGGACCTTGGGAAGAGATACAATGTGCATCTTTCTGAGGGAAAGCTCACTACTGTTAGCGAGGAAGTAGGAACTTGGTGTTGGCATGTACACGTTACGGCTAAGAGTACTAAGAAGTTTTTGCATACCATTTAAGATTATAGAAGGGATGGTTATATAGAGCTGGACAGTGTCTAACCACTAAGCCAGACAAGGGGGATGGATAGCAATACGGATTTTATGGTTACAGTGAAAGGAGCTAGACTGTTGACTGTCATGATCCTGTGAAACAAGAAATTGTAATACACACTGTACAATCACATATCCAATGGAAGGGTGGAATGGTGGTAAGTAATCCAGACTTTAGACAGTATTCGTGCTGTACTTGGTCTCACATCTGATGGAGGATCCACTCACATCAGATATAGTATGGGATTGGTTGTTGCTGGGGACGGATAGTTAAAACCGGTTTCTGACTAGGATTTGTGAGATACTACTAAGAATTAGTGAGTGTGACTGGTACCAGTATAGGCTCCATTTCCAAGTAATAATTCCACTGCAGTAATCGTACGAGTACTAACAATCGCAGACCTGTCATAGTTATTTCATTGAACACCTAAGGTCGAGAGGTGACAATGAACTTAGGGGGGCAAGTGTGGTGAGATTGGTTTCCTCTAGCTTTTAGTATGGAGGTATTGGTTTCATTGAAGTTTAGTATGGAAGTAAGGGTTTCAATGGAAAATATTAGGATGTTCATAAAGGGTACATGTAGTCATTTGGACCCGTATATTGGAGAATTGCACCTTCAACGAGTCTTCACGGTATCTGTCTTGGTTTGAATATAAGCTATAGGAGAAAGGAAATGAGAGAACTAGGAAGAGAGAATAGGCACAGAAATAGGCCAATCAACAGCAGTACGGAGGTGAGATCTACGTAATCTATACTGAGAGGTGCTGATAGGATAAGTGCTGGGTCATAGGAGGAATAGAGAAGGTACGTGGGTCCAAGACAGGTACGAGTACTGCTCCTGTTCTGCCTCTTGGCACAGGAGAGACGTTGGTCAACAGACAGCAGAAGGTAGATCAGCGCTTCTCATGAGCACGGATAAAGTAGGAACAATATAATCGGAGCAGTTGGGAATGCGAGACGAGCAAGGAGGAGAGGTCGCCCCCGCCCCCTCTCGTCAGTTCATCGTTTTCCCTCAACATCTGCCCACCTGCCAGAAGATATTAATACGACTTTTCAGCTATACTCTTGATCTCCGCCTACTGCATTTACTCCACGAACAGCAACACATCAGTTCATCAGAGGACAACGCACTGTACAACGCACTTCATCCGTGTACAACAGGCCTTTTCCCCACAACTGGTGTAAGGTGTTCCACTCAGGTAGTATATTATTACACGAAAGGGGACGGGGTTTTATTTCTTTTAGAATTTTTCGGTTTCATTTTCATTGTGTTTGCTGTGTTGCTGTGCCGTTCTGTGCTTTATCTTTCGTACATACGACGAGTACACAGACACAGAGCATATCGAAAGAAGAAAATAAGTACCCCCTACCTGGGGTATGTACGTATTATGTACGACGTGTAAGCGAGCGTAGCGGAAAACCGCCCGCGACGCGAAGCATATGTGGCGTCCGAGCTGTTTTCTCCTGAAGCATGGCGGCAAGGCTCTTGGCATTATCAAGTCGCCAGTTTGCAGCTAACTACAGGGACCTTAAAAAAGACAATATTCAATCATGGACCTCTGTCCGCTTCGCATAATTTGATGTTTCCTTCCTGAGCGAGCGTAGCGGGCGGCGTAGGCCGCCCGCGGAGCGAAGCGCCTTGTATTTACCTATTTTTACTAACAATGTTCGGTCGTATTCTCAGTTCTCAGTTTGTACAACTGAGTCTCAGCTGCGGTAATTGCAATCGTGTCTGTCTGTCTGTCTGTCTGTCTGTCCGCAAGCTTATATGTTCGAACACTTTCCAATGGCCGATATATAAGCTCGTCACAATTGATATTCGTACGACTTACGGACCTTATATACTGAAACATACCATACCACAAGGCAAATTTAGCCATATAATACATCCACGACATCGTACCATGGTACCATACCACAAACGTGCCATACCATATACTGTGATTTACCCGTACCATACCGTCAACACATACCATACCACATACGGTGGTTTCCCATATATATCCCCATATACCATACCACCAATATCCCATATTCCCATATACCATATTCCCACATACCATACCAACATATCCCATGTCCCATACCGAGTTGGGGAGACGGCTATACACCAGACCAGGTGCCTGCTACTGCTGTAGTGCCGTCTTGTTGTGCAAGGGTGGGGATGAATAGAAGAGTTGGCTCAGACGCCCATACCGAGTTGGGGAGTCGTCTATACACCAGACCAGGTGCATGCTACTGTTGTAGTGCTGTCTTGTTGTGCAAGAGTGGCGATGAATACAAGAGTAAGAGTTGGCTCAGACGCTTGGGTCCCACGCTCAGTGCAGCGCATTGGCCGCTGGTGTTCACGAAATAGATGAAAGACATTAGCTATGAGTGCTACTACTGCTGCATCCGTCTCGAATGGCAAAACGTGGGCTTTTTTTCAGGTTTGGGAGGATACCGCAGGACGCCGCCGGCAAGCTCTTGCCCCCTAGAGCATGCATCCACCTCATTTCTTAGAGCCCGTCATCTATACTAGTTGATCTTGCCCGCCACCGCGCGGGTTACCCGTGGGCTGGGTCTCTGTCGAGATCGAGGGTCAATCGTGTATCGTCGCACCAGCTGAAATAATACTTTTTTGGTGAACTTCGCGTTTCCATTCGCATACGTACTACAGCAGGTTTTTTAGAGTACAACAGGAGTGGGTTACTTTTTGTGTCAGAGCAAAATCGTGGACGAGTACTGCTGTACTTGGAGAGTGCTGTATCCAGCAGTATCATAACAGAATGGCAAAAAAAATGCATTGTGTCTATCAGTACATCAGTACAACAAACGTCTCGAATGGCTAAAAATGGGCTTTTCTCAGTTTTGGGAGGATACCGTTGGACGCCGCCGGCAAGCTCTTGCCCCCTAGAGCATGCATCCACCTCATTTCTTAGAGCCCGTCATCTATACTAGTTGATCTTGCCCGCCACCGCGCGGGTTGTCCGTGGGCTGAGTCTCTGTCGAGATTGAGAGCAACATTATGGACGAGTACTGCTGTATACTGCAGAGTGCTGTAACCAAGCAGTACCATAACAGAATGGCAAAAAAATGTATTGTGTCCATATCAGTACATCAGTACAACAAACGTCTCGAATGGCAAAAAATGGGCTTTTCTCAGTTTTGGGAGGATACCGTTGGACGCCGCCGGCAAGCTCTTGCCCCCTAGAGCATGCATCCACCTCATTGCTTCGAGCCCGTCATCTATACTAGTTGATCTTGCACGCCACCGCGCGGGTTGTCCGTGGGCTGAGTCTCTGTCGAGATCGAGCGTCTATCGTGTATCGGGGCACGAGCTGAAATAACACTTTTTTGGTGTACTTCGCGTTTACATTCGCATACTCTAGGAGGTATTTACAGTACAACAGGAGTGGGTTACTTTTTGTGCCAGAGCAAAATTATCTACGGAGTACGAGTACTACTGCTTCTCGAATGGCAAAAAAATTGCATACTATCGCAAGTCTTTACAGCAGCGAAAGGCAAAAAATGGGCTTTTCTTCAGGTTTGGGGGGATACCATAGGACGCCGCCGGCAGCAGTGGATTACTTTCTACTTTTCGCCTTTATTTGTTTGCGATCGTCATCGTATGTTTCCGTACTCGCATACCAGGTATAATACAATGAATAACCTGCCAGCGCACAGCGCTCATCCATCGTATACGAGAGATTGGTACAGCATACCACAGACCACGTACGTACTTGCAAATTATTGCACATCGACACCCATCTGATCGTTTTCCGAGAAGACATGTATTTAGAAATTGATAAAGCGCATGCCGGAGAGACATCATTTTTGGATAATAAGTGTACTGACGAAAACACCCTATTCAATTTTCGTTCTGCGCTAATACTCCTGAAGAGTACTATTGAAAAATTGCATACTACTATAAAAAAATGCATACAAACTATCGTCGGTCTTTTACAACAACTGTTAACAGTAGTTAGTCGATTATGCTGCAGCTCGCCAACCGCCGCTGCTGCTGCTGCCTGTTGCTGACGTGAAGAGGAACCGCAACAGAGAAACCACAACAGTAGGCCTAGCCTCTAGGCCTATCAATCGGCAGCGAGCAGTGCCGTGCTCTACTCGTGCACCTATCACGAGAAGCTAGGAGGGGGCACGGGGCGAGTATGGTTGTTCTTCTGTTCTCTCTGCCTCTGAACAAATTAAGCTATTTAGTTTCCGTCGGTAGAGCCCATGACTATAAATAATGAATTCCGTCGGTTGTGAACAAAACATGCATCTCACGTGAACTTAGAGATACTACGCTTTTCGCCTTTATTTGTATTTTGCGATCCTCGTGCGTATGTATGTTTCGGTACTCGCAAAAATAATTACCCAAGATTGAATACTATCTATCGTAGGTATTTTACAACAACAGCACAGAGCAGTTAGTTGATTACTTTCTACTTTTCGCCTTTATTTGTATTTTGCGATCCTCTCGTCGTATGTTTCGGTACTCGCAAAAATAATAGCCGGGCAGTTGAAAAGACGTCGAAAAATCTGTCGAATGTGTAACAACACACAACAAAATATGGGCTTTTTGCAGGTTTGGGAGGATTCCGTAGGACGCCGGCGGCAAGCTCTTGCCCCCCAGAGCATGCATCCACCTCAGATCAGTTCTCATTTCGCCAACAACTATTCGCGGTACAGAGATCTCTAAGATCTTGTCAATCTGTGGTTTACTTGTTGTAATGAGGCGCGCGAAGCGCGCAAAAAGCGGGCGAGCCTTTTTTTTCTTGGAATTTTCCAGGAAAAAAAAAGCCTCTTCATAGCGGGTCGGATACGAGCGTGGGGTGCCTTGTTTTGAGTTTTTTCTGTATGTGTGTGTGTGTGTGTGATTCAAAATTTTTTTGGGCAACGTTTGACCACCGCCCTCGACGCACACCGCACCAATTCCAGTCCAGGCGGGCTCTGTGGACGCGCACACACTAAAGAGACCTCCTGGTGCTGGTGCGGTGGTAAGTCGTTCACAGTAGCTCGAGCTAGGTGTGGCAACGTGTGTAGGCACATGTTGGTGCTGGGCCATGTTGAAAAAACACAGAACCAACAACCCAGCTATTAATAGCTCTACGAGTACTCGTAGGTAGGCAGACTGTGCCTGTCCACAGCAACGAGCGTTCGGGCCATGTCCCCGAGACATGCTGCAGGCCCACCCTCCTGCTGATGAGGGGACGGAGAAGCAGGAGAGCATCTGCTTTATAATAGTTGTTGTACAGCAGTATAGTAGTAGTGGTGGCACTGCTAGAAGAAGCTCTGCTGGACACACGTCAGATTGTAGATTTTTCGTCTTCAAATTATGAGTTCGGGACCAGGAAACACATGTACGAAGGGTTCACACACAAGCCGAGCGTACAGCGACGCTGACCTGGCCTCGTGTGTCCTACTGCTGCTGCTGTTTTGCTGCTGGAGAAGCTCTGCTGTAGATGTCGTACATCATCATCAGTAGTAGCGGTGGCACCTGCTGCCTGCTACGAGAAGTTCTCTCTTGGACAGAGCACGTCGAGTGCAGATTTTTCGTCTTGAAATTATTATGCCGAATTTCGAGTTCAAAACCAACACAGGACAAAATCGAGTACGTGTGTACAAAGGGTTCAAGGGTTTAGATTGACAAGCCGAGCGTACAGCGACGCTGACCCTGGCGTCGTGTGTCCTACTGCTATACTGCTGCTGCTGTTTTGTTGCTGGAGAAACACTGTGCTGCTGCTGCTGCTGTAGATGTGTACAAAGGGTTCAAGGGTTAGATTGACAAGCCGAGCCGCCGAGCGTACAGCGACGCTGACCCTGGCCTCGTGCGTCCCACTGCTACTGCTGCTGCTGCTGTTTTTGTTGCTGGAGAAACACTGCTGCTGTATGTAGATGTCGTACATCAGTACAAGCAAGTAGTGGTGGCACCTGCTACGAGAATGAAGCGCCTTCTGTTGGACAAAGATTTTCAGATGCAGATTTTTCGTGTTCAAACTAATTATGCCGAATTGCAACCAGAAAACACTTACTTGCTGTTGGAAAAACAGAAAAAGATAAAAAATATGTATCAGATGTGTGTCTATTTGTCGTCTTGTTCTTTCCACCCGTCGACATCCAGCACAACCAGTCAGTATGGTGTTTGCGAAGTTCCGATTATAATTGGGTTTGGCGTATTTCTATTCTCCCGATCCCAAAAAATAATCAACTTCCCAAAAAAAGGACCCAAAATCGGCCCATATGGGCCATATCTTCACAAAATTTTCGGGTTGGGTTTGGCTTCTTGGGTTTCGATTATGATCATAGCTTCATTAGCCAGGACAACCCGGAGATGCCCCGGGCGAATGAAAACATCGTATTTGGCAAGAAATCATAATTGTCTACGTCACGTACTCATCATACGCAACAGCATACCGCAGGACGAGGAGGGGGGCATGGTAAATGTTGCCTCACACCAAGCTCTCTAATCAAGCGCACGGCCCATTAGGCGAGGCCGTGTTAACGCGAGGCCCTCGCGAAGGCCGGCAAAGCCATGCGGCCATGTGCGGCGGAGGGCTTGCAGGGTGCAGCTTCAACATCGTTGGCGGCGCCGTGTGCGCTGTGGACTGCTTCGGAAATTGTTGCTCTGCTGTGCTGCTTTCAATGTTGATGCGGCAACAAAGTAGCGGTATACTCTGGGCTCTGGCGCGTGTTACCGCACCACACGCACACCCACACACAGCACGCCTACGCACGCACTGCACAACGGGCTTCGGTCGCATCGATTGGCACTCTTCGCATGGCTGCCATAGAGTACAGAGCACACACACACCCAGCGAACCACGAAGCAGCAGCAGCGAGCAGCATCTCGCATGAAGCCGTTGGTGTTCCATTTTTCGTATTTCATTTCGTTATTTGTCATTTGTTGCTGTATTCTATTTTCCTAGAGTTTTATTTCCAGTTCAAAACCGAAATAATCGTTTTGGATTCTCGCGACCAGTTTCAAACCCCATTCTGTTTTGGTTTGGTGAATAGCCTGTGGTTCTCGACCCAACCATAATCGGTTCTTTCGCAAACACTCTAGTGTCTGTGCCGATTCCTGAATTCCCGAGAGATACGACACGAATACAAGTAATAACTTATGTGGTCACACAGCAGTAGTACATATTTTTCGTCTTCAAATTATTATGCCGGATTTCGAGGTGGAAATACCAGGATACACACGACAAAATCCAGTACCTGGTATTTGTTACAGGTAGGTGTGTCCGTACTGCTGTGCTGTCTGTGTTTTTCAAGAGCAGGATATGATGCCAAGAATATTTACGGTTGTGAGATTCACCAACGACGACGTATAGGTAGTAGGTACCGCAGCAGCAGTAGATGTTCGTTCGTGTTGGTTCAGGACAAATGTTTTGCATGATGCATCGCAGATATGACTACTGCAGGTATTGCTGAGGTCGCGCCTCATTACCACCAATTACTAGTAGTACACAACCGACATGTTTTGCTTTGGTCAAGAGAGCGTCGTCAGCTTTCTGAATGATTGTTGGAGATCTCTCCCCGTTCATGTTTCGTTTTTCATTGTGGCCAACAGTCTTGTATTCAGCCCTGCAGCCCCAATTACATCTCAATGATATCGATCCCATTGCGGTGGTACTGGTGCAGGTGCTCGTGCCGTCTTCGTGTGCTGCTGCTGGACATATGTCCCCGCCGAGTACTATAGTAAGCGGTACCGATAGTCAACAAGTAGACGCTCTGCCTGAGCCAAACACAGCACTCTGGGGTTCCGTCTGTGCTGGTCCCGACTGGCCTTTCCCGTCACTCTCAACAACTCCACCTGCGACTTCACAAAAAAAGAGACAAGCAAACTGAGAACAGCGCTCGAATGCATTCTATCGAGGGCAATAACAATTCTCAGTTTGTAAAACTGAGTCTCAGCTGCGGTAGTTGCAATCTTGTCTGTCTGTCTGTCTGTCTGACTGACGGTCTGTCTGTCTGTCTGTCTGACCGCTGCCACAAGGAAACTCCAATCCTCGCAAAATCTGGTCCCAAACCGCCCCCAACGTTGACGTGTATACCACGCAAATCGATAGCGGACACACTTACAAGCAGCCTGGGCCAACTCTCAGGTTCAACGGAGCCCTGTGCCTTGAGCTACGCGACTCAGCCTCACCGGGGGGACAGTCGCTTGTAGACACTCGTGCCGAAGTCGGTACGAGCGACGAAATGTTTCACAAATTGGCTACAGCGCATCGATCGCAACAAAAGTGGGATCACCTTGCAGAACAATGGCTCGCTCAGCGTGGTTGGCTAACGGTGTTTGTGAGATCGTTGTCCGCCGTGCGCAAACGGCCGTGCAAGGTCGCTTCTAGCGGCATTGTCTTGACCCATGGGGTTTGCAATATATTTTGTGCCGTTTTTTTTTTCGGCGGGGTCACTTCCTGCTCTACAGTAAATCGGAGTACAATTATCAAATACCTGGTACCTGATAGCCTGGTGGGCAACAGGAGCGACAGCATCAACAAACTACTATGACCGGGGACCATAGTAGTAGGACCAAATATTGCTAGTCAAAATAGGGAAGTATATAGGTATTTGTGCGTACCGTAGGTCCTATTTACTACCGGTAAGTTGTCTATACAGACGGTTTCTGCGCTGTGACGCGCATCGCTTAAGTAATGTATTTAGAACTGCGAAAACAGATGAAATCGATCCCAATCCTGTCGTACTGGTGGTGCAGGTGCTCGTGCCGCTGTGGTGCCCTGCGACTGGTAGCACCTCAATTGAAACGGAATTTGTTCCTGTGTCTCCGGGGTCGTCCCTGGTTTGTTGTGTGCCCGGAGTCTCTGCCGGCTGGCAGCAGTTGTCACCTGTTCCGGTCCTGCTGGCGGGATATCTGACGTTGGAGGACATACATCCAGTGTACAGGCCGTATCCCAGACACAGAATCTGACGACTTGGGTGATCAGCTTTTCGTATCGAAAAATGGCAAGCTCTCTGAATTCAAGATGTTGTCCACGACAACAAACAGCAGCAGAACGATCGATGAGTAGGATGGTGACACAACTGTATAGCGTCGTTGCTTCGCGCCCGACGCGCGGTCAGCGGGCGGTGCATCTCTCCGTGTCCAGACTACAGTCGGCTGGCGCGGGTTTGGGCCTAGAGACCAGGAGAAGCGCACTCGTCGCGCACCGCTCGGTGGATACGTACTCGTAGACTACAGCAGCGGCGCAGCAGCAGCAGCAGCAGCAAATAAATGGACCTGAATTTCAATTTAATCAATTCGTACTGAACATAGAGGTACCGCCGGCAAGCTCTTGCCCCCTAGAACATATGCATCCACCTCATTTCTTTGAGCCCGTCATCTATACTAGTTGATCTTGCCCGCCACCGCACGGGTTGCCCGTGGGCTGAGTCTCTGTCGAGATCGAGCGTCTACCGCGTATCGTCGCACCAGCTGAAATAACTCTACTTTTCGCCTTTATTTGTATTTTGCGATCCTCGTCGTATGTTTCGGTACTCGCAAAAATAATAACCCAAAATTGCACTATCGTAGGTCTTTTGCAACAGCAGTTATTAGTCGATTACTTTCTACTTTTCGCCTTTATTTGTATCCTGCGATGCTCATCGTATGTATGTTTCCGTACTCGCAAAAATAATAAACCGGCAGTTAAAAATACGTCAATCTGTCGAATGTGTAACAACACACAACAAACAACTATTTCGCGGTACAGAGATCTCTTGTCAATCTGCCGTTTACTTGTTGTAACAAACAGCCGACATGTTTTGCTTTGGCCAAGAAAGCGTCGTCAGCTTTCTGACTGATTGTTGGAGATCTCTCCCCGATCATGTTTCGTTTTTCATTGGCCAACAGTCTTGTATTTAGCCCTGCAACCCCATTACACCTCAATGATATCGATCCCATTGCTGTGGTACTGGTGCGGGTGCTCGTTCCGTCTTCGTGTGCTGCTGCTGGATATATGTCCCCCCCGAGTACTATAATAACAAGTGGTACCGATAGTCAACAAGTAGACGCTCTGCCTGAGCCAAACACAGCACTCTGGGGTTCCGTCTGTGCTGGTCCCGACAGGCCTCTCCCGTCACTCTCAACATTTCCACCTGCAACTTCACAAAAAAAGAGACAAGCAAACTGAGAACAGCGCTCGAATGCATTTCATCGAGGGCAATAACAATTTGTAAAACTGAGTCTCAGCTGCGGTAATTGCAATCGTGTCTGTCTGTCTGTCTGTCTGTCCGCAAGCTTATATTTTCGAACACTTTCCAATGGCCGATATATAAGCTCGTCACAATTGATATTCGTACGACTTACGGACCTTATATACTGAAACATACCATACCACAAGGCAAATTTAGCCATATAATACATCCACGACATCGTACCATGGTACCATACCACAAACGTGCCATACCATATACTGTGTTTTTCCCGTACCATACCGTCAACACATACCATACCACATACGGTGGTTTTCCCATATATATCCCCATATACCATACCACCAATATCCCATATTCCCATATACCATATTCCCACATACCATACCAACATATCCCATGTCTCATACCGAGTTGGGGAGACGGCCATACACCAGACCAGGTGCCTGCTACTGCTGTAGTGCCGTCTTGTTGTGCAAGGGTGGGGATGGATACAAGAGTTGGCTCAGACGCCCATACCGAGTTGGGGAGACGTCTATACACCAGACCAGGTGCCTGCTACTGTTGTAGTGCTGTCTTGTTGTGCAAGAGTGGCGATGAATACAAGAGTAAGAGTTGGCTCAGACGCTTGGGTCCCACGCTCAGTGCAGCGCATTGGCCGCTGGTGTGCATGGAATAGATGAAAAACATTAGCTATGAGTGCTACTACTGCTGCATCCGTCTCGAATGGCAAAAAATGGGCTTTTTTTTTTCAGGTTTGGGAGGATACCGTAGGACGCCGCCGGCAAGCTCTTGCCCCCTAGAGCATGCATCCACCTCAATCCTTCGAGCCCGTCATCTATACTAGTTGATTTTGCCCGCCACCGCGCGGGTTACCCGTGGGCTGAGTCTCTGTCGAGATCGAGCGTCAATCGTGTATCGTCGCTCCAGCTGAAATAATACTTTTTTGGTGAACTTCGCGTTTCCATTCGCATACGTACTACAGCAGGTTTTTTAGAGTACAACAGGAGTGGGTCACTTTTTGTGTCAAAGCAAAATTAAGGACGAGAAGGTTTGGGAGGATACCGTAGGACGCCGCCGGCAAGCTCTTGCCCCCTAGAGCATGCATCCACCTCATTTCTTAGAGCCCGTCATCTATACTAGTTTATCTTGCCCGCCACCGCCCGGGTTACCCGTGGGCTGAGTCTCTGTCGAGATCGAGCGTCAATCGTGGTTACTTTTTGTGTCAGAGCAAAATTATGGACGAGTATTGCTGTACTTTTTTTTTTTTTTTTTTTTTTTTTCATCATCACTTTTACTTTCCAGCCCACTCGTAGGAGGTTTTACCCTCGACGATCTTCTGGACAAGCCGTGGTCACAGGTGTCGTCCCTTCTCCCCCCCGGTACGTGCCTTTAGTTTTTATCGCGCATAGGGTTCAGCATTCCCACTGCTCGTCGATTTTCATCGAATGTACAGCTAACTCACGCTCTCGCGCTTTCCGCTAATCAATTTTATGCAAGAAAAAGTCCCTATGAGCATGCACTCGGTGAGACTCGAACTCACGAAATTGATCTTGATAGGCTCGCGGACCACCTACCAAGCCACCGGGGACGCCGTGCAGAGTACTGTATCCAAGCAGTATCATCACAGAATGGCAAAAAAAATGCTTTGCGATCCTCATCTTATGTTTCGGTATATACTCGCAAAAATAATAACCCAAGAGAGCGTCGTCAGCTTTCTGACTGAGTGCTGCATCCAAGCAGTATCATAACAGAATGGCAACAAAATGCATTGCGTCTATGAGTACATCATCAGTACAACGACTAGTTGATTTTGCCCGCCGAACTATCGTCGGTCTTTTCCACAACCAGCAGTTATTTGTTGATTACTTCCTACTTTTCGCCTTTTCACCGCTTTTATTTGTATTTTGCGATCCTCGTCGTATGTTTCGGTACTCGCAAAAAGGATGACCGATACTTGCATACTATCGTAGGTCTTTTTGCTAGAGCCTGGTATCAGTATAGGGCTATCCTATATATACCCCCTATATGATATGATATTTCCATAGTACTTAGTCATGTTTTTTTTCGCCGGAACGTGCGATATATATCATATCGTATTACATCGCTATATATAGGGGCTTTCAGCACGATGTGACTAAAAGGTGATACGATATTTGGTATATGATATATACGTCCGCTATGAAGGGATATATCGGCCTATATAAGGTGATATAAGATGATATATCGGCCTATATGAGGTCAAATACGTGATATAGCTATCCGATATGTGTCATAGTAAGACCACCAACTTGCTGTGTTGACGATATATCTTGCGTCTTTCCGGCGTACATTTTGGGCGGAATACGTATACGTGCAGTATATTATACCTGGTACGTATGTACTAGTATACGAGTACGAAGCGTGACGCACACACAAGAGGGGACGTACCAGGGCCGGTGCCCGCTACTGTCTTCCTGTCGTGCGGGTTTGATCCGCGATGAGCGAGTCGAACGCGCCATCGCCTGCGGCCACAGGCAGGCCACAGCTACAGCAGTCGCCTTCGACATCGTCAAATGCCGCCACACATCTACATGCAATATATCCTCGCGGAGAAAAGGTTGCTGTATCATCATTCATGTTTTTGGTGTGCTTTGTAGTACGTAGCCGGCACAGGTCGCCAAGTACCGAGCCAGTGCCTTACCATTAGTGTGGCACAGGCCCCAACCACGAGCAAGTACCGATGTGAAACGGCGGTGACGTACAGATATATACCAGGTAGGTGATAATAGCACACGAAATCACGATATATATATAGGGCAGATATAAAGTGACATATCACAATATACAAGGTACATGATATATAACGTTATATATACGATATTGCTCTATATATATGATATATCACACGATATATGACATGATATCATCATATACCCTGCATATATCACATATCATAGCGATATATCAGAAAATGCCCGTGATATGGACATAACTAAGAAATATCAACTTTTATGACTTGGTCACGTTTTTTAGGGGGGTATATGTATACGTATATTTGTCAATTTTTCGTACTTTTGCCAACTTTTCTCTTTGCACGAGAACTTTTAGGCAAAACAATAAGTACACGGACACGGGAAGCCCTGCCAGACACATTGGTGTAGGTCTCGGCGCGATCCGTGCACTCTGAAGCGCATTGCAAGCGCTTAAAGTTTTTTTTTTTCCGGCGGGAGTGGATAAGACGATTTCCCTGGTTTCGGTATAGAGGCCTTATTATTTTGTACGTACGTATCGGTACATTGTCATGCTCTCTGTTTTCTCCTCCCGGCTCTCATGAGCTGTGAGCACACAGCTCAGGCATATACCAGGAACACAACAGACAACATGCACAGATCCCATCGTTCCAACGCTGCCGCCCACACCGTGCGTGTTCGACACGCCCATATGCGCAGTGTTGCTGTGGTTGGTTGTGTCTCTGTCAGAGCCTGTCGTCCGCATTCCATCGTCTGCCATATATATATTTTTATCCGTATGTACCCAGGATGACGTATAAAAAATCCCATACTCGTACATATATATTTTTTGGGTTGTTGCACGGAGCACGGACCACCGCCTAGAGAACAATGAAAATACCCACAGCAGTGCACAGAGCGTGCTTACCTACAGCTTCCTACAGCACCACAACCAACCCTGCTGCCCAGCAGCAGCAGTGAGCACACCTTGCGCGTATGGATGATCGTACTGCGGCTCATTCGTACAGCAACGTTCGTAGCATACATACAGCAGTACAGTAGTTCTGATTACAGTGTGCCTTACATTGCTGACCGATAGATCCTAGAGCCAGCTGAAAGGGGATCAGTAGTACAACACGTACGTGCGTTCCTCGCGTTGCATTTTACAGCAGTACTGCTGAATATGCAGCCATACCTGTACAAGCTACTCTACTGCTGTAGGAGATCGTGCAAAGTGTTTTAGATCGCACAAAAAACACGACATGCCAGTTGTACGAGCACTGTTCTAGCGTATACGTTTAAACTGCGCTGGATCACATTTTCGTTTCCGAGGTTCGACTTGCACCATCCACGTTTTTTTTTCGTAATTTCACTTTTGACTATTTTTGTACCAGAACTACAACAGAGTACTACAGTAATAATAATGCATTCGTCCACACCTTGCTTTTCTGAACGTATAATATGATAGAGTACATGTTACTTGTGTGTTTTAGCCCAAATTAAAGAGTTTGGGCGGCGCGCTTGCGTGTGGCGTGCGTTCATACCTCAACATTTCACAGCTATTATACTCCGAATACATGGGAGTAAAGCAAAGTATGTTCGAGAAAATACTGCTGCTATTACCGTGGGTACTTCGTACACTCGCAGTATTTCGGGGTTTTTGTACTCGAGATACTGCGAGTACTGACTGGCAGTATTTTGAGGTTCTGTAGATACTATACTGCGTATACTTTCTTCGGGCTCGCACTAATGCGGGGTTCGCTACTGCTGCTGGCATGGATACCGCCTGTTGTGCTTCAAGTATCTCGGGTTGCTGTACCGCGGGTACTACAAGTATACCAGTAAGTACTAGTCTATAGCAGTATTTCGTCCGTTGGTAGTGTTCGTACTGCTGCTTCTTCTGCGAGACTCAGTACTCGCAGTAGTGAAATACCCTCAATATGCCCAGTATACTTCGAGTATAAAGTATACTTCAACCGTTTGTGCACCGTGTCGACAAGTCTCAGGCCCAGCGTTCGGCACAAAACACACCCAGATAGTCCCACACGAGTGGGAGTTGGAGCAAACTACTTTCGCTGGAGACAACTTGAGCACCCAAAGCAGTCTGCCAGTATTTCGGCATTTCGATACCAGGTATAATATTATGCATGACTGCGAATGCTCTCAGTATCTCGAGGTTCTGTACTGGGCATATATTGCCTATACCCCAAGTATTTATGTCGTGTTTCGATACTACTGCGGGTACATACTTTAAGCAACCTGTATTCTCGGGGTTCGGTACTGCTCACACTCTCATTACTCTCAGTATTTGGGCCTTCTCAGTACTCGCAGTAGTTTTGCCGCCAGTACTCCAATACTCTCAGTACTCGGACTACGATTTGTTCTCGAGCATTTACCTGTGAAACCTTGATATTATACCCTGAGCACCAAGAAACATTTATTTTGGGGAAACATATATATTGTAGTACCTGTAGTATGTATGTATGTGCTGCACCTTATTACTCAGCCGGTCACAAAGGATTATGGTGCAACCTCGACCTAGCGCAACTTTTATGTACTTACGAATTAATCGCCGCGAGTCAGCTGGATCAATATATCTCAACTTACCGATACCCTATTATATATATTATTATAGTAATAATCCCACACTAGTTCCGCGAACAGCAGTATAATATAGTCTGTCCTCAAAATATGCTGTGTGTTCTTCACGTCAAAATGATGGGTGGGTGCAGGTGCTACTTCTAAAAAAGTGTGCAGGGTTTCATACGAGTATTATTATTTCGCTCTTGCGCCACTCCCCTATTAATACGGCACCTCCCGGAGGGGAACCTTGTATGTATGCGTATATTTGTCAAATTTTCGTACTTTTGCCAACTTTTCTCTTCGCACGAGCACTTTTAGGCACAACAGTAAGTACACGGACACAGGAAGCCCTGCCGGACACATTGGTGTAGGTCTCGGCGCGATCCGTGCACTCTGAAGCGCGTGGCAGGCGCCCAAAGTTTTTTTTTCCGGCGAGAGTGGATAAGACGATTTCCCTGGTTTCGGTACGAGAGGCCTTATTTTGTACGTACGTATCGGTACATGCTATCTGTTTTCTCCCCCAGGCTCTCATGACCTGTGTGCACACAGCTCAGGCATATACCAGGTACACAACAGACAACATGCACAGATCCCACATCGTTCCAACGCTGCCGCCCACACGCCGTGCGTGTTCGACACACACATATGCGCAGTGTTGCGGTGGTTGTGGTTGGTTGCGTTTGTCGGAGCCTGCCGTCCGCATTCCATAGTCTGCCATACCAGGTATATGTTTTTATCGGTATGTACCCATGACGAAGTATAGTATCCCTGTACATTTTTTTTTGGTTGTTGCGCGGACAGCACGGACCACCGCCTAGACAACAATGCCCAGAGCAGTGCACAGAGCGTGCTTACCGCCAGCTTCCCACAGCACCACAACCCGGCTGCCCAGCAGCAGCAGTGGGCACACCTTGCGCGTACGGATGATCATACTGCGGCTATCAAAGTTGGTTTATCGGAGATTTCGATCGATCACTTGTGACCACGCCACGACCACACCACCTACCTGGTCCAGCATCATCATCACCTACCTCTCTCCCTGCTTATTTTGCTTATTGCTGTGTGTGATCCAACATTGCCACTGCTCCGGCTGTGCTCAGCACAGTGCGCCAACAGCAGCAGCAGGCAGGGTACTATGCGCATATGGAAGATCCGCGCTGTACCCTCAGTAGTACCAGTGTTCGTTGTTGTTGTCATCGGCACATTGGCCCCCTATGCACGTACCTTCCGCAATGTGTGACCGGCATTTTTTGCTCGGTACCGATTATCCCCGGATCGATATATTCGTCGACTCGAGTGCAACAAAAACAAATCGTTCGTACTACTGTAAAACACTGCTGTACGACAATTAGTACAGCAGCGTTCGTACAAAACATGCTTTACAGCAGTAGTTCTGATTGCTGTGTGTCCTACACACTGCTGACCGATAGATCCTAGAGCCAGCTGAAAGGGGATAAGTACACGTACGTTCCTCACGTGGCATTTTACATCAGTACTGCTCTATACGCAGTCGTACCTGTACAACCTACTCTACAGCAGGACTAACTGGTTGTAGGAGCTCGTGCAATGTGTTTCAGATTGCGGAAAAAACACGACCCAGCAGAGTACTACAACTTAACAGCAGTACATTCATTATTATTCATTTTTATTATTATGCTCGCCTTCCGACAATATAGCGCAAATGCCGTTCCTATATAAACCGAACATCCTTCCTTAAACCAGCCGTTTCCCAATTTCCATTCCCCACATCGTTTCAGTTTAGCTACCGGCATTCATCCACCTTGCTTTTCTGAACGTTTAGTATTATATAATACAAGTTGTGAGAGTTGTGTTTTCCACTTGTGACTTTTTTCGTACCAGTACGTTCATCCACCTTGCTTTTCTGAACGATTAACTTTTTTGTACTTACGAATTAATCGCCGCAAGTCAGCCGGATCAATATATCCACTTCCCGCTACCCTATTTTGTGTTACTGATTCCGCACTAATTCTGTGAACATTATTATATTAGTCTGTTCTCAAAATAAATATGTTGTGTGTGTTCTTCACGTTAAAATGATGGGTGGATGCAGGTACTACTTCTACACAAACAAGTGCGCAGGGTTGGATACGAATACTGTTTCGCTCTTGCGCCACTCCCCTATTAATACGGCACCTCCCGGAGGGGAACCTTGTATATATATATCATACAAGGCTTTCCTTCGGAGTGGGTATTCCGTCGTTTCGTGTACATATAACTGCAATTAATTGGCGACATAGCCCAAAGCCAACCAAACTAAATGTATTTGTGTAAAAAACGGTGAAGGATGTAATGATAGCGTTTATTTATAAATGTAATGTGAAACGTAAGATCGGGTGACGCAAGAGTAAAAATGACATTCGTCTAATAATAATAAGAATAACATATTTCATCAGTGTGGGGAGAGAGTGGAGCAGTGCTTGGCATGTGGATGATATACAACATACAGGCTGTTGTTTAAAAGAAGGTTTGGGACAGGAGAGAAAGCAGCAGTGCCGGCAACGACAACGGTTATGGAAATGTTGTATAGTTGCTGGGCGGGCCGCGATTTCGATGTAGCCAGCATAGGAGTTTGGATGAGACATGATATATACATGTAAATAGTCTTCCAGGATGCTGTAGTAACGAGGCGGGAGGCCCAGAATGTGGATCTGTTCGCTGTTGAACCCGTTGGATATGTGTAGGAAGAAATAATCGTGATTTTGGGAAATGTGGGAAACAATTTGTTTCCTTTCGTTCGTTCTAGATGACGACAATCTGCTTGGTGTACTGCTTCGGAATTCCACGAAGCCCTGGAGCAGGCGAAATGGAAGGGAGTCTTTTTGCGCTTGATGATGATGTCTCCGTCTTTGATGGTGGAGTCCGTCAGGCGGCAGTTGTAGCACTTGCCACGGACCTGGTCGAAGTAAACATATAGGGTGCGCGGGGCGGGAGTGGCGTGCAGGGAATGGCGGGGGGGGGGGGGGAATGGGGGGGGGGGGGGGGGGGGGGGGGGGGGGGGGGGGGGGGGGGCAGTGTTCATTATTTGTACTACTCTACAGCGGCACAACAGCAGTACGTAATCGCTTGCTATACGACGGCAGCAGCAGCAGCAGAAGCAGCAAGTACGTAATTTCATTGACGATACAGAAATATGTAGACACACAAGTGTAGTAGTACAGTAGTACACACACAAATCACGTCCAGCATGATGTACGGCAACAACCCAGCAGCACCACAAAAAAATCATTGACGTGTGATATGAGTAGAGTATTCATGGGCTATAGATATAGATAATACGTTGCAGTCTTGTAGTTTCACGAATACGAGAATAATCCAAAGAATGGATTAACCCGGCGGATATTCCGTTAGTCGAGAGTATCGTTATTTTAGGAATGTTCCCTAGGGCGGATAGCCCGTTAGACGAGAGTAATGTTCCTTGACGCAGATAGGACTACGAAGTGAGAAGTTCTTATATTAGCAGAAGAACGATCGGTAGCCATAGGAAAGTTCTGTTGGAGTACATCAGATAAGAGGAATTCAGGAGAGCTTGTGGCGTGGGGTGGGACGAGTGTATCTGGGCGTCGAGTCCCGCCCCCCTACCTCTCACTTCTCTACCAGAGCACCTCCTCAGCTCTCGCCATCAATAAGAAGATCTAAATCAGAAGAAGCGAAGCACTGCTTTTCCAGCTGCCGTCAGAGCATCACATCTGACGTCGTCGCATTCAACGAATGTTCTGGCCAAGCTTGGGACTGCAGCGCTTCTTCTAGATCTTCTCACGATCATGTGAGCCATCCCTATCCGGGAGGCATCTGGTTTTGAAGTCAACTTTTTATTTATTTATTTTTGTTTATGTTCCCTGTTTCTCGTCTCTTTCGTTCTTCTTGCTCTCTCTTTTCTTTCGTTTTTTTCTTCTTTTTATTTTACGAACCTGCGTTACTGAGTGCGTTTATAGTGTAGAGCGTGACAAGCTGCCTAGTGGCATAAGTAGACGCTTCTCCCTTCCCAGCATCGGTGAGTTGACGCTTCTCCCCTCTTAGTAGGCACCGTCAAATCGCACGTGCAAGTACGTACAACAAGCTCTGTTGTTCTTTCTTAGTAAGTACTTGATATATAAGTACTGGTGCTTATTAGCAGTATGATGATCGAGGTTTGTTTTTTCCGCTCCCTATACCCCGTCTCCGCCGTGGAATGACGAGGTCGATGACCTCCACGATACGTGATTCCACGTGGTTGAATGCACCTGTAGACCCCCCAAATGACCTCGTGCTCATCGCACAAACCAAGCAGCGTTTTCCTTTGTACCCCTCCGCCTCGATATGCCCGCCCTTTCACAGGGAATGCATGTAGTAAGTACTACTGTAGGTGGAACTACTGGCACATTCTTGCCCGCAGACATTTTGTCCGCATCTTTCGGTTTATACTCGTGTTGTATGGGATTTTACCCTTACCACAACTACAAAGAAGCTGCTATCGTACTGATAGGACAAACACGCAGCAGTACCGACACCTTATTCTTTGGTACGTGATATGTATGCCGGTGGTGTGACCTACTACGCCATCGTTAGTATACGCATCTGTGAGCAGCGTACGAACGGCTCGACCATCATTTCGAATTGTATCCGCTGGTATCCATCGCATGGAATATTCGCCTGCGAGTTCTTGAGAGACCATTATTATTATTATTATTAATTTTTTTTTCCTGATACGAGCAATGGTATACGTGTTGACTGACCTTACTTGCGACCCCCTGATAGCGAGAAGAGCCATATATATTGTTTTATTATTATTTTTTTCATGCCCTTTGGTTACTGGATTTCAAACCACATACTGGCCTACAGAGACTGGTATACGAGCGAGGTACAAATAGTGAATAGTGGTACGATGGTACGTAGTACTGCTATTACGAATATAGTACCAAAATTTCCCGTGACCCCCCCCCTCGTTCCCTGCCATATATTTAGGTAGCCAAACGATACACAATTGGGTAAGTCCCCCCGTCTCGATGTGATGGAGTCGCACATCCATCGTATAGGAACGCATATACTCGCAGACGAATCTTATATGGTTGCACGTAGCTCTTTAGGGATATATCTGTAGGCGAATCTCACGTGGTTACACGTACCTCGTTTGGGACCAGCGTACATATCTGCACCCCTCTTCAGATTGGCCCATCCTTACGCTGCTTCTACCCTACGAGGTACAGAACAAGCGGCATGATGCACCTCCTGCGGCGCCTTTACTATAAAAACAGGGCGCATGTTGCCGAAATTGACCAGATTTCTGCTACCTTTTTTGCCCCACCCCCACAGCCTATAGGATACAAACAACGGCCATTATTTCCATTTTTTTTTTGTTTTATTTTATTTTACTGCTGCTCTTTACGTGCACGTTTCCCAGCGTTACGACATAACACAGCTTTATGATGCTGAACCTTGTCCCACGGCTGCCTGTGTGCATCTAAATTTCTCAGTTTTACACCAGAAATAAGGTATAAGCTGCCTACGTGCACGATCTTCAGCGTTAACGATACAACGAGGCTTTATGGCGCCCAACCTTGTCTGACTACTGCTGTTTACGTCTACCCCCCCCCCCAGCTGTACTACTTTAACAGAATGTACGATACCTGATTTGGTCCGAATATTTTGTTTGGTCGTGTTTGTTTTCCCTCCCTTTCCCGTTTCGCTTTCGACTTTTGTTTTTGTTTTCTCTTTTTTTTCTTCTCCACTTTTTAGCCAAAGCAGGGTAGACACTGTTCAAGTTTGTTACAAGTGTTATTTTCCAGCGCATCCCATCCCCACCCGCTTTTACAAATATGCAGGGTACAGGCTGCCTAGAACTGTAACACTACAAAGGTTACACAAACGAGTAACATATCATCTGTTTATCCCTTGTTTGTCCAGCTTCTCACAAAAACAGCAGCTGCCTGCTGCTCATATATGGAACATAATAACTGTGGCCCGGGCAGTGACCAGTTCCAAAGAGATGAACTAAATGCTGGCCAAATTAAACAAAATAATATACAATTTTTCGCGGCGGATTAGAGTATTGGACCTCCCCACAGGAGCCGAATGGTACCCTTTTCCACATTTTTACGTACCGGGGTCTATTTATTTATTTTTTGTTTTCCACTTGTGTTACCTCTACGATACCCTACGTATCTCACATCGTGTCGGACCTCACGACGCCCCGAAATGCACCGGTTGCTGTCTGTTTTGCCACGGAACGACCAGCTGCCCACCGTTTAGGGAATCGCCCGATATTCTGTGCAGCTACTAAATAGTGCCGGCATGCTGCATTTTTTTTTTTCTCCGACTCGACCTTCACATTTTCTTTACGGGTACTCTTATTTGTATCCCAACGAAAGGTCTTGCACTGCCCACGCTCAGTAAGCGTCATGCCCTGTTATCATTACGAACATTGGGCATTTCAGACGGAGTTATGTTCAATTCTGTTCAACTGATATCACTTGAGTGACCCCGGCGCGACTACCGTCAATCAAACGCGAGGCGCCTGGCGCTAGTTAGATGCCCTCAACTATAATTGTATCCTTCGACGGGCACTAAAATCGTGGCACGCACAACCTCAACACCCCCTATCGTACGTCCTTACCGTCACTCCTTTCTCTCTCCTAGATCGGTTTGTTGGTATTGTAGCCGCCTACCATGATCCAAGCCTGGATCCACCCGCCCTCTCCATCTTCCACCAAACCTTTTCCCGCCCCACTACAAGCGTTCAACCGCCTAAACATGGCCGAGAAAGCTTCCTCCTCCAACATTCCCGGCGCCCACTCTCCCGACGCCACCAACCCCCGCGAGGCGAGGTATGCCGCAAGGGCCTTTCGCGCTACCGACGACGATACCCCTGGCTTCGAAACCATTCTGAGCGACTTCACGCTACACCCCACCACACCGGGATCTTCTCCAATGGGAGCAGGCACGACCAGTGCCGGGCCTACCATCAACCCGGAGGTCTCTGCACAGGAAACCTCCACCCTGGCTCTCAATCCGGGGCGTTACCAAGGCGATCCCACGGCCCTCCGTGAGCGCCGTGCGGCCCTCAAAGCCCACCACGAGCAGCTCCTCCTTCTCGCGAAAGAGGGCGCTGACCTCCTACTCGTGTTAACCGCCGTTCCCCACCCCTTCCTCGAACCCTTTCGACTCCACCTATGGGACTACAGCTGCGACCGCGGCCACCACGGCCCAATCGCAGCCGTTCGCTCCGCACCATGGGCACCCTATACGTCCGCCGCGATGTCTAGGACCACCACCTCCCAGCCTCCCAAAAACCAAACTGGGACCATAATGTCCCAGGCACCACTACCGGCCCAACCCTTGCCAGCCCCCATACCCACTGGGCACCGGCACCCGCAGACGTTCGGCTTTGAGCCCAATGACTGGGTCTTCCTCGACGCTAAGCTCCGCTGGATGCAGAGTACACGCGACGCGACGGCCTCGGATGTCTCGCTAGAGGTACACCGTGTATGGCGGCTCTTCACACCCGACTGTAACCCGTCGATCACTTTCGTTCTGGCCCGCGCCGCCACCGAGGGTGTTTCTTCCGAGTTCGTCGGGGCCGCCCATACCCGTTTGCTCGAGCCACGGTATTTTCACTCGAACGCCGGCCGCGCGGCTACGTGTGGAACCCAACCGTCTCGACCCGCTCCCCCGACACCCTCAACCACCCGCCCCACGACGGACATGCCATCGCCGGCGACACCGCCCCTTGCCACCTCGACAGCACCGCCCCCTACGACGACAGCGCCCCGCTCCTCACGAGCGCGCAGCCTGATGACGAGAGCCAACACGGAGCCCACGACGGAGGCGGAACGTCGTGGTATCCCACGCCCAAGCCCTACGAGCTCACGGTGACCACTGCCCCAACTGCAATGGCACGGACATAGTATGAAGACCTGCCCCCTGCGCTTCCCAACACGTTCGGCATCCTCAGCCCGGTAGTCGGACACGCCTAGCGCCAATGGCAGCAGAGGATGCTCTTATATCGCCGTGGACACTACGAGCACAACCTGGAGCGAAACTCCAACCGCTACGACAACAACAACCGTCGCGGCAACAACGGACGCTCCGACAACTGGCGCCACAACAACGGCCGGTCATACGACAACGGCAACCGACAGTCGCCAGGGCAACAGTTCCAACAACAACGCATCGAGCCTGCCCCCTCGTCTTCCGCGTTGACGGTGCATACCCCTGCGACCAATACTTCCGCACCTGCCGCCCCCGCGAACATGCGGATGGGCAGCACCAACTCGGGTACCCACCCCAACCAACGGCAGCCGGGAACCTTCCGCACCAACCGACAAGCCGATGGTGGAGCAACTGCCGCATCTCCACCAACAGCATCTACTGCGAGCACCCGAGGCTCCCAGGACGCACGAGTAAATCACGTGCATCACGCCTCCCCGACCCCTGCCCTCCAATGCCCCCCCCCTACCCCAGCCCATTTCACAGCCACTTGTTCAAGCACTGATCATCTTGCCCAAGTGATTGCCTTGAGGTGTGGGCGGGAGGAGGCCAAGACGCCGAGCCCCACCGGGATGCTCCACTCGACGTCTTCTGGCGGTGAGCAACGCTGCTTGCCGACTATTGCCGAGACCCCAGACATTGCTACCCTGGGAAACGTCTCGACGATTACGGCTACCAGCGGTTCCGGTTCACACGAAACTACTGTTTCGTCTACCGGGCCACCGCCCCCTGAGCCTGCCTCATATTGGCCGCTCCATACGCGCATGTTCCAGCATGCGCGTATTTCTTGTGACAGTGTTGAACCCGCGAACGACGGGCTTCTTCCAGCTGCCACGGTGTTGACACCACCGCTGTCCCTGAGCTCGAGGGACAGTCCCGTTTTGAATACGGAAGACTCGCGACCAACGTCGACCAGGGTCTGCCCTGAGCCCCCTGACCCGTCCTCCTCGCCTGCTTCGCGCAAAGCGTGGACACGGACCCCAGGTGTGGCATCCCCTAGCGAGTATGCCCCTGTTCTCCAAAAGTTGGACGATAGGGCGCTTGAGGGTCGTCCCGCCCGGCTTATAAGCCCCGGCGAGGACCGCCCCGGTACCTCGGCTTTGCCGAGCAATTCCCCCGCGAACACGAGGGTTCCGGCCAGCACCGCTCGATCGTTGCTGACTCTACCTCCGTCGACGCCAGGCGGCGATAGGAAAGATTATCGTCGCCCCCCCCACCCCCGACACAAAAGACGCCATCAACTGCACACGTCACCGCCGAGGCCGCCTCATCTTTCCACTTCTTCTGGGACTCCTCTTCGGTCTTTTCGCAGTGGTACCTGTGCGACATCGAACACGATGGCGTCACATACAACTGCGCTGAGCAGATGATGATGGCGCAGAAGGCCGCGCTCTTCGGGGACATCACAACTGAGCGCCGCATCAAAGCGACCCGCGACCCAGCCCGCCAAAAAGCACTTGGGCGAACCGTTTCCGACTTCGACGAAATGGTCTGGGAGCGACACCGCTACACCATCGCCCTCTACATTAACTTCTCCAAGTTCCGTCAACACCCGGAGCTACGGGAGGAGCCAATAGCAACCGGCGACAAGCACATCGCCGAGGCCAGCCCACACGACCTCATCTGGGGCATAGGCTTCAAGGGCCGACCATCCGGACGCCTGTGACCCGACGCGTTGGCGTGGTCGGAATCTGCTGGGCAGGATACTGATGGACGTTCGAGCAAACCTCGGCGCCAATCGCTCCACCCAGCCTCCATTTCCTCCCCATCTTCATGACCCGGAGCCAACACCCGCCCCCACCGACTCCACCCGGGTCTCCCCCACAGCCGACGGCATCCACGAAACAAGCTCGACTCCTCCATGGCAACCGCCTACCTCTCCACTTGGGCCACTCCTACCGCCGTCTACCCCCGACGCCTACCCCAGCAGCCACTTTGCCCAAGTGTCCACCATCAACACCGCCACTCACAGCCACCTCCCTACCCGCCGCCCGCCGATACCGGAACACGGACCATGCCTTACAAGCGGCATCATTACCGTCGACGACGCGTCGTTCACGACGAAAGTACTCGTGCACAGCGGCCACACCGCCACTACGCGCCGCGAACTCGTGGCACTGCTCGATACCGGCTCGCCCCAGTCGTTTATCACCGCAACCGCGGTGGAACAACTGAAGGCTTCGCAGGCAGCCACCGATGCGTGCGAACGGCACAGTTCCCCCCGTTCATGGGGAGGTTTCGGCACTTCAGCCCCCCTCTCCACCTCCGTCTCCATCCGCTTAAGCATCCAGTTTATGCGCCTCCAGTCCCCCACTGCTGCCCTGGCAGTATGGGCCTGCGTACTTCCTGCAGGAACCATGCAGCACCCCATCCTTCTGGGACGAGACAGCTGGATGCGCTTCGAGCAACGCTCGTATACCACGCTCCAGCAACAGCCCACCCCCCCCCCCACCAACCTCCCCGGCGAACCCGCGGTGAGCTCTCCTTGAACCACCATGACCCCAACGGAGCCTCAGCATTCATTCCCGACGACCGTTCCACTGACGACGTCTACCACCTCCGATTCGCCGGCAACAAAGCTATATCGCTTTCCTCCACCCCCAAGCTCGTTAAGGTCAACCTGGCGCGCCAGTCAGGCGCTCCAGCATTTACCGGGAACTACATGGTGAACATGCTCCCCCGCGAGAACCCACTCTCCGACACGGCCATTTTCGTCTCCGACGGATGCCAAACGGTCCCCCTATCTGGATCTACCGATCTCGAGCCGGGCGACCTCCTCGGAACCTCCTACTCCCCACTGGTACAGGTACCACTTTCCACCCTTGGACACCCTTCCTTGGCCCCTCCCCACCCCCCTCAAATTCCGGATGTACATGCCCTCCACGACAACATTCCCGTGGCCGACCAGAGCCCATCGACAGATGACCCTCCTACCGCACCAAAATCCCCGTGCCCACAACTCCTTGCACGCCTCAACACCGACCAACGGGACAGCTTCCTCGGCCTCTGGGAGCGTCTGCCGTTACACCTACGCGACGTCAACTTCGACCTGCACGGTTCTGGATGGACCCCGTCGGTGATCAACAACCTGGGAGACGTCCTCTGCGAGTTCCAGGACGTTTTCTCCACCTCAAAAACCGACTTCGGCTCGTGCTCGCTGATGCCGTTCAAGATCACCGTACCCCCGGGCAGCGAACCGGTCACTTCCCGCCCCTACAGGATCAACCCCATCCTCGCCAAGAAGGCAGACGCGGTATTAGACCAGTACCTGGCCGCCGGCCTGATCCAACATTCTACGTCGCCATACTCAAGCCCTATGGTGGCCATCCCCAAAAAGGATGGAGGTGTCCGGATTACGATCAACTACAAGAAGCTCAACGCCATCAGCTCCCTCGGGCAACTCCCCATCCCCCGCGTCGACGAAGTCCTCGACTCCTTGGGCAAAGGTCGCATCTTTTCTCTCTTCGACCTGGTCTCCTCGTTCCACCAAATCACCATCGACGAGGACACCATCCCTTTGACGGCGTTTTGCACTTCCAACCGGCTGTTCGAATGGCTTGTTATGCCGCAAGGAAGCAGCGCTTCCCCGGGCTGGTTCGTGAAGGTCATCAACGAGGTCATCAAGGGCCTGGAACGCGTCGCCGCGTACCTCGACGACATCATCGTCTTCGACCCCGACCCCACCGACCACGTCGCCAACATGAGAACCCTCTTCGCACGCCTCCGGAAGCACCACCTCAAACTCTCCCCCGCCAAGGCCAAAATTGGCGCCACAACCGCCGATTTCCTGGGACACACCATTTCCGCTGGCGGCTACAGCCCAAATTCCGACAAGGTCGCCGCCCTCACCAGAATGCCCATGCCGACCGACAAGAAGCAAGTGCGCTCACTCCTTGGAGGCATCAACTACTACGGCAAGTTCCTGCCAAACCTTTCTCGACGTCTGCGCCCCATCAACGCTCTACTCAAGCAAGGCGCGACGTTCGACTTCACCCCCTCCATGGAAACCACCGTACGCGCCATTCTCCAAGAACTTGCCGAACCGCCTATCCTCGTCCACCCCGACTGGGACGCCGTCGCCGACAACTCCCGCCCCTTCCGCCTCTACTGCGACGCTAGCATCGACGGCTTCGGAGCGACCCTTGAGCAAGAGCAAGCCGACGGCTCAGTCCGCCCCATCCTCTTCATCAGCCGTGCCACCCTGGACTCCGAACGTTCATGGACACCCCTCGACCTCGAGGCCGGGAGCATCGTGTGGGCGATCAAACGCCTCCGCGGACACTTATGGTCCACCCGCTTCCAGATCTACTCGGACCACAAGGCGCTCGAGAACATCGCCAAGGTCGGAGAACATAACGCTCGTGTCCGGCGATGGCTCGAGTTCCTTTCAGCATACACCTACACGCTGGAATACCGGAAGGGCACGACCAACGGCAACGCCGACTTCCTCTCCCGGCTTCCCCAACCAGCCACCGACGCCGACCGCACCGGATGCAACCGCCTCACTGGCCCCGATACCGTCGGCATCTACCTCATCCGCCCCTGCGGCTTCGCGCCGAACGACCCTTCCACCCCGGGTATCGGCTTGGGTGGGCTCGTGTCCCCCCCTTCCAGACCCATCCCGACCGTCCAGCCGCTCCCCTTCACTGACGACGACTTCCGCGATTTTCGCCTACTCGGACCACGTATGGAGCACCCCACCCTTTCCCCCGCAACCCACACCTTCATCGGGCCTATTGCGACCAGCGACTCCACCACCGGACAGCTTGCCGGCACCGAGAATACCGCCGTGAACACCGGAGCTCCTCCAGGCTCGGCTTCCATGCCGTCCGTCGTCTCTCCGCCGCCCACCATTGGCGCCACGACACCAGCCCTTTCAGGTCTGATATCTTCCCGGACCCGCCATCGCGTCGCCGCTGCCGCGGGAACCCCTCGGCCCACAGCCGACTACCGGTTTGGACGCCGACCGCCACCCAAGCCATCGGCGCCCACCACGCAAAGACCGACCCCTTCAACAACGCCCTCGCCGCCGGCACAAACACCACCGTCAGTGCCCCTTCCGGAGCCCGTCGTCGAACCCGATGATGACCCCTACCTCCTCGCCTGCGTCGAGCACTACACCTACAAAGACTGGGCGCGAGAACAACGCGCGGAGCCCCTGTGCTGCGCCACCATCCGCTTCCTGTCGTTGGACTCCCCCAGCCCCACGCCGCACGACCTCCTGGATTTCATCCCCCCGGCCCGGCGCCCACAACTTTCGGACGTCCTCACTCTTGCCTCCAAAAGCAAGCTACACCGTACCGACGACGAAACCGCCCTCCTGGTCCAACGACCACCCACCTCATCCGAGAACAGCCTACCACCACCCGCCCCCTCTACCCCACGCGTCTACGTGCCAATGTTAATGCGCCCTTGGGTGCTGAACACATGCCACGCCACCACCTCTCTACACCTGGGCGTCACCCGAACGGTCCGCATGTTGGCACGCTTCTTTTGGTGGATTGGCATGGACGCTTCCGTCCGCTGGTGGATCTTCCGTTGCCTTCAATGCCAGGCGCGGAAGACCTCCCGGCACACCATTCGTTGGCCCATCCTTTTTCTTCCTTTGCCCAACGGGCCTGGCATCACCGTCAGCGTCGACTACTTCGGGCCCCTGCCGCTCACGCCGCGCGGGAACGTCCACATCCTCCTCTTCACAGACCGCTTCAGCCGCCGCGCCGATATGTATGCCGTTTCAGCGGCGCAGTTCACGGCCGCCGGCACTGCCGACATCTTCCTGAACGAGTACATCCCTCTCTGGGGGTGCCCGGTTACACTTCTCTCCGACAACGGACTACACTTCACCTCCAAGCTTGCGAACATCGTCTACGAACGCCTTGGCATCCACAAGGTCAACACCAGCTCCTACCACCCCTGCACCAACGGCGGCGTCGAGCGCGTCAACCACGTACTGGCCCAAATGCTCTCTATGGTTGGCAACGAACAGCAGACCGACTGGGACGTGCTGCTCCCACACGTGTCGTCGGCCTACAACAATTCCGTGAACGCCGCCACAGGGCTTGCACCTAACGAAATCCACATGGGCCGCCTTCCTCGCCTCCCGCTCTCGGTCTTCGAACCCGACAATATCGGCGGTCACCAAAGCTTGGACCGCGATCACCTGGTTTACATCAACCTCGCCACCGACCGACAACGACGCGCCTATTCCCTCGTCCGCGAACCACAGCGACTCACCGTCTCGCGTCTACAGCGCCGCAACGCGCCCATCATGGCCGCCCTCCTAGCATCCCCCCCCTTCACCGTAGGCGGCTGGGTTTGGGTCTACAACTCCGCCTCAACCATCCGCCAAGGCGTCAAAAAGGGCACCGACGCAACCGTCCTCAAGACGAAGCTTTCCCTGAACTGGAATGGCCCCTTCAAGGTCCTCGCTGTAGGGCCGACGCCCGCCTCAAACACCCCCGACAATCGCCCCCTTCACGACAAGCTACTTTTCCTCGACCTTCCATCCGACCTCCCGGGACGGGACTCCAAGCCACGCGTCTCCGTCCAACGATGCAAACCTTGCCGGAACCCCGACGACACCAGCGACATCCCCAAGCATCTGCCCGCGGACCTTACTACATACGTGCTCACAGCTTCTGCCGCCAAGTCCCCCCCTTACCACGTCACCGTCGACGACCTCACTCCTCCACCGGAACGCCTCGAGGTCGAGCAGATCACTGGCCATCAACTCGTACGCGGCCGCGGCGGGGTCATCGCCGTTCTGTACGAGACTCACTGGACTGGACTTCTCAGCCCCTCTTGGGAACGCGAGCTGGACCTTCAACACTTCCGGCGCCACATCCTACTGTACTGGTCACGATCACCAACCCAGCACCGCCAGACGAACCGCCTCTACCGCCAGATGCGCACCGGCGCCGCTCACCGCGAACTGGTCCGATCTCAAGGACAAATCTTCCTCGCCCCAGGCTACGCCTTGGTCTCCCGCAGCCTTTGGCTCCACAACTTCAGCACCACCATGCTACCCTCCGGAGCACACATATGGTACAAGGCGCGCGACGGCCTTTGGTGGCTGGGCAAGGTCGCTCACAGCTAACCCCCTGACGCCTCTTCGGGAACTCCGCCGGAGCCTTCACCGGGAAGCTCCTACATTGTCCGGTTTCTAGACGACCCCGGCCCGATCAAGATCGACCTCCAACCCGCCCGCTACACTACAGCACGGAACGCCGTATACGGATCGTGGTGTCTTACAACGCCATGGAAATGGGAGCCTAGCACGTGGGGTGCTGCGGAACTCTGATGTGTCCCGCGGAACCCCCACCGTTTCCACTCCCCCCCCTGGTTAGCCTTAGTTTAGTCTTTTGTTAGTTCTGGGTATTTGGTTCTGGTTAGTCTGCAATATCTTAAGAGTAGTTCTTCAGGGCTAGTCTTCAATAGTCATCAGCAGTCATCTTCTTGGGAGTGTTTGTTTCCATCTACCGCCACCGGTATCGCTTGACCGACCCGGTGTTGGCTACCGATCCGAGGCCGTGTATGTTTCCCTTTTGGGTGTGTTTGGGAGTATCATCGTCCCCCCTCCCCCCCGTTTGTTTTTCTTCTTATCGCCTACGGCTCCGTGTAACCTCCTTACGTTCAGGCCACTGACTCGTAGCGATACCTTCATTTGCATTTGTGTTTGTACTCCACTGGCCTACAGCCAATTATCGGCGATATCACGCCGAGGTAAAATCGTGTTGTAGTCTGAGCTGTACTCTGACCTTAGTCGACTTCCGCCGACCTGTGTTTCAGACGGTCCTCGAGCTAAGGCTATATCGAGCTTCCAGCTCACCCGTGTTTCTTCCATGTTTGACAAGTAGGGTCCCGATTAGCATTGCCGCCCCGGAAGGCCGCTGAATTATCGGCCATACATATGCGGTTCGGACACGATCGATCTCTCCTGACCTGTGTCCAGCTTTTTGTCTGTTTTCTGGTCCCGATGGTATTTCGTTTTCTCTTTCCCTTTTCTTCTTCTTTCTTTCTTGTCCGGTATCCCGCACACCCCCTCTGTCCTCTGGCAAACGACACCACGTTTAATGTCGTCCCGGTTGACCGAGTTGCACACGCTAGTTTTTGGGCCCCGCGCTATCTACAACTTCGAACTGCACGCATTAGGCCGATTTTCTTGCGGATTTTCTTGCGGATTTTTTTTGCCGCCACCGTCTTTGAGTTTGTTTTTGTTGAGTTGGCTACCTTGCTACGTTTGCTGGTTTTGTTCACACCACGGACAGGTCTCCGAGACGCCGCGTTGCTTGTTGCGTCTCTCGGTTTTAGTAGTCCCTAGTACACGCAGCCCTCATAGCACTCTAGCTGTGTCCCTTCTGTCTCGCATGATGACTACCATGTTAGGACCTTCGCCACAAGACAAGGCATGGGGCCTAGCGGATATATATATATGTTTTTGAATTGTGATCGCTGTCTCCTTTTTAGAGTTTCCTCGTTCGCCAACCCGGTTCAGCGAACAACCCTTTCGTACTTCCTTGGGCCCCAGACAATGGCTCCAGTGAAACGCTTGTACGTCCTTCTTTTGCCTTCATTTGGGTCTTCGTTTTTTCTTCTTCGGCCTTCGCTTCGGTTTCTGCCTCATTTTGCGTTCGTCTTTCTTTGTTTTCATTTTGGGTGATTTTTCCTTTCGCTTCTGCTATGAGTTCTGTGTCTCTCTCTCCTTTAGTCTCCCTTTCCGTGGTTGTTCGCAGCGAGCACCCCCTCTTCGTAGTGTTTGGGTTTTATTACGAGGTGTGGGGGGATCTGTAGCCTCATTTCTTTTGTTTCGAATAGCCGCATCTTCGACCACCTTTTCCTGGCCGTTGGGGATGAACTTTGTCATCACCCTCCGACCATCTTGTGGTCTGCATATACGACTATTCAGGGTGGGCTAATGTGATATGAGTAGAGTATTCATGGGCTATAGATATAGATAATACGTTGCAGTCTTGTAGTTTCACGAATACGAGAATAATCCAAAGAATGGATTAACCCGGCGGATATTCCGTTAGTCGAGAGTATCGTTATTTTAGGAATGTTCCCTAGGGCGGATAGCCCGTTAGACGAGAGTAATGTTCCTTGACGCAGATAGGACTACGAAGTGAGAAGTTCTTATATTAGCAGAAGAACGATCGGTAGCCATAGGAAAGTTCTGTTGGAGTACATCAGATAAGAGGAATTTAGGAGAGCTTGTGGCGTGGGGTGGGACGAGTATATCTGGGCGTCGAGTCCCGCCCCCCTACCTCTCACTTCTCTACCAGAGCACCTCCTCAGCTCTCGCCATCAATAAGAAGATCTAAATCAGAAGAAGCGAAGCACTGCTTTCCAGCTGCCAGAACCACCTGCGTCCCTTGCCACTACCCTTACCACTACCCTAGACCGGTCTCCGCATCACAGACGACACAGAAATATGTACACACGCACAAGTTTAAGTGTAATAGACACACAAATCATGTCCAGCATGATGTACGGCAACAACGCAGCAGCGCCACAAAACGACCAGGAAACACAATTATCCGAGTACATACAAACATTCAGTGAATATTGCGGCAGCACTAAAAGCAGAGCAGCAGCAGCAGCAGCAGCAGCAGCAGAAGCAGCAACGGATCGCCACAGCGTTGGCAGCAGCAGCATAGCAACGATAAGAAAAGAAGGGAGAAAAAAAGTATGTACCTCGAGGCCGTCCGAAAAGTATTTTTGGTACCTCACTATAGACCCACCTCCGCATGCTGTACAGCAACAACGCAGCAGCAGCATAGCAACAATACGAAATACGAGAAAAAGTAGTATGTACGCAAAATGCAGGAGCAAAACGACCCAAATATTTTTTTTTTTGTATCAAAAAAACCATTTGGGTAGAAAGATGGCCAATAAACAATAATCCGCGTTGGCAGCAGCAGCATAGCAAGGATATGAAAATAAGGAAGAAAAAAAGTATGTACCTGCTCAGGTCGTTACTCTACAGTCAGTGGTTCATCCGTTATCGTGGATATTGACTCTTGTACTAAAAGTGGCCGCAGATCTCCGTAGATCTGATGATAGTTGAGGCGGGGAATTACCAGCCTCCATCACCAAGTAATTGCTGATGACTGTCATGTGAGATGACTTGCGTCATGCTTCATGACCACTTCTGCTCGGCTGACAGTGCCGAGCCTCACCTATGCCTGGCGTGTCCTCCACGCTACACCTTACCGAAAGAGACGCTTGCTGCAGACCCAGGTCGAACCTGAGATACACCCATCTAGCATATGCCGCAATCGCAAAACCTACGGAATTTCATTGACAATACCGAAATATGTACACACACAAGTGCAGCATGATGTACGGCAACAACGCAGCAGCACCACAGCAGCAGCATAGCAACGATATATATGAAAATAACCAAGCCAAAAACGAGAAATTGCAGTACGTACGCAAAATGCAGGAGCACAACGACAAAAAAAAAAAAATCACGTACCAAAGGAACCATTTGAGTACAAAAACGACCAAGAAAGACAGTAATCCGAGTACATACGTACGAACATTCAGTGGATATTGCGGCAGCATTAGCAGCAGCAGCAGAAGAAGCTGCAACGAATCGCCACAGCGTTGGCAGCAGCAGCAGCAGCGTTGGCAGCAGCAGCAGCAGCAGCGTTGGCAGCAGCAGCGTTGGCAGCAGCATAGCAACGATATGAAAGTAAGGAAGGAAAAAAGCATGTACCCTGGTATGCCGCCATCGCAAAACCTACGGAATTGACGATCCGAAAATATGTACGCTTCCAGCATGATGCACGCGGAACAACGCAGCAGCACTACATACAGCAGCAGCAATTGCACAGGAGCAGCAAGTGCACAGCACGGCAACAACGCATCAGCACTACAGCAGCAGCGAGTGCACAGGAGAAGCAGGTGCACAGCAGCAGCAGCACTCACGGCGTGGCGCTGACAGCAGCATCAGCATCAGCGGCAGCCGAAAACGAGCAAAAAATGAGTACGTGGGGTCACCAAAAAAACATGTACACACAGAAATCGTGTGCATGCACCGAAAATGCACCACAGTAGCAGCAGCACTCACGTCGTTCGGTGCAGCGGTGACGGCGACAGCTGAATCCTCCGTTCCTTCGTTCACGTCCCGCAAACAGTTGTGTGCATGTGCGCGTTCGCGTGCACTGTGTGTAAGAGGAGCCGACGAAATAAATAAACGCTTTGACGTAGGATTGTATGCAAAAAGGCAATTGAAAACCCCCAAAAAACGTACTGGCAACATACAGCATGCACAATAGACGTAAGACACTCACCACTGTCAGCAGTCTCGAGGGAGTACGAGACAGTCCCTTCCTTGATCGGGCGAGCACAGAAGTCGCAGTCGGATGCCCTGTCAGGATGATCCCGCCACCACGCACATGAGATCCTTGCTGGTGGCGAAGGCCACGTTTTTGCCACCAGGCGCGGAGTTCTTGACCAAGTAAGTGCTGGTCCGTGCACTGGTCGCAAACAACAGCCGGCACCAGGTCGGTCTTTGTCGTTGCCGCTCTCTTGCCAGAGGGCGAGGACCACGCGCCTCTCGACGAGGGGGAGGTGAGCTTAGGGGGCGTGGAGAAGGGAGAGGCGGGGGTTGCAGCACCAGCAGGTTCGCCACCGACAGCAGCAGCTTGGCCGCCGACAGCTGCACCTATCTATGCCGTTCGTCGAAGGCGAGACGCCTCTTTTTTTAGGCGCCGTGCGAAGAGCTATTGGTTGGCAGTTTGCGGAGGAAGAAAGAAGAAAAGGTTGTTTGGCTGTTTGGCGAAGAAGAAAGAAGAAAGGTTGTTTGGCTGTTCGGCTGTTTTTAAGAAGAAGGGCTGTTTGCGAAGAGCTGTCTATCAGTCGGTCTGTCTGCCAAGAGCTAGCAAGTGACAACGACCTCAAAAATCGTAATTATAGTTGTATTTATACCCCCCCGATTTTTAGGTGATACCAGGCTCTACTTTTTACAACAACAGCAAACTTGATTGATTACGTCCTACTTTAGTTGATTTTGCCCGCCGAACTATCGTCGGTCTTTTCCGTGGGCTGAGTCTCTGTCGAGATTGAGAGCAAAATTATGGACGAGTACTGCTGCTGCACTGCAGAGTGCTGTATCCAAGCAGTATCATAACAGAATGGCAAGAAAATGTATTGTGTCTATCAGTACATCATGATTCAGTACAACAAACGTCTCGAATGGCAAAAAATGGGCATTTTTCAGTTTTGGGAGGATACCTTTGGACGCCGCCGGCAAGCTCTTGCCCCCTAGAGCATGCATCCACCTTATTTCTTCGAGCCCGTCATCTATATACTAGTTGATCTTGCACGCCACCGCGCGGGTTGTCCGTGGGCTGAGTCTCTGTCGAAATCGAGCGTCTATCGTGTATCGGGGCACGAGCTGAAATAATACTTTTTTGGTGTACTTCGCGTTTACATTCGCATACTATACTATAGGAGGTATTTACAGTACAACAGGAGTCGGTCACTTTTTGTGCCAGAGCAAAATTATCTACGCAGTATGAGTACTACTGCGTCTCGAATGGCAAAAAAATTGCATATTCCAAGTCTTTTACAGCAGCAAAAGGCAAAAAATGGGCTTTTCTTCAGGTTCGGGGGGGATACCGTAGGACGCCGCCGGCAGCAGTGGATTACTTTCTACTTTTCGCCTTTATTTGTTTGCGATCGTCATTGTATGTTTCCGTACTCGCATACCAGGTATAATACAATGAATAACCTGCCAGCGCTCAGCGCTCATCCATCGTATACGAGAGATTGGTACAGCATACCACGTACGTACTTGCAAATTATTGCACATCGACACCCATCTGATCGTTTTCCGAGCAGATCTATGTTTAGAAATTGATAAAGCGCATGCCGGAGAGACATCATTTTTGGATAATAAGTGTACCGACGAAAACACCCTATTCAATTTTCGTTCTGCGCTAATACTCCTGAAGAGTACTATTGAAAAATTGCGTACTACTACTAAAAAAATGCATTCGCGTCGGTCTTAAACAACAACATAGTAGTTTGTTGATTACTTTCTACTTTTCGCCTTTATTTGTATTTTGCGATCCTCGTCGTATATATGTTTCGGTACTCGCAAAAATAATGACCCAAGATTGAATACTGTTATCGTAGGTATTTTACAACATCAGCACAGAGCAGTTAGTTGATTACTTTCTAATTTTCGCCTTTATTTTACAAATTTTGAAATCGCCTTTAGTTGTATTTTGCGATCCTCTCGTCGTATGCTTCGGTACTCGCAAAAATAATAGCCGGGCAGTTGAAAAGACGTCAATCTGTCGAATGTGTAACAACACACAACAACAAAATATGGGCTTTTTTCAGGTTTGGGAGGATTCCGTAGGACGCCCACGGCAAGCTCTTGCCCCCCAGAGCATGCATCCACTTCAGATCAGTTCTCATTTCGCCAACAACTATTTCGCGGTACAGAGATCCCTAAGATATTGTCAATCTGTGGTTTACTTGTTGTAATAAACAACCGACATGTTTTGCTTTGGCCAAGAGAGCGTCGTCAGCTTTCTGAATGATTGTTGGTGATCTCTCCCCGTTCACATGTTTCTGTGATATGAGTAGAGCACTCATGGGCTATAGATATAGATAATACGTTGCAGTCTTATAGTCTCACGAATACGAGAATAATCCAAAGAATGGATTAACCCGGCGGATATCCCGTTAGTCGAGAGTAACGTTCTTTTAGGAATGTTCCCTAGGGTGTATAACCCGCTAGACGAGAGTAATATTCCCTAACGCAGATAGGACCACGAAGTGAGAAGTTCTTATATTAGCAGAAGAACGACCGGTAGCCATAGGAAAGTTCTGTAGGAGTACATCAGATAAGAGGAATTTAGGAGAGCTTGTGGCATGGGGTGGGACGAGTATATCTGGGCGTCGAGTCCCGCCCCCCTATCTTTCACTTCTCTACCAGAGCACCTCCTCAGCTCTCGCCATCAATAAGAAGATCTAAATCAGAAGAAGCGAAGCACTGATTTCCAGCTGCCAGAACCACCTGCGTCCCTTACCACTACCCTTACCACTACCCTAGAGCGGTCTCCGCTTCACATCTGGCGTCGTCGCATCCAACGAATGTTCTGGCCAAGCTTGGGACTGCAACGCTTCTTCTAGATCTTCTCACGATCATGTGAGCCATCCCTAGCCGGGAGGCATCTGGTTTTGAGGTCAACTTTTTACTTGTTTATTTTAATTTATGTTCCCTGTTTCTCGTTTCTTTCTTTCTTCTTGCACTCTCTTTTCTTTCGTTTTTTCGGCCCGTGCCCAAGCCCTACGCGCTCACGGTGGGCATTGCCTCAACTGCAATGGTACGGACCACAGTATGAAGACCTGCCCCGAGGGCTTCCTCAACACGTCCGGCATCCTGAACCCGGCACTCGGACAGTTGAACGATGGTGGACACGCTTACCGCCAATGGCAACGAAGGATGCTCTACTACCGCCGTGTACAATACGAGTGCAACCTGGAACGGAATTCCAACCGCCACGATAACAACAACCGTCGAGGTAACAACAACAACAACCGCAGCGGAAACTACAACAGCAACCACTCCAACCAGAACCACTCCCGCAACTACCGTGGCAACAACGGGCGCTCCGACAACTGGCGCCACAACAACGGCCGGTCATACGACAACGGCAACCGACAGTCGCCAGGGCAGCAATTCCAACAACAACGCATCGAGCCTGCCCCCTCGTCTTCAGCGTTGACGGTGCATACCCCTGCGACCAATACTTCCGCACCTGCCGCCCCCGCGAACATGCGGATGGGCAGCACCAACTCGGGTACCCACCCCAACCAACGGCAGCCGGGAACCTTCCGCACCAACTGACAAGCCGATGGTGGAGCAACTGCCGCATCTCCACCAACAGCATCTACTGCGAGCACCCGAGGCTCCCAGGACGCACGAGTAAATCACGTGCATCGCGCCTCCCCGACCCCTGCCCTCCAATGCCCCCCCCCTACCCCAGCCCATTTCACAGCCACATGTTCAAGCACTGATCATCTTGCCCAAGTGATTGCCTTGAGGTGTGGGCGGGAGGAGGCCAAGACGCCGAGCCCCACCGGGATGCTCCACTCGACGTCTTCTGGCGGTGAGCAACGCTGCTTGCCGACTATTGCCGAGACCCCAGACATTGCTACCCTGGGAAACGTCTCGACGATTACGGCTACCAGCGGTTCCGGTTCACACGAAACTACTGTTTCGTCTACCGGGCCATCGCCCCCTGAGCCTGCCTCATATTGGCCGCCTCCATACGCGCATGTTCCAGCATGCGCGCATTTCTTGTGACAGCGTTGAACCCGCGAACGACGGGCTTCCTCCAGCTGCCACGGTGTTGACACCACCGCTGTCCCTGAGCTCGAGGGACAGTCCCGTTTTAAATACGGAAGACTCGCGACCAACGTCGACCAGGGTCTGCCCTGAGCCCCCTGACCCGTCCTCCTCGCCTGCTTCGCGCAAAGCGTGGACACGGACCCCAGGTGTGGCATCCCCTAGCGAGTATGCCCCTGTTCTCCAAAAGTTGGACGATAGGGCGCTTGAGGATCGTCCCGCCCGGCGTATAAGCCCCGGCGAGGACCGCTCCAGTACCTCGGCTTTGCCGAGAATTTCCCCCGCGAACACGAGGGTTCCGGTCAACACCGCTCGATCGTTGCTGACTCTACCCCCGTCGACGCCAGGCGACGATAAGAATGATTATCGTCGCCCCCCCACCCCCAACACGAAATACGCCATCAACTGCACACGTCACCGCAGAGGCCGCATCATCTTTCGACTTCTTCTGGGACTCCTGTTCGAGTGGTACTTGTGCGACATCGAACACGATGGCGTCACATACAACTGCGTTGAGCAGATGATGATGGCGCAGAAGGCCGCGCTCTTCGGGGACATCACAACTGAGCGCCGCATCAAAGCGACCCGCGACCCGGCCCGCCAAAAAGCAAGGGCGAACCGTTTCCGACTTCGACGAAATGGTCTGGGAGCGACACCGCTACACCATCGTCCTCTACATTAACTTCTCCAAATTCCGCCAACACCCGGAGCTACGGGAGGAGCTAATAGCAACCGGCGACAAGCACATCGCCGAGGCCAGCCCACACGACCTCATCTGGGGCATAGACTTCAAGGCCGACCATCCGGACGCCTGCGACCCGACGCGTTGGCGTGATCGGAATCTGCTGGGCAGAGTACTGATGGACGTTCGAGAAAGCCTCGGCGCCAATCGCTCCGCCCAACCTCCATTTCCCCCCCATCTTCACGACCCGGAGCCAACACCCGCCCCCACCGACTCCACCCGGGTCTCCCCCACAGCCGACGGTATCCACGAAACATGCCCGACCCCTCCATGGCAACCGCCTAACTCACCACTTGGGCCACTCCTACCGCCGTCTACCCCCGACACCTACCCCAGCAGCCACTTTGCCCAAGTGTCCACCATCAACACCGCAGACCACAGCCACCTCCCTACCCGCCGCCCGCCGATACCGCAACTCGGACCATGCCTTACAAGCGGCATCATTACCGTCGACGACGCGTCGTTCACGACGAAAGTACTCGTGCACAGCGGCCACACCGCCACTACGCGCCGCGAACTCGTGGCACTGCTCGATACCGGCTCGCCCCAGTCGTTTATCACCGCAACCGCGGTGGAACAACTGAAGGCTTCGCAGGCAGCCACCGATGCGTGCGAACGGCACAGTTCCCCCCGTTCATGGGGAGGTTTCGGCACTTCAGCCCCCCTCTCCACCTCCGTCTCCATCCGCTTAAGCATCCAGTTTATGCGCCTCCAGTCCCCCACTGCTGCCCTGGCAGTATGGGCCTGCGTACTTCCTGCAGGAACCATGCAGCACCCCATCCTTCTGGGACGAGACAGCTGGATGCGCTTCGAGCAACGCTCGTATACCACGCTCCAGCGACAGCCCACCCCCCCCACCAACCTCCCCGGCGAACCCGCGGTGAGCTCTCCTTGAACCACCATGACCCCAACGGAGCCTCAGCACTCATTCCCGACGACCGTTCCACTGACGACGTCTACCACCTCCGATTCGCCGGCAACAAAGATATTTCGCTTTCCTCCACCCCCAAGCTCGCTAAGGTCAACCTGGCGCGTCAGTCAGGCGCTCCAGCACTTACCGGGAACTACATGGTGAACATGCTCCCCCGCGAGAACCCACTTTCCGACACGGTCATTTTCATCTCCGACGGATACCAAACGGTCCCACTATCTGGATCTACCGATCTCGAGCCGGGCGACCTCCTCGGAACCTCCTACTCCCCACTGGTACAGGTACCACTTTCCACCCTTGGACACCCTTCCTTGGCCCCTCCCCACCCCCCTCCGATTCCTGATGTACATGCCCTCCACGACAACATCCCCGTGGCCCACCAGAGCCCATCGACAGACGACCCTCCTACCGCACCAAAATCCCCGTACCCACAACTGCTTGCACGCCTCAACGCCGACCAACGGGACAGCTTCCTCGACCTCTGGGAGCGTCTGCCGTTACACCTACGCCACGTCAACTTCGACCTGCACGGTTCTGGATGGACCCCGTCGGTGATCAACAACCTGGGAGACGTCCTCTGCGAGTTCCAGGACGTTTTCTCCACCTCAAAAACCGACTTCGGCTCGTGCTCGCTGATGCCGTTCAAGATCACCGTACCCCCGGGCAGCGAACCGGTCACTTCCCGCCCCTACAGGATCAACCCCATCCTCGCCAAGAAGGCAGACGCGGTATTAGACCAGTACCTGGCCGCCGGCCTGATCCAACATTCTACGTCGCCATACTCAAGCCCTATGGTGGCTATCCCCAAAAAGGATGGAGGTGTCCGGATTACGATCGACTACAAGAAGCTCAACGCCATTAGCTCCCTCGGGCAACTCCCCATCCCCCGCGTCGACGAAGTCCTCGACTCCTTGGGCAAAGGTCGCATCTTTTCTCTCTTCGACCTGGTCTCCTCGTTCCACCAAATCACCATCGACGAGGACACCATCCCTTTGACGGCGTTTTGCACTTCCAACCGGCTGTTCGAATGGTTTGTTATGCCGCAAGGAAGCAGCGCCTCCCCGGGCTGGTTCGTGAAGGTCATCAACGAGGTCATCAAGGGCCTGGAACGCGTCGCCGCGTACCTCGACGACATCATCGTCTTCGACCCTGACCCCACCGACCACGTCGCCAACATGAGAGCCCTCTTCGCACGCCTCCGGAAGCACCACCTCAAACTCTCCCCCGCCAAGGCCAAAATTGGCGCCACCACCGCCGATTTCCTGGGACACACCATTTCCGCTGGCGGCTACAGCCCAAATTTCGACAAGGTCGCCGCCCTCACCAGAATGCCCATGCCGACCGACAAGAAGCAAGTGCGCTCACTCCTTGGAGGCATCAACTACTACGGCAAGTTCCTGCCAAACCTTTCTCGACGTCTGCGCCCCATCAACGCTCTACTCAAGCAAGGCGCGACGTTCGACTTCACCCCCGCCATGGAAACCACCGTACGCGCCATTCTCCAAGAACTTGCCGAACTGCCTATCCTCGTCTACCCCGACTGGGACGCCGTCGCCGACAACTCCCGCCCCTTCCGCCTCTACTGCGACGCTAGCATCGACGGCTTCGGAGTGACCCTTGAGCAAGAGCAAGCCGACGGCTCAGTCCGCCCCATCCTCTTCATCAGCCGTGCCACCCTGGACTCCGAACGTTCATGGACACCCCTCGACCTCGAGGCCGGGAGCATCGTGTGGGCGATCAAACGCCTCCGCGGACACTTATGGTCCACCCGCTTCCAGATCTACTCGGACACAAGGCGCTCGAGAACATCGCCAAGGTCGGAGAACATAACGCTCGGGTCCGGCGCTGGCTCGAGTTCCTTTCAGCGTACACCTACACGCTGGAGTACCGGAAGGGCACGACCAACGGCAACGCCGACTTCCTCTCCCGGCTTCCCCAACCAGCCACCGACGCCGACCGCACCGGACGCAACCGCCTCACTGGCCCCGACACCGTCGGCATCTACCTCATCCGCCCCTGCGGCTTCGCGCCGAACGACCCTTCCACCCCGGGTGTCGGCTTGGGTGGGCTCGTGTCCCCCCCTTCCAGACCCATCCCGACCATCCAGCCGCTCCCCTTCACTGATGACGACTTCCGCGATTTTCGCCTACTCGGACCACGTATGGAGCACCCCACCCTTTCCCCCGCAACCCACACCTTCATCGGGCCTATTGCGACCAGCGACTCCACCACCGGACAGCTTGCCGGCACCGAGAATGCCGCCGTGAACACCGGAGCTCCTCCAGGCTCGGCTTCCATGCCGTCCGTCGTCTCTCCGCCGCCCACCATTGGCGCCACGACACCAGCCCTTTCAGGTCTGATATCTTCTCGGACCCGCCATCGCGTCGCCGCTGCCGCGGGAACCCCTCGGCCCACAGCCGACTACCGGTTTGGACGCCGACCGCCACCCAAGCCATCGGCGCCCACTACGCAAAGACCGACCCCTTCAACAACGCCCTCTCCGCCGGCACAAACACCACCGTCAGTGCCCCTTCCGGAGCCCGTCGTCGAACCCGATGACGACCCCTACCTCCTCGCCTGCGTCGAGCACTACACCTACAAAGACTGGGCGCGAGAACAACGCGCGGAGCCCCTGTGCTGCGCCACCATCCGCTTCCTGTCGTTGGACTCTCCCACCCCCACGCCCCACGACCTCGTGGACTTCATCCCCCCGGCCCGGCGCCCACAACTTTCGGACGTCCTCACTCTTGCCTCCAAAAGCAAGCTACACCGTACCGACGACGAAACCACCCTCCTGGTTCAACGACCACCCACAACCTCATCCGGGAACAGCCTACCACCACCCGCCCCCTCTACCCCACGCGTCTACCTGCCAATGTTAATGCGCCCTTGGGTGCTGAACACATGCCACGCCACCACCTCTCTACACCTGGGCGTCACCCGAACGGTCCGCATGTTGGCACGTTTCTTTGGTGGATTGGCATGGACGCTTCCGTCCGCTGGTGGATCTTCCGTTGTCTTCAATGCCAGGCGCGGAAGACCTCCCGGCACACCATTCGTTGGCCCATCCTTTCTCTTCCTTTGCCCAACGGGCCTGGCATCACCGTCAGCGTCGACTACTTCCGGCCCCCGCCGCTCACGCCGCGCGGGAACGTCCACATCCTCCTCTTCACAGACCGCTTTAGCCGCCGCGTCGATATGTATGCCGTTTCAGCGGCGCAGTTCACGGCTGTCGGCACTGCCGACATCTTCCTGAACGAGTACATCCCTCTCTGGGGGTGCCCGGTTACACTTCTCTCCGACAACGGACTACACTTCACCTCCAAGCTTGCGAACATCGTCTACGAACGCCTTGGCATCCACAAGGTCAACACCAGCTCCTACCACCCCTGCACCAACGGCGGCGTCGAGCGCGTCAACCACGTACTGGCCCAAATGCTCTCTATGGTTGGCAACGAACAGCAGACCGACTGGGACGTGCTGCTCCCACACGTGTCGTCGGCCTACAACAATTCCGTGAACGCCGCCACAGGGCTTGCACCTAACGAAATCCATATGGGCCGCCTTCCTCGCCTCCCGCTCTCGGTCTTCGAACCCGACAATATCGGCGGTCACCAAAGCTTGGACCGCGATCACCTGGTTTACATCAACCTCGCCACCGACCGACAACGACGCGCCTATTCCCTCGTCCGCGAACTACACCGACTCACCGTCTCGCGTCTTCAGCGCCGCAATGCGCCCATCATGGCCGCCCTCCTAGCATCCCCCCCCTTCACCGTAGGCGGCTGGGTTTGGGTCTACAACTCCGCCTCAACCATCCGCCAAGGCGTCAAAAAGGGCACCGACGCAACCGTCCTCAAGACGAAGCTTTCCCTGAACTGGAATGGCCCCTTCAAGGTCCTCGCCGTAGGGCCGACGCCCGCCTCGAACACCCCCGACAATCGCCCCCTTCACGACAAGCTACTTTTCCTCGACCTTCCATCCGACCTTCCGGGACGGGACTCCAAGCCACGCGTCTCCGTCCAACGATGCAAACCTTGCCGCAACCCCGACGACACCAGCGACATCCCCAAGCATCTGCCCGCGGACCTTACTACATACGTGCTCACAGCTTCTGCACGCCAAGTCCCCACCTTACCACGTCACCGTCGACGACCTCACTCCTCCACCGGAACGCCTCGAGGTCGAGCAGATCACTGGCCATCAACTCGTACGCGGCCGCGGCGGGGGCATCGCCGTTCTGTACGAGACTCACTGGACTGGACTTCTCAGCCCCTCTTGGGAACGCGAGCTGGACCTTCAACACTTCCGGCGCCACATCCTACTGTACTGGTCACGATCACCAACCCATCACCGCCAGACGAACCGCCTCTACCGCCAGATGCGCATCGGCGCCGCTCACCTCGAACTGGCCCGATCTCAAGGACAAATCTTCCTCGCCCCAGGCTACGCCTTGGTCTCCCGCAGCCTTTGGCCCCACAACTTCAGCACCACCATCCTACCCTCCGGAGCACACATATGGTACAAGGCGCGCGATGGCCTTTGGTGGCTGGGCAAGTTCGCTCACAGCTCACCCCCTGACGCCTCTTCGGGAACTCCGCGGGAGTCTTCACCGGGAAGCTCCTATATCGTCCAGTTCCTGGACGACCCCAGCCCGATCAAGATCGACCTCCAACCCGCCCGCTACACTACAGCACGGAACGCCGTATACGGATCGTGGTGTCTTACAACGCCATGGAAATGGGAGCCTAGCACGTGGGGTGCTGCGGAACTCTGATGTGTCCCGCGGAACCCCCACCGTTTCCACTCCCCCCCCTGGTTAGCCTTAGTTTAGTCTTTTGTTAGTTCTGGGTATTTGGTTCTGGTTGGTCTAAAATATCTTAAGAGTAGTTCTTCAGGGTTAGTCTTCAATAGTCATCAGCAGTCATCTTCTTGGGAGTGTTTGTTTCCATCTACCGCCACCGGTATCGCTTGACCGACCCCATGTTGGCTACCGATCCGAGGCCGTGTATGTTTCTTTTTTTGGGTGTGTTTGGGAGTATCATCGTCCCCCCCACCCCCCCGTTTGTTTTTCGTCTTATCGCCTACGACTCCGTGTAACCTCCTTACGTTCAGGTCACTGACTCGTAGCGATACCTTCGTTTGCATTTATGTTTGTACTCCGCTAGCCTACAGCCAAGTATCGGCGATATCACGCCGAGGTAAAATCGTGTTGTAGCCTGAGCTGTACTCTGACCTTAGTCGACTTCCGCCGACCTGTGTTTCAGACGGTCCTCGAGCTAGGACTATATCGAGCTTCCAGCTCACCCGTGTTTCTTCCATGTTTGACAAGTAGGGTCCCGATAGCATTGCCGCCCCGGAAGGCCGCTGAGTTGTCGGCCATACATAAGCGGTTCGGACATGATCGATTTCTCCTGACCTATGTCCAGCTTTTTGTCTGTTTTCTGGTCCCGATGGTATTTCGTTTTCTCTTTCCCTTTTCTTCTTCTTTCTTTCTTGTCCGGTATTCCGCACACCCCTCTGTCCTCTGGCAAACGACACTACGTTTGATCTGTCGCCCCGGTTGACCGAGTTGCACACGCTAGTGTTTGGGCCCCGCGCTATCTACAACTTCGAACTGCACGCATTAGGCCGATTTTCTTGCGGATTTTCTTGCCGCCACCGTCTTTAAGTTTGCTTTTGCTGAGTTACTTACCTTGCTACGTTTGCTGGTATCGCTCACACCACGAACAGGTCTCCGAGACGACGCGTTGTTCGTTTCGTCTCTCGGCTTTAGTAGTTCCTAGTGCACGCAGCCCTCATAGCACTCTAGCTGTGTCCCTTCTGTCTCGCGTTATGTCTACCATGTTAGGACCTTCGCCACACGACAAGGCATGGCGCCTAGCGGATATATATATATGTTTTTGAATTGTGATCGCTGTCTCCTTTTTAGAGTTTCCTCGTTCGCCAACCCGGTTCAGTGAACAACTCTTTCGTACTGCCTTTGGCCCCAGACAATGGCTCCAGTGAAACGCTTGTACGTCCTTCTTTTGCCTTCATTTGGGTCTTCGTTTTCTTCTTCAGCCTTCGCTTCGGTTCTGTCTCATTTTGCGTTCGTCTTTCTTTGTTTTCATTTTGGGTGATTTTTCCTTTCGCCTCTGCTTTGAGTTCTGTGTCTCTCTCTCCTTTAGTCGCCCTTTCAGTGGTTGTTCTCAGCGAACACCCCCTCTTCGTAGTGTTTGGGTTTTATTACGAGGTGTGGGGGGATCTATAGCCTCATTTCTTTTGTTTCGAATAGCCGCATCTTCGACCACCTTTTCCTGGCCGTTTGGGATGAACTTCGTCATCACCCTCCGACCGTCTTGTGGTCTGCATATACGACTATTCAGGGTGGGCTAATGTGATATGAGTAGAGCACTCATGGGCTATAGATATAGATAATACGTTGCAGTCTTCTAGTCTCACGAATACGAGAATAATCCAAAGAATAGATTAACCCGGCGGATATCCCGTTAGTCGAGAGTAACGTTCTTTTAGGAATGTTCCCTAGGGTGTATAACCTGCTAGACGAGAGTAATATTCCCTAACGCAGATAGGACCACGAAGTGAGAAGTTCTTATATTAGCAGAAGAACGACCGGTAGCCATAGGAAAGTTCTGTAGGAGTACATCAGATAAGAGGAATTTAGGAGAGCTTGTGGCATGGGGTGGGACGAGTATATCTGGGCGTCGAGTCCCGCCCCCCTATCTTTCACTTCTCTACCAGAGCACCTCCTCAGCTCTCGCCATCAATAAGAAGATCTAAATCAGAAGAAGCGAAGCACTGATTTCCAGCTGCCAGAACCACCTGCGTCCCTTACCACTACCCTTACCACTACCCTAGAGCGGTCTCCGCTTTACATTTCGTTTTTCATTGGCCAACAGTCTTGTATTCAGCCCTGCAGCCCCAATTACATCTCAATGATATCGATCCCATTGCTGTGGTACTGGTGCGGGTGTTCGTGCCGTCTTCGTGTGCTGCTGCTGGATATGTGTCCCCGCCGAGTACCATATAATAACTGGTACCGATAGTCAACAAGTAGACGCTCTGCCTGAGCCAGACACAGCACTCTGGGGTTCCGTCTGTGCTGGAGGTCCCGACTGGCCTCTCACGTCACTCTCAACAACTCCACCTGCGACTTCACAAAAAAAGAGACAAGCAAACTGAGAACAGCGTTCGAATGCATTTTATCGAGGGCAATAACAATTTACTTTTGTCCCCCGAAATACTGTAATTCGTGGGTGGCTTAGTGGGTGGATGGGTGGTTGGGTGGGTGGATCATAGATGGGTTCGTGGGTATATATTATCGGCGCCGTTGCGGTTGTACCACTACAGTAGTTAGTAGTATGGTACCAGGGGTACGAAGTATGTAGGGGATAATGCTGCTGTACCTTGGTTCAGCAAAAACGACACATTCGGCCAACTGTGCGAGGGACTTTGGACCACTTGCTGTGTAAGCCGCAAAAGACTATTAATATGATACGTGCTGAACATTGTTGCATATCGATACAGCAGTACAAGGTTCCCCTCCGGGAGGTGCCGTATTAATAGGGGAGTGGCGCAAGAGCGAAATAATAATACTCGTACGAAGCCTGCACACTTTTTTAGAAGTAGCACCTGCACCCACCCATCATTTTAACGTGAAGAACACACACAGCATATTTTTGAGGACAGACTATATTATACTGCTGTTCGCGGAATTAGTGTGGGATCATTAATTACTACAATAATATATAATAGGGTATCGGTAAGTTGAGATATATTGATCCAGCTGACTCGCGGCGATTAATTCCTAAGTACATCAAAGTTGCGCGAGGTCGAGGTTGCGCCATAATACTTTGTGACCGGCTGAGTAATAAGGTGCAGCACATAGATATACTTACTTAGATCTCAATCTCTGAGCGTGCTCGGTTGGTACATCCCTGGCCTCTCAGAGCTCCCACTTGGGAATCGCCTCCGTTTATTACTTGCCGGACCGTTCCAGCGAGTCTTTGTTTTCTCCATTTCTCGTCGTACTTTCAGTCCTTCTTTCCTTTTTTCTTCCTTCGTTTCGTGTGCGTGCGTGTACTCCGAGCACGGTCGCGCGGGCGAACCCGGCACCGTCGCGGGTATCAGCGGATGCTGGCGAGTAGAGGGGGAGTTGCAAGGAGCGCGGTCGCCGCTTTCGTGCCTAGGCGTCGCGTGTGCCTCGAGACACGAGGGATGTATCAATAGGCTCTGTCTGGCCTCCATTTGTGATTTTGGATAGAGTACGTACGAGTATTTAAGGGTCGTTCGGGATTGTAAGATAATACTCAAGCGGTGCTTATTTTTGCGACCGGGCTGAGAATCACAAGAGGGAGGTACCCCGAATGAGCACCAACATTGTCGAGCTTGCGTCGAGGTCCACGGTGAGCACCGGGCTTCACGCGAGGCGGGCGACGGGGCTCACTGTGGAAGAGAGGGAGCGAAGCTTTACCCGGACTGAATCGGTGGCGAGATGGTCGCGAGAGGGGCGGGCGGCGTACGAGGCTGAGAGAGAAGCTCTGCTGTAAGATTTTTTCTTTTTTTCATTTTTTTCTTTTTTTGACTGGTGTAAGGTGTTCCACTCAGGTAGTAAATTATTACACGAAAGGGGACGGGGATTTTATTTCTTTTAGAATTTTTCGGTTTCATTTTCATTGCTTTTGCTGTGTTGCTGTGCCGTTCTGTGCTTTATCTTTCGTACATACGACGAGTACACAGACACAGAGCATATCGAAAGAAGAAAATAAGTACCTTACCTGGGGTATGTACGTATGTACGACGTGTGAGCGAGCGTAGCGGAAAAGCGCCCGCGACGCGAAGCATATGTGGCGTCCGAGCTGTTTTCTCCTGAAGCATGGCGGCGGGACTCTTGGCATTATCAAGTCGCCAGTTTGCAGCTAACTACAGGGGCCATAAAAAAAAATCAATCATGGACCTCTGTCCGCGTCGCATAATTTGATGTTTCCTTCCTGAGCGAGTGTAGCGGGCGGCGTAGGCCGCCCGCGGAGCGAAGCGTCTTGTACATACGTACATACATACATACACAAATACGTACATACATACATACATACATACATACATACATACATACATACATACATACATACATACATACATACATACATACATACATACATACATACATACATACATACATACATACATACATACATACATACATACATACATACATACATACATACATACATACATACATACATACATACATACATACATACATACATACATACATACATACATACATACATACATACATACATACATACATACATACATACATACATACATACGTACATACATACATACATATACTTACTTAGATCTCAATCTCTGAGCGTGCTCGGTTGGTACATCCCTGGCCTCTCAGAGCTCCCACTTGGGAATCGCCTCCTTTTATCACTTGCCGGACCTCTCCAGCGGGTCTTTGTTTTCTCCATTTCTCGTCGTACTTTCAGTCCTTCTTTCCTTTTTTCTTCCTTCGTTTCGTGTGCGTGCGTGTACTCCGAGCACGGTCGCGCGGGCGAACCCGGCACCGTCGCGGGTATCAGCGGATGCTGGCGAGTAGAGGGGGAGTTGCAAGGAGCGCGGTCGCCGCTTTCGTGCCTAGGCGTCGCGTGTGCCTCGAGACACGAAGGATGCATCAATAGGCTCTGTCTGGCCTCCATTTGTGATTTTGGATAGAGTACGTACGAGTATTTAAGGGTCGTTCGGGATTGTAAGATAATACTCAAGCGGTGCTTATTTTTGCGACCGGGCTGAGAATCACAAGAGGGAGGTACCCCGAATGAGCACCAACATTGTCGAGCTTGCGTCGAGGTCCACGGTGAGCACCGGGCGTCACGCGAGGCGGGCGACGGGGCTCACTGTGGAAGAGAGGGAGCGAAGCTTTACCCGGACTGAATCGGTGGCGAGATGGTCGCGAGAGGGGCGGGCGGCGTACGAGGCTGAGAGAGAAGCTCTGCTGTAAGATTTTTTCTTTTTTTCATTTTTTTCTATTTTTGACTGGTGTAAGGTGTTCCACTCAAGTAGTAAATTATTACACGAAAGGGGACGGGGATTTTATTTCTTTTAGAATTTTTCGGTTTCATTTTCATTGCTTTTGCTGTGTTGCTGTGCCGTTCTGTGCTTTATCTTTCGTACATACGACGAGTACACAGACACAGAGCATATCGAAAGAAGAAAATAAGTACCCTACCTGGGGTATGTACGTATGTACGACGTGTGAGCGAGAGTAGCGGAAAAGCGCCCGCGACGCGAAGCATATGTGGCGTCCGAGCTGTTTTCTCCTGGAGCATGGCGGCGAGACTCTTGGCATTTTCAAGTCGCCAGTTTGCAGCTAACTACAGGGGCCATAAAAAAACAATATTCAATCATGGACCTCTGTCCGTTTCGCATAATTTGATGTTTCCTTCCTGAGCGAGCGTAGCGGGCGGCGTAGGCCGCCCGCGGAGCGAAGCGCCTTGTAGATATACTTACTTAGATCTCAATCTCTGAGCGTGCTCGGTTGGTACATCCCTGGCCTCTCAGAGCTCCCACTTGGGAATCGCCTCCGTTTATTACTTGCCGGACCGTTCCAGCGAGTCTTTGTTTTCTCCATTTCTCGTCGTGCTTTCAGTCCTTCTTTCCTTTTTTCTTCCTTCGTTTCGTGTGCGTGCGTGTACTCCGAGCACGGTTGCGCGGGCGAACCCGGCGCCGTCGCGGGTGTCAGCGGATGTTGGCGAGTAGAGGGGGAGTTGCAAGGAGCGCGGTCGCCGCTTTCGTGCTTAGGCGTCGCGTATGCCTCGAGACACGAAGTATGCATCAACAGGCTCTGTCTGGCCTCCATTTGTGATTTTGGATAGAGTACGTACGAGTATTTAAGGGTCGTTCGGGATTGTAAGATAATATTCAAGCAGAGCTTATTTTTGCGACCGGGCTGAGAGTCACAAGAGGGAGGTACCCCGAATGAGCACCAACATTGTCGAGCTTGCGTCGAGGTCCACGGTGAGCACCGGGCTTCACGCGAGGCGGGCGACGGGGCTCACTGTGGAAGAGAGGGAGCGAAGCTTTACCCGGACTGAATCGGTGGCGAGATGGTCGCGAGAGGGGCGGGGGCGGCGTACGAGGCTGAGAGAGAAACCCTGCTGTAAGATTTTTTCTTTTTTTCATTTTTTTTCTTTTTTTGACTGGTGTAAGGTGTTCCACTCAGGTAGTAAATTATTACACGAAAGGGGACGGGGATTTTATTTCTTTTAGAATTTTTCGGTTTCATTTTCATTGCTTTTGCTGTGTTGCTGTGCCGTTCTGTGCTTTATCTTTCGTACATACGACGAGTACACAGACACAGAGCATATCGAAAGAAGAAAATAAGTACCTTACCTGGGGTATGTACGTATGTACGACGTGTGAGCGAGCGTAGCGGAAAAGCGCCCGCGACGCGAAGCATATGTGGCGTCCGAGCTGTTTTCTCCTGAAGCATGGCGGCGGGACTCTTGGCATTATCAAGTCGCCAGTTTGCAGCTAACTACAGGGGCCATAAAAAAAAAATCAATCATGGACCTCTGTCCGCTTCGCATAATTTGATGTTTCCTTCCTGAGCGAGCGTAGCGGGCGGCGTAGGCCGCCCGCGAAGCGAAGCGCCTTGTACATACATACATACATACATACATACATACTGGTACTACAATATATATAAATGTTCCCCCAAAATATATGTTTCTTGGTGCTCAGGGTACTAGTAATTGGTGGTAATGAGGCGCGACCTCAGCAATACCTGCAGTAGTCATATCTGCGATGCATCATGCACAACATTTGTGCTGAACCAACACGAACGAACATCTGCTGCTGCTGTACCTACTGCCTATACGCCGTCGTTGGTGAATCTCATAACCGTATATACTATTGGCATCATATCCTGCTCTTGAAAAACACAGACAGCACAGCAGTACGGACACACCTGTAACAAATACCAGCTACTGGATTTTGTCGTGTGTATCCTGGTGTTTCCACCTCGAAATCCGGCTTAATAATTTGAAGACGAAAATATGTACTACTGCTGTGTGACCACAGAAGTTATTACTTGTATTCGTATCGTATCTCTCGGGAATTCAGGAATCGGCACAGACACTGACGCCGTTTCCTATGCGGTTCGATTTCGAGGGTCAGATTTGTATTTTTAGATCTCAAAATCGAATGACCCTACTTATGCAGTCCGATTATGCAAAATCCGACCGGAAATTTTTCGATTTGAGAATCAGATGACCCAACTCGTCGGATTTTGGCCCAAAATCCGACGACCCTGGGTCATCAGATTCTCAAATCGAAAAATGGCATGCTCTCTAAATTCAAGATGGTATCCACGACAGCAAACAGCAGCAGAACGATCGATGAGTTGGATGGTGATACAGCTGTATAGCGACGTTGCTTCGCGCCCGCCGCGCGGACGGCGCGTCCCTTCGTGGCCAGACTAGAGTCGGCTGGCGCGGGCTCGGGCCTCGAGACCAAGAGAAGAGCACTCGGCACGCGCCTCTCCGTGGATACGTACTCATAGACTACACCGCAGCTGTACAGCAGCAGCACAGCAGCAGTCAAGTCACAAAATCCAACACAAAATACCAAGACAGGTTGACTCTAGCGCACTCGCCACATCTCTTCGCCACCAGACTAGAGGCAGTCAGCGTGGGCTCGGACGCTTGGGTCCTACGCGCAGGGCAGCGCATCCAGCGCGTCTCTTCGCGGCGCCAAATCACAAAAACAGCAGTTGGTCTTGGGGTTTGCTCGAATCTCTGCTACACGCACAATAAATCTGATTTTTTTCCGCATAGGAAGGCCCTTTCGATTTGTCAAGCTCGTATCTGAAAATGCCATCGGGTCAAAATCTGAAGCTCAAAAATCGAACCGCATAGGAAACGGCCTGACTGGTTGTGCTGGATGTCGACGGGCGGAAAGAACAAGACGACAAACAGACACACACCTGATATATATTTTTTCTTTTTCTGTTTTTCCAACAGCAAGTGTTTTCTGGTTGAAGTTCGGCATAATTCATTTGAACACGAAAAATCTGCATCTGAAAATATTTGTCCAACAGAAGGCGCTTATTTCTCGTAGCAGGTGCCACCACTACTTGTTTGTACTGATGTACGACATCTACACACAGCAGCAGTGTTTCTCCAGCAACAAAAACAGCAGCAGCAGCAGCAGTAGCAGTGGGACGCACGAGGCCAGGGTCAACGTCGCTGTACGCTCGGCGGCTCGGCTTGTCAATCTAACCCTTGAACCCTTTGTACACATCTACAGCAGCAGCAGTGTTTCTCCAGCAACAAACAGCAGCAGCAGTAGCAGTAGGACACACGACGCCAGGGTCAGCGTCGCTGTACGCTCGGCTTGTCAATCTAAACCCTTGAACCCTTTGTACACACGTACTCGATTTTGTCCTGTGTTGGTTTTGAACTCGAAATTCGGCATAATAATTTCAAGACGAAAAATCTGCACTCGACGTGCTCTGTCCAAGAGAGAACTTCTCGTAGCAGGTAGCAGGTGCCACGCTACGACTGATGATGTACGACATCTACAGCAGAGCTTCTCCAGCAGCAAAACACCAGCAGCAGTAGGACACACGAGGCCAGGTCAGCGTCGCTGTACGCTCGGCTTGTGTGTGAACCCTTCGTGCATGTTGTGTTTCCTGGTCCCCAACTCATTTGAAGACGAAAAATCTACAATCTGACGTGTGTCCAGCAGAGCTTCTTCTAGCAGTGCCACCACTACCACTACTGCTGTACAACAACTATTATACAACAGATACTCCCCTGCTTCTCAGTCCCCTCATCAGCAGGAGGGTGGGCCTGCAGCATGTCTCGGGGACATGGCCCGAGCGCTCGTTGCTGTGGACAGGCACAGTCTGCCTACCTACGAGTACTCGTAGAGCTAGCTGGGTTTCAAAATATAATGTGTTGTTGGTTCTGTGTTTTTTCAACATGGCCCAGCACCAACATGTGCCTACACACGTTGCCACACCTAGCTCGAGCTGCTGTGAACGACTTACCACCGCACCAGCACCAGGAGGTCTCTTTTGTGTGTGCGCGTCCGCAGAGCCCGCCGGGACTGGAATTGGTGCGGTGTGCGTCGAGGGCGGTGGTCAAACGTTGCCCAAAAAAATGTTGAATCACACACACACCCCACACACACACCCACACACACACCCACACACACACATACAGAAAAACTCAAAACAAGGCACCCCACGCTCGTATCCGAGCCGCTATGAAGAGGCTTTTTTTTTCTTGGAAAATTCCAAGAAAAAAAAGGCTCGCCCGCTTTTAGCGCGCTTCGCGCGCCTCATTACTAGTAATTGGTGGTAATGAGGCGCGACCTCAGCAATACCTGCAGTAGTCATATCTGCGATGCATCATGCACAACATTTATTTGATTTGTGCTGAACCAACACGAACGAACATCTACTGCTGCTGCTGTACCTACTACCTATACGCCGTCGTTGGTGAATCTCATAACCGTAAATATTCTTGGCATCATATCCTGCTCTTGAAAAACACAGACAGCACAGCAGTACGGACACACCTGTAACAAATACCAGCTACTGGATTTTGTCGTGTGTATCCTGGTATTTCCACCTCGCTCGAAATCCGGCATAATAACTTGAAGACGAAAATATGTACTACTGCTGTGTGACCACGGAACTGGATGTCGACGGGTGGAAAGAACAAGAGACGACAAATAGACACACACCTCATATATATTTTTTCTTTTTCTGTTCTTCCAACAGCAAGTGTTTTCTGGTTGAAATTCGGCATAATTAATTTGAACACGAAAAATCTGCATCTGAAAATATTTGTCCAACAGAAGACGCTTATTTCTCGTAGCAGGTGCCACCACTACTTGCTTGTACTGATGTACGACATCTGCATATAGCAGCAGTGTTTCTCCAGCAACAAAAACAGCAGCAGCAGCAGTAGCAGTGGGACACACGAGGCCAGGGTCAGCGTCGATGTACGCTCGGCGGCTCGGCTTGTCAATCTAACCCTTGAACCGTTTGTACACATCTACAGCAGCAGCAGTGTTTCTCCAGCAACAAAACAGCAGCAGCAGTAGCAGTAGGACACACGACGCCAGGGTCAGCGTCGCTGTACGCTCGGCTTGTCAATCTCACCCCTTGAACCCTTTGTACACGTAGTCAATTTTGTCCTGTGTTGGTTTTGAACTCGAAATTCGGCATAATAATTTCAAGACGAAAAATCTGCACTCGACGTGCTCTGTCCAAGAGAGAACTTCTCGTAGCAGGTAGCAGGTGCCACCGCTACGACTGATGATGTACGACATCTACAGCAGAGCTTCTCCAGCAGCAAAACACCAGCAGCAGTAGGACACACGAGGCCAGGTCAGCGTCGCTGTACGCTCGGCTTGTGTGTGAACCCTTATTTGTACATGTGTTTCCTGGTCCCGAACTCATAATTTGAAGACGAAAAATCTACAATCTGACGTGTGTCCAGCAGAGCCATTAATAATTTCAAGACGAAAAATCTGCACTCGACGTGCTCTGTCCAAGAGAGAACTTCTCGTAGCAGGTAGCAGGTGCCACCGCTACTACAGATGATGTACGACATCTACAGCAGAGCTTCTCCAGCAGCAAAACACCAGCAGCAGTAGGACACACGAGGCCAGGTCAGCGTCGCTGTACGCTCGGCTTGTGTCCCTTCGTGCATGTTGTGTTTCCTGGTCCCCAACTCATTTGAAGACGAAAAATCTACAATCTGACGTGTGTCCAGCAGAGCTTCTTCTAGCAGTGCCACCACTACCACTACTGCTGTACAACAACTATTATACAACAGATACTCTCCTGCTTCTCAGTCCCCTCATCAGCAGGAGGGTGGGCCTGCAGCATGTCTCGGGGACATGGCCCGAGCGCTCGTTGCTGTGGACAGGCACAGTTTGCCTACCTACGAGTACTCGTAGAGCTAGCTGGGTTTCAAAATATAATGTGTTGTTGGTTCTGTGTTTTTTCAACATGGCCCAGCACCAACATGTGCCTACACACGTTGCCACACCTAGCTCGAGCTGCTGTGAACGACTTACCACCGCACCAGCACCAGGAGGTCCCTTTTGTGTGTGCGCGTCCACAGAGCCCGCCGGGACTGGAATTGGTGCGGTGTGCGTCGAGGGCGGTGGTCAAACGTTGCCCAAAAAAATGTTGAATCACACACACACACACACCACCAACACACACACACATACAGAAAAACTCAAAACAAGGCACCCCACGCTCGTATCCGAGCCGCTATGAAGAGGCTTTTTTTTTCTTGGAAAATTCCAAGAAAAAAAAGGCTCACCCGCTTTTAGCGCGCTTCGCGCGCCTCATTAGACATATATAAAACTCAAGAGAGGGCGATATTTCGAATCTTTACGTCAAATTCAATATCGCGATTTCCGTATTGGCAAATCCCTCGATATAAAACTCAATATCGCCTTTTTTGCCAGAAGCACCTGAGATATAAAACTCGGGTGTATTATGAAGAGTCTGATTAATTAGGTGACAGTCCACGTCATCCTCCAGCAAGTCAAGCACGTATGTACATCACATGGGCTAGAGGACATGGCTGCTGCTGCTGCTGCTGCTGTGGTAGGTAGAGTTCACACCAGAACCCATGTTACGGCGATGGCGCCGACATGAAGTGGCCGCCAAGCGGCTCCTCCTCCTGTCCGGGCATCCGGCGCGCCGACCGCTACCCGCTTGTTGCCGGATAGGGTGGGTGGCACGGCTTGTTGGGGGCATGGATTTGGGGCGACTCCATCGTCGAGACGCCTAGCCGGAACACTGGATTCTGGACTGGTGTCGCTAAACCCGGGCATCCCGGGCATCCGCCCGTCCCCGACCACGGGAGAACCTATCTGCCCTATGCATTCAACCAAGTCGTCGCGTCCACCGCCGCTGTTGTTGCTCATGGCGGCGTCGTGATGATCGGATGACCGAGTACAGGAGACAGGCTATGTCTGAGGTGTGTCCAATCTTGTCTACAAAATTCGGCTCTACTAACAAAAAAAGAGAACACAAATATATGCTTGGGGTAAAAATACCCCAAGCATATATTTGTGTGTTGCGGACCACGTATAGCGAAAATATCACCTACACCCGACGTCCGTATAAAATTCGTCAGGCACATAATTTGGCTCTAAAGGTCAAATATCGCGATATTCTCGAGTTTTATATGAGTCTATTATAATATCAAGGTTTCACAGGAAAATGCTCGAGAACAAATCGTAGTCCGAGTACTGAGAGTATTGGAATACAGGCGGCAAAACTACTGCGAGCACTGAGAAGGCCCAAATACTGAGAGTAATGAGAGTGTGAGCAGTACCGAACCCCGAGAATACAGGTTGCTTGAAGTATGTACCCGCAGTAGTACCGAAACACGACATAAATATTTGGGGTAAAGGCAATATATGCGCACAGTACAGAACCTCGAGATACTGAGAGCGTTCACAGCAGTCATGCATAATATTATATCGAAATACTGGCAGACTGCTTTGAGTGCTCAAGTTGTCTCCAGCGAAAGTAGTTTGCTCCAACTCCCACTCGTCTGGGACTATCTGGGTGTGTTTTGTGCCGAACGCTGGGCCTGAGACTTGTCGACACGGCGCACAAACGGTTGAAGTATACTTCATACTCGAAGTATACTGGGTATATTGAGGGTATTTCATTACTGCGAGTACTGAGTCTCGCAGAAGAAGCAGCAGTACGAACACTACCAATGGACGAAATACTGCTGTAGACTAGTACATACTGGTATACTTGTAGTACCCGCGGTACAGAACCCCGAGATACTTGAAGCACAACAGGCGGTATCCATGCCAGCAGCAGTAGCGAACCCCGCATTAGTGCGAGCCCGAAGAAAGTATACGCAATACGTAGTATCTACAGAACCTCAAAATACTGCGAGTACTCGCAGTATCTCGAGTACAAAAACCCCGAAATACTGCGAGTGTCCGAAGTACCTACGGTAATAGCAGCAGTATTTTCTCGAACATACTTTGCTTTACTCCCAAGTATTCGGAGTAGCTGTGAAATGTTGAGGTATGAACGCACGCCACACGCAAGCGCGCCGCCCAAACTCTTTAATTTGGGCTAAAACACACAAGTAACATGTACTCTAGCATATTATACGTTCAGAAAAGCAAGGTGTGGACGAATGTATTATTATTACTGCTGTAGTACTCTGTTGTAGTTCTGTGGTACAAAAATAGTCAAAAGTGAAATTAAGAAAAAAAAACGTGGACGGTGCGAGTCAGACCTCGGAAACGAAAATGTTATCCAGCAAGTGCAGTTTAAACCTATACGCTAGAACAGCGCTCGCACAACTGGCATGTCGTGTTTTTTACGCAATCTAAAACACTTTGCACGATCTCCTACAGCAATAGAGTAGCTTGTACAGGTACGCCTGCATATTCAGCAGTAGTACTGCTGTAAAATGCAACGCGAAGAACGTACGTGTACTGATCCCCTTTCAGCTGGCTCTAGGATCTATCGATCAGCAATGTAGGACACACTGCAATCAGAACTACTGTATGTACTGCTGTATGTATATTACGAACGCTGCTGTACGAATGAGCCGCAGTGCGATCATCCATACGCGCAAGGTGTGCTCACTGCTGTTGCTGGGCAGCAGGGTTGGTTGTGGTGCTGTAGGAAGCTGGAGGTAAGCACGCTCTGTGCACTGCTGTGGGTAGTGTTCTCTAGGCGGTGGTCCGTGCTCCGTGCAACAACCCAAAAAAATGTATGTACGACGTATGGGATATTTTTATACGTCATCCTGGGTACATACGGATAAAAAAATATATGGCAGACGATGGAATGCGGACGACAGGCTCCGACAGACACAACCAACCACAGCAACACTGCGCATATGGGCGTGTCGAACACGCACGGCGTGTGGGCGGCAGCGTTGGAACGATGGGATCTGTGCATGTTGTCTGTTGTGTTCCTGGTATATGCCTGAGCTGTGTGCTCAGAGCTCTCATGAGAGCCGGGGGGGGGAAAACAGAGAGCATGACAATGTACCGATATACGTACGTACAAAATAAGGCCTCTTTACCGAAACCAGGGAAATCGTCTTATCCACTCCCGCCGGAAAAAAAAAATATAAGCGCCTGCCACGCGCTTCAGAGTGCACGGATCGCGCCGAGACCTAGACCAATGTGTCCGGCAGGGCTTCGCGTGTCCGTGTACTTACTGTTTTGCCTAAAAGTGCTCGTGCGAAGAGAAAAGTTGGCAAGAGTACGAAAATTTGACAAACATACGTATACGTATGTACCAAGTCTTTTCAGTACAACCGATATTGGCTGTTGCTGTGCTGCTGTGCTGCTCGATTCTACAGATTATCATTAATAATAGTAAGTAATAGTAAGTGCTGCTGTTGTTGTAGTATACCTACGTATATGTCGGAATGAACGCGAGAGAGAAGATCGATGCTACCACGGACTTCAACAGCAAACTGGTGGCCGTCTTGGTATTGCCAGGCAACTGCTGTGCTGCTCTTGCCGGGGTTGCTCGTCGAATCCAGCGCTAAACGCGGAGACAGAAGATCGATGCACACGATGCCAACTGGATTTTTTACAAGAAAAAAATGTTTCAAGTTCGACTGTGTTGATGTTGTTAGGCTGCTGTGCCGCTCATGCCGAGATAGCTGCTCGAATATAGCGCAGTACGCTACTTTGCAAAAAATCTAAAGGTTGCTGCGAGTCGCTTTGCCTTCGTGCCGTGCTTTAGTCACGCTGCGTGGACGGGCCAGTCTCCGTGTCGGGTGTGAACATGTTGATCTCCGTGATCTTTGGTATCAAACGGTTGTGTATGGGGTTGGACGACGCGGGTACAAGGGGATAGTTACTTATCGTCCCCTGAGTTGATTTTTTAAACGTGACTCACTAGTTCCGTTTACCGCTTCCCCATAATAAATGTCACGAATCGTGATTTTGTTTTTTTTAGGGAAAAGCAAAACATTCTCGGAAGAATGAGAGAATGTGAGTTTTGTACGTACGTAAGAAGTTCAAGCCAATCAGATGACTGCGGTGATTCATGGTAGCATGGATCGTAGCCCTTGGTAAACACACCTTGTCTGGTACGTAGCCGCAACCTACACGTATCAGCGCAGTGATGCGGAGGCAGAGCTACAGGTCCAAGGTGTGAGACTAGTTTGAGTTGAGCATTCGATCTGATCTGTTTGAACGCTGAGCAGGCAGGGTTTTCGCCAGCCAGACACTTTTTATTTTATTTTATTTTCTTGATCGAGGGACCTTCCTTGGAGAGATTCGTTCGTGGTGTCTTGTGAGTGTACAAGAGGTGCTAGCTGGGAGTGTGGATGGAAGACCTTGGGGACTATGTCGGCGGGCATGGCAAGCGTGGCCGGACAAGCCAGCACAGGAGCGAATCGGCAAGATCGGTACCTCTGGTATGTCGTAGCACAGTGAGATGTGATGCGGAGCCCGCTCTAGGGTAGTGGTAAGGGTAGTGGCAAGGGACGCAGGTTGTTCTGGCAGCTGGAAAGCAGTGCTTCGCTTCTTCTGATTTAGATCTTCTTATTGATGGCGAGAGCTGAGGAGGTGCTCTGGTAGAGAAGTGAGAGGTAGGGGGGCGGGACTCGACGCCCAGATATACTCGTCCCACCCCACGCCACAAGCTCTCCTAAATTCCTCTTATCTGATGTACGCCTACAGAACTTTCCCATGGCTACCAATCGTTCTTCTGCTAATATAAGAATATCTCACTTCGTGGTCCTATCTGCGCTAAGGAACATTACTCTCGTCTAAGGGGTTTTCTGCCCGAGGGAACATTCCTAAGAGAACGTTACTTTCAACTAACGGAATATCCGCCGGGTTAATCCATTCTTTGGAAACGTGTTCGTGAGACTACAAGACTTCAACCTATTATCTTTATCTATAGCCCATGAGTGCTCTACTCATATCACATTAGCCCACCCTGAATAGTCGTATATGCAGACCACAAGATGGTCGGAGGGGGATGACAAAGTTCATCCCGAACGGCCAGAAAAAGGTGGTCGAAGATGCGGCTATTCGAAACAAAAGAAATGAGGCTATAGATCCCCCCACACCTCGTAATAAAACCCAAACACTACGAAGAGGGGGTGTTCGCTGCGACTTCAACCTATTATCTTTATCTATAGCCCATGAGTGCTCTACTCATATCACAGAGACGTTACAGGGGATGTGTACTGCTGTAGCACAGCAGTGTGACGTTACCCGGGATGTTGCGCCCTCGGTGGTATCATTATGTTCGCAAATTGCAAACGCATGCGTACAGCAGCGATGGGCCGGTAGTGTGTGCTTGCGGGAATATTATACCAGACGCATCCCCTCGTACTTTTGCTTGGTACCAAACTCGAGGAAAGGCACGATTATTAATAGTAAATATGACGGGTTCAGCAGAAGTGCGGATACAGCAGCAGGGTTTGTGCAGCAGTGGTCGTACGTTCTTTCAAGTGCTCGTATTTTTATTAATAATATTAATGCGAAATATCATACCTCATGCGAGACTTTTATCGGTGGTACCAAACTCGAGAAAAGGTTATGTGAGTATAACTGGTACAGCCATGCGTATACAGCAGTGTTCGTGCAGCAGTGGTTGTATGTACGATATGTCAAATGCTCGTACCGGGGTATACTACCAATGTATGGGATAGCGGTTTCCCGAAACTAGGGCCTGTGCGGTATTCTGGTAGAGCGTACTCTGAGCTATTGGTGCTCTGATTGTTTCTTGGTGGTATGAGATTATCAGAGCATACAGGCTGTGTAGCTGGTAGCGGTGGTAACTGGTATTTATTGTCCTTCGCTACAATAATACGTGGATTGGGGTCTAACTGGTACCGGTTGCTCCACTGTAGCTTAACCACCTATGGTGGTGCAAGTTGCTGGTCGCGAATCGGGGGGGCCGCGTCGGCTTCCTCGTGCATATTACGTTAGCCGTTAATCCGGGAGAAGTTTCCACGAGCGGGTTCGTGACCTCCGTGGGTACACCGCGTATCGCCGCCGAAGCGGATTTCGTCGGTTCTCGTTTCTTCGTCTGCGTAGCACCCGTCCACAGGGGGGTCGGGGGTGCTGTCGCAGTGTGTGCGCCTGCTTCAGCGAAACAGGTTGCATCTTGTTGACTTCCTCGTCCATGTTTCGTGTGCGGTTCATCCGGGAAAGCATGTGCCACAAGTTGGTCTGTGTGCTGTTGCAGCATGTGCGTCTGCTTCAGCACTACAGGTGTCGCGACTCGTCGGCTTTCTCGTGCATATCACCAGTCGACAGGGGGACGGTGTGCTGTCGCAGTATGTGCGCCTGCTTCAGCGAAGCAGGTGTCGTATCTTATTTATTTCCTTGTCCATGTGTCGTGGTGCTATTGCAGTGCGTACGTCTGTTTCAGCGAAGCAGGCGTCACTCTTTGGCTCCCCGTCCATGTTTCGTGTGCCGTTCATCTGGGGAAGCATGTGTCACAAGTTGGACAGTGTGATGATGCAGTATGTGCATTTGCTCCAGCGCTACGCGCCCACGTTTCGTGTGCGTTTGTCGTTCATCCGGGGAAGCGTATGCCACAAGTTGGACCGTGTGCTATTGCAGTGCGTACGTCTGTTTCAGCGAAGCAGGTGTCACTCTTTGGCTCCCTCCGTGTTTCGTGTGCCGTTCATCCGGGAATCCGGGGAAGCGTGTGCCACAGGTTGGACCGTGTGCTATTGCAGTGCGTACGTCTGTTTCAGCGAAGCAGGCGTCACTCTTTGGCTCCCCGTCCGTATTTCGTGTGCCGTTCATCCGGGGAAGCGTGTGTCACAAGTTGGACCGTGTGCTATCGCAGTGCGTACGTCTGTTTCAGCGAAGCAGGTGTCACTCTTTGGCTCCCCGTCCGTTTCGTGTGCCGTTCATCCGGGGAGGCGTGCGCCACAAGTTGGACCGTGTGCTATTGCAGTGCGTACATCTGTTTCAGCGAAGCAGGTGTCACTCTTTGGCACCCCGTCCGTGTTTCGTGTGCCGTTCATCCGGGAATCCGGGGAAGCGTGTGCCACAAGTTGGACCGTGTGCTATTGCAGTGCGTACGTCTGTTTCAGCGAAGCAGGTGTCACTCTTTGGCTCCCCGTCCGTGTTTCGTGTGCCGTTCATTCGGAGAGGCGTGCCGCCAGTCGGACCGTGTGATATTGCAGTGCGTACGTCTGTTTCAGCGAAGCAGGTGTCACTCTTTGGCTCCCCGTCTGTATTTCGTGTGCCGTTTATCCGGGGAAGCGTGTGCCACAAGTTGGACCGTGTGCTATTGCAGTGGGTACGTCTGTTTCAGCGAAGCAGGTGTCACTCTTTGGCTCCCCGTCCGTGCTTCGTGTGCCGTTCATCCGGGCAAGCATGTGTCACAAGTTGGACAGTGTGCTGATGCAGCATGTGCATCTGCTCCAGCGCTACGCGTCCATGTTTCGTGTGCGTTTGTCGTTCATCCGGGGGAGCGTGTGCCACAAGTTGGACCGTGGGCTATGGTAGTGCGTACGTCTGTTTCAGCGAAGCAGGTGTCGCAGCTCTTTGGCTCCCCCGTCCATGTTTCGTGTGCCGTTCATCCGGGGAAGCATGTGGCACAAGTTGGACTGTGTGCTGTTGCAGAATGAGCATCTGCTCCAGCGCTACAGGTGTCGCGACTCGTCGGCTTCCTCGTGCATATTTCGTTAGCTGTTCATCAGGGGGAAGGTTTTTTGCGATGTGTTTGGTGACCTCCGCGGGCACACCGCATATCGCCGCCAAAGCGAATTGCGTCGGTTCTCGTTTGTTCGTCTGCGTACCACCCGTCCACAGGGGGGACGGTGTGCTGTCGCAGCGTGTGCGCCTGCTTCAGCGATGCAGGCGTCGCGTTTGTTGGCGCCCTCGTCCGTGTTTCATGTGGCGTTCATTCGCGGAAGCGTTTGCCACAGGTTGGACCGGGTGCTGTTGCAGTGTGTGGGTGTGCTTCAGCGCTGCATGTCAGATATTTGCAGATGCCGCACTTCGTCGGCTTCCTCGTGCATGTTTTGTTTGCCGTTCGTCCGGGGAAGCATGTGATACACGTTGGACTGTGTGCCGTTGCAGTGTGTGCAGTGTGTGCATCTGGTTCAGCGCCGCGCAGGCGTCGCAACTCGTCGGCTTCCTCGCGCATGTCCGTGTGCCGGTCACCTCGGGGGGTTCTTCGCAACGCGTTTCGTGGTGTCCATGGGTACACCGCGTATCTCCGCCGCCGCGGATTTCATGGGTACCTGTTTCTTCGTATGCGTAACAGCCGCCTAGAAGGTGGGACGGTGTGCTGTTGCAGTGTATGCGTCTGCTTCAGCGAAGCAGGTGTCACATCTTGGTGTTTCTTCGTATGCTTAACACCCGTCCACAGGGGGAGGCAGTGTCCTGTTGCAGTGTGTGCATCTGCTTCAGCGAAGCAAGTGTCGCAACTTGTTGACTTCGTCGCCCTTATTTCGTGTATCGTTCATCTAGGGAAGTATGAGCCACACGTTGGTTTGTGTGCTGTTGCAGTGCGTGTGCGCAGCACCCGTCCATGAGCGGGGAAGGTGTGTTTTTTCAGTCAGTCAGTGATTTTCTGTCCTGATCCGCGAGCATTCTTGGGCAATTTTTTTTTCCCAGGTGGTTTTTTTTTCTTTTTTTTTTCCACCTGGTTACCTTTTCCCCTTGTGTTCTGCGAGTTGGGCTGTTTGTACCGTCCGTGTGCGACGGACTGATGTTGACCTCAATCGCGAAACCGTTCAATTTGCAGCGCAGTGCACCCCGCGTTGAGGTGTGGTTTCGTGAGTTGAAAGGTGACCTGCTTGGGAAAGGGGCATTTTCTACGTGTGTTCGGGTGTTGGTTCGCTGCGCACCTTCGCACGTTCGCGTGTATGTCTTGTTACCACCTTTGTTTTTCCTCGCCGGACCCCTCGTTACGTGCTGCGTCTGCAGCGGCGGATGCTCTATGTGGACTCCGCTTCATCGGCCGATAACCCAGCGACGAGTGGTTGCGTTGGCGGGAGTGTGCGCACGAGTACGCTCGGCACTCCCGAGGATTGGAGGCGCAACGAACTCGTCGAAAGGGGGAGTTGTTCCTGGGGGGTTGCAGCCCGGCGGTTGATGGACGTGTTTCGCCACGGGCCGGGACGCCATCTGGATAGCAAACGGAGTGGCCTAGGAGGGTCGTGACAATGGGATCCCGCCGGACCTGGGCGGGAGCGGGTTGATCCACCTAAGGTGTTGCAGCGTGAGGGCCGATGGGCGTCCGATGCGTACAAGGCGTATGTGCGCAGTCACGGAAAGGATGCCAGTTTGGTAGCGGACGTTATGGCCCAGGAAGGGATGAGCGGTGGGATCCAGCCGGGCCAGGACACTGAATGGGGGCGAGTTAATTCACTCTTAGAGGTGAATAGGCAGAAGTAAATAATGGTGAAGTGTGTTATCACATGCGTTCCCTACGAGATTGCAAGTGGGAGGGGGAAGGGGTCGTAAGAATACATCAGTAAATAGGGTCAACTCCCATGTGTGATGGAGGCTGGCGTCGAGAGTTCTGTGTCGCCAGTTGGGTTGGGAGTTGACTCGAGTATACGGATGTTAGCGCGGGGTTGCCGTTGGGGCAGCCCCGGGGGGATCACCCCTTCTCCAACCCCCCTTTCCGGGCGGGGGGGGTTGCGCATTAATATAATACAACTTCGAAAGCAAAGCGCAAAGCAGAACATTCTCGGAAGAATGAGAGAATGTGAGTTTTGTACGTACGTAAGAAGTTCAAGCCAATCAGATGACTGCGGTGATTCATGGTAGCATGAATCGTAGCCCTTGGTAAACACACCTTGTCTGGTACGTAGCCGTATCCTACACGTATCAGCGCAGTGATGCGGAGGCAGAGCTACAGGTCCAAGGTGTGAGACTAGTTTGAGTTCCCACCCACCCGCCCGTGCTTTTGAGGGAGTCAGTGGGGGGGAGTTCAATAGTCGCAGTAACGTTTGCGTTTGTTGCTGTATGTTATACGTACCCGGTAATTTCGCTGATGGTGCGACCGGGTGTCGTAGATTGCGCGAGTGGCGGCGTGGGCTAGCCGCCTTCTTTGGCGTTTGGGGTCGTTCGATGCAAGTGGAGTTTCTTTATATCATACTATATATATAGTTGATAAAAGTAAACGTGGCGTTGACGTGGTGTTGCATCGGCTCGGATTTTGCGCGCAATCTGAAAGTATCGGAGAAGGGGGTTATCCGTATATTAACATTGAAGTGCATTGTGAGTTTAAATGTACTTGTGTTATTTGTGTATGCCTGGTACAAGTGCGTGTCGATTTTCTCACGTGTGATGTTATCTTGTACTTGGTGTGGTTTCTCGAGTTATTTGTCAGAAACGGCTTTTCTGATAGCGGCTTGGTAGGCTGGCGTCGAGAGTTCTGTGTCGCCAGTCGGGTTGGAGGCTGGCGTCGAGAGTTCTGTGTCGCCAATTGGGTTGGGAGTTGACTCGAGTATACGGATGTTAGCGCGGGGTTGCCGTTGGGGCAGCCCCGGGGGGGTCACCCCTTCTCCAACCCCCCTTTCCGGGCGGGGGGTTGCGCATTAATATAATACAACTTCGAAAGCAAAGTGCAAAGCTAACAAAATTGGCGTCATGAATCGTGATTTTTTTGTCGTGAAAAAATCACGATTCACGACAAAAATCTCACGAATCGTGATTTGTTTTGTTCGTTAGGAGTGGCCCTAATTTGGGCGGATGCTGCAAGCTGGCATGTTGTCTGCTGCTGCTGCTGCTGCTTCGGTAGTGCTGCTGCTGATGTTGCGGCTGCGTCTGCACACAGCAGCAGCAGCAATGGTGCTGTTTGTGCTGCTGCTGCTGCTGCTACTACTGCTGCTATCGCTTTCATGTGCAAATGAGAGGCCATCTCTCCTGCACAACAAGCACCGTTGGCAGTAGGCACAGCTCGCCGTAGATAGGTTTTGGTATGAAACTTCGGCGTGGGTATGGGGTACTACTTGGCAACTGGGCAGATAAAGGGCAGCAGTACTACTATGGTCCACAAAATGCAAGTAATCTCAGTTCTGAGAAATGTGATAAACCTCTCAAATCTGAGCTGACTTCTGCCCCCTCCAGGACAAAGATCAATAGTATCGATGGTTTCCTGCCCCATAATAGTAGACGGTTCTGATTTTTCGGCTTCAGAGATCGCTGAAAAAAAAACGAAACAACATCGCAAAAAAAAAATCCTGAAAGTCAAGTAAAAGTTGGTCAATAGTAATGCGAGTGAGACAAAGCTGAGAACTGAAACTCGGCATTGCCTTTTTCCTGCATCACTTGGCATTGACCTGATCAGATCATCATGTTCGTACTATTTATAAGATCGAATGGCGTATTTATACTGCTAAAAAAAGTAATCACGAATTGGCACTGAGGTATATTTCCCTATCCGGACCCATGCGAAGCTCTTGCATATAATATGTATACGTATATTTGTCAAAATGTCGTACTTTTGCCAACTTTTCTCTTCGCACGAGCACTTTTAGGCAAAACAGTAAGTACACGGACACGGGAAGCCCTGCCGGACACATTGGTTTAGGTCTCGGCGCGATCCGTGCACTCTGAAGCGCGTGGCGGGCGCTCAAAGTTTTTTTCAGGCGGGAGTGGATAAGACGATTTCCCTGGTTTCAGTAATAAGAGGCCTTACTTTGTACGTACGTATCGGTACATACATGCTGTCTGTTTTCTCCCCTAGGTTCTCACGAGCTGTGAGTCACACAGCTCAGACATACAAGGTACACAACAGACGACATGCACAGATCCCAACGTTCCAACGCTGCCGCCTCCCCGCCCACCCGCCGTGCGTGTGCGACACACCCATATGCGCAGTGTTGCTGTGGTTGGTTGCGTTCGTCGGAGCCTACAGTCCGCTATCCACGGTCTGCCATATACTTTTTGATCCGTATGTACCCAGGATGACGTATATCCCTGTACATTTATTTTGTGTTGCACGGAGCACGGACCACCACCTAGAGAACAACAGTCACAGCAGTACACAGAGCGTGCTTACCTCCAGCTTCAGCACCACAACCCTGCTGCCCAGCAGCAGCAGCAGTAGGCACACCTTGCGCGTACGGATGATCGTACTGCGGCTATCACGGTTGGTTTATTCGATCGATCATTTGACCACGCCACGAATACACCAACCAGCATCATCACACACCTCTATCCCTGCTTCTTCTTCTGCTTATTGCTGTGTGTGATTCAACATTGCCACTGCTCCAGCTGTGCTCAGCACAGTGCGCCAACAGCAGCAGCAGGCAGGGTACTATGCGCATGATGAAGATCCGCGCTGTAAGCTCAGTACTACTGTAGTTCGTTGTTGTTGTCATCGGCATTGGCCGATGCACGTACCTTCCGCAATGTGTGACCCATTATCCCCGGATCGATATATTCGTCGTCTCGAGTACAACAAAAACAAATCGTTCATACTCTGTACAACAAATTATTCGTACAGCAGCGTTCGGACAAAACATACTTACAGCTTACAGCAGTTGCTGCAGTAGTTCTCATTGCTGTGTGTCCTACATTGCCGACCGATAGACCCTAGAGCCAGCTGAAAGGGGGTAGTACACGTACGTTCCTCGCGTGGCATTCTACAGCAGTACTGCTGTATATGCAGTCGTACCTGTACAAGCTACTCTACTGCTGTAGGAGATCGTGCAAAGTGTTTTAGATTGCGTAAAAAACATGACGTCTCAGTTGTACGATCACTTTTCTAGCGTAAACGTGTATATTAGAGTGTCTGCGCAAATAAAATATATTACGACTTTTGATTATCTATTCCCCCGTTACCGACGACTAATCAAATATCCTAATCAAATTTGCATAAAAATGACGAAGTTATGCATTTTTGGATAGCATATTATACTAGAGCCATATTTGTGTGATATGAGATTCGACCGCTGCATTCTGTTGGCCGAAAACTCCCCGGACGCTTTGGATTCGCCAAGCTTGCCCCGAGAGTGGCCTCGGACCCTCGGGCCATGTGTCTGCTACCGGCGGAGAAGAATTGCTGCCGCTGATGCTGCATGCCTTTGCAGCAGATACTATTAGGTAGGTGGTGCTGCTGCAGCAGCTGCTGCTGCTGCTGCTGTACGTCACCGACTACTCCTACTACTGCATGTAGTGTGTGCTGCTGCTGCTGCTGCTGCTGCTGCTGCTGCAAGTAAGTGCTGTTGTTGCTGGAAGCACTGCGGCAATAAGCAAGCACTGCGGCTAGCAGGCGCTGCTGCAAACAAAAGCGCTGGTGCAAGCGAGCGCTGCTGCACACAAGCAAGGTCTGCTGCAAGCAAGCGCTGGTGCAAGCAAGCGCTGCTGGAAGCGAGAGAGCTGCGTCCAGCAAGCGCTGCTGCAAGAGCTGTCGCAGGCGCTGCTGGTGCTGCAAGCACGTGCACCCTTGCCGCCACGCCTCTGATCTTCGCCGCTTCGACCCCTTTTCGGCCAGGGAGGACGACGAAGAAGGAGGGCGATCTTCTCGTTGTGGTGGCGTTGCTTGCACAGCGAGTGTCGAGGAACGCAAGATAGATCGCACTTCTGCCTGTTAGTGCTTGCTGCTGCTTACTGCTCCTGCAGCAGCTGCTGCTGCTGCTGCTGCTGCAGGTAGGTACTACTGCTGCTGCTGCAGGTAGGTACTGCTGCTGCTTGCACGACTTCTTGTGTTCGGCTCGTTTGGTACAAAAAAAGTGCTGCCGCTGCCGCAAGTGTTTTTTTTCAAACATAAGAATCCAATATTTAGCTGTTTTTCGTCTACGATTATGCGCATGCCGAAAGGCTTTCGATTATGACTACATTTCCGACGGAAATCCTTGATAAACAAAAATATTATGCGCAGACACTCTATTGCGTGCGATAATTTTTTCGTATCCGAGGTTCGACTCGACGCTCTTTTTTTTAAATTCACTTGGAAAATTTAACTTGTTTTGTACCAGGACTATTAATACATATTGGAGATGTTACTTGACAGTAGCTATCATTTTGTCGTCACTGGATACCACGGAATATCTGGTAGTATACGGTAGAAGGGATCCATAATAGATCGATTTTGGGTGTGTCACCACCTGACGAACGTTGTCATAGACCGTAGTCGGGTACGGGTGTGTCATCACCTGACGAACGTTGTCATAGGCCGTAATCGGATTCGGGTGTGTCATCACCTGACGAACGTCGTCGTAGGAGGTATATGTATCTGTTATGTATCTGTTAAAGATCATCAAGATCGGAAACAGCCAAGAGGAGCGTTTGCACGCCCACTTGTTCACTCTACTTTTGCTCATCATCATCAGCTTGTCTGCTGAGCTTAATAACTAATCAACCTTGGCCTGGAGTCGCCAACATCATCATCTTTCTTCTATTCGAAGATTTCACGCGAGTCTGCCTAACAGCAACTCAAGCGTTTGCACCTCGATCAGTTCTGTGTCTTGACCGGTCATCGGCAAGCGAGACTAAGCGTACACCAGCTTCGAGCTGATACACGCTACTTCACACCAATCCTCAATAATACAACCTTTCAGTACATACCGCAGTCCCATTTAGGGGATTAAACACTTGGAATTAGACTGGTTTGTCCCCAGAATGAGATTACAGTTCTAAATAATACATTCGTCCACACCTTGCTTTTCTGAGCGTTTAATATGATATACTGTATTATAAACAAGTGTGCAGGGTTTCATACGAGTATTATTATTTCGCTCTTTTGCGCCACTCCCCTATTAATACGGCACCTCCCGGAGGGGAACCTTGTATGTATACGTATATTTGTCAAATTTTCGCACTTTTGCCAACTTTTCTCTTCGCACGAGCACTTTTAGGCAAAACAGTAAGTGCACGGACACGGGAAGCCCTGCCGGACACATTGGTCTAGGTCTCGGCGCGATCCGTGCACTCTGAAGCGCGTGGCAGGCGCTTAAATTTTTTTTTTTCGGCGGGAGTGGATAAGACGATTTCCCTGGTTTCGGTAAAGAGGCCTTATTTTGTACGTACGTATATCGGTACATTGCCATGCTCTCTGTTTTCTCCCCCCGGCTCATCATACATTTGTTTTGGGTTGTTGACGGAGCACGGACCACCGCCTAGAGAACAATACCCACAGCAGTGCACAGAGCGTGCTTACCTCCAGCTTCCTACAGCACCACAACCAACCCTGCTGCCCAGCAGCAGCCGTGAGCACACCTTGCGCGTATGGATGATCGTACTGCGGCTCATTCGTACAGCTGCAGCGTTCGTAATATACTTACAGCGGTACATACACATACAGCAGTAGTTCTGATTGCAGTGTGTCCTACGTTGCTGATCGATAGATCCTAGAGCCAGCTGAAAGGGGATCAGTACACGTACGTTCCTCGCGTTGCATTTTACAGCAGTACTGCTGAATATGCTGTCGTACCTGTACAAGCTACTCTACTGCTGTAGAAGATCGTGCAAAGTGTTTTAGATTGCGTAAAAAACACGACATGCCAGTTGTACGAGCGCTGTTCTAGCGTATAGGTTTAAACTGCACTTGCTGGATAACATTTTCGTTTCCGAGGTTCGACTCGCACCATCCCCGTTCTTTTTTCTTGATATCACTTTTGACTCTTTTTGTACCACAGAACTACAACAGAGTACTACAGCAGTAGTAATAATAATACATTTGTCCACACCTTGCTTTTCTGAACGTATAATGTGACAAGAGTACTGCTACTTGTGTGTTTTAGCCCTAATTAAAGAGTTTGGGCGGCGCGCTTGCGTGTGGCGTGCGTTCATACCTCAACATTTCACAGCTACTCCGAAGAATCGGGAGTTTATAAAGCAAAGTATGTTCGAGAAAATACTGCTGCTATTACCGTAGGTACTTCGGACACTCGCAGTATTTCGGGGTTTTTGTACTCGAGATACTGAGTACTCGCAGTATTTTGAGGTTCTGTAGATACTACCGCGTATAATTTCTTCGGGTTCGCATTAATGCGGGGTTCGCTTCGCGCTCGCACTAATGCGGGGTTCGCTACTGCTGCTGGCATGGATACCGCCTGTTGTGCTTCAAGTATCTCGGGGTTCTGAACGGCGGGTACTACAAGTAAGTATACCAGTAAGTACTAGTCTACAGCAGTATTTCGTCCATTGGTAGTGTTCGTACTGCTGCTTCTTCTGCGAGACTCAGTACTCGCAGTAATGAAATACCCTCAATATGCCCAGTATACTTCGAGTATGTGAAGTATACTTCAACCGTTTGTGCGCCGTGTCGACAAGTCTCAGGCCCAGCGTTCGGCACAAAACACACCCAGATAGTCCCAGACGAGTGGGAGTTGGAGCAAACTACTTTCGCTGGAGACAACTTGAGCACTCAAAGCAGTCTGCCAGTATTTCGATATAATATTATGCATGACTGCTGTGAACGCTCTCAGTATCTCGAGGTTCTGTACTGTGCGCATATATTGCCTTTACCCCAAGTATTTATGTCGTGTTTCGGTACTACTGCGGGTACATACTTCAAGCAACCTGTATTCTCGGGGTTCGGTACTGCTCACACTCTCATTACTCTCAGTATTTGGGCCTTCTCAGTACTCGCAGTAGTTTTGCCGCCTGTATTCCAATACTCTCAGTACTCGGACTACGATTTGTTCTCGAGCATTTACCTGTGTGAAACCTTGATATTATACCCTGAGCACCAAGAAAAATTTATTTTGGGGGAACATATATATTGTAGTATCTACCTGTAGTATGTATGTATATGCTGCACCTTATTACTCAGCCGGTCACAAAGTATTATGGCGCAACCTCGACCTCGCGCAACTTTTATGTACTTACGAATTAATCGCCGCGAGTCAGCTGGATCAATATATCTCAACTTACCGATACCCTATAATATGTTATTGTAGTAATTAATGATCCCACACTAATTCCGCGAACAGCAGTATAGCATAGTCTGTCCTCAAAAATATGATGTGTGTGTTCTTCACGTTAAAATTATGGACTAGGAAAGCACGTCAGCTGTGAGTTCAACCGATCGGCAGATCGATCGATACTCAACTTTCCAAGCTGCGTGAACCGCGCGCGTTTTCCATTATTTCCCTCGCGATTGACTACTGGCCAGAGACTCCCCTGGATGCCACCAGGGTCGACGAGACGATAGTACTTACAACAGCTGGTTCGATTTGATTTCGGCAAGTACCATTTCGCGCACTGAAACAGCAGATCGACACGTGAGGGCCAGGGTACACAAGACAGTCGAAAGTTGGCTACTACAGCAGTTCACACGTGACATACACACCTAGACACTGGAAAAATTGAATGCTCCCTGTAAGTGTTGCAGCAGGTCTTGACATACAAGTACGAATATAGTCTGTCCTCAAAAAATTGTTGTGTGTGTGTTCTTCACGTTAAAATGATGGGTGGGTGCAGGTGCTCTACTTCTAAACAATGTGCAGGGTTTCATACGAGTATTATTTCGCTCTTGCGCCACTCCCTTATTAATAATACGGCACCTCCCTGAGGGGAACCTTGTATCTGTATATCATATCAGAGCGTTTTCAAAAGTGATACCGACCTCTATAGGTAACGCGATAACTCAAAAAGTGGGTAACCGCCGACGCATTTGATTGGCGCCGTTCATATTGAAAATACACCACTTGACGTATTTCAAAAGTGTATCACCACTTGACGTATTTCAAAAGTGTATTATTACGCAGCTTGCAAAGTTGAGTATCAACTATTTATTCAACCGAACTCACAGCTGACGTATTTTTTTTATATATTTTGAAATACGTCAGCAGTGAGTTCGACGGATTAAATTAAATTATGACGTATTTTTTTTATAAATTTTGAAATACGTCAGCTGTGAGTTCGGTTGAATAAATAGTTGATACTCAACTTTGCAAGCTGCGTAATAATACACTTTTGAAATACGTCAAGTGGTGTATTTTCAATATGAACGGCGCCAATCAAATACGTCGGCGGTTACCCTCTTTTTGAGTTATCGCGTTACCTACAGGCCTATAGCAGAGGTCGGTATCACTTTTGATATACAAGGTTCCCCTCAGGGAGGTGCCGTATTATTAATAAGGGAGTGGCGCAAGAGCGAAATAATACTCGTATGAAACCCTGCACATTGTTTAGAAGTAGAGTACTTGTACCCACCCATCATTTTAACGGAAGAACACACACACAACATATTTTTGAGGACAGACTATATTCGTACTTGTACGTCAAGACCTGCTGCAACATTTACAGGGAGTATTCAAAATTTCCAGTGTCTTTTTTTTTTTTTTTTTTTTTTTTTTTTTGTGTCCATCACTTTTACTTCCCAGCCCACTCGTTGGAGGTTTTACCCTCGACGATCTTCTGGACAAGCCGTGGTCACAGGTGTCGTCCCTTCTCCCCCCCGGTACGTGCCTTTATTTTTTGTCGCGCAATGGGTTCAGCATTCCCACTGCTCGTCGATTTTCATCGAATGTAGCCAACTCACGCTTTCGCGCTTTCCGCTTATCAATTTTTTATGCAAGAAAAAGTCCCAATGAGCATGCACTCGGTGGGGCTTGAACCCACGAAATTGATCTTGACAGGCACGCGGACCACCTACCAAGCCACCGGGGACGCCTAGGTGTGTATGTCACATGTGAACTGATGTAAACCAACTTTCGGCTGTCTTGTGTACCCTGGCCCTCACGTGTCGATCTGCTGTTTCAGTGCGCGAAATGGTACTGGCCGAAATCTAATCGAACCAGCTGTAAGTATTATCGTCTCGTCGACCCTGGTGGCATCCAGGGGAGTCTCTGGCCAGCAGGCAATCGCGAGGGAAATAACTAAATAGTTGATACTCAACTTTGCAAGCATTTCAAAATTTATAAAATAAAAGGAATTACATATGGAATACGCGCGTTCGGTTTATCACAATACTTGCAAAATTCGGTAAAAATGGAATATAGACGAGACGTATTACGCAGCTTTCAAAGTTGAGTACCAAATATTTCATCAGTCGAACTCACAGCTGACGTATTTCAAAATTTATAAAAAATAAAAAAGATGTCTCAGGAGACAGCATTTTCACCCCTTGACATGCAGAATTATTTCCTTGACATGCCTTGACATGCCTTGACTGACACCAAACTACAAGGTTTTAGTATGGAACGCTCGGCCCTACACTCCTGACAGCGTACGATTTGCCTTACTTGACGTGTCCCCTGACATCTTTGCACCGCTTCGTACAAAAACTCGACAGGACATCACATCCCGCATCCCGCACACCTCCTTTCCTCCTTGCGCACTGACAGCAACATAAAACAAGGGCACACCAGCTAACCATCCAGGGTAGTTATGACTATACTCTCGAGGAAAGAGGAGCCAACGGCGGCTGGGCTGCCAAGTTTTTCGTATACGGTGAGTCACACACGTTCTAAACTAACTTCGTTGATAGGAGGATGGGTCTACTCGTATCCGGAACCCCTGCCCAAATTTATTTCGGTTACCGTATGATACGTCCTCGACAAACTTGCAGGAAGTCGGGAAACATCGCACCCCGGATAATGCCTGGATGATCTGTCGAAACAACGTGTACGACGTGAGCGGGTGGTACGAGGTGAGATGTACGACGCGAGGCACACAATCACCTCGGCTTTTCGAATAGAAACATAAATTTAGAGGTATTGGGCGCAACGCGCAGCGTGTCGTTTCGCATTTGTTTTTTTCATGGCACACCACCCGCGTTCGTATCATTTTTTTTTTTTTTTTTTTTTTTTCCTTTGCATCATCACTTCTACTTTCCAGCCCACTCGTAGGAGGTTTTTACCCTCGACGATCTTCTGGACAAGCCGTGGTCACAGGTGTCGTCCCTTCTCCCCCCCGGTACTTGCCTTTATTTTTATCATACGTATTGATGAGACCAACTTTAATATTAGTATCAATCACGGGAGCATTTTTTAGGGCATTTGTGTTACTAGTAATTGGTGGTAATGAGGCGCGACCTCAGCAATACCTGCAGTAGTCATATCTGCGATGCATCATGCACAAAACATTTATTTGATTTGTGCTGAACCAACACGAACGAACATCTACTGCTGCTGCTGCTGTACCTACTACCTATACGCCGTCGTTGGTGAATCTCATAACCGTAAATATTCTTGGCATCATATCCTGCTCTTGAAAAACACAGACAGCACAGCAGTACGGACACACCTGAAACAAATACCAGGTACTGGATTTTGTCGTGTGTATCCTGGTATTTCCACCTCGAAATCCGGCATAGTAATTTGAAGACGAAAATATGTACTACTGCTGTGTGACCACGGAACTGGCTGTCGACGGGTGGAAAGAACAAGACGACAAATAGACACACACCTGATATTTTTCCGTTTTTCCAACAGCAAGTGTTTTCTGGTTGAAATTCGGCATAATTAATTTGAACACGAAAAATCTGCATCTGAAAATATTTGTCCAACAGAAGACGCTTCTTTCTCGTAGCAGGTGCCACCACTACTTGCTTGTACTGATGTACGACATCTACATACAGCAGCTGTGTTTCTCCAGCAACAAAAACAGCAGCATCAGCAGTAGCAGTGGGACGCACGAGGCCAGGGTCAGCGTCGATGTACGCTCGGCGGCTCGGCTTGTCAATCTAACCCTTGAACCCTTTGTACACATCTACAGCAGCAGAAGTGTTTCTCCAGCAACAAAACAGCAGCAGCAGTAGCAGTAGGACACACGACGCCAGGGTCAGCGTCGCTGTACGCTCGGCGTGTCAATCTCACCCCTTGAACCCTTTGTACACGTACTCGATTTTGTCCTGTGTTGGTTTTGAACTCGAAATTCGGCATAATAATTTCAAGACGAAAAATCTGCACTCGACGTGCTCTGTCCAAGAGAGAACTTCTCGTAGCAGGTAGCAGGTGCCACCGCTACTACTGATGATGTACGACATCTACAGCAGAGCTTCTCCAGCAGCAAAACAGCAGCAGCAGTAGGACACACGAGGCCAGGTCAGCGTCGCTGTACGCTCGGCTTGTGTGTGAACCCTTTGTACATGTGTTTCCTGGTCCCGAACTCATAATTTGAAGACGAAAAATCTACAATCTGACGTGTGTCCAGCAGAGCGCAAAATAATTTCAAGACGAAAAATCTGCACTCGACGTGCTCTGTCCAAGAGAGAACTTCTCGTAGCAGGTAGCAGGTGCCACCGCTACTACAGATGATGTACGACATCTACAGCAGAGCTTCTCCAGCAGCAAAACAGCAGCAGCAGCAGGACACACGAGGCCAGGTCAGCGTCGCTGTACGCTCGGATTGTGTGTGAACCCTTCGTACATGTGTTTCCTGGTCCCGAACTCATAGTTTGTAAGACGAAAAATCTACAATCTGACGTGTGTCCAGCAGAGCTTCTTCTAGCAGTGCCACCACTACTACTACTGCTGTACAACAACTATTATACAGCAGATACTCTCCTGCTTCTCAGTCCCCTCATCAGCAGGAGGGTGGGCCTGCAGCATGTCTCGGGGACATGACCCGAACGCTCGTTGCTGTGGACAGACACAGTCTGCCTACCTACGAGTACTCGTAGAGCTAGCTGGGTTTCAAAATATAATGTGTTGTTGGTTCTGTGTTTTTTCAACATGGCCCAGCACCAACATGTGCCTACACACGTTGCCACACCTAACTCGAGCTGCTGTGAACGACTTACCACCGCACCAGCACCAGGAGGTCTGTTTTGTGTGTGCGCGTCCACAGAGCCCGCCGGGACTGGAATTGGTGCGGTGTGCGTCGAGGGCGGTGGTCAAACGTTGCCCAAAAAAATGTTGAATCACACACACATACACGCCTCACCACACACACACACATACAGAGAAACTCAAAATAAGGCACCCCACGCTCGTATCCGAGCCGCTACTAGTAATTGGTGGTAATGAGGCGCGACCTCAGCAATACCTGCAGTAGTCATATCTGCGATGCATCATGCACAAAACATTTTATGTACATTATTGTCTTTTTTCGCAATAATGCCGTGGCATGCCGTGGCACCATGGAACACTCCACGGACCTCCACGCATACCATGGGACCTTAACCCTAACCCTAACCCTAACCCTAACCCTAACCCTAACCCCAACCCCTAACCCTAACCTAGGTGCCGAGGACATTGGGGTACCGTTGGGGTTGCCATGACATTCCGTGGGGTTGCCATGGAGCGCCGTGGCGGTAGCTGCGGGGGTTGCCATGGTACTACCCATGGCATGTCATGGCAACCCCCACGGCGTGCCATGGAATCTATTGCCACACCATGGTATGCCGTGGTGATGCCATGGTATGCCATGGGCGGTACCATGGCAATGCCACGGCATGCCCACGACAAGGTCAAATAGTGTAGAACCCTGTTTGTGCTGAACCAACACGAACGAACATCTACTGCTGCTGCTGCTGTACCTACTACCTATACGCCGTCGTTGGTGAATCTCATAACCGTAAATATTCTTGGCATCATATCCTGCTCTTGAAAAACACAGACAGCACAGCAGTACGGACACACCTGAAACAAATACCAGGTACTGGATTTTGTCGTGTGTATCCTGGTATTTCCACCTCGAAATCCGGCATAGTAATTTGAAGACGAAAATATGTACTACTGCTGTGTGACCACGGAACTGGCTGTCGACGGGTGGAAAGAACAAGACGACAAATAGACACACACCTGATATTTTTCCGTTTGTTGTTTTATCTTTCGAATTGGGTTGTTGTTATTCTTTTTCTCTGAGACGTGGGAGGGAGTTTTCCATTGTTCGGCATGAAACCGACGTCACTGACGGTTTTCCATGTTCATACCGACACCCTGTTACTCCGTGTAACAGCCCTGTTACTCCGTGTAACAGCCTCTATTACTCCATGTAATAGTTCTCTCTATTACTCCATGTAATAGTCCTATTACTCCCTCCCTTGGGCCCCCTCGACTGGGGCCTACTGTGAGGTCTCGGACGACCGAGTACCCCAAATGGTCTTCGACCATTCCAACTCCTGACAGTACGGAAATTCTGGTAGATTGACCTTCAATTTTTCAGGAAGGCTTTGCTCTTTATCACGTAGTTCACTGGTCAGCTGAGGTCGCGCGCTTCCCGTTTGAGATTGCTGTGCTTGTCGAACTGTATGGGAATGATCTCGTGTGCGAGCCCTCTTCTTGTTCACCAGGTATCTAAATATTGGACTCATGTCAATTACGTCGTATTTTTCCGACATCCGCTTAAACTGCTCACGCTTAGTTTCGTTTCGGCTAGTCCCTGACCTCCTCAGGGATACACGTAAAGTATGCGTTGGTTTTTCGCTCATCAATCATAGAATATTTCAACCTCTAAATTCGCAATTCGCCCGTTCACAACCAAACACGGATTGTTTCTCGATCTGTTCCAGAGTCTCCTCACAAGCCTTCCCTTTTTCCAACAGCAAGTGTTTTCTGGTTGAAATTCGGCATAATTAATTTGAACACGAAAAATCTGCATCTGAAAATATTTGTCCAACAGAAGACGCTTCTTTCTCGTAGCAGGTGCCACCACTACTTGCTTGTACTGATGTACGACATCTACATACAGCAGCTGTGTTTCTCCAGCAACAAAAACAGCAGCATCAGCAGTAGCAGTGGGACGCACGAGGCCAGGGTCAGCGTCGATGTACGCTCGGCGGCTCGGCTTGTCAATCTAACCCTTGAACCCTTTGTACACATCTACAGCAGCAGAAGTGTTTCTCCAGCAACAAAACAGCAGCAGCAGTAGCAGTAGGACACACGACGCCAGGGTCAGCGTCGCTGTACGCTCGGCGTGTCAATCTCACCCCTTGAACCCTTTGTACACGTACTCGATTTTGTCCTGTGTTGGTTTTGAACTCGAAATTCGGCATAATAATTTCAAGACGAAAAATCTGCACTCGACGTGCTCTGTCCAAGAGAGAACTTCTCGTAGCAGGTAGCAGGTGCCACCGCTACTACTGATGATGTACGACATCTACAGCAGAGCTTCTCCAGCAGCAAAACAGCAGCAGCAGTAGGACACACGAGGCCAGGTCAGCGTCGCTGTACGCTCGGCTTGTGTGTGAACCCTTTGTACATGTGTTTCCTGGTCCCGAACTCATAATTTGAAGACGAAAAATCTACAATCTGACGTGTGTCCAGCAGAGCGCAAAATAATTTCAAGACGAAAAATCTGCACTCGACGTGCTCTGTCCAAGAGAGAACTTCTCGTAGCAGGTAGCAGGTGCCACCGCTACTACAGATGATGTACGACATCTACAGCAGAGCTTCTCCAGCAGCAAAACAGCAGCAGCAGCAGGACACACGAGGCCAGGTCAGCGTCGCTGTACGCTCGGATTGTGTGTGAACCCTTCGTACATGTGTTTCCTGGTCCCGAACTCATAATTTGTAAGACGAAAAATCTACAATCTGACGTGTGTCCAGCAGAGCTTCTTCTAGCAGTGCCACCACTACTACTACTGCTGTACAACAACTATTATACAGCAGATACTCTCCTGCTTCTCAGTCCCCTCATCAGCAGGAGGATGGGCCAGTCCCCTCATCAGCAGGAGGATGGGCCTGCAGCATGTCTCGGGGACATGACCCGAACGCTCGTTGCTGTGGACAGACACAGTCTGCCTACCTACGAGTACTCGTAGAGCTAGCTGGGTTTCAAAATATAATGTGTTGTTGGTTCTGTGTTTTTTCAACATGGCCCAGCACCAACATGTGCCTACACACGTTGCCACACCTAACTCGAGCTGCTGTGAACGACTTACCACCGCACCAGCACCAGGAGGTCTGTTTTGTGTGTGCGCGTCCACAGAGCCCGCCGGGACTGGAATTGGTGCGGTGTGCGTCGAGGGCGGTGGTCAAACGTTGCCCAAAAAAATGTTGAATCACACACACATACACGCTCACCACACACACACACACACATACAGAGAAACTCAAAACAAGGCACCCCACGCTCGTATCCGAGCCGCTATGAAGAGGCTTTTTTTTTCTTGGAAAATTCCAAGAAAAAAAAGGCTCGCCCGCTTTTAGCGCGCTTCGCGCGCCTCATTATAAAGAGGCTTTTTTTTTCTTGGAAAATTCCAAGAAAAAAAAGGCTCGCCCGCTTTTAGCGCGCTTCGCGCGCCTCATTACTAGTAATTGGTGGTAATGAGGCGCGACCTCAGCAATACCTGCAGTAGTCATATCTGCGATGCATCATGCACAAAACATTTATTTGATTTGTGCTGAACCAACACGAACGAACATCTACTGCTGCTGCTGCTGCTGTACCTACTACCTATACGCCGTCGTTGGTGAATCTCATAACCGTAAATATTCTTGGCATCATATCCTGCTCTTGAAAAACACAGACAGCACAGCAGTACGGACACACCTGAAACAAATACCAGGTACTGGATTTTGTCGTGTGTATCCTGGTATTTCCACCTCGAAATCCGGCATAGTAATTTGAAGACGAAAATATGTACTACTGCTGTGTGACCACGGAACTGGCTGTCGACGGGTGGAAAGAACAAGACGACAAATAGACACACACCTGATATTTTTTCCGTTTTTTCCAACAGCAAGTGTTTTCTGGTTGAAATTCGGCATAATTAATTTGAACACGAAAAATCTGCATCTGAAAATATTTGTCCAACAGAAGACGCTTCTTTCTCGTAGCAGGTGCCACCACTACTTGCTTGTACTGATGTACGACATCTACATACAGCAGCTGTGTTTCTCCAGCAACAAAAACAGCAGCATCAGCAGTAGCAGTGGGACGCACGAGGCCAGGGTCAGCGTCGATGTACGCTCGGCGGCTCGGCTTGTCAATCTAACCCTTGAACCCTTTGTACACATCTACAGCAGCAGAAGTGTTTCTCCAGCAACAAAACAGCAGCAGCAGTAGCAGTAGGACACACGACGCCAGGGTCAGCGTCGCTGTACGCTCGGCGTGTCAATCTCACCCCTTGAACCCTTTGTACACGTACTCGATTTTGTCCTGTGTTGGTTTTGAACTCGAAATTCGGCATAATAATTTCAAGACGAAAAATCTGCACTCGACGTGCTCTGTCCAAGAGAGAACTTCTCGTAGCAGGTAGCAGGTGCCACCGCTACTACTGATGATGTACGACATCTACAGCAGAGCTTCTCCAGCAGCAAAACAGCAGCAGCAGTAGGACACACGAGGCCAGGTCAGCGTCGCTGTACGCTCGGCTTGTGTGTGAACCCTTTGTACATGTGTTTCCTGGTCCCGAACTCATAATTTGAAGACGAAAAATCTACAATCTGACGTGTGTCCAGCAGAGCGCAAAATAATTTCAAGACGAAAAATCTGCACTCGACGTGCTCTGTCCAAGAGAGAACTTCTCGTAGCAGGTAGCAGGTGCCACCGCTACTACAGATGATGTACGACATCTACAGCAGAGCTTCTCCAGCAGCAAAACAGCAGCAGCAGCAGGACACACGAGGCCAGGTCAGCGTCGCTGTACGCTCGGATTGTGTGTGAACCCTTCGTACATGTGTTTCCTGGTCCCGAACTCATAATTTGTAAGACGAAAAATCTACAATCTGACGTGTGTCCAGCAGAGCTTCTTCTAGCAGTGCCACCACTACTACTACTGCTGTACAACAACTATTATACAGCAGATACTCTCCTGCTTCTCAGTCCCCTCATCAGCAGGAGGGTGGGCCTGCAGCATGTCTCGGGGACATGACCCGAACGCTCGTTGCTGTGGACAGACACAGTCTGCCTACCTACGAGTACTCGTAGAGCTAGCTGGGTTTCAAAATATAATGTGTTGTTGGTTCCGTGTTTTTTCAACATGGCCCAGCACCAACATGTGCCTACACACGTTGCCACACCTAACTCGAGCTGCTGTGAACGACTTACCACCGCACCAGCACCAGGAGGTCTGTTTTGTGTGTGCGCGTCCACAGAGCCCGCCGGGACTGGAATTGGTGCGGTGTGCGTCGAGGGCGGTGGTCAAACGTTGCCCAAACAAATGTTGAATCACACACACATACACGCCTCACCACACACACACACATACAGAGAAACTCAAAACAAGGTACCCCACGCTCGTATCCGAGCCGCTATGAAGAGGCTTTTTTTTTCTTGGAAAATTCCAAGAAAAAAATGGCTCGCCCGCTTTTAGCGCGCTTCGCGCGCCTCATTATTATCATTATTATTATCGGAATGTTTTCGGCTCCGATCCTGCACCTGGGGAACATTTTTATGGGCATTGAATTTGAATTATCGGGATGTTTTCGTCGGGGAGAGTTCGTTTAACTTGGTTTTAGAATCAGTTTTGAGTTTTATCGCGATAATAGACCATTATGTCCGATAATGGACCATTATGTCCGATAATGTAAGGAGTCTTTAGTTTAGTAATTGGTGGTAATGAGGCGCGACCTCAGTAATACCTGCAGTAGTCATATCTGCGATGCATCATGCTGGGCTGGGCGAATACGGATTATTCTGTTTTGTGCTGAACCAACACAAAGGAATATCTACTGCTTGCTGCTGTACTATCTACTACCTAAACGCCGTCGTTGGTGAATCTCAATAATATCGTAAATGTTCTTGGCCTCTTCTGCTCTTGATATATGAAAAACACAGCAGCAGTACGCGCACACCTGTTCTGTTGTAACAACAGTTGATTTTGTTGTGTATATCCTGGTTTCCATCTCGAAATCCGGCATAATAATTTGAAGACGAAAAATATGCACTGCTGTGACCACAGAGCTTGTATTTGTATCGTATCTCTCGGGGACTCAAGAATCGGCACGGACAATGCCGACGGGTAGACATAACAAGAACAAACACACACACCTCACATGTTTTTTCCAACAGTGTTTTCTGGTTGAAATTCAGCATAATAATTTGAGAAGACGAAAAATCTGCATCTGAAATGTTTTGTCCAACAGAAAGAGCTTCTTTCTCGTAGCAGGTGCCACCACTACTTGCTACTTGTACTGATGTACGACATCTACAGCTGCAGCAGCAGTGTTTCTCCAGCAACGAAACGGCAGCAGCAGCAGCGGCAGCAGCTAGCAGCAGTAAGACGCACGAAGCCAGGGTCAGCGTCGCTGAACGCTCGGCTTGTCAATCTAACCCTTGAACCCTTTGTACGCGTATGTACTCGATTTTGTCCTGTGTTGGTTCCGAACTCGGAATTCGGCATAATTTGCAGACGAAAACTCTGCACCCGACATGCTTTGTCCAGGAGAGAGAACTTCTCGTAGCAGGCAGCAGGTGCAACCGCTACTCAGTTGATGTACGACATCTACAGCAGAGCTTCTCCAGCAACAAAACAGCAGCAGCAGCAGTAGCAGTAGGACACACGACGCCAGGGTCAGCGTCGCTGTACGCTCGGCTTGTCAATCTAAACGCTTGAACCCTTTGTACACGTACTCGATTTGTCCTGTATGTTGGTTTCGAACAAGAAATTCGGCATGATAATTTCAAGACGAAAAATCTGCACTCGACGTGCTCTGTCCGAGAGAGAACTTCTCGTAGCAGGTAGCAGGTGCCACCGCTACTACTGATGTACGACATCTACAGCAGAGCTTCTCCAGCAGCAAAACAGCAGCAGCAGTAGGACACACGAGGCCAGGTCAGCGTCGCTGTACGCTCGGCTTGTGTGTGAACCCTTCGTACATGTATTTCCTGGTCCCGAACTCATAATTTGTAAACGAAAAATCTACAATCTGACGTGTGTCCAACAGAGCTTCTAGCAGTGCCACCACTACTACTACTGCTGCACAAACTATACAGCAGATACTCTCCTGCTTCTCCGTCCCCTCATCAGCAGGAGGATGGGCCTGCAGCATGTCTCGGGGACATGGCCCGAACGCTCGTTGCTGTGGACAGGCACAGTCTGCCTACGAGTACTCGTAGAGCTGGGTTTCGTTAGGTAGAACTCAAAAAGCAAAAACCGTTATTACAATGTGTTGTTGAAAAAAGCCGAAAAACGTCGCGTTTCGTGATATTTTCAAATAATTAAAAGTTCTGATATTTCAAACCCAACGTTTTTTGGGGGTGTGGAGCAAACTCTCGAGAGTGGGGCACGGCCAGGCCGGGCTGGGCCGTCCGCACCTGGCCTAGCCCGTGACATATTCGAATCGCGGGCCGAAGCCTGACCCAGCCTGCGAGATTCCAACTTCACCGGCCGTCGGCCAAGCTCGTTTCGCGAGATTCCATCTCGCAAGCAGTCTGCCCGGCCTGGCCTGCGACATCCCCAGGTCATTTTCCCTTTTGTCTTCCAGTAGTGGCTCCTCCTCCTGGAAATTTCGAGGCCACAACCTCCTCGTTAGCCCGCGCCCAGCGGTGTGTCTTTGGGTAGCCGCCCGTTGTCCACAAGCAGCGTACGAAGCAGAGTCTGCCATGCCACTATGACGACCATCGGATACCGTTGGTGCACGTGGGTTGCGTAGTGCCTTGATCAGGCGTATTTTGAGACACGACAAATGTCACGAATCGTGATTTTGTTTTTTTTTTTAGGGAAAAGCTAAAAAAAATCTCACGAATCGTGATTTTTTGTTTGTCAGGAGTGGCCCTCATTACTAGTAATTGGTGGTAATGAGACGCGACCTCAGCAATACCTGCACTAGTCATATCTGCGATGCATCATGCAAAACATTTGTGCTGAACCAACACGAACGAACATCTACTGCTGCTGTACCTACTACCTATACGCCGTCGTTGGTGAATATTCTTGGCATCATCAGATCATATCCTGCTCTTGAAAAACACAGACAGCACAGCAGTACGGACACACCTGTAACAAATACCAGGTACTGGATTTGTTCTCCCCGAATCCGGAAAATAAATATTGTATTATGTTGATTGGTCTCTAAAGGTATAGGCGCAGCTGGCACGGGAACGCGTGGTTGACTCCAGACAGTAACACGGAACTCCTCTTATATTATATCCGAGCTGTCGAGTGACAGCTCATGCATCGTATGCAGATTATTATTCAACATGACGCGGGAATAAACCTCCTGTTTATCCCCCAGAATATCCGACTAAATATCCCTCTCCTATAATCCTATGTCAATATATGGAACTCCCTAATATTAGATGTAACGTCTCCGTCGTGTTTCTGAGCACAATCAATATCCCCCCTGCTCATTATAAACGACCATACTTTAATATCCCCCCAGCTCTGTACACTACAATGTACGACTCCGCTGGGTGGAAACATCTCAATATTATGACCAACTCAAACGAAATTCAGAAACATAATTTCACTCCAGAACCAAAAATCAAACTCTCAATTTCCAAAATACTATCCAAACTCTCCAACTCAGAAAACATTCTCTATGGACCGCACACGCCCCCAGGCGCTTCATAGTCTCTCTTCAACCTTATCCAAAAAAATCTCCCTCTATTTCATGAGGAATTAATGCAAATCATATAAAACATCACAGTAGTCATACTCATCAGAATAAAAATTAAGCCAAGAAAATAAATGCCAGAGATCGCAAGGAACCCCGTTCCCTCGGACAAGGGTCTCCCCTTGCCCCCTACTCCCGCCATAGATACACAGATCGCGACGGTAATGCGAGATAGCATACATTCCTTCCCTTGAATTTTATTTGACGTGGGGACTACTCGAAAACACCAAAAACTCTCGAAATCCATCACCAGGAACGAAATGGTATCATCCTCGGAATTAGCCAGGGAAAAAACGGCAGCATCTTCGGATTTATACGTAGTTCACACAAATCCTTCACTCAAAAATAACATAAAACCTTCCACCTCGGAAAAACCGTGTCAAATATTCATCAGAAAATCCCGGTGGTAACGAAACACCGTGTTGTTGAGCGGCTTTGTCAAGAAGTCTGCATGCTGTTTCTCCGACTCTACATGGGTAATAACAAACTCCCCCTTAAAAATACGCTCGCGCAAAAAGTGGTGTCGTACGTCGATGTGCTTCGAATTCGACGTGCACACTGGATTTTGTGCCAGGTGCCTTGCCCCCTCGTTATCCTCGAAAACCGTAATGCATCTCTCCCCAAACCCCGGAAAAATAAAACTCCATACATAGCGCATGAACATTGCCTCCTTGATGGTGTCTGCCAGTGCTACATATTCGGCCTCAGTGGTTGAGAGTGTGACGCATTTCTGCGTCCTAGAAAACCAGCACACACACGCCCCAGCACACATGATGGCCCCACCGGAAACTGACCTCCTGTCAGTGGCTTTGTTGGCATAATCTGCATCTGCAAACGCTACCAGCTCAAGCCCGCTACCCTTCTGGAACGTAATGCCGAAATCACTCGTAGAAAATACATACTCTAAAATACCGACTGCTGTCTTCCAGTGTACTTCCCTCGGCCTATTCGTGTACCTCGCTACCGCCCTCACCGCGTTCGCAATATCTGGTCGTGTTTGGTTCGCAAGCCACATTAAGCACCCCACCAACTCGCGGAAAGGCCAATCACCCACGGGTTCATTCTCGTCAAACTCCTCGAGCTTCACACCAGTCGAAAGCGGGTTATTCCTCCCAGAACTAACACCAAACCTCGCCGCGGTATTTTCAGCGAACGCCTGTGCGAAATCGTCAAAGTACCAGCATCCCAATCCCTCGAAAAACAACAACCAGCATACCACCGCAACTCGCCCAGATTGTTGATCGGAACAAGGTTGTTCAGGTCGTCACAGAACTGATCGCATCTAGCCTTGAGTCCTACAGCAAAAATATCATCCACATGAACTACCGTTACAATGGAGACAGAGCCCGACTCGACCAACCTCATGACACACGCGTCAGCGGGGCTCTGCTCAAATCCTAGACTCTTCATGTGAGTGAGAAGGTGGTTGTGCCACGACCTCGACGCTTGCTTCAAGCCGTAGAGACTGCGATTCAACCTGACCACCTTACCAGACATTTCGCCGCAGCCGGGAGGTAGTCGCATGAATACATCCTCATCCAAACTCGACTGCACGAACGCCTGCTCAGCATCAAAATGACACAAATCCAAACCCAACTCGCACGCAACAGCACCCAACAAACGGAAACAAGACGCTGCAGGCGTCGGAGCAAAAGTCTCAAAGAAATCAATACCCTCACGCTGCTTGAAACCTCGTGCCACCAGCCTGGCTTTCGCCCGCACCACGTCACCATGCTCGTTGGACTTCCAGGCGAACACCCACTTCGCCGAGATGACGTTGAGCCCCTCTGGTTGCTACGTCGCTCCAAATGTCCCCGCGTCCGCCAGCCCATGGTACTCCTTGTCCATCGCCTGTCTCCAGATGGCCGAATACTCGTCCGCACATGCTTCAGCATACGAGTTCGGCGTCGAAAGCTCGCTCGCCGGGCGTGTGGGAAGGGGAGGGTTCTCGCGCGGTGGGGCTTGGTGGAAAAGTACATGGCCTATACCTTCCCGCGCTGCCATCAACGACAGCAGCCCATGCCCCATAGCCTCGCGGTTCCGCGCAGTCTCCCCTCTTGTCCGCTCCCTCAGCACATCTCCACCTTCCGGATGTCGCCCAGCTTCCCCCCTGGCCCGATCACCCTGCACACCGCCACCACCCTCCTGGTGTCGTGCGGTCTCCCCCCTAGTCCGCCCTCTCTGCACAGCGCCACCGCTCTCCTGGTGTCGTGCAGTCTCCCCCCTTGTCCGCCCCCTCAGCACATCGCCATCCCCCGGGTCCGGGATATAATAACCCAGTGCCCGGGCAGCACGCTGCGAAAGCTGTGGCTGTGGTGACTGCTGCGGCGGCGACGGCGATGATAACGGCGGCGACGGCGGCGGCGGCGGCGGCGGCGGCGGTGGCGACGGCGGCGGCGGTGACGGTGGCTGTAGCGGCGGCGGTGACGATGACGGCGGCAGCGACGGCGACGGTGTCGGCGATGGCGGTGGCGACGGCGACGGCGGCGGCGGCGGCGGTAGCGGCGTTGATGACGGCGGTTGCGGCGGCAACAGTGGAGATGGGGACGGTGGCTCGGGCCATACGTCGGGGGCCCTCAGAGGCTCCGGCGCACCCGGCGGCGGTGGCGACGGCGACGGCGGCGGCGGGGAGATCTCCTCCTCCGAAGGCAGTAACCCCACAAACGGTTTCCTCGGGTGTTCCCAAGTGACGTCACGGGAGAACGACCTTCGGCCAGACATCAGCAGGATCTTGCTGCAGTCAGCTGCGTGGTGGTTGCCGCCGTTGAGGTAGAAGCAAGCCTCCGCCTTCGGCTCGGTCTTCAGGGTCCTCCTGACGTGGTGGAAGCCCGGCTTCAGAAACGGGAGCAGCCGCGCAAACGGTGGTCTCCCGTAGAATTTTCGGTACGGCGAGTGCATTTCCGGCTTGTCCCTTACCCTCGCCGTCATGTTGATCACATCGCTCGCGTACACGCATGACTCAGCCCAGAGGGGCTGCGTCGCCGGCATCCTTGCATCGCCGAACAGGCGGGTGGCCTCCAGGCGGGACGCCATTGCAAGCTTCAGCGTCATGGCGATCCGTCGCTCGACCACCCCGTCATGCTTCGGAGAATCGACGGGCGTGTACTCGCGGCGGATGCCGTGGTGGTTGAGCAACTCCACGAACTCCGCCTTGGTGAACTCGGTGCCGTTGTCCGAGCGAAGGCACTCCACGATGGACGGCACACCCTTCGCGTTGATGTCGGCCAGGAAACCAGCGAAGACCTTCGGGACGTCGGACTTCCGCTTCAAGAAATACGGCCATCCCAGTCGCGAGTAGTCGTCGACGATCATCATCAAGTATGACGCACCGCCAGCAGACGTAGGCTGTTGCCCCGACAGATCCACGAACAGACGCTCCAGAGGCCTGGTAGAACGGCACTCGGTCGTCCACGGCACCGCCATCCTCCTCCCTTTCGCCTCAGAACACCCAGCACACGGAACCAACTCCCCAAAAACCTTAATGTCCATCTGACGTGCCGTCTCACGGAGAGTGTCAGCATGGGAGTGTGCAAGGGCAACGTGAAGGTCGTTAATATCGATCCTCCTCATTTTTCCAGGAGCCAAAACAGCGGCAGCAATCGGGGTCTCTACAATCCGCGTGGCGTCTACGTATGAACCCGCGTCCCTACGCACGAAAGACAGCTGTCCATTCAACGTGTGAGCTTCCTGAGCATCAAGTGTCACCGGGCATTTCAACATTACTGCATGAAGCGAAAATAAATTGAAGCGAACACCGGGTACGTATGCTACGTCCATCAGCCTAACTTGAACGTCACCCTGAAAGCTGTGCATCACAATTGGAATCTGGCCGAAGTACTCTATCTTCAGTGACCTCATGTCACCGACCACCAAACGGCTCTTACCAGGGGGGGGGGGGGAGTACAGTTTACCATACCAAAAGGGTTGCCAGTCACATGAAAAGTTGCTCCCGAATCCGCTACCCACTCTTCTCTCCCATTAACCCAAAACAAATCATCATTCGCCTTGCCTTGGTGCGCAAACTGCGCGGTGAGGAGATGCGGATCGAACGTAGGCGTAGGGTTGCCGTTGTTCGCTGGGCCAGGGGAGGGGGAAGTGCTGAAGGAGGGTTGCTGTGGCGGGGAAGCTCCGGCCGAGGTATACCCACCACTGCCGTAGGGCGTCTCCTGCAGCCAGCCACCTTGAGGAGAAGCGGCACCCGGGAAAGCGATATTCATTTGCGCGGGAGCTGCCTGGCATTCCGCGGCTTGGTGGCCCGGTCTGCCGCACCGGAAGCAGGGCCCCTTGCGCCTCCCTGTGTTGTTCGGTGGGGGACCCCAGCCTGCCGGAGTCGCTGCGGGCGGCGGGGGCATCGGCGGCAACGTCCCTGGTGGTGGGTCGGTAGGTACCCAACCCATGGGGGGGACTACTCCACCCGTACCGAAGGGGTCTGGGGCTGAGTCATCCCAACGGTACCTGCAGGCCACGGCATCCCAACGCCATTTGAGGCCGGTTATCCCCCCCGACGAAGCTCCTCCCCGGTTGCCACGTTGCTGATGGGGACGGTGTTGCTGCTGCTGTTGAGGACGCTGCTGCTGCCGTTGCTGCTGCTGCTGCTGCTGAGGCTGCTGCTGCTGACATTGCTGCTGCTGCTGGTGATACTGTCGCTGGAGCTGCTGCTGCTGCTGCTGCTGCTGCTGCTGGGGCTGCTGCTGCTGCTGCTGCTGTCGTTGGGGCTGCTGCTGCTGCTGCTGTTGCCCATCCTTGAGCCTCCCACCTCTCCTGTTCCTCCTTCCCCCTCCTGGACCCGCACCTCCGCCACCGGCAGGCTGCGCACCTCCGGCGTACAAGGCATGCTGACCTACCACTCCCTGCACGCCCAACGCCCTAGAAACCATCGCCTTCTCTACCTTGTCGTTAGCATACGCGTCACGGATGTTCTCATCGATCTCGGAGCGGGGGATGGAAGGGCGGGAAAGAATGGACTTGCTTTGAATAGTATACAAAGATGAGAGGTTGGTGACAATGTGGCGGTTTACTTCCTCCGTACTCTTACCACATCCTAGCATTGCCAGCTCATCTGCAGCCTTGTCCACCCTTCCTAGGAATAGCAAGGGGTTTTCATCCTCGGCCATTCGGATTGTATCAAATTCCCTCCTCAATCTATGAGTTGCGGCTATCGTCTTCGGCATATAATAGTCTTCCAACTCCTTCCAAGCACCACTCGGAGACATTGCCTTTTGCATTCTAAACTCAGCCATATCGTATCCTGTCATGGCCTCCATCATCAATCCATACACCAATCTCGCGTCCCTAATCTCCTGGGGGGAATGTCTGGAGGCTAATTCCTCCGGCGAAACCCTCATGTCACCCACCATAACTGGGTTTGCTGTGCTACTGAGTACATGCAAGCACCCAAGCGATGATAGGTATGCCAAAAACTTACTGCGCCACATGCTAAAGTGGGCCTCTACGTTATCGAACTTCGGGGGTCTCGACTGGGACAAACTTGGGCGGTACAAAGAAGGTAGTGACATGCCTGATCGGGCCTCCAGCCCAGGTGTCGGCACCGTCGACGCTGCTTGTTGTCTTCCAGCAGTTCCTTCTCCTCTCGTCCCCCCACCGGCCCCCCCTTCCTTTCCTGCTCCCTGCGCGTCCCTCTCGGCACGCAGTCTCTGCTCCTCCATCGTCCTTTCCAGGACCTCTATTTTCTTCTTCATCTCCTCTATGGTCTTTTCACTCTCCACGCTGGCTTCTTGACTGGGCATGTCCTCGAAACTAGGCATGCCGAAGCAGGTTCCCACCTCTCTAGGTTGGCCTTGGCTACGCTTGCCAATAGAAGATCGCCGGACTCACTAGTGTGTTGATTGATCTCTAAAGGTATAGGCGCAGCTGGCACGGGAACGCGTGGTTGACTCCAGACAGTAACACGGAACTCCTCTTATATTATATCCGAGCTGTCGAGTGACAGCTCATGCATCGTATGCAGATTATTATTCAACATGCCGCGGGAATAAACCTCCCGTTTATCCCCCCGAATATCCGACTAAATATCCCTCTCCTATAATCCTATGTCAATATATGGAACTCCCTAATATTAGATGCCATGTAACGTGGCAAGTCTAAAATAACACGGGGCAGTTGACGCCAGCTATCTTCCAATCAAATGGCTGAAATAACGCGAACGACGGGAGCCATCTTCCAATAAAATCGCTGTATTAACGGGAACCACGGGAACCACGTGAAATCACGCCGCACACAAACTAGAAGAAGAAAGACACAGCTCGCAGCTCGCACACCCGCAGTCACGCGACGATTGACCTTCGATCTCGACATATACTTCACCCATGGTCAACGAACTTGGTACCGGGCAAGGCCAATGAGTGTAAATTATGGCCTGGGAGGTATAATTGGAATCCGTCGTCTAGGGGGCGAGAGGTTGGCCGCGGCGTCCTATGTGCTCTTCGTCAGGGCTTTCAAAAAGTTCTGTTTCGTGCCAACGGAGAGGAATCGAGAGTTTTTGTCGTCTGTTTTCTACATACCAGCTGCCAAATATGTCTTTAGTAGACGCCTGGCTAACCCACGCCACGTATCACCGACCGAGGTGTGAGAACTGTGATACTAGTGTGGGTCGGAGCCTCTAACCAGCGCACTTCATTCAGAGTTCGTGACGTAATCGTTGGGTTTGTCGATCGATGTCAAATCTGAGAAATTGTTTATTTTTTGCCATCGGTGAGGGGTAGAGATTTTTTGTCGTCTGTCTTCTACAGACCAGTGCCAAAATGTTTTTTTATCAGACGCCTGGTCAGCCCACGCCGCACATCACCGACCGAGGTGTGAGCACTGTGACACTAGGCTGGGTCGGAGACCTTAACCAGCGCATTCCGTTCAGATTTCATGACGGTGTCGTTGGTTTTGTCGATCGATGTCTGCCGAGGATTCTCATAAAAGTTGGCTCTAGTCACTGGGAATGACTATACATCGCTCCAGTATCTGCCAAAACAGGGGTTTTACATACATTGCGCGGCGCGCAATTAAAGTCCGCGTAAGCTGTCCCGTGACGTAAAAAAATTGCCTAACGTGGCAAGTCTAAAATAACACGGGGCAGTTGACGCCAGCTATCTTCCAATCAAATGGCTGAAATAACGCGAACGACGGGAGCCATCTTCCAATAAAATCGCTGTATTAACGGGAACCACGGGAACCACGTGAAATCACGCCGCACACAAACTAGAAGAAGAAAGACACAGCTCGCAGCTCGCACACCCGCAGTCACGCGACGATTGACCTTCGATCTCGACATATACTTCACCCATGGTCAACGAACTTGGTACCGGGCAAGGCCAATGAGTGTAAATTATGGCCTGGGAGGTATAATTGGAATCCGTCGTCTAGGGGGCGAGAGGTTGGCCGCGGCGTCCTATGTGCTCTTCGTCAGGGCTTTCAAAAAGTTCTGTTTCGTGCCAACGGAGAGGAATCGAGAGTTTTTGTCGTCTGTTTTCTACATACCAGCTGCCAAATATGTCTTTAGTAGACGCCTGGCTAACCCACGCCACGTATCACCGACCGAGGTGTGAGAACTGTGATACTAGTGTGGGTCGGAGCCTCTAACCAGCGCACTTCATTCAGAGTTCGTGACGTAATCGTTGGGTTTGTCGATCGATGTCAAATCTGAGAAATTGTTTATTTTTTGCCATCGGTGAGGGGTAGAGATTTTTTGTCGTCTGTCTTCTACAGACCAGTGCCAAAATTTTTTTTTATCAGACGCCTGGTCAGCCCACGCCGCACATCACCGACCGAGGTGTGAGCACTGTGACACTAGGCTGGGTCGGAGACCTTAACCAGCGCATTCCGTTCAGATTTCATGACGGTGTCGTTGGTTTTGTCGATCGATGTCTGCCGAGGATTCTCATAAAAGTTGGCTCTAGTCACTGGGAATGACTATACATCGCTCCAGTATCTGCCAAAACAGGGGTTTTACATACATTGCGCGGCGCGCAATTAAAGTCCGCGTAAGCTGTCCCGTGACGTAAAAAAATTGCCTAACGTGGCAAGTCTAAAATAACACGGGGCAGTTGACGCCAGCTATCTTCCAATCAAATGGCTGAAATAACGCGAACGACGGGAGCCATCTTCCAATAAAATCGCTGTATTAACGGGAACCACGGGAACCACGTGAAATCACGCCGCACACAAACTAGAAGAAGAAAGACACAGCTCGCAGCTCGCACACCCGCAGTCACGCGACGATTGACCTTCGATCTCGACATATACTTCACCCATGGTCAACGAACTTGGTACCGGGCAAGGCCAATGAGTGTAAATTATGGCCTGGGAGGTATAATTGGAATCCGTCGTCTAGGGGGCGAGAGGTTGGCCGCGGCGTCCTATGTGCTCTTCGTCAGGGCTTTCAAAAAGTTCTGTTTCGTGCCAACGGAGAGGAATCGAGAGTTTTTGTCGTCTGTTTTCTACATACCAGCTGCCAAATATGTCTTTAGTAGACGCCTGGCTAACCCACGCCACGTATCACCGACCGAGGTGTGAGAACTGTGATACTAGTGTGGGTCGGAGCCTCTAACCAGCGCACTTCATTCAGAGTTCGTGACGTAATCGTTGGGTTTGTCGATCGATGTCAAATCTGAGAAATTGTTTATTTTTTTTTGCCATCGGTGAGGGGTAGAGATTTTTTGTCGTCTGTCTTCTACAGACCAGTGCCAAAATGTTTTTTTATCAGACGCCTGGTCAGCCCACGCCGCACATCACCGACCGAGGTGTGAGCACTGTGACACTAGGCTGGGTCGGAGACCTTAACCAGCGCATTCCGTTCAGATTTCATGACGGTGTCGTTGGTTTTGTCGATCGATGTCTGCCGAGGATTCTCATAAAAGTTGGCTCTAGTCACTGGGAATGACTATACATCGCTCCAGTATCTGCCAAAACAGGGGTTTTACATACATTGCGCGGCGCGCAATTAAAGTCCGCGTAAGCTGTCCCGTGACGTAAAAAAATTGCCATGTAACGTCTCCGTCGTGTTTCTGAGCACAATCAATATATTACGATATACTACCTAATTTTCTCCCCGAATCCGGAAAATAAATATTGTATTTCGCACATAATTTTCAAACTAAATTGCAAGATGGTATACTGCTGATCGCGGAATTAGTGTGGGATCATTAATTACTACAATAATAATATATATATAATCAGTCGAACTCACAGCTGACGTATTTCAAAATTTATAAAATTGGGTTTGGCGTATTTCTATTCTCCCGGTCCCAAAAAATAATCAACTTCCCAAAATAACGACCCAAAATCGTCTCATATGGGCCATATCTTCATAAAATTTTCGGGTCGGGTTTGGCTTCTTGGGTTTTTTTGTCGTGTGTATCCTGGTATTTCCACCTCGAAATCCAGCATAATAATTTGAAGACGAAAAATATGTACTGCTGTGTGACCACAGAAAGAACTTATTACATGCATTCGTATCGTTTCTGTCGGGAATTCAAGAATCGGCACGGACACTGACTGGTTGTGCTGGATGTCGACGGGTGGAAAGAACAAGAAGACAAATAAACACACACCTGATATTTTTTTTTTTTTTTCTGTTTTTCCAACAGCAAGTGTTTTCTGGGTGAAATTCGGCATAATTTGAACACGAAAAATCTGCATCTGCAATTATTTGTCCAACAGAAGGCGCTTCTTTCTCGTAGCAGGTGCCACAACTTGCTTGTACTGATGTACATCTACCCAGCAGCAGTGTTTCTCCAGCAACAAAAACAGCAGCAGCAGTAGCAGTGGGACGCACGAGGCCAGGGTCAGCGTCGCTGTGCGCTCGGCGGCTTGGCTTGCCAATCTAACCCTTGAACCCTTTGTACACATCTACAGCAGCAGTGTTTCTCCAGCAACAAAACAGCAGCAGCAGTAGCAGTAGGACACACGACGCCAGGGTCAGCGTCGCTGTACGCTCGGCTTGTCAATCTAAACCCTTGAACCCTTTGTACACGTACTCGATTTTGTCCTGTGTTGGTTTTGAACTCGAAATTGGGCATAATAATTTCAAGACGAAAAATCTGCACTCGACATGCTCTGTCCAAGAGAGAACTTCTCGTAGCAGGTAGCAGGTGCCACCGCTACTACTGATGTACGACATCGCTACAGCAGAGCTTCTCGAGCAGCAAAACAGCAGCAGCAGTAGGACGCACGAGGCCAGGTCAGCGTCGCTGTACGCTCGGCTTGTGTGTGAACCCTTCGTACATGTGTTTCCTGGTCCCGAACTCATAATTTGTAAACGAAAAATCTACAATCTGACGTGTGTCCAGCAGAGCTTCTATTTAGCAGTGCCACCACTACTACTGCTGCACAACAACTATACAGCAGATACTCTCCTGCTTCTCCGTTCCCTCATCAGCAGGAGGGTGGGCCTGCAGCATGTCTCGGGGACATGGCCCGAGCGCTCGTTGCTGTGGACGGGCACAGTCTGCCTACGAGTACTCGTTCGTAGAGCTGGGTTTCAAACTAAAACCGTTATAATATGTTGTTGGTTCTGTGTTTTTTCAACATGGCCCAGCACCAACATGTGCCTACACACGTTGCCACACCTAGCTCGAGCTACTGTGAACGAATTACCACCGCACCAGCACCAGGAGGTCTCTTTTGTGTGTGCGCGCCCACAGAGCCCGCCGGGACTGGAATTGGTACGATGTGCGTCGAGGGCGGTGGTCAAACGTTGCCCCAAAAAATGTTGAATCACACACACACACACATAGAGAAAAACTCAAACCAAGGCACCCTACGCGAGCCGCTATGAAGAGGCTTTTTTTTTCTTGGAAAATTCCAAGAAATAAAAGGCTCGCACGCTCTGCGCGCTTCGCGCGCCTCATTACTAGTAATTGGTGGTAATGAGGCGCGACCTCAGCAATACCTGCAGTAGTCATATCTGCGATGCATCATGCAAAACATTTGTGCTGAACCAACACGAACGAACATCTACTGCTGCTGCACCTACAACCTATACGCCGTCGTTGGTGAATCTCATAACCGTAAATATTCTTGGCATCATCTGATCATATCCTGCTCTTGAAAAACACAGACAGCACAACAGTACGGACACACCTGTAACAAATACCAAGTACTGGATTTTGTCGTGTGTATCCTGGTATTTCCACCTCGAAATCCGGCATAATAATTTGAAGACGAAAGATATCTACTGCTGTGTGACCACAGAACTTATTACTTGTATTCGTATCGTATCTCTCGGGAATTCAAGATTCGGCACGGACACTGTCTGGTTGTGCTGGATGTCGACGGGTGGAAAGAACAAAGAACAAGAAGAAAAAAGGCACAGTCTGCCTACGAGTACTCGTCGAGCTGGGTTTCAAGCAAAAACCGTTATAATGTGTTGTTGGTTCTGTGTTTTTTCAACATGGCCCAGCACCAACATGTGCCTACACACGTTGCCACACCTAGCTCGAGCTACTGTGAACGACTTACCACCGCACCAGCACCAGGAGGTCTCTTTTGTGTGTGCGCGCCCACAGAGCCCGCCGGGACTGGAATTGGTACGGTGTGCGTCGAGGGCGGTGGTCAAACGTTGCCCAAAAAAATGTTGAATCACACACACACACACACACACACACACACACACACACACACACACATACACACACATAGAGAAAAACTCAAACCAAGGCACCCTACGCGAGCGGCTATGAAGAGGCTTTTTTTTTAGAAAATTCCAAGAAAAAAAAGGCTCGCACGCTCTGCGCGCTTCGCGCGCCTCATTATTAATATCAGCACCGAAAATTTCTTACATTTCCGGACAGAGTGGTGCTGGTCCTACCAATATGTCCGGAAATGTAACGACTGTTTGGCGAATAATACGAGTATCAAAAATCTCTTACATTTCCGGACAGAGTGGTAAGATTGCTCCTATACTGCTGCTGTTTGAAATTTGACGGGAAACGCGTCCTAGCCACCGCAAGCACGGGGTTTGTCCGCTGCTGCAGGCAGGCAACGGCCAGAGCTCAGTTTGACGGAGACCAAGCTACTACTGTTGGTATTGTAGTGTGCTGCAGGTGTCGCTGTGGTCTGCATACGCGCACGCACTCAAAACTTGCGCCTGTGGCCTCTGGGCGGATGAGGGTACGTAAAGGGACAGCAGGCTGCGTAGGCCCCGACTTTCTACCCTCTCGCAGAGACAGAGCGTAGGCTCCGAGACACACAACAAGGCACATACTATAGGGGAGAGACACCGCCACACCAGCATGGTGTTGGGGGCGCCCTCTGCTACATCGATTGTCTGCGCTTACGAGCTGCAACAGAAGTCTCTCTCTTCCTCGCGCGCACCACCTCTCGTCTCGTCTGAGCGGCGCGATCGTGGTGCCAATCACCGACGTTTGTCCCAACAAAATCCCTACAAAACTCGTCTGTGATTGGGCTTACATGGCAGTAGTTTCCAGAATTTTGAAGATAAATCCCGACAAAAATTGCCTCAAATACAGGCGTTGCCATGTTTCAGGGTGTGTCTGAACAGAATCGAAATCGAAAATCGAAAATCGAATTGATAATAAACAATGCGCTGATTGGTCCCTGGTCAAAACATGTTCCCCTTCGTTTTTTAGGCTCCGAGAAAATGAACGATTTACAACTCTTCAACATGTTGCAACATCATATCATTATCCCTTGTTCGGGTTATATGGTATCAGTGCGCAGAATGATTATTTAAAATTGTCCTGTTGACCCGGGCAGCATCCAGGGGAGCCGCTGGCCTATATCTTTGACAAGGAATTATATATAGAATACGCGCGTTCGGTTTATCACAATACTTGTAAAATTCGGTAAAAATGGACGAGACGTATTAGGCAGCTTGCAAAGTTGAGTACCAACTACTCAATCAGTCGAACTCAGAGCTGACGTATTTCAAAATTTATAAAAAAACTACAGGTCGGTACTATACCACAAAATGTGATATATTATACGATGTGTGATATGATATAAGGGTATCAATATCACAAAAAAAACGTGATATGATAATATATGATATGATACGTGATAAGATATGGAATAAAAGTCACGATATCAGCTTTTTGTTTGAGGCCACAGCAGCAGCAAAGGACGTTGTTGAGATGGAGTGAAATGCTCTTGCACTGCTGCTACGCACATATTTCCTCTGATTTGATGAGGTGGTTGAGGAGTAAATCGAGAGTGGAAAACGCCTGCAAAGTTTGGAGTGAAGAATCCTTCTTGTCTTTTTGTAAACCCCTCCCGAGGAAATTTTCGGAATTGTTCTCGTCTTTTCCCCCTGCCCTTTTTTAGTTTTTGGCGGACAATTCCTGCCCGCAAAATTTCCACATCTTCGGGGGCCAATACGTTAAATGACGTCTTTCCGTGAAGAAAATTGGCTGAACGACGTCTTTCCGTGAAGGAAATGGGTTGAAAATGAGATAAAAATATATCAACACATTTTTTCTGAAAATGCGACCACAGTAAAGACAAAAGACACATAATCTCGCAAATAAGACCAACAACAACGCAGATTTTCTGCTGGATAAACGTGGTATTGATGAAGAAAATTGGTGGCTGATTTGATGAGGTGGTTGAGGAGTAAATCGAGAGAGGAAAATGCCTGCGAAGTTTGGAGTGAAGAATCCTTCTTATCTTTTTGGAAACCCTCCCGAGGATATTTTCTGAATTGTTCTTCGTTTTTCCCCCATCCCTTTTTTCGTTTTTGGCGGACAATTCCTGCCCGCAAAATTGGCACATCTTCAGGGGCCAATACGCTAAATGACGTCTTTCTGTGAAGCAAATTGGCTGAAAATGAGAGAAAAATAAACACAATTTTTCTGAAAGTGCGACCGCAGCAGTAAAGACAAAAGACACATCATATCGCAAATAAGACCATCAACACAGATTTTCTGCTGGAAAAACCTGGTATTGATGAAGAAAATTGGTGGCAAATGAGACGAAAATAAATTCAATTTTCGACGGTGGTTATTTTGAGATAATAAAGACTGGTAACGTTTAAACGCATGTATTATTGGTATGTTTTAACGCTGAAGAGCGCATTCTCCCCGCAAAACATATGTACGCGACGGAATACGACCAAAATCCCATCCCGTACAAGAAAGAAGGCGCCGACATAAGATAAAATCCTTGACTCCTACCCGAAAAAAAAAAATCGCCCGTGAGTTAAAACTGAACTCGAGGGAGAGCCGAAAAAAACTCGCCGTCAAGGTTGTTACTGCCTTCTCTCCGCCAAACACATGCGCGCAACGGAGTAGCACAACACGAAATCTCACCACGGACGAAAAATAACGCGACAGTGTACGAAACAATGGCACCCATGGGAAAATATTATGTCCCGGTGAGAACAAAACGAACTCGAGGGAGAACGGAAAAGAAATCTCGCCGAGAAATGCAGCGTACAGCAGTGTACAGACCCCGCTAAAACTATAGGTAAATGACCTATGTCACCCATGAATCTATCTCTCGTTAGTTCGCAGTGTGCACTGCACAGGTTACGTAACAACCCCGTAAATAACCTGTGCACCGACTAATTGATCGACGTCATACAGCGGTGAAAGTTATAACAATAAAAAAAAAATGCAGACTCCGTTCTTCCTGCTCGTACGTATTATTGTATGCTGAGAATCGAAGTACGAAAGTCCAAGATGAACCCACTAGTTACGAAACCCCCAAGGCTTCTACGGGAACGCAATATAAACGTGTTCGCTACTATTGCTGTAAAGAAACGAACCCTACGAAACCAGAACGGCTTCTACGGGAACGCAATATAAACGTCTTCGCAACTGCTGTACAGACTTCGTGAAACCGTATTAAGGGAAAACTATACAACAGATGTATCTATAAAACCCACTATCAATAGTTAGGACCCCCGCATGGACTCGACGGGAACGCAAGATAAACCTCTCCGTCACAGCTGTACAGACTTCGTAAAACTGTACAACAGATGACGCATCATCCGTAATATGTGCTTCCACGGGAACGTCGAGCATAACTTTCTTTGGCCCAAGGTGAGACTCTTTGGGACTGTACAGAAATCTCTCTAGTACTGCAGTATGGACTTACTAAACTCTTACGGTAAAACTGCTCAGATGGATCAGATGGATCACATGCACCATCCACAATATGCACTTCGACGGGATGGTGCAACAGCGGAAAGCACTGGTATCACTACGCACGATCAACACGTGACCACTAAAAACGTACAGGAGGGGAGGAGGTCTAGAAGGACGTCCGAAATATATTGGTAACACTCCTCTTCACATGGCAACGACGGAAAAAAGATGAAGAACAAACATGTGTTAACACTCACGCCAACAGCGAAAGTAATACAAAACCCCGTCCCGTGAAACCCCGACGGGTGAGCATCTCACGACAAGTTCGCAAGAAAACCCGCGCCACCCCGCGCATCCACCTTGGGCGTGGTAGGTAGTAACCACGGTATGAACGCGTCAGTACCCCCATGAATGATGCACAGGGGAAGTTGCACCGACCACTGACTAATTTAGGAAAGTAAAGGAAATCTACACTCCCCGCCCCGGTGCCACAGTTGTCCAACGTAACCTCCCGCACGGACAACTGGCGGAATGGCAGGAAGACGTTGGTGACCTCTCATTAAAGAATAGGTAGGCGAACTTGCGAGAACAGCTATCCAATACAGGGAAGGCCAAGACAACTAGGCGTCCGGATCCTCCCCCCCGCCGTGGCTGCTGTCCTCGCCGATTCCAATGTTGGACAGTAGCAGCGTGTCGTGAGCAGACAGGAACGCCGACATCTGCGAGCCGTGGGAAGAACTACTGGACGCGGCTGCGGCAGCGTCGGTGTCCTCGGCGGGAGAGCCAGGCGAAGGTGGGAAGGCCGTTGCCGTCGTGGCAGGGGTAGTACGAATACCTCCAGCGGCGCCGCGCGCGAGGTAAACCTCCGCCTCCACCATAGCGGTGCGGATGTCGCGGCGACGAGAAGCGTGAGAGTGCGCCCCGTCAGCGGTCATGTCGGCGAATGGCAGGTCGGAGAGTTCCCACGCTTGGCAGGTGGACCCGGGGTGGGTGTCGAAGAAGATCTGTCATAGAAAGCGAGGCAACGGTAGGGAATACGTAGAGAAGGGACACGACGTGCGTCACACGTAAAGAAGGGACACGACGTGAGTAAGCATCTCGCGAGGAACAATGTGACAGGCACTATAGTGGGTAATCGGCACTACACAACCGGCAATACAGAGGGAAATGAAAACCAGCACTAAGTAAAAGTGCCGGTATATGCCCGTAGGAAATATAGCTGTACCACAGCTACGTTTATTCGCACTTGTGACGTGAGATTTATTAGGCACTAAAACGGGTAACCGGCAGTACTAACCGTCAACATGCGAAACCAGAAGTACTTAAACCGGCACCATAGTTTGTAGACGGCACTACTTAGCCGGCAACATACAAAACTGCACTAGTTAACCGGCGCTGTAAGGGATATACCGCACTAGTTTGAGGGGTAACTGGCACTACAGTCAACAACCGGAAACACAAAAAAACGGCACTATATGGGGCAACTGGCAATACTTAACCGGTAACACAAGACCGGCATAATAGGTATGGGGTAACAGACACTAAAGTGGGCAACCACCTAATACTTAACCGGCAAAGGCCAGGCCGGCATAATAGGAATGTGGCGTAGAAATCAGGCACTAATTAATCGGATTTATACAAAACCGGCACTATTAATAGTTATGTATTTATTTTTTTGTTCCGGCGAATCGCGACAAAAAAAAACGGCGGGGCAAGTATAGAGAGGGACATAAAAACCGACATTATAGAGGGACCTGTACCGTAACTATTGAAATAGGCAAAACGAGGGAACTGCAGTTACTCCTATATCACAACTACTGGTTGTTCCCATTTGTGACGAGCGATGTGACAGGCCCTGTGGGAGGTAACCGGCACGAATTTAATTGGCAAGATATAAAGCAGGTGCTACTTAACCGGCACTATAGGGGGTAACCGATAATAGTGGGCACTGCTTGACCGGCAATATAGGGGGCAGCCGATTGCAGTCGGTAACCGCGGTACTACTTAACATATAACCAGCACTACTTAACCGGCACTATACGGGGTAACCGAAACTATACTTAGCAATCAAGCCTTATTCGGCAATATAGAGGCACAGATAACCCACATAACGTCGAAATCAGACACCACCTCATCAGAATATACTAAACCGGCACTAGTTAAGTTTTTTTATTATTAGGGAAAACCGCGACCAAACTAACGGCTGGGCAAAGAAAATGAGGAAACCGCTACTCACGTTGTATATGTCTTCACGCTCAACCTCCTCCGGAGAGACGTAAGACGTCCACAGCGTCCTGGCGTTCTCAATGGGGATGCCTTGATCGTTAGTGGGCGCGACCAAGGAGAAGTGCGAGATATACTCGCGGCTGTTGATGCAGAATTTGAGGACTTGGACAGGAGCCATGTAGAGAGGGTAGAACTCCTGCCTCACTTTGTGTGACATATGCCCCAGAAAGCCTTCTTGGTGACTTCGATCCTTGCCTCGTCCTTGACGCACCCGCTGAAATTATCAAGTAGAAGACAACAACAAGGGCGGGATAATATGCAACAGTTTCATAACATGAAAGTAAGTGTTGGTCATGTTGCACAAATCAAGTCTCAAATACTCATTGAACCGTTTGTGAAGTCTCACCTGGCCGTGCGCTTGTAGTTCTCGCGGGCGTTGCGGACGAATTTCGGCGAAATGCCCACATAATCAAAGGCGTACCACTCTTGGTCGGAATCCTTGTGGACGTAGTCGGTCATGACCGCGAGAGGATAGAGGACACAAAACAAAAGAGGGGTGCGAAGCACAATAGGGAGAACGAAAAACAGGGGAAATAAATGAGAAAAGGATCACGGAAAATGCCACGCCATGATTTCGCTAGGAGCAGGATGAGATCGGCAAGCGCGAAAGAACAACACGATAGGCGATGATGACTCCTTCTGGAAGTAACCGGTCATCACTCCTGCGAGAAGGTATAAAAAAAAATAAGACAGGTGCGATACACAATAGGGACAACGAAAAAAACAACGAATGGAAACGAGAAAACAATAAGCAAGATAGCACGACCCCAAGGAGAAGGATGAGGCCGGCAAGCGCAAAAGCAAAACAAGGAGAGGTGAAAGTGTGGGCAGGCAAAAACAGGATGAGGCCGGCAAGCGCGAAAGCAAAACAAGGAGAGGCGAAAGTGTGGGTAGGCAAAGACGAAGGGAAAAATACAAGGGAAGAGCCTCACGTGCGAAAGTCTGGGTAGGCGCGAGCTCCTTGATCGTGATCTTGGCCCCCACGAGGCCGCAAAGCTTCCGAATCTTCTCCCTGAGAGAGAGCGCTATCTTGGTGGTGTCGCCGCGGTAGTCCAGACCTACCTCCAACACCGCTTGGACATGGAGAACGCGACGAACGCCGCCGCGTTCCAGCCCAATCACGGCACGGTGGCAAAAGACATGCGCGAATTGCCCTAGCTTTTCGCACCACTGGAAGGAGACGTCGGCGTGGCCGCTGAGGCTGGTGAGGGTGAAGCTAATGGCGTAACGCATCCCGGCATCATCGTCGATGAAGCCGTATTTTTTCCAGTGCCGTTCAGCGATCTCGGCCACTTCACGCTGAGTAGGCCGTCGCCGCTAGTGCGACGGTAAGGTCCGTACGTCACTTCGGCATCCGTCACGGATCCAGGTTGAGCATCGGTAGCGGCGGCACCGACGGTCGCTTGAGCATCGGCGACCGCTGGGACAGCTACTGGAGAGGGCGAACTTGAAGAGGCGGAGGCTTGAAGACCCTGCGGAGAGGAGGGACTGATGCTACAGCCGCTGACGAGATCACCGGAGCTCCAACATCGACCTGTGAACAGTACGAGCAAATATGATATTAATAGAACGACGTACAAAGGAGCAACGTAGTAGCATAAACTGAGCAAACAGAGCAAATAGATACAACATGGACGCGTGAACAAGACGACCAACTATGGTGCAAGGTGGTACAAAGGAGCAACGCAGTAGCATAAATTGAGCAAACTGAGATAAGAAATACTGACATACACGTAACACACATACAGACGAGAGAGATGATCCCGTCTCAGTTCTGAGCGGTCGAAGCGAAGGAGTACTCGCCCAATCTGAGAAAAAAAGACCCACGCACACGCGACGTAAAATATTTTTACTCTCGTGGAAACGGTCTTTCAGCAGAATTCAATGAAGACAGAAGACAAAAGACAAGAGATCAAAACTTCAAACCGTTCGAAACCTGTTGCACTTATGTCCATCTCTGCATCGCCGTAGGTCGGCAGTTCTTCCACAGGGCGGTTGTCGATAAAAGTCGCGTCGTACTTGTCGCCGTCCGACATTGCCTCAGCCTCCACAGGGTCGCCGCTAGGGCCCATCGCCTCCTCATCGAAGAGGCGAAGACACCCGGCAAAAAAAGTAACTCGCGGCTTCGCTCATCTACTGTTGCCGAGCGGGCTGCGCGAAGAGACAAGCGGCGGCGACGCGTAAGCGACTAAGCCGAAATATATATGAGGCACTTAAAAAAAGTGGTGCATGGACCTGCAATAATACCAGGTAAAGAGAGGTGGAAGAGCACAGGGGGAAGTAATGTTTTTGCTGTAGAAATTTCCGCAAGTGGGATGACGCCATAATCACACAAGCTAAAGGAATTGGGATGACGCCATATTCACCCAAGCTCCAAGCGGGCTTCGCCGCGGCGGGCGGACGCTCGCCTTAATGACAGAGCATGTATTGTAATACGTATCATAGGCAAATCCAGGCCGTTAATGCGACAGAGTAGTCGTACCGCCAAGAGCGGCATTAAAATCTAATCATCTTAGAGCGAAGAGAAAGCAAACACTGAACAACAGCAAACAAATATCGCAATCTGGCAAAAGCTAAACCAATAACCCATCAATTGCCCACACTCGGAAGCAACACGAGATGAAGGAAAGCCGACTCAAATGCTTCGAAGACTGTCGCCACCTCTCGCTCTCATCTAGTTCCTTGACCGTTTTTCCCTCTCAGGCTTACATGAAAGTAATACTCGTTCGCACAGCAGCAGCATCGTTTGTACAGCAGCAACAGTACTACTACAGTACTACGAGTACTCGCATGATATCATACGCTCGTTCGCACGTCACATGCTACCTACGGTACGAGTACACACATACAACCCAGTACCATGAAAAAACAGCAAGCAGCACTATTGATAGCAGAAGCAGTTAGTGCATGCGGCAGACAGCAGTATAGAGAGTACAAGGGGAAGTTATGATTTCCTTGGGGATATTTGTGCTCGCGGCATGACGATCATCTGTGATGAAGAGGTCCTTACCGACGAATCAGGACAGGTCGAGGAGGACCTCGTTGAGTTGGTCTCCATCGTCGGAGGGGATGACGCCATAACTCTCCAAGTTCTTGCGCTGCAAAGTGCTAAGGCGCACTCGAGATATCTGTTGGGGAGAAAAACATTGAGACGAACAGCAGTGAGATACAAAGCCATTCGTTACTTGACTGCTGCAGATACAACGGCAAATTAACGATAAGTAAGACGTGGTCGCGCGTGTCACAGGGCAAAATATCGCAGCGCATAACGTGGTCGCGCGTGTCGCAAGTGCACACATACAAAAAAGTGACAGCACGAAACGCCGAAAACGCGAGACTGGGAGGCGGTAGTCAAGTCCCGTGGAGGCTTCGCAGGCAGGGCGAAGCACAACAGGACAACCAGCGCATGCTATAAATAGGACAATTAACAAAATGACGTGGAAAACTAGCGCGCACATGAAAGGAGACAGATGATAATTAAGACGTGGTTCGTAGCGCGTGTCGCACAGAAAAATATTGCAGCGCATAACGTGGTCGCGTGTCACAGTGCGCGCATACAAGGGGACAACACGAAACGCCCCAAACGCGAGACTGGGAAGGGATGGTCTAGTCCCGCGGAGGCTTCGCAGGCGAGGCGAGACACAACAGGACAATCAGGGCATGCTACGAGTATTAATGAACAGGACAATCAGGACAAATAGCTAAATGAGGTGGAAGCTAAGTGCGCACATGCAAACAGACAGAGAACACGAGACGCCGAAGACGCAACACAGGTAATTATTCGAAAACCACGAGACGCCGGCAGTGTTGCAACATCGTACCTTTACCTCTGGCTGACGGTAATCAGAGTCGATAGCGAGCGAGGCAGCAGCCTCGATCTCCTTGGCAATTTAGACGGCGTTGGTCGGGGGTGACGCTTGTACCACCCACGAGCTTGAAGGAATCAGCTTCCTGACGCTGTCGGGGGGAGCCCTACAATACGTTACTGTCAAGTTGCTCCGTAGGTAGTCTTATACGGCGTAACCGTTGATTACCACGATTATGGACTCCCTCTCGATTAGGCGCAACACGACGCCTCGCGTGAAGGAATTAACGACGCGAGTATGCGTCGTAGGGGCGAGGACTTCAGTGGGCTGACTGGGCTGGGCGGTGGAGAGCTGAGATGGTCCGAGGCTGGATATTGTACGCGTTGTTGGCGTAGTGGCAGCTGATGACATGGATGCGAGGAGTGCTGTGACTGGTGCTGTTGCGTTGTGAGCGTGCGGGTGGCTCATGTCACGGCAGTGCGTTGCTGCTCCTCTTTGAAGGAAGAATCTTCATGCCTTCCTGCCCTTTTAAAACCTAGTTGTTACGTAATGGTTGTGGTTCAACCGGCGTAATTTTCCTGGTTTCCTACAAAGTTGTTTGCCTTCAAATTGCTGCTCCTCTTTGAAGGAAGAGTCTTCATGCCTTCCTGCCCTTTTAAACCTAGCTGTTACGTAATGGTTTTGGTTCAACGGGCGTAATTTTCCTGGTTTTCCACAAATTGTTTGTCAAATTGATTTCTGGTTTTCCCAAATATAACTACAAAATATGTACATCCCCAAATGCCTGGAAACGGTATCGTTCGGGTTTAATTTCAATAGTTAAACATAGTATCCGGCGTCAGTCATAGTACGGGGACCGTATATAATACTCGTATAACGTTTTCGAGCACACGCTGGGACGAAAGGTGGATGATCATGCACACAGCCAGCGAGAAGAGCAGTAAAGTAGCATCACTAATGCATTCATGGCATGATGCCGAGTTAGTTGTCGGAAACCTTTACATTTTTTTTTCGGGTTATATGTAATCAGTGCGCAGAATGATTATTTAAAATTGTCCTGTTGACCCGGGCAGCATCCAGGGGAGCCGCTGGCCTATATCTTTGACAGGGAATTACATATAGAATACGCGCGTTCGGTTTATCACAATACTTATAAAATTCGGTAAAAATGGGATATAGACGAGACGTATTAGGCAGCTTGCAAAGTTGAGTATCAACTATTTAATCAGTCGAACTCACAGCTGACGTATTTCGAAATTTATTTTTAAAAAAACAAAAATGGTGTTAATATTACGGGGGAACATAGTAAATAGGACCAACTATGTTTAGTAAAAATAGGTAAATATATAGGTGTTTGTGTGTACCGTAGGTCCTATTTACTATGTCCCCCCCCGTAATAGTAGTGTATTTTGACTGCTCTTCTACCAGGCTCTACTCGCCTACACCTACTATACAGCAGTAGTACCTGGTAGGCTCTTACATGGCCTTAAGTAGTACCTGGTAGGCTCTTACAAGGGGATCCAGCGTCAGTAATAGCACGGGAACCGTATATAATACTCGTATAACGTTTTCGAGCACACGCTGGGACGGAAGGTGGGTGATGATGCACACAGCCAGCGAAAAGAGCGGTAAACTGGCACCAGTAATGTTTTCATGACATGATGCCGAGTTCGTGTGTCGGAAACCTTTACATTATTTTAATTGGTACGAGCACAGCACGGCACAGCAGCACAGCAAAAACAATGAAAATGAAACAGAAAAATTCTGAAAGAAAAAAAATCCCCGTTCCCTTTCGTGTCATAATTTACTACCCGATCGGAACACCTTACACCAGTCACAAAGAAAAAAAAAAGAATAGAAAAAAATCCAACAGCAGAGCTTCTCTCTCAGCCTCGTACGCCGCCCGCCTCCCAGGCAGCGATCTCGCCACCGATTCGGTCCGGGCAAAGCTTCCCTCACTCTCTGCCACAGTGAGCCCCGTCGCCCGCCTCGCGTGAGGCCCGGTGCTCACCGTGGCCGTGGTTCGCCAGCTCGACAATGTTGGTGCTCAGTCTGCGTACCTCGCTCTTTGAGCTTCAAGCCTGGTGGCAAAAATAAGCACCGCTTGAATCTTATCTTGCAATCCCGATCGACCCTCATAAACTCGTAGATACTCTATCAGAAACCACAAGTGGAGGCCAGACAGAGCCCATTCATGCTTCCCTCGTGTCTCGAGGCACACGCGACGCCTAGCCACGAAAACGGCGACCGCGCTCCTTGCAATCCCCTCTCTACCGGTCACCATCCGCCGACACCCACGACGGCGCCGGGTTCGCCCATGGAACCATGATCCGAGTACACGCACGCACACGAACCGAAAGAAGAAAAAAGGAAAGAAGGACTAAAAGTGCCAAGAGAAATGGAGAAAACAAAAACCCGCTGGAGAAGTCCGGCAAGTGATAAGAGGAGGCGATTCCCAAGTGGGAGCTCTGAGAGGCCAGTATATGTACCAACGGGGCACGCTCAGAGATCGAGGTATCTATAAGTAGTTCTACAAGGCGCCTCGCTCCGCGGGCGGCCTGCGCCGCCCGCTACACTAGCTCAGGAAGGAAAAGTACATCAATTTATGTGAAGCGGACAGAGATCCATGATTGAATATTGTTTGTTTCATTACTGTACTCTGTGTAGTTGCAAACTGGCGACTTGATAATGCCAAGAGTCCCGCCGCCATGTTTCAGGAGAAAACAGCTCGGACACCACATACGCTTCGCGTCGCGGGCGGTTTTCCGCTACGCTCGCTCACATGTCGTACGTACGTACATACCCCGGGTGGGGTACATATTTTCTTCTTTCGATATGCTGTATCTGTAGTCGTCCTCGTAAGTTCGAAGGATAACAAAGCACAGCACGGCACAGCAGCAGCACAGCGAAAACAATGAAAATGAAACAGAAAAATTCTGAAAGAAAAAAATCCCCGTTCCCTTTCGTGTCATAATTTGCTGCCTGATTGGAACACCTTACACCAGTCAAAAAGAACAAAATCTTACAGCAGAGCTTCTCTCTCAGCCCCGTACGCCGCCCGCCTCTCTCGCAACGATCTCGCCACCGATTCGGTCCGGGCAAAGCTTCCCTCTCTCCCTGCCACAGTGAGCCCCGTCGCCCCCCTCGTGTGAGGCCCGGTGCTCACCGTGGCCGTGGTTCGCCAGCTCGACAATGTTGGTGCTCAGTCTGCGTACCTCGCTCTTTGAGCTTCAAGCCTGGTGGCAAAAATAAGCACCGCTTGAATCTTATCTTGCAATCCCGATCGACCCTCCTAAACTCGTAGATACTCTATCAGAAACCACAAGTGGAGGCCAGACAGAGCCCATTCATGCTTCCCTCGTGTCTCGAGGCACACGCGACGCCTAGCCACGAAAACGGCGACCACGCTCCTTGCAATCCCCTCTCTACCGGCCACCATCCGCCGACACCCACGACGGCCCCGGGTTCGCCCGCGGAACCGTGCTCTGAGTACACGAACGCACACGAACCGAAAGAAGAAAAAAGGAAAGAAGGACTAAAAGTGCCAAGAGAAATGGAGAAAACAAAGACCCGCTGGAAAGGTCCGGCAAGTGATAAAAGGAGGCGATTCCCAAGTGGGAGCTCCGAGAGGCCAGGGATGTACTAACGGAGCACGCTCAGAGATCGGGGTATCTATAAGTAGTTCTACAAGGCGCCTCGCTCCGCGGGCGGCCTCCGCCGCCCGCTACACTCGCTCAGGAAGGAAAAGTACATCAATTTATGTGAAGCGGACAGAGATCCATGAATGAATATTGTTTTTTTCATGACTGTACTCTGTGTAGTTGCAAACTAGCGACTTGATAATGCCAAGAGTCCCGTCGCCATGTTTCAGGAGAAAACAGCTCGGACACCACATACGCTTCGCGTCGCGGGCGGTTTTCCGCTACGCTCGCTCACATGTCGTACGTACGTACATATCCCAGGTGGAGTGCATATTTTCTTCTTTCGATATGCTCTGTCTCTGTAGTCGTCCTCGTAAGTTCGAAGGATAACAAAGCACAGCACGGCACAGCAGCAGCACAGCGAAAACAATGAAATGAAACAGAAAAATTCTGAAACAAAAATATCCCCGTTCCTTTTCGTGTCATAATTTGCTGCCTGATTGGAACACCTTACACCAGTTAAAAAGGCAAAAATCAAACAGCAGAGCTTCTCTCTCAGCCCCGTATGCCGCCCGCCTCTCTCGCAACGATCTCCACCGATTCGGTCCGGGCAAAGCTTCCCTCACTCTTTGCCACAGTGAGCCCCGTCGCCCGCCTCGCGTGAGGCTCGGTGCTCACCGTGGCCGTGGTTTGTCAGCTCGGAAAACCGCCCGCGACGCGAGGCGTATGTGGCGTCCGAGTTGTTTTCTCCTGAAGCATCTGGCGGCGGGAGACTCTTGGTATTATCAAGTCGCCGGTTTGCAACTACAGGGGTCATGAAAAAAACAGTATTCAATCATGGATCTCTGTCCGCTTCGCATAATTTGATGTACTTTTCCTTCCTGAGCGTAGCGGGCGGCGTAGGCCGCCCGCGGAGCGAAGCGCCTTGTATTTTCTTTTGCAATACCAGGCACCTACCAATAATCCTTGCTTCATCTACTCTCTGTTCGTACACACCATCCGTGCCCACCTTTCACTCCACCATGACAGCTGTACGGCAGTGGTGTTGTTTATGTGCCTTATACCAGTACTCTGTAATGTCTCTTCGTATGCATGAGGGTACACGACCTAGAAGCAGAATACCCTCCGCGCACAGCAACAGTAGATCAGTTATTCCTTATTGCTTTTGTCGATCAGATTATAGCAGCAATTCAAACGGTTCATTTTAATTACCGCTGATCATCGGGCAATTATGTACGAAAACAACAGCATGTATGAACTAACACTGCCGCCTCAAAACGATCTGTGCATCGATTGGTATTGCTATAATCACGAACGTTAAGTACCTACGTATCCGACACACACGATGATCGTATAATACGTATCCGACATTCAACCAGTCTATGCTGCTGGTAGTGTATTACGGAGGTCCATAGTTAATAGGACCTATGTTATAGATAAAAACCTATATAGAACTACTTATAGATATCTCAACCTCTGAGCGTGCTCGGTTGGTACACCCCTGGCCTCTCAGAGCTCCCACTTGGGAATCGCCTCCGTTTATTACTTGCCGGACCGTTCCAGCGAGTCTTTGTTTTCTCCATTTCTCGTCGTACTTTCAGTCCTTCTTTCCTTTTTTCTTCTTTCGTTTCGTGTGCGTGCGTGTACTCCGAGCACGGTTGCGCGGGCGAACCCGGCACCGTCGCGGGTGTCAGTGGATGCTGGCGAGTAGAGGAGGAGTTGCAAGGAGCGCGGTCGCCGCTTTCGTGCCTAGGCGTCGCGTGTGCCTCGAGACACGAGGGATGCATCAATAGGCTCTGTCTGGCCTCCATTTATGATTTTGGATAGAGTACGTACGAGTATTTAAGGTTCGTTCAGGATTGTAAGATAATATTCAAGCGGTGCTTATTTTTGCGACCGGGCTGAGAGTCACAAGAGGGAGGTACCCCGAATGAGCACCAACATTGTCGAGCTTGCGTCGAGGTCCACGGTGAGCACCGGGCTTCACGCGAGGCGGGCGACGGGGCTCACTGTGGAAGAGAGGGAGGGAAGCTTTACCCGGACTGAATCGGTGGCGAGATGGTCGCGAGAGGGGCGGGCGGCGTACGAGGCTGAGAGAGAAGCTCTGCTGTAAGATTTTTTTATTTTTTTTTCATTTTTTTCTTTTTTTGACCGATGTAAGGTGTTCCACTCAAGTAGTAAATTATTACACGAAAGGGGACGGGGATTTTTTTTCTTTTAGAAATTTTCGGTTTCATTTTCATTGTTTTTGCTGTGTTGCTGTGCCGTATTGTGCTTTATCTTTCGTACATACGACGAGTACACAGACACAGAGCATATCGAAAGAAGAAAATAAGTACCATACCTGGGGTATGTACGTATGTACGACGTGTGAGCGAGCGTAGCGGAAAATCGCCCGCGACGCGAAGCATATGTGGCGTCCGAGCTGTTTTCTCCTGAAGCATGGCGGCGGGACTCTTGGCATTATCAAGTCGCTACAGGGGCCATATAAAAAACAATATTCAATCATGGACCTCTGTCCGCTTCGCATAAGTTGATGTTTCCTTCCTGAGCGAGCATAGCGGGCGGCGTAGGCCGCCCGCGGAGCGAAGCGCCTTGTATTTACCTATTTTTACTAACAATATTTGATCCTATTTACTATGGTCCCCCGTAATAGCAACATGTCAGGTTTGTGGTGTGACCATTAAAATAATCAAAAGACCCTCCACACGGCGTACAGGGCAAGATTCCACAATTCACATCTGGTTCAGCAGCATCATATTGTCAGATCTATCCAACGCATCTCTTTTACCATCGAACACAAGAATATTTTATTACAACCGACCTCCTTCCCTACTGTCTGTAAGCGTCCTGCTCAGACAAAGCTATGACCTGCATCCCATGCCCATGTTGGCCCAACCCAGTCACTACCACCTGATATTAAATAGATGGGGAGAGGGAGGGGCAGGGGGGAGCCGAGAGATACACGTTTCTACGCGATATAGAATGAATACCATGTATCTCCGTACGTATCTTCTCAATAATAAAGTTACCCTTCAGGGGTACCTGGTGCGAGGTACTGCGTATCAGCTTTCGATGGGTACTTCGGTCGCAGGCACACAGCAATATGAATAACGAAAAATTCATTGTTTCTTCTTCAATAATTGCATAAAATACAGATACTTGCACCAGGTACATCTTGACGTGATGGTGCTGCGCTGGCCAAGTAACGCAATAGCAAAACCTCTAGCATCAGCACATCTCGGCCGTCCGTGCCCAGTATGACATCAATGCAACTCAATTCGGCGGCCCGCTTCAAGCACTTGGCTTCGATTCTGCATCCTCACCCGAATCCCCATTCACTACTCGCATTATCCTGTGTTACGGTATGGCAATTATCTAATGCAAAACGGAAAAATGAACAATCACCAGAACTACTCGTGCATCACGTACATATACTGTATAAGAAAGCACACAAAACGCAAGTCATCGTGACCTACAGCAGAGCAGTGAACAGCGATTCGCATCACGAGAATCGGGGGTAGGCCAACGAAACCTGTTTTAATCTGGTGCAAAAAGAGGGAAGTCTTCTCCACCCCAGTTCCAGTGCCCTCCAGCGTCCGTATCCATGTTCGCCCCAGCACCACCTTGCTGCTCCACTCCCACTACCAGCCCCCAGTTTTCTTCACCCTCTCCACCCTCTCCACCCCCTCCACCCTCTCCACCCCCTTCACCTCCTCCACCCGGTCCACCCCGTCTTGTACTGGTTGTTAGTTGCCAGGGTTGTCACCTCCAGCGCTAACCGAGCCCTCCTGACTCTGCTGCCGCTGCGCTGTTGTTTTTCGGTGCGATCGTCGCAAGCGCGTAGCGGACCCAATTGGTCCTGTTGCTGCTGCTGCAGCTGATGCTGTTGCGCTTCGGCCCGATCGTCGCAAGCGCGTAGCGGACCCACTTGGTCCGGCTGCTGCTGCTGTTGTGCTTCGGCGCGATCGTCGCAATCGCTTAGCGGACCCACTTGGTCCTGCTGTTGCTGCTGTTGCGCTTCAGCGCGATCGTCGCAAGCGCGTAGCGGACCCACTTGGTCCTGCTCCTGCTGCTGTTGCGTTTCGGCGCGATCGTCGCAATCGCTTAACGGACCCACTTGGTCCTGCTCCTGCTCTTGCAGACGTGGCTGCTGGGGCTGCTCCCCGATGCCATCGCTCTCCGCTTGCACCTTCACCTCATAGATCACTTCACGTTGCACCTTTACCTTCACCTCACTATTCACTTCATCACCTTTCACTTAATCACCTTTCACCTCTCTTTCCGCCCCATCATGTTCGGTGCAGTCGGCGGCGGCGGCAGCGGCTGACGTTGCTGCTGCTCACCTGCGATGCCTCTGCCTCCAGCTCCAAGCGGGTCTACCAATGTCGGCTCACGTCTGGCCGAGCTGGACGCTGCTGCCGTGACTGCTGTAGAGGGTGTACCTCCTCTTGCCTCCGCTTTATCGTCAGCTGCGCAGACGAAATATCAAAATCCAACTCGTTGAGCCGTGCCCGTTCCCTCGTGAACACGATAACCCTGCCGCTCCACGCGGTCCAAGCTTCTTCACCGGCCGCAATGTGGCGCACCAGAACAAGTCTCTCAGAATACAGCCTATCCACGATCCCCATCAGCTGCACCGTCTTCCATCTTTCCACCCTCAAAAACGCTTCCCGAGGCCCGAGATGATCCAGTCACCTCGCTGGTCTCTCGTATCAAATCACCATAACCACCATCACCACACATATCTTTCAAGAACGTCCAACCCGCGCTGGGCTGAACGGTAACTGCCTAAGCCAGAGACTTCTTCTGCCACGCTGGCGTGTTGGAAGGGCCTCAAGCTCGGACGGATATCAAGCGAGGACGATCGAGAGGAGCTCACGTAGCTCACAGGAAAGCACACAGATGTATGTTATTTAGTACAAACGACAAAAGATAGATGCTTCCACGACATCGTACCAGCACACAAAAGCGGCCAAAGATAATTCCCACCACTGGTGCCGGCGGGCCCTGTTGGCCACATGATAAAAGCCATCATCCATATAAAACTCCTCAGTAGTCTTGAAACTGTCACACTCTTAGACTGGAAGGGTTGCTCCCAGAGTTTAGATGATAGTTCGAACAGGCAGAGATGCAGTGGTCCAGGTCAAGGAGAAAGAAGAAGAAGGAGAAGTTTTCGTGTATTGAACCCAGCGCGATGAGAGGCAAGAAGTGGACTAAACAGGAAGGGGCAACCACAGTTGGTCCTTCCTGTCGGTAGTTCTACCCAACTGCTTCAAGGTATCCATCAACAAGAGTCATTATCTTGCTCATACTCTGATCTATATTACTCGTATCCGTCTCTGCTATCGGCCAATGATCGACAACCTGGCTACCGACATTCTTTCTAGACTGTCACTCTCTCAGGCAACACTCCCTGCTATTGGGTACGTACTCGACTAGTCTCCACGTATTCGGTCCTACTGCTAATAGTACTATCCTCTACAGCAACAGTCTTCGCTATCACAGAATAGTCAGTCCTACATCAGTCTTGCTCATAGTACTCATACGTACGTCAGTTCTCTTACCACGGCAGGCCAGAGTCAGTCTCCATGTCAGGTACATCCTGGCATGAGAAGCTGACCTTTCTTTTCTACATCCCCGGCTATGTACCGCCTCCGAATACTACTGAAACCCAATATCACCTCAATAGCCCATCCTGGTCCACTGTCGCCAACTTAGAGGGCGTGCAGCGGAACATCAAAATGTGATATTGCTCGCATGAAAAAAATCATACCAAGTCAACAGTATTAGTTAGACCCGAAAAAAAAATCATACCAAGTCAACAGTATTAGTCAGACCCGAAAAAAAGGTCATACCAAGTCAACAGCAGTGTCGCACCCTGAAAAAAACAAAACCCACGACTACAATTCTCGTATCACAAGATATAACCCCATTTTGTACGTACCCTAACTGTTGTACTCTGGTTTCAACTCTATGCTCCTCCAAGTATTTTTTCTCTACCACAACCTCCCGGTTGTACTTCCCGTACTGAAGTTGCCATCCCCCCTTTTTTTTTTTCTATCGCAACCACCTGGCTGTACGTTCCGTACTAAAGTTGGACTCCCCCCCTTTTTCTACCGCAACCACCTGGCTGTACGTCCCGTACTGAAGTTGCCGTCTCCCCCCTGGCCTATTACATTGTACTCCTCGCGTCCTATATATTCCATTGATGGTGCATAGTTCTTGACACTCCGAGTCCTCTGGTGTACATGCCAACATCACGCTCCTCGCTCCTCGCTCACAGTTGTCAACGTCTCCTGAGATAGCCGCACGTTGTATTGCTTTCCCAGATCCAGCATTTTTATGGTATGCGGGAGCATCTTGTTCTCTGCGTCCTCCGCCACCCCAACTACTCTCGCCAGCTGCCAACCTGCTTGCGCCATTTTGAAATATGTGTACGACCCAATGATTTCAGGTGTATACAATTTTGGCCTTTCTCTGGTATCACAGCAAGCAAAGTATCCTGTCGGCGCGTGTCTTTCGCCTTTTTCACGTGCGATAGCTCGTCTAGCTACCTCTACTCTGTATCGACGATATTTTGCATTTTCCCCCTTGACTTGAACGGGTTCTCCCGCTCAATATTTTACTACGCAATTGCCATATTGCTTTAATTCCTCCTCGTGCTCCCACGTGGGTCGCTCCAGTCCAACCCAGTACATATAATATTACACTGCTATTTTACCACCAAGCCCTCTCCTCAGTCGATGTTTTGTTAACGTGCGGGGCGTTGCGCGGTGGGTATCTAGTTCAGCAGTCACATCGTCCGTTGTCAGATGGAACGGGGGTGAAATTTCCGAGTATTTATTCAGCACGTAATTACTCATGGACCATGGTAAAAATCTCGGCGCGGTCGCCCCTTCGTGAGGGTTATAACATTTCTTGCACCGGTGTACTGACACTCTTGCATTTATCCCCTGACCTGGCTCATCCTTCCGAATTTCTAACAATATTAGTTTGGGTCCAACCTCACTGCCATCATTCATCTTCCCTGACCCCACACACAACACCTTATAAGGCCCCGTCCAACAGTGTGCCAGTTTACTTATTAGTGCAGACGATTTTCTGGCTGAGCTGCCCTCAGCTGGTTTGTGCACATGTTTTCCACGTCCCGTTATAGTGCTGTGATCATCGTGAACCCACGCCCAATCTCCGACTTCAAATTTCGTTCGATTGTTCATTGCTGCATCAATTTTCTCATTGTTGGCTTCGTGTTTCGCTTATATTAATCGGTTTTCCTCTCGGATTAATCTATACGCTCGCACTTGCCTGTCTCTCATCAACTCAAGATAATCAAGCTCATCTCTTCTAGCGCTCTGGTGTACCTTCATGCCACCACCTTCTAATATAGTCATCGGCAACCTCGGGTACCGACCTATGTGTACTTCATTAGATGCCAATCCTGTTCCTCTGCCCACGTTATTATTGTGTGCTGCTATTGCGTGCAATAACATCTCGTCCCAATTCTTTTGATCATCGGCTATAAGATAAGACAGCATCTGACACAAAGTATGCTTAAGCCTTTCTACCACGCCGTTCGTTTGGGGGTGGTAGGAACTCGTATACTTTTTGATTGAGCCTAGCATCTTGAATACCGCCCTGCACACTACTGACACAAATTCCGCACCACGATCGGACAAAAAAGTATGCGGGCATCCCCACCTTGGAATGTAATCGTGAACCAACCTGGCCGCACAACCTTCCGTATTATTTTCTCCCTTTGATATGGCGTACGCCTCGGCGTGTCTACTGAATAAATCTACTACCTGAAAGACGTACTCGTTTCCCTTGGCCGTTACTGGTAGGGGTCCTAGTAGATCAAACGATACCATCTGTCCTGGTTTACTGGGTAATGGCAATGATATCAGAGGCCCACGTACAGTTTGCCTGGTGCTCTTCCTGGCTTGACATGTGTAGCATCTTCTTATCCACCACTTTACGCTCTCTGCCATTCCGATCCAACAATAAAATCGCTGTAATAACCCAAGAGTCACCTTTTCCCCCAAGTGTACTGCCTCTTTGTACACACAGTCCATCACCCAAGGTCTTAGCAGCAGCGGTACGTATGTCCTCACCGACTCATCTCCCAGCAGCCTCTCATACTGTCCTGGGTTTCGGTTAGGGCGATTATCAGGGGCACGCGACGGGCGTCGGACCAGTAACTTTTCAGAGGTCGGAAGCTCCATCAATCCCCCTTGCGATACTAACCGTTTCAACTCTGCTACGTCTATCCCCGGACCTAACCCTTCCTCGGTTATATCACTGCTTGGTGTTTTATTTTCTATGCACATCATTGCTATGTTAGCAGTATCATCTTTTTGTTGGGCAACCGCCCAGTCTTTCGCGGTTTTCTGCACAACTTTTCCCCAAAAGCGCACGCTGCTTCGCTGTCTAGTTCTTCATCTGCAAGTTCCGATGGTTCTGCTGCATTATTTTCCTGTCCCGTGCTTGCTGCTGCACCATCGTTGCTACCTCCCCCGTCTATGTCTATTGCTGCCACATCCTGTATCGAACCTGGGCCCAACAATTCCCGCCCCTTCTTGGTCATCGGACATGCATGTAACACTAAACCGGGTTCTAGCTGACCGCTGAATACCTTACTCTCGTCAGGTTCACTTAACGGGCCGTCATCACGTATAACATACTCTCGCGGACTTCCATTTTGTCTCGACTGGTACGATTCTCGTTTTCTGCCTCGCTGCATCAACTGCCAGGATAGCTGAGCTTGCCCCTCCGTTGTTCGCGGTGCCATATTGTGCTCAATCTCTGTCTCAATATCTCCCACCTCAAAACTGTTGTCGTTACGACGACACTCCAGCTCACCCAAGCTGATGCCCCTCCCTCCAGTTGCTTGACACTCCAGCCCACCCAAGCTGATGCCCCTCCTTCCCTCGGTTCGACACTCCAGCCCACCCAGGCTGATGCCCCTCCTTCCCAAACTGGGCTGTATTCCACTGGCACCTATGAAGTAAATGTCCACATCCGTAGGGTCAGTCAGACGTAAGAAAAATCACAGGTTTCTTCCTCGGTTGCAGGCAATGGCAATCGGGACATAAGGTCTGCGTTTCCATTCAATTTTTCCCGGTCTATATACCAGTTTATAGCTGTACGCGCTTAGAAAATCAAACCATCTCTGTACGCGGTTAACTTTCGTGGCCAGGCTCTCGTGGTTTTTAAGCGGCTGATGATCGCTTATCACTATGAATGGTATACCGTAAAGCAACTGCCGATTTTTCTTGACTGCCCACACGATAGCTGCACATTCAAGCTCGGTGGTGCTCCAGTTTTTCTCGTTTGGGAGCGTCGGTCTGCTCAAAAAACTAATCGGGCGAGTCGTACAGTCGCTCTGGTCTTGCTCTATCACTGCACCTAACCCGTCCGCAGACGCGTCTGTAATCAACTGAAACGGCCGGTCACCGGAAATTGCTGCTGCAAAATCGAGAAACGCCAACACCTTGGGACTCGCTAGTTGCGGTAAAAGGTCCTGCACTATTTGCGTATGTTCCAGAGTGAAATCAAACTTTACCCCCTTCTTCAGCAATGAGTTCACTGCCTTTGTGACCGCGGCCATTTTAGGTAGAAACTTCCTGTGATACCCTACCCCTCCCTTTTTATTGTATATATTGCGGAAATCACCGCCTCACCCATCGCAAGATCCGAGCTCCAGGGTCAACGATGAAAACAGAAGCGATACACTAGACCACGCGGGCCTTTGTATGGAAGGAATAGGCCGTCCATGATCAAAACCGACGAAACCCTTTCAGGGCACGACCCAGATCGGGTATAACATCGTCGAACCCTATTTAATCTAATTTTCTGTGTTTCTGTGCTCTTGACATTATTTCATGTAATCTAGAGCTGCTGATTATCTTGCTTTTATATTGAATCTTCGTCCATGTTATAGACTGAGAAGTGCAGGAGTATCGTAGCTCATGCGCAACAGCAGTGACTATCTCATTGTTTACTTCGCCACCGTAATGGACAGAAGTATACGGGGTATCTTGCCAAGAGTAAACTGAGGCTGTGTGATACAGCTCGGTATGCTGAAGATACTGTATGTTATAGTATCTGAATGAAGAGAATATACTTTGCAGTCAGCATGAATAACGTGCGATCGTACGGATGTAGAACCCTTTTTATAATGCTACTGTATGTCTACTGTATGGAGATCCCACGGATATGATTCGTAGGAGTACGTAACTCTTATATGTGTGTGCCTTACCGTTCTTTATACCAACTATGTCAGTACAACCCGGTGTCCGTTCTGATTTATTATAATTTGCAGACAACCCAATGAGTGAAGCAAGAAAGCTAGCGAAATGCCAGCATACCGATGAATACCGGGTAAAGCAAGTGAAATGGCAACGTACCGGGTACGAGAAGGCCCCAACACCAGCTATGTTGATGAACATATGAGTTGTTGTATAGTTCTCAGTCTCAACGTAGCTTTCATGCGGTGCTTTCACCCGAATAAAAACCTGCTTGCTATACTGGACATCTGACCGGCTTCACAGCAGTACTTAATGACGGGACGCAGTGGTGTGGATACTTTGCTGCGGTAGTATGGGACACTATGGTAGGGCCCAAGGATTGAGGGAGATCTTGCCTTACGACCTATAGTATGAAGTCCCCTAGCAATCTGGGAGAAGGGATCTTTAGGTTGATAGGCTGTTCAGGTATTTGGGTTCCTGTTGGGATCAAGGTACGGGCGAAGACTCAACCCAACCCCTGACTCTAACCCTAACCCTAACCCTAACCCTGACCCCAAACCGCAGCCAAAACGGGCCAAAACTGGCCATAAACGCGACTGCGCCGCGTTTGCATCGAACCAGGAAATTTCTCAATTGCAGACGACGATTCCGAAGTGCAGACCACGCTACGCAATTTTCAAGTCAAAAACACCCCTAAAGATCCCTTCTCCCAGATTGCTAAACCTACTCTATAGTATCATGAACATTTCTATTAACAAGTATTAATAGTATGAACATCATATAGAACGGCGATTAACAAGTATGAATAGTATGAATACCATATAGAACGGCTTCACAACAGTACTTTATGCCGGGAGGCAGCGGTGTTGATACTTTGCTGCGGTAGTAAAGGACACTACAGTAAGGCCCAAAGATCGAGGGAGATCTTACCGTATGGCCTAGAGTATGACCCATATATAGATACATCCTCCAGCTTGTAAATCGTCTTTTCTACCGAGCTTCATCCAGCTTCATCAATATACCCCGTGCGAATACTTTATGTGCATACGGTGTTGTGTATTACGGGGGTCATAGTAAACAGGACCTACAGTACACACAAAAACCTATATATTTCCCCTTTTTTACTGACAATATTTGGTCCTAGTTACTATGGTCCCCCGTAATAGTACATCCTGGAGACACTGCTGTGTGGGTGCTGTTGCAACGAGTCAACATGATGACTGGTCAAGATGGGAAGAGAGATAGGCCCAAGGGTCCCTCGGGATCTTGCCCTACAGTTTTAGTATTATGCATATTCCCTAGGTTTACCTAGAGTTATCTACAAGCAAAATTAATTCCCTAACGGACAAAACGACAAAAAACGGTACAACAGTGCTTTATTGCCAGTTTACGGTGGGTACAACAAATTCAAGGACAGAAATCAGGCTACACCAAACCCAAGTTAGATGACGTTTTCTGTCAAGGTAAACCGTTTTATGGCAAAACATCCATTTCCGTCCGTCTCATTTACCAAAATGACAAAAAAAACGATATACCTTCGTATTTTTGCCAGTTTACGGTACGAAAAAGTAAAACGAGCTGATCAGGGCACACCAAACCCAAGTGATATGAGGTACCACGGGCGAGCCCGGTGCCGTCGGGGGTGTCAGCGGGTGCTGGCGGGTAGAAGGGGGTTGCAAGGAGCGCGGTCGCCGTTTTCGTGGCTAGGCGTCGCGTGTGCCTCGAGACACGTGGGAAGCACGAATGGGCTTTGTCTGGCCTCCTTGTGAGGCTCCGCTTGTACCGTATACGAGGTATAAGGGTCGTTTTGATGTATTCAAAATAATATTCAAGCGGTGCTTATTCTTGCGACCAAACCAAAGTTCAAATGCAGTCTCAGCACCAACTTTGTAGAGCTGGCGAAGAAGGGCCACGGTGAGCACCGGGCTTCACGCCAGGCGGGCGACGGGGCTCACTGTGGCAGAGAGGGAGGAAAGCTTTACCCGGACCGAATCGGTGATGAGGTGGTCGCGAGACGGCGGGTGGCGTATCAAGCTAAGAGAGAAGCGTTGCTGTTCGTTTTTTTTTTCTTTTTGACCGGTGCAAGGTGTTCCAATCAGGCAGAAAATTATTACATGAGAGGGGGGGATATTTTTTCTTTCCACGCTTTTTCGTACTTCTTCATACGAATAAAGCTGCACGCGGATCCCAGTGAGATCCTGCAGCAAACGTGGCTTCGCCGCAGCATGAGCTTCAACGTTCATCACCTGTAACCAATCGAAGTATGTCGGTCTATTCAAGCTTTCTAAACGATGAGCGAGCCAAAGTGCAGATGGGCAACGGAATTGCGCAGAACAAATTACGGATCAGCTTAGCAGCTGTCCGCGCCGTCTCTGCCTGAGATGGATATCCATCGGTCGTAAAACAGCCAAATTACAACAGAGTACGCATCCGACTATCGGTAGATTGGAATCATCACCCATGTTTTATGATACTGCCTTGCCAGTCAGTCACATTATTACGTCATGTTCTACTCATTAAGTAGTATTATAGTAGCGGTAGCGTTGTCTCCACAAAGGATTCTGTGAAGCGGGAGCCGCTATAGGGCAGTGGTAAGGGTAAAGGACGCAGGTGGTTCTGGCGGCTGAAAAGCAGTGCTTCGCTTCTTCTGATTTAGATCTTCTTATTGATAGCGAGAGCTGAGGAGGTGCTCTGGTAGAGAAGTGAAAGGTAGGGGGGAGGGACTCGACGCCCAGATATACTCCTCCCACCCCACGCCACAAGCTCTCCTAAATTCCTCTTATCTGATGTACGCCTACATAACTTTCCTATGGCTACCGGTCGTTCTTCTGCTAATTAGAGCTTCTCACTTCGTGGTCCTATCTGCGTTAAGGAACATTACTCTCTTCTAGAGGGTTATCCGCCCTAGGGAACATTCCTACAAGAACGTTACTCTTGACTAACGGAATATCCGCCGGGTTAATCCATTCTTTGGATTATTCTCGTATTCGTGAGACTACAAGACTGCAAGGTATCTTCTATACCTATTGCCCATGAGTACTCTACTCATATCACATTAGCCCACCCTGAATAGTCGTATATGCAGACCACAAGATGGTCGGAGGGTGATGACAAAGTTCATCTCAAACGGCCAGGGAAAAGGTGGTCGAAGATGCGGCTATTCGAAACAAAAGAAATGAGGCTATAGATCCCCCCACACCTCGTAATAAGACCCAAACACTACGAAGGGGGGGTGTTCGCTCAGAACAACCACTAAAAGGGAGACCAAAGAAGAGGCAGACAGAACTCAAAGCGGAGGCGAAAGGAGAAATCACTCAAAGTGAAAACAAAGAAAGACGAACGCAGAAGGAGACAGAAGCCGATGTGAAGGCTGAAGAAGAAAACGAAGACCGAAGTGAAGGCAAAAGAATGACGTTCAAACGTAATACTGGAGCCATTGTCTGGGGTCCAAGGAGGTACGAAAGGGTTGTTCGCGGAACCGGGTTGGCGAACGAGGAAACTCTAAAAAGGAGACAGTGATCACAATTCAAAAACATATATATATATATATATATCCGCTAGGCTCCATGCCCTGTCTTGTGGCGAAGGTCCTAACATGGTAGACATCACGCGAGACAGAAGGGACACAGCTAGAGTGCTATGAGGGCTGCGTGCACTAGGGACTACTAAAACCGAGAGACGGAACGAACACAACGCGGCGTCTCGGACACCTGTTCGTGGTGTGAACAATACCAGCAAACGTAGCAAGGTAGGCAACTCAACAAAAACAAACTCGAAGACGGTGGCGGCAAGAAAATCCGCAAGAAAATTGGCCTAATGCGTGCAGTTCGAAGTGGTAGATAGCGCGGGGCCCAAACACTAGCGTGTGCAACTCGGTCAACCGGGGCGACATCAAACGTGGTGTCGTTTGCCAGAGGACAGAGGGGTGTGCGGAATACCGAGCAAGAAGAAAAGAGGAAGAAAAGGGAAAGAGAAAACAGAATACCATCGGGACCAGGAAACAGACCAAAAGCTGGTCAGGAGAAATCGATTATGTCCGAACCACTATGTATGGCCGATAACTCAGCGGCCTTCCGGGGCGGCAATGCTATCAGGACCCTACTTGGCAACCATGGAAAAAACACGGGTGAGCTGGAAGCTCGATATAGTCCTAGCTCCGATGACCGTCTGAAACACGGGTCGGCGGAAGCCGACTAAGGTCAGGGTACAGCTCAGGCTACAACACGATTTTACCTCGGCGTGATATCGCCGATAATTGGCTGTAGGCTAGTGGAGTACAAACACAAATGCAAATGAAGGTATCGCTACTATTCAGCGGCCTGAACGTAAGGAGGCTACACGGAGACGTAGGCGATAAGAAGAAAAGCAAACGAGGGGGGCGGGGGGGGGGGAGGCGATGATACCCCCCAAACACGCCTAAAAAAGAAATATACACGGCCTCGGATCGGTAGCCAACACGGGGTCGGTCAAGCGATACCGGTGGCGGTAGACGAAAACAAACACTCCCAAGAAGATGACTGCTGAGGACTATTGAAGACTAACCCTGAAGAACTACTCTCAAGATATTGTAGACCAACCAGAACCGAATACCCAGAACTAACAAAAGGCTAAACCAAGGCTAACCAGGGGGGGGAGTGGAAACGGTGGGGGTTCCGCGGGACACATCAGAGTTCCGCAGCACCCCACGTGCTAGGCTCTCATTCCCATGGCGTTGAAGACACCACGATCCGTGTACGGCGTTTCGTGCTGTAGTGTAGCGGGCGGGCTGGAGGTCGATCTTGATCGGGCCGGGGTCGTCCAGGAACCGGACCATGTAGGAGCTTCCCGGTGAAGGCTCCGGTGGAGTTCCCGAAGAGGCGTCAGGGGGTGAGCTGTGAGCGACCTTGCCCAGCCACCAAAGGCCGTCGCGCGCCTTGTACCATATGTGCGCTCCGGAGGGTAGGATGGTGGTGCTGAAGTTGTGGAGCCAAAGGCTGCGGGAGACCAAGGCGTAGCCTGGGGCGAGGACGATTTGTCCTTGAGATCGTGCCAGTTCGCGGTGAGCGGCGCCGATGCGCATCTGGCGGTAGAGGCGGTTCGTCTGGCGGTGCTGGGTTGGTGATCGTGACCAGTACAGTAGGATGTGGCGTCGGAAGTGTTGAAGGTCTATTACAGGGGTCCATAGTTAACGGGACCAAATTTTGTTAGTAAAAATAGGCAAATATATAGGTTTTTATGTACACCATAGGTCCTGTTAACTATGGACCCCCGTAATAGCTCGCGTTCCCAAGAGGGGCTGAGAAGCCCAGTCCAGTGAGTCTCGTACAGACCGGCGATGACCCCGCCGCGGCCGCGTACGAGTTGATGGCCAGTGATCTGCTCGACCTCGAGGCGTTCGGGTGGAGGAGTGACGTCGTCGACGGTGACGTGGTAAGGTGGGGACTTGGCGGCAGAAGCTGTGAGCACGTATGTCGTAAGGTCCGCGGGCAGATGCTTGGGGATGTCGCTGGTGTCGTCGGGGTTGCGGCAAGGTTTGCATCGTTGGACGGAGACGCGTGGCTTGGAGTCCCGTTCCGGAAGGTCGGATGGAAGGTCGAGGAAAAGTAGCTTGTCGTGAAGGGGGCGATTGTCCGGGGTGCTTGAGGCGGGCGTCGGTCCTATGGCGAGGACCTTGAAGGGGCCATTCCAGTTCAGGGAAGTTTCGTCTTGAGGACGGTTGCGTCGGTGCCCTTTTTGACGCCTTGGCGGATGGTTGAGGCGGAGTTGTAGACCCAAACCCAGCCACCTACGGTGAAGGGGGGGGATGCTAGGAGGGCGGCCATGATGTCCGCGTTGCGGCGCTGAAGACGCGAGACGGTGAGTCGGTGTAGTTCGCGGACGAGGGAATAGGCGCGTCGTTGTCGGTCGGTGGCGAGGTTGATGTAAACCAGGTGATCGCGGTCCAAGCTTTGGTGACCGCCGATGTTGTCAGACTCCAAGACCGAGAGCGGGAGGCGAGGAAAGCGCCCATGTGGATTTCGTTAGGTGCAAACCCTGTGGCGGCGTTGACGGAATTGTTGTAGGCCGACGACACGTGTGGGAGCAGCACGTCCCAGTCGGTCTGCTGTTCGTTGCCAACCATAGAGAGCATTTGGGCCAGCACATGGTTGACGCGCTCGACGCCGCCGTTGGTGCAGGGGTGGTAGGAGCTGGTGTTGACCTTGTGGACGCCAAGGCGTTCGTAGACGATGTTCGCAAGCTTGGGGGTAAAGTGTGGTCCGTTGTCGGAGAGAAGTGTAACCGGGCACCCACAGAGAGGGATGTACTCGTTCAGGAAGATCTCGGCAATGCCGGCGGCCGTGAACTGCGCCGCTGAAACGGCATACATATCGGCGCGGCGGCTGAAGCGGTCTATGAAGAGGAGGATGTGGACGTTACCGCGCGGCGTGAGCGGCAGGGACCCGAAGTAGTCGACGCTGACGGTGATGCCAGGCCCGTTGGGCAAAGGAAGAGAAAGGATGGGCCAACGAATGGTGTGCCGGGAGGTCTTCCGCGCCTGGCATTGAAGGCAACGGCGGATCCACCAGCGGACGGTAGCGTCCATGCCAATCCACCAAAAGAAACGTGCCAGCAGCTTGCGGACCGTTCGGGTGACTCCCAGGTGTAGAAAAAGGTGGTGGCGCGGCATGTGTTCAGCACCCAAGGGCGCATTAACATTGGCACGTAGACGCGTGGGGTGGAGGGGGCGGGTGGTGGTAGGCTGTTCCCGGGTGAGGTTGTGGGTGGTCGTTGGACCAGGAGGGTGGTTTCGTCGTCGGTACGGTGCAGCTTGCTTTTGGAGGCAAGAGTGAGGACGTCCGAAAGTTGTGGGCGCCGGGCCGGGAGGATGAAGTCCAGGAGGTCGTGCGGCGTAGGGGCGGGGGAGTCCAACGACAGGAAGCGGATGGTGGCGCAGCATAGGGGCTCCGCGCGTTGTTCTCGCGCCCAGTCTTTGTAGGTGTAGTGCTCGACGCAGGCGAGGAGGTAGGGGTCGTCATCGGGTTCGACGACGGGCTCCGGAAAGGGCACTGACAGTGGTGTTGGTGCCGGCGGAGAGGGCGTTGTTGAAGGGGTAGCTCTTTGTGTAGTGGGCGCCAATGGCTTGGGTGGCGTCGATGGTGCGGGTGGCGCGGGGGCTGTAGCTGGAGGCGTCGTCGTGTGAGGAAGTCTTGGCTGGGCCTCAGTCGGGGGCGGGGTCGCACGGAAGGCGGGTGTAGCTCGTTTGTGTACGACGGGTGGCGGTCGGCGTCCAAACCGATAGTCGGCTGTAGGCCGAGGGGTTCCCGCGGCAGCGGCGACGCGATGGCGGGTCCGAGAAGTTATCAGACCTGGAAGGGCTGGTGTCGTGGCGCCAATGGTGGACGGCGGAGAGACAACGGGCGGCCTGGAAGCCGAGCCTGGAGGAGCTCCGGTGTTCACGGCGGCATTCTCGGTGCCGTGAAGCTGTCCGGTGGAGTTGCGGGTCGCAATAGGCCCGACGAAGGTGTGGGTTGCGGGGGAAAGAGAGGGGTGCTCCATATGTGGTCCGAGTAGGCGAAAGTCGCGGAAGTCGTCGTCGGTGAAGGGGGAGCGGCTGGACGGTTGGGGCGGGTCTGGAAGGGGGGGACAAGAGCCCGCCCAAGCCGATACCCGGGGGGGCGGAAGGGTCGTTCGGCGCGAAGCCGCAGGGGCGGATGAGGTGGATGCCGACGGCGTCGGGGCCAGTGAGGCGGTTGCGTCCGGTGCGGTCGGCGTCGGTGGCTGGTTGGGGAAGCCAGGAGAGGAAGTCGGCGTTGCCGTTGGCCGTGCCCTTCCGGTACTCCAGCGTGTAGGTGTACGCTGAAAGGAACTCGAGCCAGCGCCGGACACGGGCGTTATGTTCTCCGACCCTGGCGATGTTCTCGAGCGCTTTGTGGTTGGAGTAGATCTGGAAGCGGGTGGACCATAAGTGTCCGCAGAGGCGTTTCATCGCCCACACGATGCTCCCGGCCTCGAGGTCGAGGGGTGTCCATAAACGTTCGGAGTCCAGGGTGGCACGGCTGATGAAGAGGATGGGGCGGACTGAGCCGTCGGCTTGCTCTTGCTCAAGGGTCGCTCCGAAGCCGTCGATGCTAGCGTCGCAGTAGAGGCGGAAGGGGCGGGAGTTGTCGGCGACGGCGTCCCAGTCGGGGTAGACGAGGATAGGCGGTTCGGCAAGTTCTTGGAAAATGGCGCGTACGGTGGTTTCCATGGCGGGGGTGAAGTCGAACGTCGCACCTTGCTTGAGTAGAGCGTTGATGGGGCGCAGACGTCGGGAAAGGTTTCGCAGGAACTTGCCGTAGTAGTTGATGCCTCCAAGGAGTGAGCGCACTTGCTTCTTGTCGGTCGGCATGGGCATTCTGGTGGGGGCGGCGACCTTGTCGGAATTTGGGCTGTAGCCGCCAGCGGAAATGGTGTGTCCCAGGAAATCGGCGGTGGTGGCCCCAATTATGGCCGTGGCGGGGGAAAGTTTGACGTGGTGCTTCCGGAGGCCTCCGAAGAGGGCTCTCATGTTGGCGACGTGCTCGATGGGGTCGGAGTCGAAGACGATGATGTCGTCGAGGTACGCGGCGACGCGTTCCAGGCCCTTGATGACCTCGTTGATGACCTTCACGAACCAGCCGGGGGAGGCGCTGCTTCCTTGCGGCATGAGAAACCACTCGAACAACCGGTTGGAAGTGCAAAACGCCGTCGAAGGGATGATGTCCTCGTCGGTGGTGATTTGGTGGAACGAGGAGACCGGGTCGAAGAGAGAAAATATGCGACCTTTGCCCAAGGAGTCGAGGACTTCGTCGGCGCGGGGGATGGGGAGTTGCCCGAGGGAGCTGATGGCGTTGAGCTTCTTGTAGTTGATCGTAATCCGGACACCTCCATCCTTTTGGGGAATAGCCACCATAGGGCTGGAGTATGGCGACGTAGAATGCTGGATCAGGCCGGCGGCTAGGTACTGGTCTAATACCGCTTCTACCTTCTTGGCGAGGATGGGGTTGATCCTGTAGGGGCGGGAAGTGACCGGTGCGCTGCTCGGGGGTACGGTGATCTTGAACGGCATCAGCGAGCACGAGCCGAAGTCGGTTTTTGAGGTGGAGAAGACGTCCTGGAACTCGCAGAGGACGTCTCCCAGGTTATTGATCACCGACGGGGTCCATCCAGAACCGTGCAGGGCGAAGTTGACGTCGCGGAGGTGTAACGGCAGACGTTCCCAGAGGTCGAGGAGGCTTTCCCGTTGGTCGGCGTTGATGCGTGCAAGGAGTTGTGGGCACGGGGCTTTTGGTGCGGTAGGAGGGTCGTCTATCGATGGGCTCTGGTCGGCCACGGAGATGTTATCGTGGAGGGCATGTACATCCGATATCGGAGGGGGGTGGGGAGGGGCCAAGGAAGGGTGTCCAAGGGTGGAAAGTGGTACCTGTACCAGTGGGGAGCAGGAGGTTCCGAGGAGGTCGCCCGGCTCGAGATCGGTAGATCCAGATAGTGGGACCGTTTGGTATCCGACAAAAATGGTCGTGTCGGAAAGGGGGTTCTCGCGGGGGAGCATGTTCACCATGTAGTTCCCGGTAAATGCTAGAGCGCCTGACTGACGCACCAGGTTGACCTTGACGAGCCTGGGGGTAGAGGAAAGCGAAATAGCTTTGATACCGGCGAATCGGAGGTGGTAGGCGTCGTCAGTGGAACGATCGTCGGGAATGGATGCTGAGGCTCCGTTGGGGTCATGGTGGTTCAGGGAGAGCTCACGGCGGGTTCGCGGGGGGAGGTTGGCGGGGGGGGGATGGGCTGTTGCTGGAGCGTGGTATACGAGCGTTGCTCGAAGCGCATCCAGCTGTCTCGTCCCGGAAGGATGGGGTGCTGCATGGTTCCTGCAGGAACTACGCAGGCCCATACTGCTAGGGCAGCGGTGGGAGTCTGGAGGCGCATAAACTGGATGCTTAAGCGGATGGAGACGGAGGTGGAGAGGGGGGGCTGAAGTGCCGAAACGTCCCCATGAACGGGGGGAATTGTGCCGTTCACACGCATCGGTGGCTGCCTGGGAAGCCTTCAGTTGTTCCACCGCGGTTGCGGTGATGAACGACTGGGGCGAGCCGGTATCGAGCAGTGCCACGAGTACATGGCGCGTAGTGGCGGTGGGGCCACTGTGCACGAGTGCTTTCGTCTTGAACGACGCGTCGTCGACGGTAATGATGCCGCTTGTAAGGCATGGTCCGTGTTCTGGTATCGGCGGGCGGCGGGTAGGGAGGTGGCTGTGGGCTGCGGTGTTGATGGTGGACACTTGGGCAAAGTGGCTGCTCGGGTAGGCGTCGGGGGTAGACAGCGGTAGGAGTGGCCCAAGTGGTGAGTTAGGCGGTTGCCATGGAGGGGTCGGGCGTATTTCGTGGATATCGTCGGCTGTGGGGGAGACCCGGGTGGAGCCGGTGGGGGCGGGTGTTGGCTCCGGGTCGTGAAGATGGGAAGGAAATGGTGGTTGGGCGGAGCGATTGGCGCCGAGACTTTCTCGAACGTCTATCAGTATCATGCCCAGCAGATTCCAACCACGCCAACGCGTCGGGTCGCAAGCGTCCGGATGGTCGTCCTTGAAGCCTATGCCCCAGATGAGGTCGTGTGGGCTGGCCTCGGCGATGTGCTTGTCGCCGGTTGCTATTAGCCCCTGCCGTAGCTCCGGGTGTTGGCGGAACTTGGAGAAGTTAATGTTGAGGACGTTGGTGTAGCGGTGTCGCTCCCAGACCAGTCCATCGAAGTCGGAAACGGTTCGCCCAGGTGTTTTTTGGTCGGCCGGGTCGCAGGTCGCTTTGATGCGGCGCTCAGTTGTGATGTCCCCTAAGAGCGCGGCCTTCTGCGCCATCATCATCTGCTCCGCGCAGTTGTATGTGACGCCATCGTGTTCGATGTCGCACAGGTACCACTCGAACAGGAGTCCCAGAAGAAGTCGAAAGATGATGCGGCCTCTGCGGTGACGTGTGCAGTTGATGGCGTATTTCGTGTTGGGGGTGGGGGGGCGACGATAATCATTCTTATCGTCGCCTGGCGTCGACGGGGGTAGAGTCAGCAACGATCGAGCGGTGTTGACCGGAACCCTCGTGTTCGCGGGGGAAATTCTCGGCAAAGCCGAGGTACTGGAGCGGTCCTCGCCGGGGCTTATACGCCGGGCGGGACGATCCTCAAGCGCCCTATCGTCCAACTTTTGGAGAACAGGGGCATACTCGCTAGGGGATGCCACACCTGGGGTCCGTGTCCACGCTTTGCGCGAAGCAGGCGAGGAGGACGGGTCAGGGGGCTCAGGGCAGACCCTGGTCGACGTTGGTCGCGAGTCTTCCGTATTTAAAACGGGACTGTCCCTCGAGCTCAGGGACAGCGGTGGTGTCAACACCGTGGCAGCTGGAGGAAGCCCGTCGTTCGCGGGTTCAACGCTGTCACAAGAAACGCGCGCATGCTGGGACAAGCGCGTATGGAGCGGCCAATTAGAGGCAGGCTCAGGGGGCGATGGCCCGGTAGACGAAACAGTAGTTTCGTGTGAACCGGAACCGCTGGTAGCCGTAATCGTCGAGACATTTCCCAGGGTAGTAATGTCTGGGGTCTCGGCAACAGTCGGCAAGCAGCGTTGCTCACCGCCAGAAGACGTCGAGTGGAGCATCCCGGTGGGGCTCGGCGTCTTGGCCTCCTCCCGCCCATACCTCAAGGCAATCACTTGGGCAAGATGATCAGTGCTTGAACAAGTGGCTGGGAAATGGGCTGGGGTAGGGAGGGGGCATTGGGGGGCAGGGGTCGGGAAGGCGTGGTGCACGTGATTTACTCGTGCGTCCTGGGAGCCTCGGGTGCTCGCAGTAGATGCTGTTGATGGAGATGCGGCAGTTGCTCCACCACCGGCTTGTCAGTTGGTGCGGAAGGTGCCCGGCTGCCGTTGGTTCGGGTGGGTACTCGAGTTGGTGCTGCCCATCCGCATGTTCGCGGGGGCGGCAGGTGTGGAAGTGTTGGTCGCAGGGATATGCACCGTCAACGCTGAAGACGAGGGGGCAGGCTCGATGCGTTGTTGTCGGAACTGTTGCCCTGGCGACTGTCGGTTGCCGTTGTCGTATGACCGGCCGTTGTTGTGGCGCCAGTTGTCGGAGCGCCCGTTGTTGCCGCGGTAGTTGTGGGAGTGATTCTGGTTGGAGCGGTTGCTGTTGTAGTTTCCGCTGCGGTTGTTGTTGTTGCATCGACGGTTGTTGTTATCGTGGCATTTGGAATTCCGTTCCAGGTTGCACTCGTATTGTACACGGCGGTAGTAGAGCATCCTTCGTTGCCATTGGTGGTAAGCGTGTCCACCATCGTTCAACTGTCCGAGTGCCGGGTTCAGGATGCCGGACGTGTTGAGGAAGCCCTCGGCGCAGGTCTTCATGCTGTGGTCCGTACCATTGCAGTTGAGGCAGTGGTCACCGTGAGCGCATAGGGCTTGGGCGTGGGACACCACGATGTTCCGCCTCCGTCGTGGGTTCCGTGTCGGCTCTCGTCATCAGGCTGCGCGCTCGTGAGGAGGGGGGCGCTGTCGTTGTGGGGGGCGCTGTCGAGGTAGGAAGGGGCGGTGTCGCCAGCGACGGCGTGTCCGTCGTGGGGCGGGCGGTTGGGGGTGTCGAGGGAGCGGGTCGAGGCTCGGTTGGGTTCCACACGTAGCCGCGGCCGGCGTTCGAGTGAAAATACCGTGGCTCGAGTAAAAGGGTATGGGCGGCCCCGATGCACTCGGAAGAAACACCCTCGGTGGCGGCGCGGGTCAGAACGAAGGTGATCGACGGGTCACAGTCGGGTGTGAAGAGCCGCCATACGCGGTGTGCCTCTATCGAGACATCCGAGGCTGTCACGTCGCGTGTACTCCGCATCCAACGGAGCTTGGCGTCGAGGAAGACCCAGTCATTGGACTCAAAGCCGAACATCCGCGGTTGCCGGGGCCCATTGGGTATGGGGGCTGGCAAGGGTTCGGCCGGTAGTGGTGCCTGGGACATTGTGGTCTCAGTTTGGTGTTGGGGAGGCTGGGAGGTGGTGTTCCTAGACATTGCGGCGGACGTAAAGGGTGCTCATGGTGAGGAGCGAACGGCTGCGATTGGGCCGTGGTGGCCGCGGTCGCAGTTGTAGCCCCATAGGTGGAGTCGAAAGGGTTCGAGGAAGGGGTGGGGGACGGTAGTAACACGAGTAGGAGGTCAGTGCTCTCTTTCGCGAGAAGGAGGAGCTGCTCGTGGTGGGCTTTGAGGGCCGCACGGCGCTCACGGAGGGCCGTGGGATCGCCTTGGTAACGCCCCGGATTGAGAGCCAGGGTGGAGGTTTCCTGTGCGGAGACCTCCGGGTTGACGGTAGGCCCGGCACTGGTCGTGCCCGCTCCCATTGGAGAAGATCCCGGGGTGGTGGGGTGTAGCGTGAGGTCGATCAGAATAGTTTCGAAGCCAGGCGTGTCGTCGTCGGTAGCGCGAAAGGACCTTGCGGCCATACCTTGTCTCGCGGGGGTTGGTGTCGTCGGGGGAGTGGGCGCCGGGAATGTTGGTGGAGGAAGCTTTCTCGGCCATGTTTAGGCGGGTGGATCGCTTGTACTGGAACGGGAAAAGGTTTGGTGGAAGATGGAGAGGGCGGGCGGATCCAGGCTTGGATCACGGTAGGCGGCTACAATACCAACAAACCGATCTAGGGGAGAGAAAGGAGTGACGGTAAAAACGTACGATAGGAGGTGTTGAGGGTGTGCGTGCCACGATTATAGTGCCCGTCGAAGGGTATTTGTATAGTTGAGGGCGTCTAACTGATGTCAGGCGCCTCGCGTTTGATTGACGGTAGTCGCGCCCGAGTCACTCAAGTGATATCAGTTGAACAGAATTGAACATAACTCCGTCTAAAATGCCCAATGTTCGTAATGATAACAGGGCGTGACGATTACTGAGCGTGGGCAGTGCAAGACCTTTTGTTGGGATGCAATTAGAGTACCCGTACAGAAAACGTGCAGGTCGAGTCGGGAAAAAAAAATGCAGCATGCCGGCGCTATTTTGTAGCTGCACAGAGTATCGGGCGATTCCCTAAGCGGTGGGCAGCTTGTCGTTCCGTGGCAAAACAGACAGCAACCGGTACATTTCGGGGCGTCGCGAGGTCCGATACGATGTGAGATACGTAGGGTATCGTAGAGGTAGCACAAGTGGGAAACAAAAAACTACAATTAGACCCCGGTACGTAAAAACGTGGAAAAGAGTATCATTCGGCTCCTGTGGGGGAGGTCAAATACGCTAATCCTCCGCGAAAAATAGGATAGTATTTGTTTAATTTGGCCAGCATTTAGTTCATCACTTTGGAACTGGTCACTGCCCGGGCCACAGTTATTATGTTCCATATTTGAGCAGCATGCAGCTGCTGTTTTTGTGAGAAGCTGGACAAACAAGGGATAAACAGTTGTTATGTTACTCGTTTGTGTAGCCTTTGTATTGTTTCAGTTCTTGGGCAGCCTGTACCCTGCATGGGATGCGCAAGAAAATAACATTTGTTACAAACTTGAACAGTGTCTACCCTGCTTTGGCTAAAAGTGGGAAAAAAAGAGAAAAAAAAAGGGAATACAAGAAAAAAAAAAATCGAAAGCGAGACGGGAAAGGGAGGGAAAATAAACACGACCAAACAAAATATTCGTACCAGATCAGGTAGCGCACATTCTGTTAATGTAGTACGGCTGGGGGGGGTAGACGTAAACAGCGGTAGTCAGACAAGGCTGGGCGCCATAAAGCCTCATTGTATCGTTAACGCTGAAGATTGTGCACGTAAGAAGCTGTAGCCGGACATATTTATACAGCGTATACCTTATTTCTGGCGTAAAACTGGGAAATTTAGATGCACACAGGCAGCCGTGGGACAAGGTTCAGCAACATAAAGCCGTGTTATGTCGTTGACGCTGGAAAACGTGCACGTAAAGAGCAGCAGTAAAACAAAATAAAACAAAAAAACTGGAAATAATGGCCGTTGTTTGTGTTCTATACGCTGTGGGAGTGGGGCACAAAAAACACCAGAAATCTGATCAATTTCGGCAACATGTGCCCTGTTTTTATAGTAAAGGCGCAGCAAGAGGTGCATCATGCAGCTTGTTCTGTGCCTGATAGGGTAGAAAGAGCACAACGACGAGCCAATCTGAGGAGGGGTGCATAGATGTAAGCTGGTCCCAAAGAGCTACGTGTGACCAAGATTCGCTCACAGATATTTCCTTAAAGAGCTACGTGCAACCATATATGATTCGTCTGCGAGTATATCCGTTTCTATACGATGGATGTGCGACTCCATCACATCGAGACGGGGGGGACCGACCCAATGGTGCGTCGTTTGGCTACCTAAATTTATGGCAGGGAACGAGGGGGGGGTTCACGGGAAATTTTGCTACTACATTCGTAATAGTATTACTACGTACCATGGTACCACTATTTGTACCTAGCTCGTATACCAGTCTCTGTAGGCCAGTATGTGGTTTGAAATCCGGTAACCAAAGGGCATGGAAAAAAAATAACAAAAAACATGTATGGCTCTTCTCGCTATCAGGGGGGGGGTCGCAAGTAAGGTGTGACTTACTACGCCATCGTTAGTGTACGCATCTGTAAGCAGCGTACAAACGGCTAGTCAATACGTATACCATTGCTCGCATCAGGAAAAAAATAAAATAAATAATAATAATGGCCTCTCAAGAACTCGCAGGCGGATATTCCATGCGATGGATACCAGCGGATACAATTCGCAATTATGGTCTAGCCGTTTGTACGCTGCTTACAGATGCGTATACTAACGATGGCGTAGTAAGTCACACCACCGGCATACATACCACGTATCAGAGTATAAGGTGTCGGTAGTGCTGCGTGTGTGTCCTATCAGTACGACAGCAGCTTCTTTGTAGTCGTGGTAAGGGTCAAATCCCATACAACACGGGTATAACCGGAAGATGCAGACAAAACGTCTGCGGGCAAGAATGTGCCAGTAGTTCCATCTACGGTACTACTGTATACTTACTACGTGCATTCCCTGTGAAAGGGCGGGCATATCGAGGCGGAGGGGTACAAAGGAAAAACGCTGCCTGGTTTGTGCGATGAGCACGAGGTCATTTGGGGGGTCTCCAGGTGCATTCAACCACGTGGTGTCACGTATCGTGGAGATCATCGACCTCGTCATTCCACGGCGGAGACGGGGTATAGGGAGCGAAAAAACAAACCTCGATCATACTGGTACTATTACGGGGGTCCAGGACCAAATGTTTTTAGTAAAAATAGGTAAATATATAGGTTTTCATGTATACCATAGGTCCTATTAACTATGGACCCCCGTAATAGCACCATTAATATTATAGCACCAGTACCTATATATCAAGTACTTACTAAGAGAAAACAACGGAGCTTATTGTACGTACTTGCATGTGCGATTTGACGATGCTTGGTAAGAGGGAAGAAGCGTCTACTCACCTATACCAGTATACTGGGAGGGGAGAAGCGTCTACTTATGCCACTAGGCAGCTTGTCACGCTCTACACTGTAAACGCACTCGGGAACGCAGGTTCGGAAAAGAAAAAAAGAAAAAAGAAAAGAAAAGAGAGAGCAAGAAGAACGAAATAAACGAGAAACAGGGAACAGAAAAAAATAAAAAGTTGACTTCAAAACCAGATGCCTCCCGGATAGGGATGGCTCACATGATCGTGAGAAGATATAGAAGAAGCGCTGCAGTCCCAAGCTTGGCCAGAACATTCGTTGAATGCGACGGCGTCAGATGTGAAGCGGGAGCCGCTATAGGGTAGTGGTAAGGGTAAAGGACGCAGGTGGTTCTGGCGGCTGGATAGCAGTGCTTCGCTTCTTCTGATTTAGATCTTCTTATTGATGGCGAGAGCTGAGGAGGTGCTCTGGTAGAGAAGTGAAAGGTAGGGGGGAGGGACTCGACGCCCAGATATACTCGTCCCACACCACGCCACAAGCTCTCCTAAATTCCTCTTATCTGATGTACGCCTACAGAACTTTCCTATGGCTACCGGTCGTTCTTCTGCTAATATTAGAGCTTCTCACTTCGTGGTCCTATCTGCGTTAAGGAACATTACTCTCTTCTAGAGGGTTATCCGCCCTAGGGAACATTCCTAAAAGAACGTTACTCTCGACCAACGGAATATCCGCCGGGTTAATCCATTCTTTGGATTATTCTCGTATTCGTGAGACTACAAGACTGCAACGTATCATCTATATCTATAGCCCATGAGTACTCCACTCCTATCACAATTCTTCAGTAGATATACCCAGTCACAGCAGTGCATCATATTCTCCTGCTGTTTGTTGTTGTACGAAGCACGGCAGTAGTAGTAGTAGCAGCAGAAGTAGGAGCGATCGCGATCATACAACTAATTATTGTACCGGGTATTATTAGGGCCGTTCCTAACGAACCGAAAAACAATCACGATTCGTGACTTTGTGGCATGCCAAAAGATCTCGATCCGTGACGTGTCAATTCTAACGAAAAAAGCCGACAAACGTCATGCTTCGTGATATTTTTAAATAGTAAAAGTTTCCGACATTTCAAACCCAACGATATTTGGGGGTGGAGCCAACTCTCGCGAGTGGGGCACGACCAGGCCGGACTGGGCCGTCCGCGCCTGGTCCAGCCCGTGATGTATTCGAATCACGGGCCGAAGCCTGACCCTGCCTGCGAGATTTCAATTTCACCGACCGTCGACCAAGCTCGGTTCGCGGGATTCCATCTCACAGGGCGTCTGCCCGGCCTGGCCTGTGACATCCCCAGGTCATTTTCGCGTTCATCTTCCAGCTGTGGCTCCTCCTCCTCGAAATTTCGAGGCCACCACCTCCTCGTTAGCCCGCGCCCAGCGGTGTCTTTGGGTAGCCGCCCGTTGCCCACAAGCGGCGTACGAAGCAGAGTCTGCCATGCCCCTAGACCGACCTTCGGATGCCGTTGGTGCGCGTGGGTTGCGTCGTGCCTTGGTCAGGCGTATTTTGAGACACGACAAATGTCACGAATCGTGATTTTGTTATTTTTAGGGAAAAGCGTAAAAAAATGGCGTCATGAATCGTGTTTTTTTTGTCGTGATTCAAGACCAAAAAAACAACGATTCATGACAAAAATCTCACGAATCGTGATCTTTTTTGCTCGTGAGGAGTGGCCCTTAGTACATAACATCTATCTATCTATCGTGCTTTCCACTCCTCTGCTGCTCCTCATTATATTAGGCAATACACACGCGACTGGCAGCACGCAGCGGTCCACCGCAGGGACACCCCCATCGGTACATAGCGTAGCAATGGACCCGACAAAGTGGAGCAGCAGTTGAGACAAACTATCGCGCCCAGGATACCCGCATCTACGTATTATCATGCACCGCGACAGACAGCATGCCACATAAATGGTCTGTTGATGCTGTTGTATCGCTCAAAAAATTGCGATGTCACGAGTCAGGGGACACGAGACCAGCAGCAGCAGCAGCAGCTACTCGTAAGAGCTTTGGCCGCCGAAGGCTTTGAACTTTTGCAGCTGCTGCTCCTTAGCAACAGCTCCTAAGCAGCGGCTTAGCTGCTGCCTGCCGCTGACTGCGGGGAACTTTTTTTGCAGCTAGCTGCTTGCTGGTGCTTCAGAAGCTGCTGCTGAGCTTTGGCCGCGGAGAGTTTTGGCCGCGCCGAGAGCTTGGCCGCGATCGACATATATATGCTTCTTCAGGTTGTCGCAACGGCAGATACCTAAGCGACAGAGAGGGACCGCACCACTACCAGAACAAGTAGCTAGCTCCTCCTGAGCAGCAGCTCCTCCTGAGCAGCAGCTCCTCTTAAGAGTAGCTTAGCTGCCGCCTGCCGCTGACTGGGGAGTTTTTTTTTTTTGCCGCTATCAATAGCTGCTGCTGCTTGTGCTGCTGAGCTTTGGCTGCCGAGAGTTTTGGCCGCCAGCAAATGCGTGAGCGACTACAGAAAGAGAGAGACTGCACCACACCACCACAACAAGTAGCTGCTGTCCTCGCGATTACAGACAACCGGCCGAGATTACCTGGTACCTACTACTGGCGCGATGGTGATAGCTTCCGACAGGCCGACTGATGTTGTATATGGCCTCTGCCAGATGATATCAGCAAGAGGGCTTCCAGCGAGGGACTCCACCAGTCTCGCTGGCCTCGCACTCAGTAAGTCTTGTTCTTAGAGCTTGTATTATCACGGAGTGATCCTCATCGGACCACGAGCCAGGTGGCTAGGGGACATCACACAGGATCCCCGGCCACTGCTCCACTCACACATGCGATTACACTGAAACCTCCACGGCTTGGTATCTTTTGGCTACAGCACCCCCAAAGCGAGTTCACTCGACACGAACGAGAAAACGTCATCGACCCAAACTTTGCAATCCAAACCACGCAACACTTCAGTCATGACACCTTGGAAATAAGAAGTCGCATTCAAAACACCTTGGGGAACACGAGAGGCCTGCTCGGTCCACACCTCTCCGTATTTCGGTGGAGTCAGAGACTCCCCTACCACCAGCGGCGTGCTTGCCGTGTGCGCCATAATCCACAGCAGTCCACCTGGACTCTACTGTAATAACGGAGAAACTGCCGCCTGACCTGTGCGTCCTCCAGCTCCCGGAGCGTCCTCCCCTGCTGTGCGCTTCAAGCCGTTTCGATCCGTCCAACGGGCCAACTGCCTTCCCAGCTGTGACCCAATACTCCGCAGCCGAAAACTCCTCCAACAGAAGTTCCGCGAATATCTAGATATTATGGCCTCTGCCAGATGATATCAGCAAGAGGGCTTCCAGCGAGGGACTCCACCAGTCTCGCTGGCCTCGCACTCAGTAAGTCTTGTTCTTAGAGCTTGTATTATCACGGAGTGATCCTCATCGGACCACGAGCCAGGTGGCTAGGGGACATCACACAGGATCCCCGGCCACTGCTCCACTCACACATGCGATTACACTGAAACCTCCACGGCTTGGTATCTTTTGGCTACATGTATAACTTATTTGCTTCATAATTCAAAGAACAATGCTGACCTATTAATAGGCAGACTTGAAAGAGTCAGAATAATTATTTCCAAGAAATAAAAGACCGACTGCGACAAAAGAGTTAAACGGCCCACGACAACAACGGCCTACAACAACGAAGGACGACGGACAACCTACCCTTCTACACCAGGTCGAACAAGACTACAACAGCAGTGATACTACTGACGTCTCCATACCCACACAACCCGCGGTACCTTTTTTGCATCCAAGCACATAGATAGGTCACCCCATAGCGTTCGGGTTAGGGTTAGAGTTCGGGCCGGGTGATCAGCGTCTACTGTATAAACATGCCTGGTATCTCCTGCTGTTATCATTTCTTTCTTCTGAAAAGCCACACAATGAACGATATATTGCGTCAACAACAGTAGCATCTTCAAACAAGTAAAATTCTACCTAGCAAGTATCTACGTCCCGAGAGAATTTCCATACCTCAGCGTAGTCCAACCTTCTATTAACACCTATAAATAGGGAACAGCAGAGCATTTTGTTCAAATTGCATGTGCTATTTTTAATGTTAATATTAATCGTGTACGGCAATGCAGGTCGTCAGTACTATCTTTTTTTGTCTTTTTGAGCATTGTGCCTATTATAGTGTATAGCCTACTGATAGCATTGTAGAGACGGAGATACGGCTTTGCTGTGTAATTCCCAAGTTGAGGCGCCTCGGGCGGCGGTAGACAAGTGCTCGTGGCATGGTAGGCTCCTCAGTAACTACGTACAGCTTCACACTTAGCACCATCTACGGGAGGCGCTCATCTCGCAACGAGACTTGAAAGTAATCCCTGCTATTTCGATACCAGCAGCGAGATATTCTTCAACAGCAGTACATGTGATATATGACAACGAAAATACTGACAGTCGATCAGGTTGGGCTGACTAATAGAATCGTACATATATTGACAGCCCACCGCAATACTTTCCATGATAGTCTATATGAATACCGCAGAACCATCAATTTATTTACCAATCAGATTTCATGCCTTTCGAACATTCCGGGCAGCTCGTCACTGGTATGTGCCATGTCATACTTGCTACCGGTATCCCGTTGGGTCCATGTCCCTGGTCTTACATCGATGGTCCAGCATATTACGGCATGCGCTGCGCGAGTTTTCTAGCGTTGGTGTGTGACTTGAATTCTAAGTCAATCAAGGCGACATAGCCTACCCTCCCCATTTTTTTTTGCGCTCGAGGAATACCGCACAGCAAGAAAAATATCAGCATTTTCGACTGTGAATACGACATCAGAACAAAGAAAAGAGTCAATCCCACGGGTTGTGTTTCACCCGCTCGATACCTGTAGGCCTGGTACTAATAATCAGGTTGGGCTGCATCGTGTATCTGTCATCACCCCAAATCCTCCGGACACAAGCAAGCCACACCTCTGTTGTGTGTAAGCTCATCATCCTCCAGCTGAAACTCTCTCGCCCCGTGTAACCCGTGCCCCAGAAGGGCTTGCGTAGCCGCTCTTCATCTCCTCGGGTTTTTCTTTTCATTTCCTCGTATGCTTGGCTTTCAGCCCTTCAAGTGCTGTACCTGGTACTCGAGCGCAACGTTCGGTTGGTATACAACATAGACAATGGTACGACCGGAGACATCGAAGAGGGTCAAATGTGCATCGGACTTTCCATTTGGTGTGCATAATACGACGATTGGTCTATTACTACTAATGTAGCCTAAGCATCGCGGCAAGAATACTAGTCACCGAAATATACGTGGTTCTCCTGAATGTTCCATGTTTGCCAGCCGACAATGCACAGTGTTGTCGTTGGGTTTATTGTTTCATAGGGTTTCGTACGCCCAAACGGCGCAAGGCTCAACATTGTTAGTTTCCGGTGTTGCTGTTATACTATACCAGGTACACCACTGCCAGTATTACGTAGATACAGTACAGGTAGAAGCAGCATGAATGAATACTACACTACTACCTACTACTATAGCACTAACTTTCATACAACGGCAACGTAGCATGCAAGCGGTACCATGGGTTGGGGCCATGAGTATTATACTGTTACTCTTAATATATACCACCACTACTACGCAGATATGTACACGGTAGTAAAGGTAGGAGCAGCATGCATGCTACAAAATACTACACTACTACTGCTATTTAATTTCGTAAATGTACAAGCTACGCATTATATACGGTTGAGGGCATCTACTGCTATTGGCCAGGTAGAAGCAGCATGCAGACGGCAACAAACAGCAATAGCGGACACCACAACGACTAAGACTATTGTCACAGGTAGCACACGTATAGCTGTTCTTGGCGGAAACGTGAGCCATGGGTTAGCGTATTGCTCGAAGGAATAATACGAAGTAGTAGTCAGCAGGAAGTGAGTACTACTCTTTCTGTGAACACTATTCACAACCATATACTGTTGCTCTTAATATATACCACCACTACTACGCAGATAGATACACTGTACCAGGTAGTAAAAGTAGGAGCAGCATGCACGCTACAAAATACTATACTATTACGACTACTATTAGAATTTCGTAAATGTTCCAGCTACGTATTACATACTTTGAGGGCATCTACTGCTATTGGCCAGGTAGAAGCAGCATGCAGACGGCAACACACAGCAATAGCGGACACCACAACGACTAAGACTATTGTCACAGGTAACACGTATAGCTGTTCTTGGCGGAAACGTCCGCCATGGGTTAGCGTGTTCGAAGGAAAGAGTAATACAAAGTAGTAGTCAGCAGGAAGTGAGTACTACTCTTTCTGTGGTGAATACTACACTGTAATGCGGAGGCCGCTCTAGGGTAGTGGTAAGGGTAGTAGTAAGGGACGCAGGTGGTTCTGGCAGCTGGAAAGCTGTGCTTCGCTTCTTCTTATTATAGATCTTATTGATGGCGAGAGCTGAGGAGGTGCTCTGGTAGAGAAGTGAAAGGTAGGGGGGAGGGACTCGACGCCCAGATATATTCGTCCCACCCCACGCCACAAGCTCTCCTAAATTCCTCTTATCTGATGTACGCCTACAGAACTTTCCTGTGGCTACCGATCGTTCTTCTGCTAATATAAGAACATCTCACTTCGTGGTCCTATCTGCGCTAAGGAACATTACTCTCGTCTAAGGGGTTTTCTGCCCTAGGGAACATTCCTAAGAGAACGTTACTCTCAACTAACGGAATATCCGCCGGGTTAATCCATTCTTTGGATTATTCTCGTATTCGTGAGACTACAAGACTGCAACGTATTATCTATATCTATAGCCCATGAGTGCTCTACTCATATCACATTAGCCCACCCTGAATAGTCGTATATGCAGACCACAAGATGGTCGGAGGGTGATGACAAAGTTCATCCCGAACGGCCAGGAAAAGGTGGTCGAAGATGCGGCTATCCGAAACAAAAGAAATGAGGCTATAGATCCCCCCGCACCTCGTAATAAAACCCAAACAACTACGAAGAGGGGGTGTTCGCTGAGAACAACCACTGAAAGGGAGACTAAAGAAGAGAGAGACACAGAACTCAAAGCAGAGGCGAAAGTAGAAATCACCCAAAATGAAAACAAAGAAAGAGGAACGCAAAAGGAGACAGAAACCAAAGCGAAGGCTAAAGAAGAAAACGAAGACCGAAGTGAAGGCAAAAGAAGGACGTACAAGCGTATTACTGGAGCCATTGTCTGGGGTCCAAGGAGGTACGAAAGGGTTGTTCGCTGAACCGCGTTGGCAAACGAGGAAACTCTAAAAGGAGACAGTGATCACAATTCAAAAACACATATATATATATATATATCCGCTAGGCGCCATGCCTTGTCTTGTGGCGAAGGTCCTAACATGGCAGACATAACGCGAGACAGAAGGGACACAGCTAGGGTGCTATGAGGGCTGCGTGCACTAGGGACTACTAAAACGGAGAGGCGCAACAAACAACGCGGCGTATCGGAGACCTGTTCGTGGTGTGAACAATACCAGCAAACGTAGCAAGGTAGGCAACTCAACAAAAACAATCTCAAAGATGGTGGCGGCAAGAAAATCCGCAAGAAAATCGACCGAATGCGTGCAGTTCGAAGTAGTAGATAGCGCGGGGCCCAAACACTAGCGTGTGCAACTCGGTCAACCGGGGCGACAGCAAACTTGGTGTCGTTTGCCAGAGGACAGAGGGGTGTGCGGAATACCGAACAAGAAGAAAAGAGGAAGAAAAGGGAAAGAGAAAACGAAATACCATCGGGACCAGAAAACAGACAAAAAGCTGGACACAGGTCAGGAGAAATCGATCATGTCCGAACCGCTTATGTATGGCCGATAACTCAGCGGCCTTCCGGGGCGGCAATGCTATCGGGACCCTACTTGTCAAACATGGAAGAAACACGGGTGAGCTGGAAGCTCGATATAGTCTTAGCTCGAGGACCGTCTGAAACACGGGTCGGCGGAAGTCGACTAAGGTCAGAGCACAGCTCAGGCTATAACACGATTTTACCTCGACGTGATATCGCCGATAATTGGCTGTAGGCTAGTGGAGTACAAACACAAATGCAAATGAAGGTATCGCTACGAGTCAGTGGCCTGAACGTAAGGAGGTTACACGGAGCCGTAGGCGATAAGAAGAAAAACAAACGGGGGGGGGGTGGGGGGGGACGATGATACTCCCAAACACACCCAAAAAAAAGAAACATACACGGCCTCGGATCGGTAGCCAACACGGGGTCGGTCAAGCGATACCGGTAGCGGTAGATGGAAACAAACACTCCCAAGAAGATGACTGCTGATGACTATTGAAGACTAGCCCTGAAGAACTACTCTTAAGATATTGCAGACTAACCAGAACCAAATACCCAGAACTAACAAAAGACTAAACTAAGGCTAACCAGGGGGGGGAGTGGAAACGGTGGGGGTTCCGCGGGACACATCAGAGTTCCGCAGCACCCCACGTGCTAGGCTCCCATTCCCATGGCGTTGAAGACACCACGATCCGTATACGGCGTTCCGTGCTGTAGTGTAGCGGGCGGGTTGGAGGTCGATCTTGATCGGGCCGGGGTCGTCCAGGAACCGGACCATGTAGGAGCTTCCCGGTGAAGGCTCCGGCGGAGTTCCCAAAGAGGCGTCAGGGGGTGAGCTGTGAGCGACCTTGCCCAGCCACCAAAGGCCGTCGCGCGCCTTGTACCACATGTGTGCTCCGGAGGGTAGGATGGTGGTGCTGAAGTTGTGGAGCCAAAGGCTGCGGGAGACCAAGGCGTAGCCTGGGGCCAGGAAGATTTGTCCTTGAGATCGTGCCAGTTCGCGGTGAGCGGCGCCGATGCGCATCTGGCGGTAGAGGCGGTTCGTCTGGCGGTGCTGGGTTGGTGATCGTGACCAGTACAGTAGGATGTGGCGCCGGAAGTGTTGAAGGTCCAGCTCGCGTTCCCAAGAGGGGCTGAGAAGTCCAGTCCAGTGAGTCTCGTACAGAACGGCGATGACCCCGCCGCGGCCGCGTAAGAGTTGATGGCCAGTGATCTGCTCGACCTCGAGGCGTTCCGGTGGCGGAGTGACGTCGTCGACGGTGACGTGGTAAGGTGGGGACTTGACGGCAGAAGCTGTGAGCACGTATTTAGTAAGGTCCGCGGGCAGACGCTTGGGGACGTCGCTGGTGTCGTCGGGGTTCCGGCAAGGTTTGTATCGTTGGACGGAGACGCGTGGCTTGGAGTCCCGTCCCGGAAGGTCGGATGGAAGGTCGAGAAAAAGTAGCTTGTCGTGAAGGGGGCGATTGTCCGGGGTGTTTGAGGCGGGCGTCGGCCCTGCGGCGAGGACCTTGAAGGGGCCATTCCAGTTCAGGGAAAGCTTCGTCTTGAGGACGGTTGCGTCGGTGCCCTTTTTGACGCCTTGGCGGATGGTTGAGGCGGAGTTGTAGACCCAAACCCAGCCGCCTATGGTGAAGGGGGGGGATGCTAGGAGGGCGGCCATGATGGGCGCATTGCGGCGCTGAAGACGCGAGACGGTGAGTCGGTGTAGTTCGCGGACGAGGGAATAGGCGCGTCGTTGTCGGTCGGTGGCGAGGTTGATGTAAACCAGGTGATCGCGGTCCAAGCTTTGGTGACCGCCGATGTTGTCGGGTTCGAAGACCGAGAGCGGGAGGCGAGGAAGGCGGCCCATGTGGATTTCGTTAGGTGCAAGCCCTGTGGCGGCGTTGACGGAATTGTTGTAGGCCGACGACACGTGTGGGAGCAGCACGTCCCAGTCGGTCTGCTGTTCGTTGCCAACCATAGAGAGCATGTGGGCCAGCACATGGTTGACGCGCTGCCGACGACGCCAGATGTGATGCGGAGGCCGCTCTAGGGTAGTGGTAAGGGTAGTAGTAAGGGACGCAGGTGGTTCTGGCAGCTGGAAAGCAGTGCTTCGCTTCTTCTGATTTAGATCTTCTTATTGATGGCGAGAGCTGAGGAGGTGCTCTGGTAGAGAAGTGAGAGGTAGGGGGCGGGACTCGACGCCCAGATATACTCGTCCCACCCCACGCCACAAGCTCTCCTAAATTCCTCTTATCTGATGTACGCCTGCAGAACTTTCCTGTGGCTACCGATCGTTCTTCTGCTAATATTCTCACTTCGTGGTCCTATCTGCGCTAAGGAACATTACTCTCGTCTAAGGGGTTTTCTGCCCTAGGGAACATTCCTAAGAGAACGTTACTCTCAACTAACGGAATATCCGCCGGGTTAATCCATTCTTTGGATTATTCTCGTGTTCGTGAGACTACAAGACTGCAACGTATTATCTATATCTATAGCCCATGAGTGCTCTACTCATATCACAACACACTACTACACGCACGTGGTACCATGGATTGGCTACTATACTGTTACGTTATACCACTACCGCTACTACGCAGATGTAGTACAGGTAGAAGCAGCATGCACTCTACAAAATACTACCTGGTACACTACTACTACGACTACCAACTATAATACTAAGTACTACTGCTAGAGCGTGACCTATCGCTCATACAATACAGACAACCTCATGGTAAACAGAGAGGTGAAGTAACCACGCGGCACCATGGGTTGGAGCATGACTACTATCTTCTATATTGCTGTTATACTGTACACCACTGCCAGTATTACGTAGATGCAGTACAGGTAGAAGCAACATGAATGAATACTACACTACTACCTACTTTAGCACTAACTTTCATACAACGGCCACGTAGCATCCAAGCGGTACCACGGGTTGGGGCCATGAGTACAATACTGTTGCTCTTAACATATACCACCACTACTACGCAGATATACACCTGGTACACTGTAGTAAAGGTAGGAGCAGCATGCACGCTACAAAATACTATACAACTACGACTACTATTAAAATTTCGTAAATGTACAAGCCACGCATTATATACGGTTGAGGGCATCTACTGCTATTGGTCAGGTAGAAGCAGCATGCAGACGGCAACAAACAGCAATAGCGGACGCCACAATGACTACGACTATTGCTACTGCTTATAGTACAGGTACAACTACTGCTATTGGACAGGCATTAGTAGAAACAGCGTGCACTCGGTACCATGGGCTTCTATTAATATTAATCCTACAACTATTATAGAACTACTTACTTACAGTAGATCTCACTCTCTGAGCGTGCTCGGTTGGTACATCCCTGGCCTCTCAGAGCTCCCACTTGGAAATCGCCTCCTTTATTACTTGCCGGACCTTTCCAGCGGGTCTTTGTTTTCTCCATTTCTCTTCGTACTTTCAGTCCTTCTTTCCAGTTTCCTTTTGTCTTCTTTCGTTACGTGTGCGTGCGTGTACTCCGAGCACGGTTCCGCGGGCGAGCCCGGCACCGTCGCGGGTGTCAGCGGGTGCTGGCGGGTAGAGGGAGAGTTGCAAGGAGCGCGGTCGCCGCTTTCGTGGCTAGGCGTCGCGTATGCCTCGAGATACGAGGGATGCATCAATAGACTCTGTCTGGCCTCCATTTGTGATTTTTTTATATGTATGTACGACTATTTCAAGGTCGTTCGGGATTGTAAGATAATATTCAAGCGGTGCTTATTTTTGCGACCGGGCTGAAATCACAAGAGGGAGGTACCCCCGTCTGAGCACCAACATTTTTGAGCTGGCGAACGAGGTCCACGGTGAGCACCGGGCTTCGCGCGAGGCGGGCGACGGGGCTTACTGTGGAAGATAGGGAGGGAAACTTTACCCGGACCGAATCGGTGGCGAGATGGTCACGAGAGGGGCGGGCGGCGTACGAGGCTGAGAGAGAAGCTCTGCTGATTGATATATTTAATTCTTTATTTTTTCTTTTTGACTGGCGCAAGATGTTCCATTCAGGTAGTAACTTATTATACGAAAGGGGACGAATTTGTTTTCTTTCCGGAATTTTCGGTTTCATTTTCACTGTGTTTGCTGTGTTACTGTGCCGTGCTGTGCTTTATCTTTCGTACATACGAGTACAGACACAGAGCATATCGAAAGAAGAAAATAAGTACCCTACCTGGGGTATGTACGTACGACATACATGTGAGCGAGCGTAGCGGAATACCGCCCGCGACGCGAAGCGTATGTGGCGTCCGAGCTGTTTTCTCCTGAAGCATGGCGACGGGACTCTTGGCATTATCAAGTCGCCAGTTTGCAACTACAGCCATGAAACAAACAATATTCAATCATGGACCTCTGTCCACGTTGCATAATTTGATGTACTTTTCCTTCCTGAGCGAGCGTAGCGGGCGGCGTAGGCCGCCCGCGGAGCGAAGCGCCTTGTCTTTTATTACTTGCCGGACCTTTCCAGCGGGTCTTTGTTTTCTCCATTTCTCTTCGTACTTTCGGTCCTTCCCTTTTTCTTCTTTCGTTTCGTGTGCGTGCGCGTACTCCGAGCACGGTTCCGCGGGCGAGCGCGGCACCGTCGCGGGTGTCAGCGGGTGCTGGCGGGTAGAGGGGGAGTTGCAAGGAGCGCGGTCGCCGTTTTTGTGGCTGGGCGTCGCGTGTGACTCGAGACACGATCGAAGAATGCATGGGCTCTGTCTGACCTCCGCTTGTGATTTTTTATAGAGTACGTGCGAGTATTTAAGGGTCGTCCGGGATAGTGAGATATTATTCAAGCAGTGCTTATTATTGCGACCGGGCTGGAAACCACACTGGGAGGTACCCAGGCTGAGCACCAACATTGTCGAGCTGGCGAACGACGGCCACGGTGAGCACTAGGCTTCACGCGAGGCGGGCGACGGGGCTCACTGTGGAGGACAGGGAGGAAAGCTTTACCCGTACCGAATCGGTGGCGAGATGGTCGCGAGAGGGGCGGGCGGCGTACGAAGCTGAGAGAAAAGCTCTGCTGTTTGATTTTTTTCTTTTTTTTTTTTTTTCTTTTTGACCGGTGTAGGCCAATCAGGCAGTAAATTATTACACGAAAAGACTGTTTTTTTTCTGTCAGAAAATTTCGGTTTCATTACAGTGTTAGCGCTTTGTGAGAATTTGACTATAACGACCACTTGTATTCCCCCGTTACCCACGGATAGCAAATAACACTTGCCAAATTTACTCAAATGTGGCTGAGTTATGTCTATTTCAAAGGCAAAAATTCGTAGAGCCAGAAAAATATATATTGAGCCGAAATAGACAACGACCACGTTTGACGGTTTGTCTACATCTCCCCGAGCGTCCGTGGTTGGTCAAGCACACCCGACGAATACTGTGTAGGCGCGACCAAATGGAGCTGACTGACCGTCTGAGGCATCTGAGTGTGACCACACGCGCTTGCGTCGTTGCCTCGTGACATCGTTTGACCTCCGTGTGAAACGGCACGTGTCGAGACGGCCCCCGTGCGATAGGCGTGCGATCTGAGCCATATGTCACGGTGGGGGACAGGGCTGATGATGTCGAGACGACGGATTCCCTGCGCTTCTGCGCCTTTTTCGCTCGTTGACCTTGCTGCTTACAAGACCCGTAGCAGCAGCAGCAGTAGCTATAGCTGTGTGCAGAGATGTGGCTGCGGAAACCCTTCCTCGGCCAGCTCCGACAGGGCAGGCGACGCACGTCCTGTGTTTCTCTCTGGTGGTTCTCCTGCCTCTCTCTCTGTCTCGTTTTCTCGTGCGTAGTGTGTCAGAAGCCGCGCTCTTTTATCGTGATTATATACCTGTACGTGGAACCTTGGAACCACGAAAGCTACTTTATTGGGGTAAAAGTACGAGTGCACACGTACATACAGCAGGTACAGCATCTTGCTGTGTCGTTTCTGATGCTTGTTTTTGTTCCTTGCTGCTACGTGTTGGGAGAGCGGCAGGGCACGGAGAAGCGATGAAACGCAGGCCGCCAGAAGGTTTACTGTATGTACTCTGCTGCTTTGCTGTGCTTTTGTCGGGTTCGGCGCGGTGCCCTTTTTTGGAGGGCTCGCCGCAGCGCTGTGTATTAAGTCACACACTCAGGAACACCACGACAACGGCAGCAACGTTTGATTCGGGTACACAGTGCTCATCCATCGTATACGAGATTGGTACAGCATACCACGTACGTGCAAATTATTGCACATGGACACCCATCCGTTCGTTTTCCGAGAAGATCTTAAATTGGTGCCGATATTTACAAAGTGATAAAGGGCAATCCGGAGAGACATCCTTTTTGGATACGTTTACCGACGAAAACACCCTATTAATTTTTTTTTCTGCGCCAACACTCTATTTTCATTGCTTTCGCTGTGCTGCTGTGCCGTGCTGTGCTTCATCTTTCGTGCATACGAGTACAGACACAGAGCACATCGAAAGAAGAAAACAAGAACCCTAGCTGGGGTATGTACGTACGTACGACATGTGAGCAAGCGTAGCGGAAAACCGCCCGCGCCGCGAAGCGTTTGTGGCGTCCGGGCTGTTTTCTCCTGAAGCATGGCGGCGGGACTCTTATCATTATCAAGTCGCCAGTTTGTAACTGTACAGCCATGAAACAAACACTATTCAATCATGGACCTCTGTCCACGTTGCATAATTTGATGTACTTTTCCTTCCTGAGCGAGCATAGCGGGCGGCGCAGGCCGCCCGCGGAGTGAAGCGTCTTGTATACTATACTAACTACTTCTGAATTATATACCTGCGTGCCAAAAACGGCTTCAACAATACAGAAAGGCCAAATAACCAAAAACATCACCACTAGTAGGAATCAGCTTCTCTGTATATTGTTATGTACAGGTATACCTGGTACGTACGGTTTGGTCACGATGAAAAAGTTATCTGCATCTAGTTGCCATTTAAAAAACTGTATGATAGTCCAATAAGTACTCACGGCAACAGCAGCTAACTCGTGGCAACGGCAGTAGAACTCTAACATCACTATTGATATCTATAGGTAGCAACATGTCTACATACGATTGAGGGCATCATGAAAAAAAAGTGGGCACTTGTCATGAAATGTTCCTCTGTACGTTTAAACTATTGACTGTCAAAAGCAGTAGCTACTCAAGGTTACAACAGCAGGCTCGTGGCAACAGCACCACTACTACTACTACTACTACTACTAATAGTACTACTACTGCTACTACTGCTACAACTACTACTGCTCTACCACCACAACAACTACTGCACTACAACTACTACCACTATTAGTACTACTACTATACTACTACCGCTACTACTACTACTATACAACTACAACAGCTACTATGACTATGCCGGATGCACACCGAGACAGGGGAAGTAGAGAGAGACGGCGTGATTACCTGCTGCTGAGAGTGCGCGACTGGACAATCCGCTAGGTTATGATACATACGATATACATATACAGTAGGTACCAATTTCCCACAGGTAGACGGACCGAGGGAGCCAGTTTTGTGGTCATGTACGTGCTCGGTGTGAGGTGCGTATTGTACGTCAAAGGGCTAGGTGAAACATATACGACGCTCGACAGACGCGTACTACTGCTGCTGTATCTACTGCTGCTGAGATTAATCGAAAACCAAGAAGTGGACGGGTAAAAGCGGGCGATTTCAAAATTATCGAGATTTTCAACGCAGAGAAAATTCGTTGTTGTTGTAAGCAAGTGCACACAGCTCGTCGTAGCGTCAAAGGGCTAGATGAAACATATATACACTCGACAGACGTGTACTGCTGCTGTTTCTGTTGCAGATGCTGAGGTTGATCGAAAACCAAGAAGTGGACAGGTAAAAGCGGGCGATTTCAAAACTATTGAGATTTTAAACGCAGACAAAATTCAGCAGAGAAAAAGCGTCGTTGTTGAAAGCAAGTGCACACAGCTCGTCGTATCGTACGTGTCCGAACATTTTGATAATTCAAATAGAATATCAGCCAGGCAGTCGGGCAGTGTGGGCCGTGCTAGATGCCACACTGAGACATAGTACAGCGAGACGGGAGGCCGTATGGGTGTGGCTCTGTTGCTCTTGCCTGCTGCTGAGAGCGTGCGACTGGACAACTAGCTATTAATAGGTATGACAATACCTGGTACCAAAACTTCTCCCAGGTAGATCGACCGAGGGAGGCAGTTTTGTGGTCACGAACGTGCTCGGTGTTAGATGTACACCACCGGTCAAAAGGCTTGGTGCACATATACGACGGCCGACAGATGTGCACTGCTGTTGCTGCTGTATGTCTGCTGCTGCTACTTCTTCTGCTGAGGTTGAAACATATGTACAGCAGAGGGGGCGTAAAAAAGTGTTCGAGGGTGGCGGGCTATTTACTTGTGAAAAAAAACTAAAACAAAATATGAGGTTTTCCATGTTACCTACTCGGCTCGGCGAGGCGGAAAGCAATCACTTGTTTTTAGAGTCATCTCAGCGACGTTAAATGCGCCGAGCACCGCCACGGTGTTTGGCCGGGATCTAGACATGCGTCGTAATGCACCCACGGCCCCCTTGCTTGCCCCGCAGCCAAAAGTGCGAGAAGGAACCCTCGACCGCCAGAAAACAGCATGCCAAGAAAATAAAAAGTGCATCTTATACATACACATATTACAAGGTTCCCCTTCGGGATGTTGTTGACTCGAAATCCCGGGGGTGTCGCGTTGTAAGTTGATCAGGGGGAACAAAAGTGTTCCTGTGCACCTGGCATATTTCGAGTTTATTGTGTGAGGTTCACTGGTGTTGAGTATCGCTGCTGCTGCTGGTGCTGATTTTCACCGCTGCTGTACTGCGCGCGTACCTTACAAACCAGAGAGGGCATTGTGCGGAATCGCCCCGCTTGTTAGGTTCAGGATGACACTCCCACATACCTACATCATGCAGACACACACAAACGCATACGCACAGAGAGACCATATTTCGCAACTATCACACATTGAACTTGGAATACGGTTGCTAGTGCATCATGCGTGCTAAAACGTTACGTCGAAAACGTGCGCCAAAAGCTTCAGCTTTTGGTGCTCCACAGATACACAGCAACAGGCAGCATAGGCAGCCAAAAACAACACGAGAAGATCTGAAACTGCACCTCTCTCTTTTTGTATGAATTCCCCTTCTAGCTTTAGGGCTGTGGGTCCCGCACACGCACACACACGACACCGCAGTAGCCGTCACAAAGAAAATAGCCTGAACAGCGGCTGCTGCGTGTTGTACAGCCATTTCTGCTCCATGTACTGCTGTGCGGTTGGGTATATTACTCCTGTGGCGCCGTGGTTGCTTATACCGGTACTCTGTAGTCTAGGCTAGACATACAAAAGTAGATCCACAAATAGTACCGGAAGATTCGTAGATCGGCCTTATACGCACGTGCGTATTATATGCATACGTATATCTGTGTGCCGGAAGATTCGTAGATCGGTTTCATACGCACGTGCGTATTATATGCATGCGTATATCTGTGGATGTATGTAGATACCAAAATGTGGGAACTAAAGGGCCCATTTGGTTTTTCAAGCTTAGTACAACTGATTTACGCAGTCCAGAGAGAGCTGTACAGAGGCCTGCATGTTGACAAGTCCCAGGCCAAGAACGAAGTTGTTTAAGCTTTTTAGTATAATTCTCCCGGCAGGGTAGAGACAGAAATGAGTGACCACGTGGGTATCACATGCACTCACAGAAGCAACTACCAAGTAACCCATAATAATACTATATCCCGAATAATCATGAAACTTTCAAAATGCTGGACAACCACATTCGAAAACACTCCCTGATACTGAACAACCGCATTCGAACACACTCCCTGGTTTTACGGATAAACAACAGTGACGATCCAAGATAGTAGTTCAAAACTCATCTCCATGACCTAAATCAACTATAGTATATGAGAAGAAACCTGTACCATACAGGCGAAGACATCTCACTCTCCTATGAAACTACTACAAATCTCGTATGATAGGAGATTGTAAGAGCTTAATGCCGTAAAACAAACAAAAAACTAAAGCGAGAGAGAATGATAGAGCTCGCGAGGAACTCCGCTCCCTCGGACACACGTCTCCCTGTGCCCCCTACTCCCGACATAAATCCTCAGATCGTACCGATAACTCGAGATACCAAATATCTTTCCCTGTAGTTTGCCCGGCGCTTAATATTCCCGAAACAACATCCGTTTGTGGTCAAAACCAAAAACCACTTCCTGTTTCTGGTTCAGCTCACTAGCTCTCCTTGTTTCATGAAATATTTCATCTTCCTTCTCGTCAACAAAGTTTTTCATCATCCATGTTGGGTTGTTTTATCACCAAGTTTGGAAAACAGTATTGATGGGGTATATAACCAATCATCATCAATAAGCATACCCTTACCCACAAAAAACCATCTTCCTTTTCGCGAACAAGATTTCCATCACCCATCAAGTTCGGAAATACAATATTGGGGGTAGAACAACCCATCAAGAATATGCATACCCTCCCTTGTTCTGCTACCAGTAGACAGCAGTACCAAGACACACCCCTGCAAAACTCATTAAAATCAGTATCAACTAATACCGCACAATATAAGTACACCAACGAGATGCACCCATGTATCCTTACTTCACCAATCTGTTAATATACATATATATATATATATCAGCTCCACCAGTCCCCTTCTGGTCCTGTCTATACCAGGAAAACACGCGTACCGGTGTAAGTTTTTCGGATTTACAAAGACTGCTTGATTTAAACGTAACGATACGTTTCAAAACTCCAGGAAAAAAAAAGAGGCCACGTATACCATCCAGGACGAACCTACAGTAGACGATATTATACCTTCGTACTTCCCATTCACGACTTTCCCGGGATAAAAATATATATTCCATACCATTCAGATATCCGTAACCAGAGATAAACGATGCATATTATGGAAGGTGCCTCCGTTGCAGGTGTCGGCCTGGTCTTCGTCTTGGACGGCCGAGCCCTTGACGTACACGTTTTCTCTCGTGATATGTGGCAAGGAGGTGCCTCCACAAGCCTCCCCCGCGTCTCGCAAGGAGAGAACTTATAGAAATTGTGAGAATGCGGATCCTTCTCCGAAGGACCTTTTTCTCCCTGACGCGTTCGGACTTCATGGCCCGAACGTCAACCATTACGAAGGTCCATCAGTGTTGGCGGATCTCATAGACCGGACGTTGGTTAACGTATCTTCATGGTTGGCATTAATGATCGGAGATTGACGGTATCTACGTACTCTGTCCTCCACATCACCCCCCCCCTCTATGCGCTTCAAGTCCATCTTTGCTAAGGATAAATGTGAGTTTGGGGCGAGCATTCGAGAGGGAAGTGCTAGTGGCAGGTGGGGTCTTGACAGGGGAACGTACCGTCTTCTTCACTGCTCACGGTCTTTATACCAAATTCCCCCCCCTGACTGTCTACGACAGCACACTTCGTGTTGAGAAAACATGGCAGTAAGTGTTGTGATTCGTACACTCCCGTTAGAATGCCGAAATATCGGAGTTGCAATGATTGTCCCATTTTTTTAAGCTCAACGCTTCGTATCTGTCGTGTGGCCACACTCAAACGGCGTTCCTCGTGTCGGCTGCATATATATATTACGACAGGGGTGAATGTTTCTGATATCTCCTTGCTCGAACAAGGAACTATCTTGTTATGGGGCAAGTGCCAGATTTGATGTATTTTATTTGTTCGGCGTGCGCACGCCTGGACATCGATTTTCGTGCGGGGTAAGTTCGCGAGACCGGCCCACTTGGGGGATGACCTCGTTTCGCCCACATAGTCTCGCTGAGATTTTTGCGGTCGCACCGGGTTCTTTCGAAATATAATATTTGGTAAAACGGTGGTATATACTCGTGTGGTATTTCGATCCGCTTATTATATTTTGTGGATTCCTGGAAACTGTCGTTTCCTTATTCTCGGATTGCTGAGACAGAGTCTTCCATTGCGAGACATCCTCCTTGTCAACAAATGCCCAAACAATTGTTGATAGAGCACAAACTATCGTTGCTACTCTCGTCACCGTTGGTATCCCTATTTGTTTCCTACCATAGGTGATACCCTCTAGTTATGTTCTCGTTCGAGATTTATTTGCCGCAGCACAACATGAAAATCACTGGTTGTTTGAGATGGAGCTTCTTATGTTGGTGCTAAACTCAATCCCTACAATTTTGCCGTTTCCGCTTTTTGACGTCGCGGGACGTGGTGTTTTCGGGAGACGCGATGTGTAAACCGTTTTTGGTTCTGTAGGCGGCAATTAGTGCGTGACATTGTGGTGCTTCGTCGGCGCGATACTTGAGATCTGATTGGGGCCATATCCCCTGAGGCGCAGGCGGTATTTAAAATTGTGCAGACTTTTCCTGCCCGGTCCAAGCTTGTGACCGACCACTTTGTCAACGACATATGACTCAATTCTTGGTTGAGCTTCATCAGGATGGTCCAACGCGGGCAGAGGGATTTCTTTCCCAAGAAAAAGCCAGCCAGCTCGTCAAATTGAGGCACTGGTGGTGTTTCCCGCGGATGGTAGGGTTTTAGGTGGGCGAAGTGCACGGATACTTCTCGTGTTTCGTTCATACGTCTCACTCGGTACACCGCGGGTGACAGCTGTGAGCAAATTACGTATGGTCCTCTCCACGGCCACAGCAGCTTTGGGTTTGGACCATCCGAATCCTGATATGGTCTATATACTAGAACTTGTTGGTCAGGATGAAACACGGGGTACGGCGGTAACTTTTCGTTCCTGGCCGTTTGTTTCGCTGTACGTTCCGACAAGTTTTGGCGTGCTAGTTCGAAGGCAATTTGTGAATTGTCCCGTGTTTGTTGTGCTAATTCCTCGGTATCTGCTGTGTTTCCTTCGTAAGAGATGCCAAGGATAACGTCTACCGGTAATCGTGCTGGTCTACCGAACATCAGGAAGAAGGGTGTTTCCTGTACCGTAGTACTAAATGACGAATTGTGGGCCAATTGTATTAACGGTAGGAGTGACGCCCAGTTGTCGCGCTTAATGGAGCTGTGCATGCCGAGCATGGCGTGCATTGTTGAATGCACACGTTTTGGAACGGAATTTCCCTGCGGACGATATGGCGTTGTGCGGGCTTGCTTTTATCCGAGTATGCTCTGCAACTGGTTAATCACTTTATTTTCGAATTCGAGACCTTGCTCTGAATGAAGGATCTCGGGTGGTCCGAAGATACCTATGATGCGATCAATGATTGCTTGTGCGACTACGCGAGCAGACTTATTTTGTATTGGTGTTAGAATTGCAAACCTTGTTGGGTGGCCCATCATTGTGAGCACATATTTGCATTTCACACTGGCGGCTGAAATAGATTCTTCCTTATATTCGACTGAGTCAACAGAGATCGGCCTCTTAACGGGTATGTGCCCCGCGGGTAGCTTTGGTCGGTTGTGTGCCGTCTTCCGGCGCTGACATGCTTGGCATTTTTGGCACCAGTCACGTACGTCACGATTTATTGTCGGTCACCAGTACTTCCGGCGAACTTTTTCGTACGTTGGTCGAATGCAAGGTGGCGTGGTCGTGGTATGCGTGCAGAACCAGTCCTGTTAGGGCTTTGGGTAACGCTAACTGATCACGAAACGTGCTTCTCTTCCTGAGGTGGCCTGGCAAATACAACTTAAACAGCAACCCGTCTTGTACTGAATGGTATGACATGGTTGTTTTTGTTTCCTGTGTCGGAAGTGGTGGGTTGTCATCCACTATATATTGAATGTATGGGGCGTATTCAGCGGCTTGCTTCTCACGTAATTCTTCGTGGTCTACCGATTCGAACACGTTAGTAGCACTAATATACACCGGTTTGAAGGGGAAAAGTTCGCGATCGCTTCGGACCGGTCGAACGTCATCAAGTTTGTCTGTTGACACTTCATATGGTCTGGGGGGTATCGCTGTTTGTAGTACGGGGTCATCTGGAACATTTCTACAGATGGGTGCTAGTTTGAATTCTGCCATATCTTGACGGTGTTCAAAAGCAAATAACCGCGACGGCGTGTCTGGTACGACGCGTAATCTCCCAGGTTTGTGTTTCACAGTAAAATCGTATGATTGTAGTGCTATTGCCCAGCGACACAATATGTTGCTAGTGTCCTGCATTTTGTAGAGGTTCGCAACGCTGCATGATCAGTCACACACTCAAAGTGTTTCCCCCACAACCAGGGCCTTCAGTACTGTACTGCCAGTACGACTGCGTAACATTATTTTTGTGTAGCCGAACAGGGTCGTTGGCTATAGTTGAAACGTTGGCTGAAATATGCGATAATTGAGAGGTCGTCACCGTTTTCTTGGGCCAGGAATGCGCGTGCTCCTGCCTCACTAGCATCGACATTCTTGGAAAAGTCCGGAAAGTGCAGTACAGGGGATTCAGTGAGTAGTTGTTTAACTCGCGCAAAAGCTCTGTCGTGCTCGGGATTCCAATGTTCAGCAATTTCTTTTATTGCGTCTTTTTTAGTGAGATCAACCAAGGGTGCTATTACTGCGGCCAGGTTTGGGATGAATTTTCTCACAAAGTTAACCATGCCATGTACTGATCGTAGTTCCTTTATATTTCTAGGCGTTGGCAAATCTACTATAGCTTTTATTCGGTCTTCACCTACTCGGATTCCGTCAGCAGACAAGATGTGACCCAAGCATTTCACTTCTTTAGGTCCAAACTGCATTTTTGTCGGTTTGAGGGTTAGACCTGCTACTTGCAGAGCTTTGAACATGTCTTCTATCAGTGTCAGGTGACTTTCCCAAGCGGGGAGAACAACAGATGCAGTCGTCCATATAGACGAGGGGACCACTTTTGGGACCAAAGTGTGCAAATGCTAATGACATCATTTGTGCGAAGAGAAAAGGCGCATTGGCAATGCCAAAAGGGAGTCTTTTGAGGACCCATTTACCATTCTGGGTCGAAAGCGGTTTTGTCTTGATCAGCTTCTGCTACCGGAATTTGTTGGTAAGCATTTTGCACATCGCAGACCGTAATAAACTTGGCACTTGCTGCCGTATGTATGTGTGCGTTCATGTCAGGCATGGGCCACGACTTACGCACGAGATTTTTGTTGATGGTAGATCGATAGTCTACGCAGAACCGAGGGGTTCCGTCAGGTTTGGCAACTATGGGTACGCTTGACCCCCATGGACTCGGGCGTTGTTCGATAATTCCGTCTCTTTCCATCTGTTTGACACATTTGTCGATTACTTGTTGTACACGTGGGTTTGTGCGATACGCTGATCGATCGACAGGTTGTGTTCCTGGTTGTAAGGGGAAGTTAGCCTCAGCGATTGTACACCTGCCTAGTTCCTGTGGCGATAGGGAAAATACCGACCGATATTTCGTGCACAACTCGAGCAGTTGTGAACATTGATCAGCGGAAAAGGTGGTGTTTTAAAATGAATCTTTCAATGCGGTGCGTAATTCTTCGTGAGCAGAGTCTGACTTGGCGCTACCATTTTTTATGGTACTGACATTCTGGGCCAAGACTGATTTTACTGGCGAGCTATAGCCTAAAATTATTTTTCGTTTCAGGTGGACGTGTCTGCCGGATAGGTTTGCGATTTGAACCGTGGCGGTTTTATTGACGGATGACCATTGGCATACCGTGCGCGCTACTACGATTCTGTGGAAAGCGTCGGGTACGTCCGTTGATTGTGCGTCATCGCACAATGAGCGGCTCGATTAGCGCAGCCGTTGTTTCATCTGGTGCGCTTGCTGTTTCCACGTCGACTGCCATTTCGTGTTGCGGAGGTATACAGCATTTTTTACTCAGAAAAACAGGCGCCGGGCTATTTTCTCCAGTCAGACGTGTCACTGAGCATTGTGCTGCGTCAGTGTCTTCTTGAGAGGGGCGAACATAGCGATGCGTTGCTTTTATTTTTATCTGAGACGTTTTGAAGGATATTTCTTCCCTGGGCCAATCAAGCACAGCACCAAAGGCTCCCATGATGCTATTGTCGAGGAACACTTTATCTGGGCCCAAGGAAGGCAACACAACGCCCTGTACGGGCAAGGTAGTGTCTCCTAGCGTGAGGTGGAAGCAGATATATCCTACTATCGTAAGCGGAGATCCATCGGCGCTATTCGAATTGATCGCGCCGGGTGGGATCTGACGAATTTCAGATTCGTCCAAAGTCGGGTGAGCACGCACGAAATTTTCAGCAATGCATGGAATATCGGAGGCTGTGTCGATCGTTATGTCATCCATAAGCCGCTGATTTACTCTGGCTGGAACGCGTACACGTTTTGACGAGGCATTCAGAGCAGAGGGGTATTTTTGATACCCACTTGAAAATGATGCATGGAAAGCAGCAAACTGACTCTCATTTCGAGCCTTGGTCGCACCTGTCGATCGTTCTTATATATTATGTTCGGACACTCAGGACACATGCAAGGCTTGTGGCGTTACAGGGAAAAAAATGCTTTAATTCAGCTTCTCTCTTTCCTTAGCTACACACTTGCTTCTTACTGTCGAAGAAATCGTGCATTTATGGCGCCTTGTACTTCCTTGAGCTCCGCCCTGGTTTCTTAACATTCCTCTTGCTGTGGTGGTCTGCTGAGCTACCTGGGGTTCTATGTCTAGTACTCCTAGGTCTGCTTTAGCTTGTCTCGAATTATCTGCTTTCTCATGGTTACTCATCGCCAGAGGTTCGGCAGTCGTCGTAAGACTACGTTTTTCCCTCGTACCAAACTGGGCTACTTGCATAGCTACGGCTGCAGATCCGTCGACATTGCTTGTTGACAGTTATACGATTCCCGCTACAAAACCCTTTGGTTGACAACCACTACCAGGTAAGTGGGCCCGGAATGGGCCCCGTCATCCGTCAGACTCTACCACCTTCATCCCCCTCTTCTTGTCCGACTCCTCGTATCGGCAGTCGGGGGTGAATGCGAGGAGGGCTGGTGGCAACCTATGTAGTTGCAGGGGTTGTCGACCGACCGGCGGCCTGGGGGTATGGTCGAGGTAGAAGGCGCCTTGCGTTTTGAGCCATTTTTTTTGCCCCCGCGCCTGAGCGAGCGGTCGCGGCGTGCCTATTTTTCGACCCCGTCCCGATCAGTCGTCCTGTCATCGCTGCTGTTGCTAGCGTGGCCCGGCGAGTATTGCAGAGTTGGCACTTGTTTTTTCAGTGACTCCATTTCGGACACAGTGTCCGCCAGGGTGGCCTACAACTGGGGGGTTTGCTTCCGGCAGCCGTGTATAGCAGAGGTAGTGGACTGATGCTCAGTCGTGTTGCCGTGTATTGCGTTTCTTTCGTGTTTTTTCACGCGTGTTCGAGTTGCTTGAAACGATGGTGCCGCCTCTTCGCGTATCATTTCGATGCAAAGGTGGGGGGGCAGACCGTTTTCAAACGATGCAATCATGGATTTGTGTCATGCGTGCTCATATGCTGTCGTGTTCGTCGCGGCGGTCCGTTGAGCTTCAGCGAGCATGCGCACGTACGCTTGTGTTACACGCAGACTGAATGTGTCAACTGACTCGCCTTCAACCCACTGTAGTGACGCAATTGTACGCGCTAATAGTGAGATGCGGTTTGCCGGCCAAAAAAGGTTGGTGAGCCGTCACCCATTCGTTCCAAGATCGACTTTTTGTGTCCGCGTTTTGTGACCTGAGGTTGCAAGTTGTCCCTCTGCTCTCCACTCTATGTCTCTGAAAGTAGGTGGTGCAGGCTAACTGCTGCAGTTTTCTTTACCAAGAGAGGCAAGTGTCTGATTGCCCGTCGATCAATCACCTCTTTTGGTGATCCATCTATAGGGAGTGCAAGCGTACTCGGGATCGGAGCTCTTGCATAATCTCTGGTATGTCTTCGCTGGGACCACCAGTGAGTTGGAGAGAGGCTGGCACATCAGATGTTTTCATCGAAAATTCCGATTCAGTCAGTCGTGGCGCAAACGGGTTACTCGGAGTAAAGCCCGGGTTAGTCACGGTGCCTGTGCTATTCGTAATAGCCGGGGTCACAGTTGAGCTACTCGTAATATCAGGGGTCACAGTTGAGCTATTCGTAATAGCAGGGGTCACACCAATTGAGCTACTCGTAGTAGTCTGGGTCGCAGCAATTGGGCTACTCGTAGTAGTTGGGTTGCTTGCGGGCGGAGTGGGCAATGCATTGTTAGCGGTGCTAGGGTTAGGCTCGAGTGATTCTGGGGACAGCGGTTCCAAAGTCATGTCTGAGAGCAACGCACGCGGTTTCATCTGTGGGTAATCGGCTGGAGTTCCCCCAAACCATCCCATCGCCAGGTCGATAACCCATTTCTGCGGTGACGTTCCGGCTATGGCGTGTTCCTGGAGGTGCTCCCACACCTATGCTCCTTCCATCTCGGACGAGGTGGTGCCCGTTGTCTTTCGCGAAGTGGTCTGGAATGTCTTGTTGACTTCCCCCTCCTCTTCCTCCTCGTTTCCGGGGTCGTTGCCTTCGCCGTTTTCCGACGTCGATTCGCCGTCGGGGAGTTGGTCTTCCTCCGCGATCGTGGCGAATCTGTTGGACGACTCAGACTGGTCCGAGCGCGCAGCTGGGGTGCGGGTGGCTGGGGTTCCCCTCCCCTGCGTCGGAGCCGGGGTGCTCGAGGTCTGGATGGGGGGCGGGGTGCTGGGCGAGGCGAAGCCGGAAGGCGCCCCCTGGTCGGACGCTACAGTTTTATGGCCCGCCGAAGCTACCGCTGCGGCGTACGACTTGCTGCCTTTTATCTTGCCCATTTTTCTGTTTCTTTTATCAGAGTTCAGTACTCATCGACGCCAATATGGAGGGTGCCTCCGTTGCAGTTGTCGGCCTTGTCTTCGTCTTGCACGGGGTTGGCCGAGCCCTTGACGTGCACGTTTTCTTTCGTGATATGTGGCAAGGAAGTGCCTCCACAAGCCTTCCTCGCGTCTCGCAAGGAGAGAACTTTTAGAAATTGTGAGAGTGCGGGTCCTTCTCCGAAGGACTCTTTTCTCCCTGGCGCGTTCAGACTTCATGGCCCGAACGTCAACGATTATGAAGGTCCATCAGTGATGGCGGATCTCATAGACCGGACGTTGGTTAACGTATCTTCATGGTTGGCATTTGTGATCGGAGATTGACGGTATCTACGTACCCTGCCCTCCACAATATCGTATATATATCATCCACCACTTACCCGGGAAGAACGATAACTACCATACAATTAAGCAAAACACGTCGCAAACGGTATGTATCACATACGACTCACCCGGAACGAGATACCTGTCTGTCCACTACACGACCTTCCCGCAACATAAATGCACCCTTGACCCCGACTCCCTCCAAACCATTGCAATAGGCGATAGTAATATAAGGTATTCGTCCAGTTGCTCTCCTGAGCCTGCCCACATCGAATATGGCGCGCGAAGCGCAGTGGATGCCGTATGTGGTCGAAACATTTCCAGAACACCAAAATACGACTTTTCAACCACCAGGTGGGGGGGGGGGGTACTCATTATCATGCATGGTCGTAGTCGTATGACCGTAGGTGGGGGGGGGGGGTGTACAATATCTTGCATGGCCGTAGTCATATGACCATAGATCCTCGCACCCCTACAATGCCGGGACGGAGCACGTCGGGTTTTCACCGACCAGGCAGACATTGCTTGCACAAAGCGCGAAGCGCCGTGAGGTGTCCGGCGAGTCGCATGATGGATGGGCTGCATCCCACTAAGAACCGCTTTAGACGCGGATTTTCTTGCATATGGATGACAGCATCAATTAATCGATTTAATTTCTGGTGTGGCCACTTCCAGAGACAGCAATGGGGATACTATGTAACTGCCTCGTGGGTGCCTCACCACATACACGCTACGTGATACGATCATCCCCCTTGTGCGGAGCAAAGGTTCTCCCCGCACAAAAATTGTCTAACTTGACCGCCAGCCACGGTAACCGCCAAAAAAAAAAAAAAAAAAAACGGCACCCTGGCTGTCTAGCTCACGCAGTGAGAGGCGTGTTTTACAGCGTCGTCGCCAACCGACGCCAACCCAACCTATATATACCAGATATATTATATAGGTGGGGGGGGACGTATTCACGTATTTCATTCAGAAAAAGCCCAAACAACACTTGCGTACGTATCATCCAGTATGAACCTCAATACCACACATTTTATACTCGTACGAACGTACTACGAACCAATTCACAAACATCTACCCTCGTGGTAAAAAGTAAAAAGAAACAAACTTCACAATATAAAAGTGGATCGAAAACCCACTGCACTTACTAAGGGTGCAAACGCTATCCCCTTGCCCCGAGTGTTGCCGGACCCATGAAGGAATCAGGCAGAAGATCCAACCACGCCTGCCCCATCCACGAGCTCCCTCTGCTACTGCTGCTGCTGAGTTGGCGCGGCTGCTGCTGCTGCTGTTTCTGACCTCCCGCTGCTGCTGCTGCTAAGCTGTCTTCGTGTGCACGCGACAGCTGTATCACGCGACTTGCTGCCGATGCAGACCTGCCCCCCCTTCGTTATTAGTACTGCTGCTGCAGCAGCACCCGATTCTCCCACGTCCGCTCCCTCGACCAGTACCACACCGTTGCCTAGTGCGCGCATCTCGTACGCGGTTTTCCCGACCATGCCACATGGATGGCTGGGTGCACACGGCCTGGCTCACCGTGCGACTTCACGCGAAAATGTGCAGATATGTCTCACCTCTCCACACCTTCTATGTAGCCCCACCACAATCTTCCCGTAGTGGGGTGCGCACGTTAAATTTCGCACGACTTGTTATCCCCCGTGCCACTCCCGGCAGGAACGCCCACGCTTTTGCTCCCACCGCAGGACTTTTGCTTCTCCATTTTCAAACGCGGTTGTGTCTCCGACATACTCCAAGAGTGCCAACACAACCTCCGCCCCCTCTTCCACCGAGGTGACCATCTTCAGCGGAACGCGTTCACCCTCCCGGCTCCCGTCGCCAACTTCGGAATGTTCCGACGATGACTTTGCAGCATCCCTCCCTGCTCCAACTACGGTAGGTAGCGACTGCTTTTACCGGACCCAATCTGTGCCATCATCTCGGAAAGCTGGGCGTGGTTCGACGTTTTGACGGACCTCTGCGTCTGCGTCCGCCCGTTACAGCCCCTTGAGAGCGAGGCCCTGCTCCAATACCTTTGCCCGAAGATTATCTACTTCGTCACCCATGAGCCTAGGTTGCCAACGTTGACTGTAAACTGTTGATAAGTCCCAGGCGAGAACAAAGATGATTCAGGTTTTTAGTATTATTCTGCCGGCAGAGTAGGGACGGAAATGAGTGACCACGTGGGTATCACAGGCACTCACAGAAGCAACCAAGTAACTCATAATAAGCCGAAATCGGATCAGCTCCCCGAGGTTTACTTGCCAGAATTCGCGGCTTTGAACCCCGATAGCACGTGCGGCGGACCTCGGCCGGCGCCCAAACTACGACGCTGAAAAACACGCCTCTCACTGCGTGAGCTAGACAGCCAGGGTGCCGTTTTTTTTTTTTTTTTTTTTTTGGCGTTTACCTCGGCTGGCGGTCAAGTTAGATAATTTTTGTGCGGGGAGAACCTTTACTCCGCACAAGGGGGATGATTGTATCACGTAGTGTGTATGTGGTAAGGCACCCGCGAGGCAGTTACATAGTAACCCCATTGCTGTCTCTGGAAGTGGCCACACCAGAAATTAAACTAACTCATTGAGGCTGTCATCCATACGCAAGAAAATCCGCCTCACAAGCGGTTCTTAGTGGGATGCAGCCCACCCTTCATGCGACTCGCCGGACACCTCACGGCGCTTCGGGCTTGGTGCAAGCGATGTCTACCTGGTCGATGAGAACCTGACGCGCTCCGTCCCGGCATTGTAGGGATGCGAGGGTCTATGGTCATACGACTACGGCCATGCATGGTAATGAGTACCCCCCCCCGTCTGGGTTGGCGTCGGTTGGCAACGACACTGTAAAACATGCCGCTCACTACGTGAGCTAGACATCCAGGGTACCGTTTTTTTTTTTTTTTTTTTTTTTTTTTTTTTTTGGCGGTCGCCCACAGCTGGTTGTCGAGTGAGATCATTTGTGCGAAGTAAAGAACCTTTACTCTGCACAGGGGAATTGATCGTATCACGTAGTGTTCAAGGTAAGGCACCCAAGAGGCAGATACATAGTACTCCCATTGCTGTCTCTGGAAGTGGCTACACCGGAAATTAAACTAACTCATTGAGGCTGTCATCCATATGCAAGAAAATCCGCCTCACAAGCGGTTCTTAGTAGGATGCAGCTCACCCTTCATGCGACTCGCCGGACACCTCACGGCGCTTCGCGCTTGGTGCAAGCAATGTCTGCCTGGTCGGCTCCGTCCCGGCATTGTAGGGACGCGAGGGTCTATGGTCATACGACTACGGCCATGCATGAGATCGAGTACATCTCTCCTATCGAGTACACCCCCCCCCCCCTCCCCCTCCGTGCCCTGCAGTCAAGAGCGAGAGGAAGACCCGCGGCCGGGGTACAAAAGTAAAAATATTCCGGAAAAAGGTCAATTTGGTACTTCGTAATATTTCGAACCCAACATCAGGAGGCCAAACAAAGCGCAAGTATTCCCTCGCGTCTCGTTGGACACGCGACGCCTAGCTACGAATACGGCGATCGCGCTCTTTCCAACCCCCGTTCCACCCCCCAGCGCCTGCGGACACCCGCGATGGGGCCGAGCTCGCTCACGTTGCCGTGCTCTAGGTATACGCACGCACGCAAAATAAAAGGCTCTCGCCGAGACAATTAACAGAAGAAGGCGTTATTCAAGTGGAAGCTCTGAGAGGCCAGGGATGGTCATCCGAGTCCGCTCAGGCACAACATATACAAAACAGGATGTACAGATACTTTCACAGGCCTCCAGCATCGAAGGCACATGCCTTTAGCATACGCCTTTAGCACAATGTCAACCGTGCAATATTGGTGGAAGGCTTGGTCAGAAGTAGAAAACAGTTGCTACATTGTATGGGTGCCACAGCAGTCTACGCAAATGACCGTATCGATTGAGAAACTAACGTCGCATGCAAGTGACTCCACAGGCAGTGTCGAACTCCCAAAGCCGTTGAAATCCAAAACACACCTGTGCGCACAATGTAAAATGATGTCCAGCACCCAGGTGGCAATGTCATCTTCACGCACGCAGGGGACGACTTCACTGATATTTTTGCAGCATTTCATCCTGCGACGGCATACGCATCGCTTCAGCCCTTCCTGATTGGACACCTGGACAAAGATAGCGCTCAAAGCAAGCCAGAGGCCCAATTGGCATTCGAGCAGTCGTATCGCGAGCTTCGCGGCAGACTCCTGTTGATGGGAATGTTCAAAGCAGAGTGAGTACGTGTTGTAGAACAGCTTGCGTGAGCCCTATGGTAATGTACGTTAATACGCTTGCGACATGACTGGGTATAATTGTTTCCCACCGTTAGCTTTACAATACGCCCAGGGATGGTCGCTTTTCTTGTTCCTTACCAATTGCCCTGTTGAGCTTGAGCCGAAACGATGCACTCGCGATCTTTCTTCCCGGTGTGATCCTTGCTTGGTCATTTCTCCAGTAACAAGCCACATATGGCAAATGCCAAACAATCACCAAGATCGAGGCATTCTGCTTTGTTAGACGACGCTGGTAGCTTCGGTTCGGGGAATGCCATCGTCTGTGGCCGTTTTGAATTGTCGCCGTTTCTCGTTGTCACAATTAACACGCTTCTTGTGTCATGGTATTTGCAGAGCATTGTTTTGGTATTTTGATCCTTTGTTTTGCTCCAGCAACCCACGCTAAGTTTCGATCGGCGTATCTCCTGCTCTGTCGTTTGTTCTGTTTTTCGAAAGCCTGTGGTACTACATGAATGTGGCGCTCCAACGGATGGTGTTGGGCTTGCTTTCAATTGCTTGTGTACTGCTGTCGGAAAGGCTAGATGTCAACTTACTTGGAGCCGTGATATTGGCAATTTTCTGGCAGCAGTGCGGCTGGCTCGCCCACGACTTCCTCCATCATCAGGTCGGTTCTTCGTGGTTGAGGAGTTGAGTCTGTGAACGTTCATTGAGGTTTTGTCCTCCCCCAGTGCGACGTTTGAACATGAACCACTAAGCTTCACTTATCATCCATAAAAATGTGTTTCAAGATTGCATCCTGTTGCAGCAATTGATCTGACGTGATATGTAGAATCCCCTGATAACAGCATCTTACACTGGTGCACTAACCAACATCCCGAGCGCACGAGTTGTACCGCATGTTGTGCCCGCCCTTAAGGTAGCGCGTTGTTGTGCCCTACGCTTTTGAAGTATCTCCTGGCCTGATAGAAGTACGCCACACCCAGCATTGCACTTGTTTCACACCGTGGCATCCAGGTGTTTAAAGATCGTCTGTACGGGGACTTGGTTGGCCTCTTCTGGGGAACATTCATGCAAGGCTTCAGCTCGCGGTGGCTGAAGAGCAAGCACAACATCCACCATTCTGTCCCCAATCTCCATGCCTCCAGCGACAACGCCCATGATGGTAATTAAAGAACATAGTTCGTATTCTGGCGTCGATGCCTACACGTATGTGTGCAAACTTATTTCAGTTTTTCGTTGGACGGACCACCGACGTATGACAAATAACCCCCCCATAGCATGCTCTCGATCATTCACAGACGGTGCGCGTTATGCTGTTGGCGAAAAAAGGTGACCCGGACATGGATACGATGCCGGTACTTGCGTGGTCGATGCAAATGGCGCGCGCTGCACACAACAGCACGTCAGGAAGGTTCATGATCGTTAACCAGGTACATGAATATATACCAGGTAGAAAACTGAAAATAACACACACACTTTTCCTGTTTTTAGAGCCGTTATTATCGGAGAGCTTTTTTCCAGAAACTCTAGATCTGTGAAAATTGTGAAACCTGTATCCAGAGACGAAGGCGTTCTTTCACGATTTGTGAAATTTAACAGAGGCCAAAATGTGAGGAAAGCTATATTTCACATACTTTGAAAACAAAATAAGGGAAGTCTGGAAGATTAAAAAATGACGCGAAACAATTTTCACAAATCTGAAAATTCTGGAAAAAAACTCTCCGATAATTACGATCCTTTTAGGCACAGCAGAGCCCCGTGGCAATGGCTAGCATACGTAAGTAGGCATCCCTTACGCGTTCACTGGGGTATTTTGTGCAAGTAGTGGTCCCAATATAGGGCAACAAGTACAAGGCGACTACGGCTTGAAGACGACCTGCAATGGTTTGTCACAACCAGCACACGAGGCATTTTATATTACGCGGGCCGCCTTGCGTAGGTATTGTGTATGCCTGGTATATAAGGTGAGTGGTAGCATTCTTCCGGTCTCCTGCATTATTGGTTTTAGAACGGAAGTTCATGCAAGCTTCCATTGGAGCTTCCACCACTTCCACGGAAGCTTCCGGCATTTCCATGGAAGCGCATAAAAGCTTTCATCGAGCTTCCATTGAAGTATTCGGAAGTTTCCATGGAAGCTTCAAGCTTCCGAGAAAATTTCCATTGCTTCTATGAAAGCTGCCATGTTTTTCCGCGGGAGCGGCTCCCGTGGAAGCTTCCACGGAAAGTCTCGAGTACTTCCACAAAAGCTGCCGCCATCCCCGTAGAACATACTTCCGTGGAAGCTTCCGGTCCCCTTCCATAGAAGCTCCCGTCATCACTTCCATGGAAACTTCCATGACCCACTTCCATGGAAGCTTCCACCTGCTTCCACGACTTCCACAGATGCTTCCACTTGCTTCGGCCTGCTTCCGTGGAAGCATCATTCGCTTAACAATAAATAATATAGGTGACCGACCTCTTGGCGTCTTGTATCATTGATTGCGATAGCTGTACGTTATCGATTTCCACAAACTCACTACAGAATCAGACGAAGTCGGGCTAACGAGTGAGGCTGATATCGTCGCTAGTAGTCTTGGCTTGCCCGCGGTGTGTCCTGCCCCTCGCTGTGTTACGGTAACAGCCATTGTACATTTTCGTATCCGCCGAAAGTTGTTGTTGCTGATGGTGGTCGTAATGGTGGTAGTGGTGTTGGTGGTACTGCTACTGCTCCAACTGCTCACCAGGTATAGCGTCATGTCGGGGGCTGCTGTCGAAAGCAGGAGAGTGCGTTTGATTTCGTTTTTTTTTTGTTTTTTCACAACGATCACATGTCGTGCCGCTCTTTGGCAATATAAATGAATCAATACTATCAATAGGTGAAGTGAACGATGAATTTATTTTATCCACTCCTACAAGTTAAGTTCGGGTTGATTGCATCTGTTTGGCGCGGACGATGGTGTTGATTCAGACAAGTTGTAACAGTAACGTATGACGAAGTATATATATATATGTATGTACGTATAGAAGATTAATCGGGCCATACTGTATTGAAGTGTTTCGGGGGGCATCATGGCACTTTGAAGCATACCAGTATCAGGGTTTCGTATCGCGGGTATTGATTTCAGGGGTTTGTACTGCGGGTAATATTGACGCTCAAGTGCGTCTGATATGTTCACTCTATGCAGGTAGCCTACCTCTATTTAAATAGTGCCGGTATAGATTCGACAATCGCGTCTATTGCATCACACGTACGTATGTGTTTTCTGTCTGTTCATAATCTGTGTTTAGACGATTTGTCACATCTGCTGAAAGGTGATCTATTACAATATGCCTACATCTGTCCATTACATTTTATATATATATATTGTCTATACTTCGAAGTAGTATATTCAGACACAAATGCTATTAACTCTGCTGAAAGGTGATCTATTACATCATACCAGTATTTTATAGTGTTGTCTACCACCGTATGGTTGCACATTTTTTGTTATATAGTCTGTATTTAGGAGACTTCTCATGCGACTGAGAGCTCTGTAAGTCCGTACGGCACTGCCGTTATTGCAGCTACACTGCTAGTGCGCACTCGGCTGTCTCTGCAATGATGTTCCATATCTACCCCGGCTTGCATGGTGTTCTGGTATGTGCACCGCGACGACGTGCCATGCTAGCTTTGCTAAGGTCGCGCTGTCTCCATCACAGGCAGTGTTTTTGGCGTAGCTTCTTGCCGTTCTTGCTCTACTGCGGCAGAGCCACCCATCTCTTTGGAAGGGCGACATACACTCTGCGTTTTGCGGACAGTTCACGTTTGCTTTGTTTTGTTTCGTTTGAGTGTTTTTGTGCTCTTATGCTTTTGTGCTTTTATTTCGCGGAACAGCCGTATATGCGATTACACAACATAGCAAACACACCGCGGTTGTGTGTCGCCGGTGCCTACAATCGTAGAGTCACATACTCTTACTGCCGTGTTGCCCTCCGCGGCGGGTTGTAGGGCCCTTCTGTAAATTTGTGGTTCATGTACACAGCTATCTGCAGCTGTAGTTATGTGTCGCAGGGCCTAAATTTGTACCATGGTATTCATTTATACTCGTACTACTTCCATAGTATATTCGTTTGGCCTTTGCGGAAATACGGTTTCGGCCTCGTGTTCCCTTCGTCGTGACCACGCAAACCACGAAGTTGCCCATTCCCGTCCATGGAATCTCTTTTGATTTCGACGCACGTCTAGAAGTGGAAACGTTGCGAACGTCTAGCGAGGTTTTCGTTGAATGGACGGACAAGGAATGCCCACAAGTTCGCGCGTTCCGGGAAGTCCCGGGGTTTTGTTGGCCACAAAGAATATCGGGTAGGATCTCGCCAAGGGACACCGGTCCCCGGTGGTCCTACGATATGATAACGTGGAGATGGAGCCGTTCGTGCCTCGCACGGGCACAACGCTGCAGGGGCATCTGCGCGCAGGGAGACTGTCCACTCATTTAACAAAGTAGCCATTGCGTTCATGCGACCCCTGGAGCAAGTATTCCACGAGAACAAGAGAATGTCGATTGGTGACTGGAAGACGGAGAAAATGTTGTTATGCAACGCTGAGTCTACCACCAGGGTAGCGGGGGCGAAGCAGCACCTAGAGCAGACCGGAACAAACGTGTCCAGCCTAACGCGACCACCGGCGTTGACAGAAGACTTTGCTGTCTGCGCACGGAGGTATTGCTACAAATGAAGTAAGTTTGGGTGAAGGGACGAACAAAGACTCCGAGCAAGTGGTCAGCAAGGAAGTCAGACTTTTAACTGGGACCACCGGCCGGCGCAGGAAGCCTCATCGGGTCCAGTCCTTACAATAACTGATCCGCAACAGAAAGGAAGAATACTTGAAGCAATTGAGGGTCATGTACTGCGGGTATACCGCACGTACTGGCAGGATTTCGTCCGTGTTAGACATTCTGTGGGTTCTCCCTGTGCGTGAAGTGTATCAGGGTTTTAAACCACCTCTCTAGGGAAACGAATCAGGGAGGCCACTGAGTGTACTGATGTTGGGGAATAATTAATGGTTTTATGTGACGACAACACACACATGTGACGACAACACACACATACTGCGGCTATTGAAGTATTTCAGGGTGCTGTACTGCGGGTTTTCACTTTTACGGCAAGAGGTGCCGGTATCATCCGGATTCGCAGTATTTCAGGGTTCGATACATTGCGGATACTCTCTGTGCTCGACTTGATTACGGGTTCTGTACCGCGGGTATATCGCAAGTATTGGATTAATTTTGCTGGTTGGTCCTGCTCATACTGTGACTACTCGTAGTATAAAAAATTGTGTTTCACATCTTATCGGAACTTCCGATGCTGAATTCGGCAATTGTATCGATAATTGCTGTGGTGTAATCGTGTTGCAGCGATGGATCCTGATTACATCAGCTGTGGTACAGCTTTTTTTTTCCCGCCTCCTACTATTGTTGTACAGCTTCTGTTCCGCTTGACTAGCTTTTCATCCTCTCGATAAAGTTGCCGCTTGTGTCGTGGCTGCAAGGAGCGGGGCGTACTCATATTTCACGCGTAGCCGTAGTCGTAAGACCCTACCGCCTCGCATCCCTACAATGCCGGGACGAACCACGTCGGGTTTTGACCGGCCGGGCAGACATTGCTTTCACTCGCAACTCAGTGAGGTGTCGGGCGAGTCGCACAAAGGGTGAGCTGCATTCTACCGAGAAGCGCGTGTGAGTCGGACTCACACGTCCGTTCCCCTCGCTGCCTCGACAAGGCATGCTGCGAGGCATGCTCCAGGCTTATAGCGAGTGGGGTAGGTTTTTCTGGCGGGTTCAAGGCCGGACTCACCCTCAAGAAGTGATACCCTCTTGCTGCTGCGTGTGGCCGCGAGGCTCAGGCGGCAGTAGAGTTGGGTCGTACGTGGTGCGTCAGGCGCGGAGACTCACGATTCGCGCTTTTTTTTAAAGCAGTAGCGGCAGAGCAGCAATGCTCAATCGGGATGTCCGTGCGCGGAGGCAGGCGCCAACACAGGCCAAACTACGGCACAGTCTATTGCGCCGGTAGGAGGCTGGATTCGACGACGAAGGAGGAGGGGACAGAGCGTCGACGAGCGGGAAAAGACGGATTGAACTCACCCTGCGCGAGATTTTTTGTTTTTCAAATCAGAACCGCAAGTGCGAGGAGCATTTTGTTTTTCGGGACGGGGGAGAAGGGGAACCGACTGGAAGGGAGTGGCAACGACAGCACGTGCAAAGAGCGGGCGGATTGGGCTAAGGCGATGAGGCGACCATAAAGAACGGCAGCAGGACGGCACACGGAGACCCATGACCGGCGCGCACACCATCATGAGAGAAGTAGTCATCGTCTTTTTTTCTAGTTGCATTTCTCACGAGGCAGTAGTATGCACTTGTTATTAACGTCACTGGTCTTTGTAGTGGCGAGTTGTGTACCCTTCATGGGGAATACCCCCCGCAATTATCAGGGACGTGGTGTCACGCTGTGCTGCACCTCTTGTGTCAGACAGTCCGGGAAGAGATGGCGATCGTTGATATTCATGTCGTGGTTTCAGGTTCGATTGCCCTTTCTTCACTGCATGTCCGCGAGTCGTCACTCTGACAGCACCTCAGACAGCAGGCGTGTTCCCCTCTGTGTTCACGACTACCGTGCGTTTCGTACGGTGCAGGCAACACTCCAGACAGCAGCCGCTGTAGTCTGCAACCACGAGTTGGTTAGTGGTGGGAACGGGGGGAACTCTATGTTGTAGTTGAGGGGATATGCCCGCGGTCATGTTTGTTCAGTTTGCACATTGATTCATCTTGTGTGCGCCTTCTTCGTCTCGTGTGTTTTTAGGCAGCCGAAATTCGATTTTTTATGGGGGTTTTTTATCTTCCTAGGGTTCCAGCACCATTGTGTGACCACGGACTCCTGCGTTTGAGAGTTTATGTGACAACAACAACATGAATGACAGCTTCTTCAGACGACTTTGACACAGAAATCAGTATGGAAAGTGTTAGCTTCCCCTCGTCACAACAACAATCCACTGTTTTCGTACTCACAGCAGCGCTCGGTGCAATATGCGCCTGTTTTCAGATATTTCGGTGCCCTTTGGCCAGTTGAAAGAGCACCCTGAAGCGAGCAGCAACGACGAGACGTTACGTGCTTTCCACAGAAAAGGAGTGGAGTTCGTTTGGGCTTATGCCCTTAGGTCAGGCAAGCAAGTGGATATTTGCACTTCAGAGCGCAGAGATAACTATTTGCGCATCATGTTCAGCGGCCGTTCGGGCGTTGCTGGTGATACGATAGCTCGCATCAAGTGTCATAGTGTCCGGCGTTCCTCCATATGGTGCAGGGGATATCGTGCTTGAGGTGCAGTACGATGCAGCAAGATGTGAAAATAATCCGAGAAATGCTAAATAATCGGCGTTCTTAATTTCAAATGTAGCTCGACAGCTGCGCTCTACCGCAGATGATCCTGTGGAAACGCTGTTGTGCTGGACGTCAAGCTTGCGAGAACATGTATGAATTGGGCACATGACAGAACGTACGTGCTGTGGCAGGTCCAAGCCTCAATTTGGCACTCAGGAGGGTATGTGTTCGCTACGTAGCTGGATAGTACCTGTATAAGACGAGACGCCTTCTACTGGTATGGTACGTACACAACGCGACACACCATATATAGGTACTAGTCAGCTACAAGTACGACTATCGGGCGACTTCATGCCGCTAGTGGCTAGGTCGCCGTATAACGGGACTGTTTGTGACACTCGGCGGTTTCATACACGTCTACGGAGATTTGGGTTTGACATTGCGTGGGTGTGGCAAGGCATCATTTTTTCAGATGATACTTGGATGCTTCGCCTTCGTGGGGCAATCGCTGATGTAATACGATACGACCCTGGTGTGTGATACGACGATACCACTTGCATACACGTGAGGGGTGCAGCCGGTAACTATTAGGCTCGGCCAACCTCCTGTGTGGTTTATGTGGTGGAGTTTTGACGAGAGGTACTGACCCACCTGTTTGTGTGTGTTTGGTGGTGGTGTAACACATAGGTGCCGCTCTCCCCCCCGACCGTGGTATATGCCGCGTGTGCTGCAAGCGTACACATTCGACAGCGGCATTATTCAACACGATATCGATATCGTTTGGTCGGGCCTGAAGCCGCTGGAGTGTTATACTGTGTTAGAGGCGAGAAACGGCGGGAGGACAGCTGTGGTGATATGTGGTGGTTCCGGAAAATGGAGGACCGGCATGAACTGCAGGAAATTGACGGCTTGAAGGATATTGGCAGGATAGTTGGAGACGCCGGGCAGCAGCAGCAGCGGCAGTATGGCGGTGCCGGCTAGTGGCAGAAGCGGCGGTAGGACTTTGATGGATAACAGCGCCAGCGCGGGGATGGGAGCCAGCGTTACCAGCAGCAGCAACTTCAGCAACAGCAGCCACAGCAGCCCTAAGAAGACCAGCAACTGTTGTCAAGATTCGTGTTAAGAGGAGGTCGAGAGAGCAGGAGGAGTCGGGCTCAGCTACTATGACATCATGGAAATAAGCATGCTTGGAGGTGCTGTCGTAACGCCTGCGTCGTCGGGGCTACTACAGCAGCATCATGAGCCTGAGGCGGTGGAGCTTGGGGATCCTAAGGCTGAGGTGGTGGAGCTTGGAGATGTTGAGCCTGACGTGCTTGAGCGTATGCTGGTGTAAAATAACGCCCCCGTCTCCTGTGTCGTCGGTACTACCGCAGCAGCAGCAGGAGCTTGATGGTGCTGGTTTAGGAGTCGGAGCTGAACAACAGCAGCCACAGCAACATGAGGTTTCTTTCGGGTTGGGTGACTGGTTGGGTTGTCAACGACGGGGCTTCCGAGGGAGCTTGGTTTGTTTACACACCAAGCAGCAGCAAAGGGCATGGGGGCGGAGCCGGCGGTGACAAGGTATTCGCGCGTGGGGTGCTTGGGTCAGAACGGAACACCCGCGTACCCGTTTGAACCAGGCAAAATAGCCAGCTTGGCACCGATTTCCCGTGAAGATATGCCTAGTGCGGTTGAGGGGGGGGGTGTGGTGACGAACGGGAAGAGGGGGAGTTGGAGGTGAATTGGGCTAGCAGCATCGGCAGCAGCAGCAGGAAGGGATTGGGTGGAAAAAGGGATGAGGCAAGAATTTTCTCGTTTGGTGCGGGGACGTCGAAGACGCTTGCCGTCAGCAATAGCAGTGCTCATCGTAGGCATGTAATGTTTTTCATTTTGCTTTCGAAGTTGTATGATATTAATGCGCACACCCCGCTCGCAGCAGGGGGGGTGGAGAGAGGGGCGGACCTCCGGGGCAGCTCTAGTAGCAACCCCCTGCTTGCACCCGTAAACCTGAGTCAAACTCCATCCCCAGTGGACAAGTGCGGGGTAGCAAGAAAAAACGTGATCCGAGTTACGCGGCGATGTCGATCTCTCGACGCCAACTTAACAAACTCGAATGGCAATACAAACAGGAGCGAAAAGCAAAGAAGATGAATATATATATACAAGGGCGCTTCGTCGGGAGGCCTAGCAGGGGCCTCCGACGAAGCTAAGGCCCGCAGGCAACGCTAAGACCCGCCGGCGGTGAACCTAAGACCCGCACCCGCAGGCAGCCCACAGTTAACGGCTAAGGCACGTCAATTTACGATGCCAAGGGACCGTTGATGTAGACCCAACGATTAATGCTCGAAATAAGTCCCGCAAAAACAGGTTCTATTGTTGACCCCTGCCGTAAAGCATGATGTACAGAAGGCCGGTGACATCGAACGAAGTCCCGTTAAAATATTGTCGATTATTATTGATCCCTGACGCAATTATTGAGCCCCAATGAAAGCCACGTTCAACAGCAATGAGGCACGCAAAAGCACGCAATGAAGCAAACACAGCCAAATCAGTTAATAAAATCGACCTACTCCAACACGTAAATGAAGTACACTCAAGCTACTTTCCCGCAATACACGACAGGCAGCTGCCACACCCATCTACGCTCTCGTCTACGCTCTCCGGCAGTGGGTGGAGAAGAAGCCAAAGCCAAGAAAACAATCGATAAACAGAATACTCCATTAATCTGTGGGGACATACAGAACAACTGAAAAAAATCGACCTACTCCAATACGTAGTTATCGCCGACGAAGCTAAAGCCCGCAGGCAACGCTAAGACCTGCAGGAAACCTACAGTTAACGTCTAAGGCACGTCAGTTTACGATGCCATGGGACCGTTGAGGTTGACGCAACGATTAATGCTCGAAGTAAGTCCCGTAGAACAGGTTATATTATAATTGTTGATCTCTGACGTGAAGAATGACGTAAAGAAGACCCGTGACACGAAATAAGTCCCGTTAAAATTATGTCGATTATTGATCCCTGACGCAATTAGCGAGCCCCAATGAAAGGCACAATTTCTCCAGCAATGAGGCACACAAAACCAAGCAATGAAGCAAACACAGCCGAATCAGTGAATAAAATCGACCTACCCCAATACATGAATATAATACACTCAAGCTACTTTCCCACAACGCACGACAGAGACAACCGCCACACTTATCTACGCTCTCGTCGACGCTCTCCGGCGGTGATGGGGAAGAAGCCAAAGCCATGATCGACAAACAGAATACCAGGTACTCCATTAATCTGTGGGGAACTACAGAACGAATGAATGAAGTCGACCTACTCCAATACGTAATTATAGTATACTCAAGCTACTTTCCCACAACGCACGACAGACAATCGCCACACCCATCTACGCTCTCGGCAACGCTCTCCGGCAGTGATGCGGAAGAAGCCAAAGCCATGAAAAAAATCGACAAACAAAATACTCATCTAATCCGTGGGGGGGGGAAATAAGCACTGTCCAGTACAACCACGATAGACAACTCGATTGTATTCGTTATTTAATGCTACTCGGTAGTTGTGATGTACCTCGAGTAATAGTATTAATAGTGATGGCGGCGGTTATTGTTGTACGGTATTTTTTTTTTCGAAATACGTTTGCTAAATAGTACGGGGAATCATGCATTTCCTGACTTCGAGGTCGCAGACACGTCATACGTTCCTTCACTCGAGAGATTGCAGGACATCAAAAAAAGAACGCGACGACACGACCTTGCCGAAACCGATATCGGGCACGCGTGAAAGGTCCGAAACTCCCAGGCACCGAACCGGGAAGAAAGCAGCCCTAAGGAAAAGGAACAACAAACAATCGAAACTTCGAAGCCAAAGCCCCGTGCATTTCCCCGCAGCCGGGCGAGTCTGAAACGAAGACAATAAGAGCGGAGGCAGACCACGAACGGCGGTCCCGCAAGCCACGAGAGCGAGGGATCGCGGCAGCGGAGGCTGTGAACAAATCCGACTAATGTTATATATATCTATGTGTGTGTATATGCATATGTATAAGATGCACTTGTTTTTTTTTTGGCATGCTGCTCTCCGGCGGCCGAGGGTTTTTTCTCGCATCTCCGGCTGCGGGGCAAGCGAGGGGGCCGTGGGTACATTTCGACGCATGTCTGAATCCCGGCCGAGCACCGTGGCCGGCCGAGCACCGTGGCGGTGCTCGGAGTATTTGACGTCGCTAAGCTGGCTAAAAAAAACGAGGAATCGCTTTCCGCCTCGCCGAGCCGAGTAGGTGACATGGAAAACCGTACATTTTTTTTTTTCATGAGTAAATAACCCGCCACCCTCGAACACGTTTTTAGGCCCCCTCTGATGTACACATGTTTTCAACCTCAGCAGAAGTAGCAGCAGCAGCAGACATAAGCAACAACAGCTGTACACATCTGTCGACCGTCGTATCTGTTGCACCAAGCCCTTTGACGGGTAGTGTACACCTAACACTCGAGCACATTCATGACCACAAAACAGCCTCCCTCGGTCCGTCTACCTGGGAGAATTTGAGTATGCCAGGTATTGGTGTCATACCTAGCTAGTTGTCTGTAGCAGCAACAACAACATGCAGCAGCAACAGTACACATCTATCGGCCTACGTATCTGCTGCACCAAGCCCTTTGACGGGTGGTGTACACCCAACACCGAGCACGTTCGTGACCACAAAACTGCCTCCCAAGGTCCGTCTACGTGGGAGAATTTGGTACCACAGGTATTGGTGTCATGCCTAGTTACTTGTCCTGTCGCACGCTCTCAGCAGCAGGTAATCGCAACGGCCAAGAGTAACAGAGCCACAGAGCCAGGCCCATACTGACCCCCGTCTCACTGTATTTGCCCCGTGTGGCGTCGGGCACAGCCCACACTGCCCGACTGCCTGACTGGTATTCTATTCGTACTAGTATTCCCGTATGATACGACGAGCTGCGTGCACTTTGATAACGAAGTATTTTCTCCACTGAATTTTCTCTGCATTGAAAATCAGCATTTTTTTAAATTGCTTGCTTCTTACCTGTCCAGTCTTGCTTCTTGACCAACCTTAGCAGCAGCAGGTACAGCAGCAGCAGTACACGTTTGCCGACCGTCATGTATGTTTCACCTGGCCCTTTGACGTTCACGCACCTCGTACCGAGCACGTACGTGACCACAAAACTGGCTCCCTCGGTTGGTTTCCCTGGACAAAGTATCTCCTGTATATGTAGGTATCATACCTAGCGAGTTGTCCAGTCGCACGCTCGCAGCGGCAGGTAATCGCACCGGGCAAGAGCCACAGAGCCAGACTCATTCTGCCGCCCGTCTCCCTCTACCCCCCCTGTCTCGGTGTGCATCTGGCATAGTTGTTGTTGTTGTTGTAGTAGTAGTAGTAGTAGTAGTAGTAGTAGTAGTAGTGGCAGTAGTAGTAGTGTTTAATAGCAGAATAATAGTAGTTGTCGTAGCGATAGTAGTAGGAGGAGTAGTAGTAGCAATAATATAGTAGAAGCAGTAGTAGCAGCAGTAGTAGTATAGTAGTATTGGTAGTAGGTGGTAGTACCGCCGTTGCCACAAGTATCCTGCTGTAACCATGAGTATATTATACTGCTTTTGAGAGTCGTTAATTTAAACGTAAAGAGAAACATTTCATGACAAGTGCAGATATTTTTTTCATGATGCCCCTATTCGTATGTGTAGACCTGTTGCTACCTATTGATGTCAATAGTGATGTTGAGTTATATTGTTGTTGCCACGAGTCAGCTGCTGTTGCCGCGGGTACTTATTTGACAAGTCATTAGAATTTTTTCATGATAAACAGATGCAGATAACTCTTTCATCGTATCCCAACCGTACGTATGTACGTTAATAAATACAGAGAAGCTGCTTCCTACTATAATAGTGATAATTTTGTTATTTGCCCTTTCTGTATATTGACGCTGTTTCTGACACGCAGGTACAGAGCTCTGAAGTAGTTGGTATTTTTTTTTTTTTTTTTTTTTATCCATCACTTTTACTTCCCAGCCCACTCGTACGAAGTGTTACCCTCGACGATCTTCTGGACAAGCCGTGGTCACAGGTGTCGTCCCTTCTCCCCCCCGGTACGTGCCTTTATTTTTTGTCGCGCATAGGGTCCAGCATTCCCACTGCTCGTCGATTTTCATCGAATGTAGCCAACTCACGCTTTCGCGCTTTCCGCTTATCAATTTGTTATGCAAGAAAAAGTCCCTATGAGCATGCACTCGGTGGGACTTGAACCCACGAAATTGATCTTGACAGGCACGCGGACCACCTACCAAGCCACTGGGGACGCCGGCAGCTAATAGTATATAATAGTTCTGGTTGTAGTATTCATATTAGTAGTGGCTCAAGATACCGAGTGCATGTTGATGCCTGTCCAATAGCAGTAGTTGTACCTGTACTATAAGTAATAGCAAAAGTCGTACGCGTTGTGGTGTCCGCTATTGCTGTTGTCGCCGTCTGCATGCTGCTTCTACCTGGTCAATAGCAGTAGATTCCCTCAACCGTATAAAATACGTAGCCTGTATTTACAAAATCTTGATATTAATAGTAGTCGTAGTAGTATAGTATTTTGTAGCTTGAATACTGATTTTACCTTTACTACAGTACATAAATCTGCGTAGTAGTGGTGGTATATGCTAAGAGTAACAGTATAGTACTCATGCCCCCAACCCATGGTGCCGCTTGCATGCTGCGCTGCCGTTGTGTGAAAGTTATTACTATAGTGGCAGTAGCAGTAGTAGTACTTGGTAGGTAGTGTATAAACATAAGTAAGATATTTACATTCACCATTTCCGAATCCTGGCCCCGCCGCGTCGTCCTTAGACGCGACCCACGTTCAGCATTTCGAAATCCCGGCCTCTCGTGCGTCCTAGAGAATGCTTCTCTTTGCGGCTCAAGTGCTTACTATACGTACCGGGGATCTGCAGATCAGACATACATTTGGTACGTAATTACTTATCTCGTACCGTAAGTTATTGTGCTGTTGCGCACGTACTGCAGATGTGCTGCATTTCCGTAATTACTTCAGTCAACTATTCTTAACATAAACAAACACCCACCGAGCACGTAGAATTCAATACTTCTGAGCCGCAGTGAGAGTTGTTTTCAATTAGAGCAGTACGTAGCGATAGGCTGAGAATGAACAAGCGACTGCCGAGTGCGTAGAATTATATACTTGTGAGCAGCAGCGAGAGTTGTTTCCTTGAGAGCAGTACGTAGCTAGGCTGAGAATAGCAGAACTATCATGTTTCCGTAATACTGCCGCAGAGAAGACTTGTCGTAAATACTTCACCTTTCTTTCTATCTCGTAATTACCATAATTTATGCTGCCACGCACATACTGTATATCTGTTTTTAGGAAAACGCGCAAACGGCAAATTGTTTATCTTTAGTTCGAAAGTGCTGACACCACATCGTAGGCATTCCATCTCGTACCACTGCATTTCCGTAAGTACGTATGTGTACCCATGAAGGGTACTGCATACAGCAGTAGTAGTAGATGGTCTTCTCCCTCACAACCCTTTCAAGCCTCTGTCTTACATAACCTAGATCCGGGATGGTCGTAGAGCAAGCTTTTCTCCCTCCCCACCACTATGTTGTCGAGCATGCGGTCCTTTCTTTGATGCCTGCGTGTTGTTTTGGGGGAGGGAGACTAACCCTTTAAGTACTGAAGTCCCGTTTCGTGGACCAACCACTCCAATTCCATGCGGTAGTACTGCAGTCCCATTTGGGGGGGAAACCACATGAAATTAAAGAGTCTTTGTCCTCTAAACGGGACCGCAATACGAAGGGGTTGATGGCTTAAACCCAGGGACCAGAAAATGAAACCAAAACAAAAAAAACCTATTTATCGCCAAGTTGCTTGATCAGGTACGCATGAATCTATGCGGTGGCATAACGGGGATACCATTTTGTTTTTTAACCGATCACATACGCACGCTTTGGTCGTGAAGGTCGTGTGATATTGGACTCCGAGCAGCAGTGAGATGACTATTGATATTATTACTCTGAAATAGAAATAAACAACTACCGAGTGCGTAGGACTAAATACTTCTGAGCTGCAGTGAGAGTTATTAAAATTACAGCAGTACGTGGCAAAAAGCATTAGGCTGGGAATAAAACAACTATCATTTCAATATACTAAACTGGAGTACAACAACCCTTTCAAGCCTCTGCCTATAACCTAGATTCGGGGTGGTCGTAGAACAAGCTCTTCTCCTCCCCCCTCCACTATATCGATTTCGCTGAGATCGCGTTGAGCACAATGACGTTCTTATCATGTCCTGCGACATCGCCAAACGGCCGAATATTAATATTACGGGGGACCATAGTAAGTAGGACCAAATATTGTTAGTAAAAATAGGCAATATATAGGTTTTTGTGTACACCCTGGGTCCTATTTACTATGGACCCCCGTAAGAGAACATATTTTCACAGCACTAGACTATACCAGATAGAATACAATTGGAAACAGTATTTTTGCTTATCTCGGACTGAGATTATTTTTTTGTGTCCCCTCCCTGCATTCTGCACCTTAGCTTAACATTTATTTTTTTCCCGATCTTTCGCACACCCCATTATTTATGTTGGCCCTAATTTTTTAGCGCCTTTTTTTTGCTCCCTTCTGGGAGGCGTCGTATATAACCTAGATCCGGGGTCGGTCATAGAGCAGGTTCTTTCCCCGCCTCCCCGCTGTTGTGAAGTATAAAAAGGAACACTGCCTGGTGTGCATTATTAATACTACTTACTGCAGTACAGCAGCAGATAGATACACTGGCTGGTGTGTTGTTCCTTCGATGTCGTGTTATATTTTGGTGGGGTTTAACTCTTTTAGTACTACTGCAGTCCCGTTTTGGAGACAAACCACATGAAATTAGAGTGTTTTGTCCCCAAAACCGCGCAATAGAAGAACTGGAGTATTTTGTGTGTTTTGTTGTGTATTTGTTTCTTTGGGTTGTTGGTGCTTTGTCTCAAATTCGTCACTTCGTTTAACGGGTGAGCGTTGCTTCGTTCGATGCTCAAATATTCATCAGATGGGATGACACGACTGTTATTGTGACCTTCCCACCTACGCCCGCTCATTGTTTCTGGAGCTTTCGTTGCCAGTGCTTCTGTCCGACGAAATTACTGTGTTTTGAACCAGGGTTTCTCTTTTCGGCGTTATCGCTGAAGAGCGCTGTTTGTTGGGTTTTAGGGGACAATGGGAAACCATAGTTTTTCTGTTCACTTTCGCTTTATAGCCTTAGTGCGTAGATGCTTTCATTACCTGTCGTACCGCAGAGCATAGATTAGTCTGTTTTACCTGCCGTGGGTTGTATGGGACGAGAAAATAGCATACCCTCACTCGAACGGTATATGACATCTTGGCTCTGGCTTTCTTCGATTCGTCGCAGGGGAACGTAGATAGATTCTCGGATAACGTAGATTATTTCTCCCGTACCTGTCGTGGGCTGTACGGGACAAGAGAGAGTATAATACTTTCCTCACGAACGGTATATTATGCTTTGTCGCAATGGTTTTTTTTTATTCGTATCAGGCGAGGATTCTCGGTTGCCGATCGTTCATCGTACGAGTCTCGCTTTGGTACACTGGTGGTGTGTTTTATTGGGGCAGGGATTTTTTGCATGACCCGAGGGTGGTGTGCGGCAGAGTTTAGGGAAGAAAACATTTTTGTTTCATGCTTTGGTCATTGCATACTGGCAGTGGTGTGCAGTATAACAGTATGGTAGTCATGCCCCAACCCGTGGTACTGCGTGGTTATTTGACCTCTCTGTTTGCCATGATGAGGTTGTCTGTATTGTATGTACGATTGGTCATGCCCTAGCAATAGTACTTGGTAGTAGTATAGTTAGTAGTCGTAGTAGTAGTGCACCAGGTAATAATTTGTAGAGTGGATGCGGCTTGTACCTCCGTAGTAGTGGTCGTGGTATATAGTAACAGTATAGTAGTCAACCCATGGTACCGCGTGCATGTAGTAGTGTAGTATCCACCACAGAACGAGTAGTACCCAGTTCCTGCTGACCACTTTTACTCTTTCCTTCGAGCAATACGCTAACCCATGGCTCACGTTTCCGCCAAGAACATCTATACGTGTGTTACTTGTGACTCCCTTTTCGCCTTGCGACGCCCCCGGGATTTCACGTTACTTACGTCCCGAAGGGGAACCTTGTATATACGTACCGTATGCACACAATATACACACAATACGTATACGTAGTATGCAACAGCAATGCACACGTATCAACGAGCGCAGTGTATACTTGACGTATATGTACCAATACACAAAAAACATAACACGTACCAGGTACCATATAATAAGAAATAAGAAGAAGTGTACTCCGCGCCCCATGCCATCCTTCCTACAGATGATAACACCTCTCGTGCGTTTCAGATTGCGCGCATAAACCGAGCTGATGACGCGAACCATGACGTGGACGCAGAAGGTCAAACCACTTCGGCACAATTTTACGCTGAGGTAACGCATGTCTCCGGCAGGGGAAAGAGCACCCCCGGCCTGGAGACGTGCAAGCCGAATATAGAGTAGAAGAACCAGTAACGCCCCCCGCGTCATACCAACAGCTGATGCAACCCGACAGCACGCCCCTTACAGACCACAGGAAAGCAAAGGATGGCGTACCGTGTATAGGAACACAAACTTTTTAACCGCGGCTAGTCCCCACCGCAACCTGCGCAATCTACGACACCCGGGCGCGAACACCGGCGCCCACGAAGCACGTGTAACTAACAGCAGCCAACGCGTCATACCGCTGCTGCGACCGAGTAACCCCCCCTCCACTGACTCCCTCAAAAGCACGGGCGGGTGGTTAGGAAGCTAAACTAGTCTTTACGACACCTTGGACCTGTCTTGACGACCCTGCCTCGCTGCGTCCTCTCGATCGCGAGTCAACCGCTACAGCAGAGCTGGTCCCAGGTGCACTTAACATATTATACGGGCACAAAAACCCGTAATGATCTGATTGGGCAACTTCTCCCGTACATGCAAAACACATTTTGTTGTATATCCTTCGAATTGTCATGTTATTATTATTCTCTCCGACGTCGGGGGGGGGGGGGGGAGTCTCCTGGCGTGGTACGAGAGCCGCGGCACCGGCCGCTGACTCTCGTTGCCTTATCGTACTGCCAGTACCCAGGCGTTCCCCCCCCCCCCAGCCGACTGGCCGGGGCTCTAACAAACGCAGTCTCGGGCGACCGAGACCCCCAATGGTAGAAAACCATTGACATACCCCGCTCTCCTGGTGAAAGCCCCGAATCGCTACCAGTTAATCGCAGACAATAATACAAGTATAATACGGTGTGGCCAACACCTTGTGGCCGCTCCGTTCCACCCACCTTCGAAAGAAGAAAGGGGCGGATGGGCGGGAGAAACCACAACAGTAGACCTAGCCTCTAGGCCTATCAATCGGCAGCGAGCAGTGCCGTGCTCTGCTTGTGCACCTATCACGAGAAGCTAGGGCGGGGCGCGGGACGAGTGTGGCCGTTCTTCTCTTCTCTCTGCCTCTGGGCAACTTCAGCTATTAGTTTCCGTCGGTAGAGCCCATGACTATAAATGATTAAATTCGTCGGTTGTGAACAAAACATGCATCTCTCGTGAACGTAGAGATACTCCGCTTTGTTGTATATCCTTCGAATTGTCATGTTATTATTATTCTCTCCGACGTCGGGGGGGGGGGAGTCTCCTGGCGTGGTACGAGAGCCGCGGCACCGGCCGCTGACTCTCGTTGCCTTATCGTACTGCCAGTACCCAGGCGTTCCCCCCCCCCCCAGCCGACTGGCCGGGGCTCTAACAAACGCAGTCTCGGGCGACCGAGACCCCCAATGGTAGAAAACCATTGACATACCCCCCATACCGCGGTCGCGTCGATACTACGGTGTTCGGCCCCAGACAGTACCCTGGCCTGGCTGCCTCTGCCCTATGTTATCCGTCTCTGCTAGTTTACGAGATACGATACCCGCGTCCTCTGGGTTATTGCGGGTGTACGTCTTGGAAGACTCTGGGGACTTCCATCTACCTTCTCTCTGAATCACCCTCTGCGGTACTTCCCCCCCCGCCGCTAGAGTAGTGGTTGCGCCGATACGCAATGAGTGGAGGCCGACTTCGCTGGGATCGTCTCCTGCTTCGGCAACCACTTCGCGGAGTGCCCCGAGGGCCTCCGTGTACCCCCACACTCTGACCTCATTACCGTACCGATACGACGACAGGGGGGCGCTTTCCGGCAACGTCGGATATCCCGACAGCAACTCCACCATAAGAGCGACGGCACCGCCGCCTGCTCCTACCCCGGAACGCGCCCCGAAGGCGTCGTCCCGTGTGCGCACGATAACCGATCCTTGCTGAGCCTGGTCGCCTTTATGGCCTCGAAATAGAACCTCGATGCTGGTAGCCTGGTGCCACTGCGCCGAGTTCAAAACCGCCGTCCCCCCGCGAACAACGCTATGTCCCCCCTCGTCAAGCAATGCACGGGGTGTACTACCCCGGACGAGGAGGCGAATATTTCGTCAGAGCCCATGACTATAGATACAACTATAATTACGATTTTTGAGGTCGTTGTCACTTGCTAGCTCTTGGCAGACAGACCGTCAGCTCTTCGCAAACAGCCCTTCTTCTTTGAAACAGCCGAACAACCAAAAAACAACACTTTCTTCCTTCTTTGAAACAGCCGAACAGCCAAACAACCTTTCTTCCTTCTTTGAAACAGCCGAACAGCCAAACAACCTTTCTTCTTTCTTCTTCGCCAAACAGCCAAACAACCTTTTCTTCTTTCTTCTTCCGCAAACTGCCAACCAATAATAGACAGCTCTTCGCACGGCGCCTAAAAGAGGCGTCTCGCCTTCGACGAACGGCATAGATAGGTGCAGCTGTCGGCGGCCAAGCTGCTGCTGTCGGTGGCGAACCTGCTGGTGCTGCAACCCCCGCCTCTCCCTTCTCCACGCCCCCTAAGCTCACCTCCCCCTCGTCGAGAGGCGCGTGGTCCTCGCCCTCTGGCAAGAGAGCGGCAACGACAAAGACCGACCTGGTGCCGGCTGTTGTTTGCGACCAGTGCACGGACCAGCACTTGGTCAAGAACTCAAACGCCTGGTGGCAAAAACGTGGCCTTCGCCACCTGCAAGGATCTCACGTGCGTGGTGGCGGAATCATCCTGACAGGGCAACCAACTGCGAGTTCTGTGCTCGCCCGATCAAGGAGGGGACTGTCTCGTACTCCCTCGAGACTGCTGACAGTGGTGAGTGTCTTACGTCTATTGTGCATGCTGTATGTTGCCAGTACCTGGTACGTTTTTTTTGGGGTTTTCAATTGCCTTTTTGCATACAATCCTACGTCAAAGCGTTTATATTTAATTTTTACTCATCCATGCTCGTTCTTTCCCCTTCGTGCGTTGCGACACACAGTGCACGCGAACGCGCACATGCACAACTGTTTGCGGGACGTGCACGAAGGAACGGAGGATTCAGCTGTCGCCGTCACCGCTGCACGGAACGACGTGAGTGCTGCTGCTACTGTGGTGCATTTTCGGTGCATGCACACGATTTCTGTGTGTACATGTTTTGGTGACCCCACGTACTCATTTTTTGCTCGTTTTCGGCTGCTGCTGCTGCTGCTGCTGCTGTCAGCGCCACGCCATGAGTGCTGCTGCTGCTGTGCACCTGCTTCTCCTGTGCACTCGCTGCTGCTGTAGTGCTGCTGCGTTGTTGCCGTGCTGTGCACCTGCTGCTCCTGTGCAATTGCTGCTGCTGTATGTAGTGCTGCTGCGTTGTTGCCGTGCATCATGCTGGAAGCGTACATATTTTCGGATCGTCAATTCCGTAGGTTTTGCGATGGCGGCATACCAGAGTACATGCTTTTTTTCTTCCTTATTTTCATATCGTTGCTATGCTGCTGCTGCTGCTGCTGCTGCTGCTGCCAACGCTGCCAACGCTGCCAACGCTGCGGCGATTCGTTGCAGCTTCTGCTGCTGCTAATGCTGTGGCTGCTTCTGCTGCTGCTGCTGCTAATGCTGCCGCAATATCCACTGAATGTTCGTATGTACTCGGATTACTGTTTTTCTTGGTCGTTTTTGTACTCAAATGGTTCCTTTTGATACGTGAAAAAATATTTTTGTCGTTTTGCTCCTGCATTTTGCGTACGTACTGCAATTTCTCGTTTTTGGCTTGGTTATTTTCATATATATCGTTGCTATGCTGCTGCTGTGGTGCTGCTGCGTTGTTGCCGTACATCATGCTGCACTTTTGTGTGTACATATTTCGGTATCGTCAATGAAATTCCGTAGGTTTTGCGATTGCGGCATACCAAGGGTACATACTTTTTTCTTCCTTATTTTCATATCGTTGCTATGCTGCTGCTGCCAACGAGGACTATTGTTTTTATTGGCCATTTTTGTACCCAAATGGTTTTTTTGATCAAAGTTAAAAAAATATTTTGGTCGTTTTGCTCCTGCATTTTGCGTACGTACTACTTTTTCTCGTATTTCGTATTGTTGCTATGCCGCTGCTGCGTTGTTGCCGTACAGCATGCGGAGGTGGGTCTATAGTGAGGTACCAAAAATACTTTTCGGACGGCCTCGGGGTACATACTTTTTTTTTTCTCCCTTCTTTTCATATCGTTGCTATGCTGCTGCTGCCAAGGCTGTGGCGATCCGTTGCTGCTTCTGCTGCTGCTGCTGCTGCTGCTGCTGCTGCTGCTCTGCTTTAGTGTTGCCGCAATATTCACTGAATGTTTGTATGTACTCGGATAATTGTGTTTCCTGGTCGTTTTGTGGCGCTGCTGCGTTGTTGCCGTACATCATGCTGGACATGATTTGTGTGTCTATTACACTTAAACTTGGTGCGTGTGTATATATTTCTGTATCGTCGATGATTTTTTTTGTGCTGCTGCTGCGTTGTTGCCGTACATCATGCTGGACGTGATTTGTGTGTGTACTGTACTACACTTGTGTGTCTACATATTTCTGTATCGTCAATGAAATTACGTACTTGCTGCTTCTGCTGCTGCTGCTGCTGCCGTCGTATAGCAAGCGATTACGTGCTGCTGCTGTTGTGCCGTTGTAGAGTAGTATAAATAATGAACTCTGCCCCCCCCCCCTCCCCCGCCATTCCCTGCACGCCACTCCCTCCCCGCGCACCCTATATGTTTACTTCGACCAGGTCCGTGGCAAGTGCTACAACTGCCGCCTGACGGACTCCACCATCAAAGACGGAGACATCGTCATAAAGCGCAAAAAGACTCCCTTCCATTTCGCCTGCTCCAGGGCTTCGCGGAATTCCGAAGCAGTACGCCAAGCAGATTGTCGCCATCCAGGACGAACGAAAGGAAACAATTTGTTTCCCACATTTCCCAAATCACGATTATTTCTTCCTAAACATATCCAACGGGTTCAGCAGCGAACATATCCACATTCTGGGCCTCCCGCCTCGATACTACAGCGTCCTGGAAGACTATTTACATATCATGTCTCATCCAAATTCCTATGCTGGCTACATCGAAATCGCGGCCGCCCAGCAACCATACAACATTTCCATAACCGTTGTCGTTGCCGGCACTGCTGCTTTCTCTCCTGTCCCAAACCTTCCTTTAAACAACAGCCTGTATGTTGTATATCATCCACATGCCAAGCACTACTCCACTCTCTCCCCACACTGATGAAAGATGTTACTCTTATTATTAGACGAATGTCATTCTTACTCTTGCGTCACCCGATCTTACGTTTCACATTACATTAATAAATAAACGCGATTATTACATCCTTCACCGTTTCTTTCACAAATACGTTTAGTTTGGTTGGCTTTGGGCTATGTCGCCAATTAATTGAAGTAACTGTTATATGTACACGAAACGACGGAATACCCACTCCGAAGGAAAGCCTTGTAAATGATTAAATTCGTCGGTTGTGAACAAAACATGCATCTCTCGTGAACGTAGAGATACTCCGCATTTTCTCCTACCTTGATAATACTCAGGTTTGCATTTTGCTTTCGAAGTTGTATCATATTAATGCGCACCGCCCGCTCGGGGCAAGGGGGGCAGACCTTTGGGGCTGCTCCAGTAGCAACCCCCCGCTAGCATCCGTAAACCTGAGTTAAACTCCATCCCCAACTGGCGATGTCGATCTCTCGACGCCAATCTCCAACATGGGGTTGGCTTGTTTTGAGGACGCCTACCCCCCCCCCCCCCCCCCCCCCCCCCCCCCCCCCCCCCCCCCCGCCCACAGGCGCACTCATTGCTATACTATACAACTTCTCAATCCTTCCACCTGGCACGCGTACCCGCGGCTGCACACCGTCAAAGTGTTACCGTTCCAGCCCAGCTAGGGGAGTTTACTCACTTGCCCCACTCCGTGTCCTGCTCCGGCGGGATCTCGTTACTCGTGGCCTCTTGGGCCATCACGTTTGCCGCCCAACCTTCCGGTGACTACGTACGTAGGCCTTGTACGCGTCGGACACCCACCGATCCCGCTGCAAGACCTCAGATGTTGCCTCCCCGGCCGACAAGTGTGTTGCGCCTCCCTTTCTCAGGGAGTGCAGGGCACGATCGTCCGCCCGCCCGCCCGCTAACGCAACCGCTGCTCGCAGGGCAGCCGTCACTTGTTGCTGTGTCGACATGGACCATCTGCCGTCACCAATGCCGAACGCAACGGGGGGCCGACGAGGGGGGGAACAGGTAACAAGACGTCACCTCGATTCCAACTCATCAAGGAGGCGCAGCTGTACACTTGACCGCGGCTCATTAACCCCACGTCACCGTCGCACCCACTTCAGGGCGGCTTCGTTGTCCCCTCGCAACTACACCGCAATGGCCCGCCGCCGACGGGAGATTTGCGCACGCAGACACAAGGGCTCACGTCGAAACCACCCCTAAAAATTCGAGAATGTTGATAGAAATGCCGTTCGCCCCTGCGACGGTCTTGCTCAAGCCGCAGAAACGAGACTGTTCGGCTAGGGTTGACGGGGCAAACGACCCAGCTCGCAAGCCCCATGGGGAAACATAACCAGGTGCAAAAAAAAAAACACCTGGAAAAAAAGCATCGCCCATGGATATCCGCGAAGCTGGACAGAACATCACTGAAAACTAACATCACAGTCCCCCACCGTGGACGGGTGTTACACACACGAAGATGCGAGTACCGACGCCCTTCACCAGCATGAGCACACGCGTCGTTCACCCAGCACACGAAGATAGTATGTCGCTAGACCAGCAAATGGTGCACGAAAACACATCCCCTTGGATGAACGACAAACCAGACGTCATTTTGAGGCCAATGCGATACTTACGTCGTTGAAGCAGAGGCACACATCCCCCCGGCAAACGGAAATGGTCCGACACAGGACCAGTAAACGCTAGCTCCCCAGATGAACGGCAAACCAGACGCGCACGAATAAGCCAAAACATGTGCGACACCTGCTTCGCTGAAGCAGAGGCACACTTTCCCCCGGCAACTAAATGGTCCGACGCAGGACCAGTAAACGGTAGCTCCCCCGGATGGACGACAAGCCAGGCGTACGTAATGAAGCCAACGCGATGCGAGGCCTGCTTCGCAGAAGCAGAGGCACACGTTCCAGGACCAGTAAACGATAGCCCACCCGGATGAACAGGATACCAGACGTGCATGAGGAAGACAACAATATGCGACACCTGCTCCACTGAAGCAGAGGCACACCACCTGCTCCGTTGAAGCAGAAGCACACGTTCCCCCGGCAATCGAATGGTCTGACGTAGGACCAGCAAACGGTAGCTCCCCCGGATGAACGACAAACAGGGCGTACGAGAGGGAGCCGATGCGATGCGACACCTGCTTTGGTGAAGCAGAGGCACTCGTTTGCTCAGCAAATGAAATAGGTCAGACGCAGGATCATCAAACTGTGCACGAAAATTCTCCCCCGGATGAGCGAGAAGCTAGAGGTGCCATGAGGAAGCACTGCCTGTAGACAGCGTCTTGTCAACGAAGGTTCCTAGCCGATAAGAAGCTCCCTGTTTAGTCACCCCTCCGAGGGACAGGCGGACAACTGAGCGAGAGCAGAGCCACTGGAGCCCCCTTACAGTGGGCACGCTCGACGCCCGCGAAAAAACGGCGGTCCTTGCGGGAACACGACTGACCGCGTCTTGCAAGGCGAAGCCAACGCACTGACGTGCCCGACGTCTGCGCGCATGTTATGGGGTGAGCAGCGACAGTATGTATGACGGCGCTTGGGTGGTTACCGCAGATAATTCCGACCGCCCGACATCAGACACGCGTGACGCAACCGGTCCCGGCCCTATCACCAACCAGTTGCGAGACGAGCAAGGTCACTTTCATCATGCAGTGCCAAACCTGCGGAGCACGCGATGAAAGCGTGTTTTATTCGCCCTCGGAACGGAGGATGTTTTTATGGTGAATATCGAACATATGTTGCGCTCTATCATTCCCACAAGAGGAGACACTGTGAACCACAAGCCCGAAATCGAGAACTTTTTTTTGTAAAAACGAAAATAATAACGCTGCCCTATCGCCACTACCAACGAAACAACCTAGTCCTTCAGCTGCAGCCACAGGCTCGAAACCGCAGACTCGATATTAGAGTGTCTAAGAAATTTTGCGTCCCATGGCGACCGCGAGGAGTAACGGCAAGAGTACGCCGTTACGCCACAAAACCACAGGTACCGCGCCCGGAAGCTTGAGCGCCGGGCGGCGCGGTGTGAGCAAAATTGGAAACACAGCGGCATACGTTGCATACGAGCAGTGGAGCATTTTCGTCCGCTGCGGTCGACACCTTTTGGGAACATAGCGGCATACGCTACATACGGACAGTGGAGCAATTTTGTCCCCTGCGGTTGACCATCTACACGTATCTGCGTCCGATATCCCTCAGACGTTGTGGCTGTCAGAAATCTCTTCCCAGACCAACTGCACTCTTTTTCTTGAATGCTGCTATTATCTCGGGGTATAGTAATGGGCAGGTTTTCACGAGTGTTGTACTGCTGTGACTATAGCCAGTAAACACCTATAATATGGACAACTCGATTTGCTGTACACGTAGCTGTTTGCGGAGCGAGTACCTGTACTAAATAGTACTGCCGTACGCGTATATGAAGAAGGGATTTCTCACGAGCCTGATACTTCGAGTGCACACTCGTATCGAGTACACACAACCGATTAACCCACGAGAGAGGCGCCCTGCTAGAATCTCAGCCTGAGAGACCGAGGGACCCAGAAAAATAAAGTAAAAAAAGGAAATGGCGGGTACGTACAATGAATTGGTGTGGACCACACCTTTGCTCAGATAACAAACTAGCTCCAGGCTTTGGGGGGGTTCCGTGAATTGTTACCACCTCTTGCCCTTCGATTTTTTTTTGGCATGGTTCTGTGATGAAGTTATGATGTTGTGTAAATTTGGAGGGAAAAATTCGTTCCTCTTGCGCGGGTTTCAATGATTACTATTAATAGTATATTCCGGTGGCTAATAATCGAAACACGAAAATCGGGGATGGTACCAAAAAATCCACGGAATTGAAAATGAGTCGGACAAAGCTGAAAATTTCATTCTATAGGGTAATGTTGGGGCGGGGATCACGAATCCAGTGTCGAAAATTGCCATTTTTTATTTGGTGCAAAGTTGTGGCAACTTTATGCCCGGCTTTGTTTTTCTTCGCCGCCGCCGCACAAAAAAAACACAAAAAATAAAACATTTGACAAGCTCCTGTAGGCATATATTTACGCAAACCCCCCGCAAATTTGAAACGCACGTTACCTACTGGACACCCTGCCCACTCTACCTTTTTTTACATACTGCCGAGGAAGGAATCCACATTCTGTGTAGCAGTAACCCATTACATCAAACAGGTGCTGCTCCTACTGGGGAACTTGATTTCCTTCTTTTTTTTTCCCATCGACCGCCGACCCCAGCATCTACCTCTACGGGGTCTGCCCCGGTATCCATGATAACCTTCTCCTCAACTACTCTCAGCTGAAGCTTCGGGACAAGAGCCAGGTACTTGGCGAAAACGAAACACTTATCGTAGTCACACACTCGGCAGGCCGAGCAAAAACAAGATGCCGAAGAGGTGTCTAGCAATGTCCGGTGCCCACTCCAATCAGCACCCCCCCTCACCCCCCTTGCTCGCTGAGCAAGGGCCTTGTCTTGTTGCTGGTGTAGTAACCATGGACGATTCTTCCTTCACCAAAATCAAGATCCACTGTGGCCAAGCTACTCTGCAGCTTGGATGTGCAGTTTGTGGTCAACGATAACCTTCTCAGCACGAACCGTCTCTACCCCCGACACAGAATCCCCGCTCTCCACGTCCCCCCCCCCCCCCCCCCCTCTTCTTCCTCCTCTTCGGATGACCCCCCCCCCCCCCCCCCACCTTCTCCCGTCCCGTGTACTCTTCTTCCAATTCCACCACACCTGACTCAACCTCCGACTAGAACTCTCCTGCTTCCTCTTCGTCCTCAGACGACGAACCGTACCCCTGATCCATGAAGTACATACTCTTCTTCAGCGGCCGTCCACTACGCCTTGGCCCACCCCTCTCCGCCACCGCTTCTTCAGAGGCTTCTCCCCCCCCCCCCCTCCTCCTGATCACTGAGACTCGCACTCCTCTGCCGCTTCCGACTGGTTCGCCTGGGTCGCCCACCCCCCCTCGCCCCCCGCAGCCCCCGCTCCCTCCGCACCCCCTCCCCCCCTCTCCCACGCAGAGCTCTATGGCACATACTCCCTTGCGACTTTCACGGTGAGCTCCGTCCCCTCCACCACTCCGTCGTCCACTCCCCTCGCTAACGACTAATCCTTGTTGACCACGTCCGGAACCTCTGCCTTTCTCCCGAGTCTGGTAGCGGTGGAGACGTTTGGTGTAGGCGTGTTGGCCCCGATGAAGACGTAGGTGTCTCGAGTACCTTTGATGCCCAGAAGATCCGGCTTCGGTTTGCGCCGGTGATCGGGTTGCCAAGTTGCTCCGAATTTTTCATAGCATTCTTCACAACGCCGCCGATGCCGTCGTGGAAACCTTTGAAATGAGAGGTGGCCGCGAAGTGGTGCTCGACGATGAAGCCGAACTCCCGTACACTGTTGGACAAAAAGCGGAAGTTGCGCTTGCCCTTGTACTGTTTGGCGCAGCCGTCCGCGAAGATGTGCATGCGCAGCACCCGGTTGTCCTCCAGAGCAGCGGCAGCAGCTGTGCACCCGTCCTCATCCTAGTAGTAGTCAGCGATCTGCTTCAGCGCATGGAGATGGAAGCCAAAGTCGCGGGCAGGGTTCGCGGAAGCAAACACCCATGTCTTGCTTAAGTGTACCATTTCACCGCCCTCCCATAGCTGCGGGCAGAAGTGCACGATGACCACCATGAGGGTAGTGGTATCGTGCCTCGCGCAGGTTAGGACGGCTTGGGGTTCGTGAGTATATTTTTCGACGAAGTCCGTCTCGATGACGATGTCGCCGTCCTTGAACATTCGCAAGCAAAGCCCGTGACAGTTTGTCCGCCGCTTGGCCTTTGCGTGATGCGCCGTGTACACCCTGCTGTGCTTCTTGAAGTTCGCCCAAAGGTCGCAGAGCTTTTGCCCTCCCTCTCAACCGATTGGTTGGTTAGCGTCGTCCCCCCGGGCCTCTCCAGGTCTTCATAGGGCATCCACTTCACCGGCTGCTTCGATGTCTCCAGCACCTTGCAGAACGGGATGCCCCCCTCCTTCCCGGACCCATAGACGTTGCAGTCGAAGGAAGCACACTCCGGCTTCCGCCCCATGAACTTCATGTCTTCCTCCGAGTCCCCCGCTCGCAGGTCCACCTTCGAGCAAGCGACGGCGTCCGATAAAGTCCCCAAGTGCTGCCGGTGCCCCTTCCATATCGCGTCTCCGTCAACGGCGCTACACCGTCGGCAATCGCATACCGGACGGTCCTCCAGCGTCATGTCCTTCAGCGCCTTCAGGTGCAAGACTTGCTGCGTGTGGATCTTGCACTCGCACTGACCTGTCTTCGGCGCAGTCAGGCACTTGCACCTCGTCGAGAGAAACCGGGTGCGGCCAGGGTCGTTGATGTCCTCGCCCTTCTTCGACTTCTAGATACGCTTGAAGTTGATGAACTCCGGCGACTCTAGGAACTTGGAGAACACTGTTTCGCCCCCCCGCCTCTACCATAAGCTGCCAGCAAGGGTGTGTGTCTGCAGTTGGACTCTTGGACTCCCGAAAGACGTGAGCAGAGTTCCCCGTCAGGCGCGTTACCGCATCGTTGTGCCAGAAGTCTTTCATGAGCTTTACCAGCTCCGGTGGGCTGGCGTCGCTCCTCGGGCGTCGGTCGCGATGCCAGTACGCTCCAACTTTCTTAGGGCGGGCTGCAGCGACTTCGCCCGCTGCCGCGCGGCCGAGAAGACAGTAGAGTAAACGCCTAGGATCTCGGCCTTGCGATAGCCCGGCACCGTTGACGGCCCCCCGTCCACGTCGTAGGCATGATCAGTAAAAATCATCTGAAAGGTTTGCCTCCCCTCGTTGGTTCCGCCAAACGCTACTGCGTCCTTGAGAGCTTCCCGCGATGCCGCTTGGAATTGCCGCGCTTTTTCCCGCTCCTGCTGCAGCTCCTGCCCTGCCGGCACCCCTTTCTCCCAGAAACGCCAACAGAGCTTGGGAAGTCATGCCTTTCATCGCGTTCACGAATGGTGCAGCGGTGTCTCTCCAGTCAGACGCTTGCAGCGGCTGTACGTACGTGACAGCACAGGAGACAGCGCGGGGGCAGGTATGTCGGCGGCAGACTCGAAGCGATACAACATGTGGCTGGGATTTTTTTTACAGCATGTTATTGCGACCGCGGTGTTATAATATGTCACGTGCAGTCGACAACAGCAGTAGTGGTGCAGCAGAACTGTGTAAATGGAACATCCACGAGCAAGTAAGACGTATCTACACCACGCATTTATAGCAGCATGATTAAATCGGCAGCTGCGTTCGCGGGGAATACACCAATAGAGCAGTAAGCAAAACATTCTATACTACTATTACCAGACGACACGAGTGCATTCATGTGCTATTGATACTGCTCTATCCGTACGAGGTACAGCCTTCTGCTGTCTGTTGTATACACACACTATTCTGCCCAGCAGTATCTTACCTCTGGCACAGCAGACGGTGTCGCATTGCTGTTGACAGTAACACGAGTCCTCGTTCCCGGGGGCTGCAAAGCTCGGATCGCCTCGATGACGGGGCAGGAGATCGCACTGTCGGCCCGGAGCTGGTCGCCCGTGCGTAGTACGCGCTTCTTCTCGGCGGCCGTACGCTTGCCCGCCATGATCTCGCCCGCCTTCCCGCGGGCCAACGTGGATAAAGCCACGTGCACAAAGCCTCTTCGTTCGGCTCCGAGTAGCTGGTGCTCTCTTTTCCTACTTTGCCCCTAGCCCTTGCGTCGATGAGGGTGGTGACAAGTCAAACACCTCGCGCGCGATGCGGAACCCATGTCTGTTTGACTATGTGCTGGTCCCTACCGGCATTCATGATGCGTGTACAGTGGCCTTTCACGGTAACCGCTGGGCCCTCTGGGGCATGGCCGCCCAACATACTTCAAGGCACCGTCCGGGCACGAGTTTTTTGTTTGACCAACTTTCTGAGTGACTCTACCCCCCCTAATTCGGCCAAGCGGGATCGATTGGCAAGGTGGCCACAAAAAAAAAAATCGGGAATGCGGCGAAAAAAAAAAAAATCGCTCCTTTGGGGAATTATTTTTTTTGGCCTGTTTTCTAACGTCGTTTTCGGGCGTTTAAAAGCGAACGGCAAAGTCGATTTTTCGATTTTTTCTCTTGAGTTCAGGAGAGAACATTCAGCTTTAGCGCGGCCCTATGTCCTTACACAGCCGACCTTTTTTACCCGACCGGCCTTCCTACCGGTCTTCTCGTAGGCTGTACTGTATACATAGTGTATGCGAGGTACGAGAAAGAGCCCCTCGGAACAAAAAAGCAAAAAACCCGCCTGATGAAAAAACTCAGCCTGTTATGTCCGGAGAACGAAGAACCTACTGTAGACATCCCGGTTGCGTATGAGAGGGTCGGCGCTGTCGTATACTCCTAGTAATAGGCAATAGATTAGCATGGCATGAATACGCAGTATTCCTTTCTCAAATAGGAGTCTAGCCTGGGGCAGTGTCACTACAGGTTTTAATATTTCTTACGCAACCGGCCTTCCTGGTACTGTACAAGAAGAGATCCTCAAGAATTTCCGCCTGATACTACCGGAGGCCGAAGAAATACTACATCAATAGCCTGACCGGTATCCTAGATACTGATCAAAGGGATGGCACTGCCGCAGACGTACTGGTATGCACGGCTGCTGTAGCACCCCGTAGAAGGAATGCATATGACACATACTCGGACCGTACCTGGAACCGGTATATCGGTAAGAACGTGTGACCGCGAGACCGCGTAGCCAGGGTGTGAGTATGCAACAAGCGTACCAGCAGCCGTCGACATGATATCCTACTCATTCGGTCGTCGATTCATAATACGAGTACAAGTCGGTGTAGTCTAGACTAGGTATTTGCTCAGCTCTTCGAGTGGTCGGTGCTCAGTTTTCCCAGCTGCGTGCTATTATCACACAACGGGCGCGCGTGCGGTGTCGTGGCATTTGATATCTGCCTATTTTTCTTGTTTATGTTAATAATTATGTTTGTGAATTAGTCGTACTTTTTTTCTAACATACCTCTTCATGCGAGCGATTTTGGGCAAAACGCTACCAGGTACGTAGTCGACACGGGAAGCCCGGCTGGACACATTGGTCGAGGTCCGGGCGCGATCCGTACACTCTGGAGCGCGTGGCGGGCGCTCAAAGTTTTTTTCCCGGTGGGCGTGGATAAGACGATTTCCCTGGTTTCAGTACGAGAGGCCTTGTTTCGTACGTACGTACCAGTATATCTGGTAATACTCTGTTGTCTGTTTTCTTCCTGGCGACTCTCATGAGCTGTGAGCACACAGTCCGGACATATTCCACAAGTGGTACACTTGTGGTCTCTCAAATGGATTAAGAAAACTTGTCTGTTTTGTCTGCAGAAAACTTGTCTGTCTGTCCGATCAGGATCCCTCAATGGTCACCTACGGACAAATTTATTTCGAAACGGCTACGCCCACGCCGCACGCATCAGGTCGAAGCTCTCGCGGAGGCGATCGTCATGGTCGAAACCATACGTCTTCGGGTGCCCCGTGTATGGAGTTAGCAGAGTTGACATCCAGCATCCGAATTGAGTGTGACCGGTCAAGCAACAGCGACTGCTCCCCCAAGGCCAGCGGAAAAAAAACTGTTCGTCAGTCTATTTCTATTTCAAGTGGAAAAAAATCATTTTTGTACTGTGCTGCAAGCAATAAGCGGCACGCCAATAGCAATGGTCACGGACGGACGATGTTTTTCGAAACGGCTACGCCCCTGCCGCACGCATCAGGTCGGAGCCCTCGCGGAGGCTCCCTCCCTCTTTCCATCCCTCCCTTGCCCCCTCCCTCGCTCCCACCCTCCCTGTCTTCCTCCCTCCTAGGCCCTGCCGGCAGCCCCCATCCTGGTGCCTGGTAGGTACTCTGACCTTTAAAACGATAGTGCGGTCTTAAACAGTGATGGCAGTTAGGGGAGTATACTCTACTGCTGTGTTACGAGCGATAGTAATTTTTACTCGCCGAGTTTTTACTTCCATATAAAAGTTAAACCCTTTAGAGCTGCAGTCCCGTTTTGGGGACAAACTACTTGAAATTTGACTGGTTTGTTCCCAAAACGGGACTGCTGTGGTACAAGCAAAAAATAATTTTTACTCGCCGAGTTGTTACTTCTAAATAAAAAGTTAAACCGTTTAGAACCGCAGTCCCGTTTTGGGGACATAAATTTGAGCGGTTTGTCCCCAAAACGGGACGGCTGTAATACGAGCGATAGTAATTGTTACTCGCCGAGTTTTAATGTCTAAATGTGCGTTCGGACCGCCACTTGCCCGTCTTCGTTTTCCTTATAATGCCGTATTTTTAAAGCTTCATGATACGTACCGTGACAACACCGTTTTCGAAGCTCGTAAATTATTTCGGTATGAACACCATTTCGAAATTTCGTAAATCCTTTCGGTCTTTATCCCGTATATTTTTCAGTACGGTGAAGGTCCCACTTGACCCTTTTAGGACTGCAGTCCCGTTTTGGGGACAAAGTACTTGGAATTTGAATGGTTTGTCCCCCAAATGGGACTGCAGTCCTGAAAGTGCGGTTTCATTGAGTGCGGGGCCCCACGTAATAGTGCGGTGAAAATATCTAGACACAACTTCATCCCACTTAAGTGCGGCTGCCGCACTCAATTGGGTTAAAGGCGGTGGGGGAGCGGCTGCCGCACTCAGGTGGAACCGGTCCCGTTCTAGCCGTTACCTGGTACCCGGGGGGGATGGAGGCGGTCTGCCCAACAGACTGACGCCTGGGTATGGCCATCATCGTCATGATGCGCTCCCTTCTTTGGGACCCAAGCAACTAGCATGGTGCCCCCCGGGCAACTTTGCGTGTCTGTATGCACCAGTGCCCGCCTTTCGTATTGTCTTTCCCCCCCGCCCCTTTTTGTCGCTTTTTTGTCCCTTTTTTTCCTTTTCTTTTTTTCCCTCTTTTCTTTCTTCCCGTTTGCCCCTCTTTGTGTCTCTGTCTCTATCTTCCTTTTTTCTTTTCGCTATCTGCTTTTTCTTTTCGCTTTGCTTCGTCTACCTTCTTGTTTTTGGTCTATTGTTACGTATGCTATGCCGGCGTCCTCGGTGGCTTGGTGGGTGGTCCGCGTGCCTATCAAGATCATTTTCGTGGGTTCAAATCTCACCGAGTGCATGCTCGTAGGGACTTTTTCTTGCGTAAAAAATTGATAAGCGGAAAGCGCGAGAGCGTGAGTTAGCTACGTTCGATGGAAATCGACGAGCAGTGGGAATGCTGAGCCCTATGCGCGATAAAAAAATAAAGGCACGTACCGGGGGGGAGAAGGGACGACACCTGTGACCACGGCTTGTTCAGAAGATCGTCGAGGGTAAAACCTCCTACGAGTAGGCTGGAAAGTTAAAGCGATGATGAAAAAAAAAGAAAAAAGTGAGCACAGTAGACAGTGCAATGCCATATGCCATCCTACTGGATATGACAAGCACGACATACACATTCTATGAGAGAGAAAAAGCAAGAATCAGGAAAGAAAATACACCAGAGAATACGCAGATTTTCGCGGATTTTCAGCGCGAGGGGGTGTTAGGCAGAGACCGAAAGATATGCGGTGTTCCAACTTCTCAAACAAACCCGACCACTACAACAAATGGTTACGAGTACCCACACTTGTGGAATAAGCACGCCAACCCCGTTCCTTGGCCATGCAATAAGAATACCAGGTACACAACAGACAACATGCACAGATCCCATCGATACAACGCTGCCGCCCACACGCCGTGCGTGTGCGACACACCCATATGCGCAGTATTGCTGTGGCTGGTTGTATTTATCTGAGCCTGCCGTCCGTATTCCACATCTGCCTTACCAGGTACCAGAGTTTTTTTCATGCGGGTGACGTATCTACCTGTATCAGCATCCTCACGCTTCTCTTTGCTGCTTCTTCTGAGTATTACTGTGTGTGATCCAACATTGCCACTGCTCCAGCTGTGCTCAGCAGTGCCACAACAGCAGCAGCAGGCCTACTATGCGCATGTGGCAAATCCGCGCTGTACTTTCAGTACTACAGTGTTGTTTGTTGTTGTCATCGGCATTGGCCTATGCACGTACCTGCTGCAGTGTGTGACCGGCATGTTTTGCTCCGTACCGATCATCCCCGGATCGTGTACGTTCGTCGACTCCACTACAACAAGTCGCTCGTACAAGTATCGTGTGCGGCAGCATTCGTACAAAACACATTTGCAGTTTCTGACCGCTGTGTGTCCTACACTGCTTATCGATAGATCTTATCAACAAAGCCAGCTGAAAGGGCAGTAGTACACGTTCCTTTGTCGCAGTACGCGTATCTTCTGCTGTCGTGTCATACCACATGGCCTTTACAGCAGTACTGCTGTACATGCAGCTGTACCTGTAGAAGCTACTCTAAGAGGTGCTGCAATGTGTTTTGGATTGCGTGAAAAACACGTACTATGCACATGTGGCAGATCCGCGCTGTAGTCTCAGCACTACAACAGTAGTGTTTGTTGCCGTCATCGGCATTGGCCTCTGCGCGTACCTGCTGCAGTGTGTATTTGTACCAGCTTCTCTAAGAGATCCAGCAATGTGTTTTAGATTGCGTAAAAAACAGTTGTATGAGTACTGCTGTAGCGTGGATGACAATATGCGCTTGGCAATATTTTCGTTACGGAGGTTCGACTCGCACGATCCTCGCTTTTTTTCTTTTCAACTTTTGAATTGTTTTGTACCCGTACATCCACCTTGCTTTTCTGACCTATTATTACACGTACGTATGCATTCATACCTAAACCTTTCACAGTTGCTCCCAATACTTGGGAGTGAAGCAAAATATGTTCGAGAAAGTACCGTAGGTACTTCATGCACTCGCAGTGTTTCGGGTTTGAACTGCAGCAGATACTGCGAGTACTCGCAGTATTTCGAGGTTCTGTACTACTACGGATACTACTCTGCGGATAATTTCGGGCTCACACTATTCCGGGATTCACTACTGCTGATGCTGTGGATACTCCCTGTTGTGCTTCAAGTATCTCGGCGTTCTGTACTGCGGGTACTACAAATACTCTGAGTATTTCGTCCGTTGGTATAGTGTTGGTACTGCGAGTACTCGCGGTACCGAAATACTCTCATTAGATATGCCCAGTATACTTGGAGTATGACGTATACTTCGACCGTCTGTGCACGTGTCGACAATTAGCATGCCCCCTGTTCGGCACAAAACGCTCACAGATGGTCACACGAGTGTGTGCACCGTGCCGACAATTCTCAGGCCTATTGTTCGGCACAAACACTCACAGATAGTCCCACGAGTGGGAATTTGAGCAAATTACTTTCGCTGGGGACAACAGAGTACTTAGAACACTGGCAGTATTTCGTGGGCATGTACTTCGAGTACTCTCAGTATCTCGAGGTTCTGTGGTGCGGATATGGCCTGTACTCCAAGTATTTTGTGTTTGGATAGTACGGGTACATATTTGCCTGTGCTCTCGGGGTTCCGTACTGCTCATACTTTCAGTAGTCTCAGTAGTTGGGCCTTCTCAGTATTAGCAATATGTGGGCCTTCTCAGTACTCGCAATATTTTGGTCGCCAGTACTCCGATACTCTCAGTACTCGGACTACGAATTATTCTCGAGCATCCACTGTATCTGTGAAACCTTTCTTTTAGCCTGAGCGCCAAGAAACACTTATTTTGCGGTAATTTTGTATGTTCTGGATTTTACTCAGCCGGTCACAAAGTATCATGTCGCAACCTCGATCTCACGCAATTTTTTATACTCCCGTTTACGCCGCAAAAATTGAATTGATCGCCGCGAGTTATCTGTTTAGGATCAATATCCACTTACCGGTATACCCTCTTTTACACCAGGTATTATTGTAGTAATGATCCCACACTATTCCACAAACAGCAGTATGCAGTCTGTTCTGAAACAAAACGTGTATGTTGTTCACATTGATGATGGGTGGATGCAGTTGATTCTAAACAGGTGTACAGGTATTTTAAACGAGTATTATTTGGTTCTTGCGCCACTCCCCTAGGCACCTGCCGGAGGGTAGCCCGCTATACTTTCTTGTTGTGTCGCCGGCAGCAATAACGTATCACGAATAATTTTGTTGCCGTCATATTATACGAGCACGTATCGACCGCGGCTACAAGAGGGAAGAACAGAATAACACGCCGAGAGAGATTCGTAGAGAGAAAGCGAGAATCAGCACCCCACGCTCCGCACCATCAAAGATCACACGACCAGGTAGAGAGAAAGGGCAATTTCTCGACCTTGTAAGCCAGCTATAGCTAGCGCGTATCCCCGGCCTTTGACATTGGGAACAACGTTCATACATACGTACATGGTTTCCCTCCGGGAGGTGCCGTGGGGAGTGGCGCAAGAACAAAAGAATGCTCGTATGACATACATGCACACCTGTTTACAACTATTGATAACTGCATCCACCCATCATTACCGTGAAGAACACACGTACTTTTGAGGACAGACTATATACTGCTGTTTATGGAAATAGTGTGGGATCATTACTACTACAATAATAAAAAGAGGGTACCGGTAAGTGGATATATAGACATAGATACGATATTGTTAACCCTCTGCCCTCAGCGCTCCTCAGCGTTTTTTAGACGCATTTTTTGCGTTGTTCGTGATAGCGCGAGATGAGGTTCACCTCACGGGACGAAACTGCTTCCTCGTGATCCCCGACCCCGACTGTGTCGGGGGCGGCCTCGGGCGTGCTTGCGCCGTGCTCTGGCTGCCGGCTGGCCGGGTGTGAGTACGCCAGCTGTGAGTTGGGCCAGTTGAGTGGTCGATACTTGATTTATGACAGTCTCCATGCCCTGGCTGCCGGCTGGCTGGGTGTGAATGCGTCAGCGGTGAGTTGGATCAGTTGAGTGGCCGAAACGTGATTTATAACAATCTCGCAGCCAAAGAATTTGGTTGACGGCCTATCTATGCCCCGTCAGGCTTACTCTTGTCCCGTCAAACCCTTTCCTCACATAAAACGTTTTTACCGTTGGGATATCCTTGACAGCTGTGACCGGATTTGTCGTGCTCGTTTCTTGCAGAATTTTTTTGTGAAAACGTCAGCTGTGAGTTGGACCAGTAGAGTGGTCGATACTTGATTTATAACAGTCTCGTGGTCAAAGATCTTGGTTGATGACCTACCTTTGCCTCGTCAGGCCTACCTTTGGCCCGTTTAGCCTTCTTCTGAAATAAAATAGTTTTGAGCACTGGGATATCGTTGGCGGCTGTCCGTCCAGGGGCAAATGTGCCGTCAGCAGATATCTATGCTCACTCGTGACGGTAAAAATATTATGTTCTCGATGCCAGAACCCAGATTGGACCTCTTCTCCTTTGGCCGAAACGGGAGAGCCTGCATCCTCTGCGGCTTTCGACAGCTCATGGCGGCAAGAGTGGGGGGAATATGGGCTGGGGTGGCCGGTCTCATGCTCCGCCGTTGCTTGTGTGTTGAGGGTTGGGCGTTCCAGAAACGAGTGTCGAAATTCCGAATCGGGCTAATTTACATGTGAAAGCACGAGGTTTGCTCAGAACTGTTGAGATTCGTAGGCTAGCATATGGTCACGAAACGAACGTCACGAGCCTCTTCGGCTGCTGTGCACGTCGGGCGGCTAGACTCCGTGATGCAGAGAGAACGGATTCTTTGGTGTCAACCGAATCGAACGAGTCTACGCCACGGGAGGAGCGGTGCGGTGGTGGAGGTACAAACGGTGTCTACGAAAACAATTTTGTACACGACAGCACTACTAGCAGGCAACAAACAGCGTCACATGCATCGCGGAGTGTTGGTTGTGTTGTGAAGACGTTGTATTCTTATGTAACTGCCAAGAAAAAAAAGAAGATATTACCAGTACATGTATGCCTGTGTGCGCGCGTTACGCTTACCCTGCAACATGTTTCGTTGCTGAGCCTCGAGCGTATGATTGTGGTTTTCTTCGTCGTGCTTCCTGCTGTAGAGACGGCCTCTGCCACGCTCGCGCAGTGCCCAAACGGGGCGCGAGAAACATCTTAAATACGCCCGTCAGCTGTGAGTTGTACCAAATGAGTGGTCGATGCTGAGTTCGACGAGTAGATAGAGTGATCGATACCCAGTTTTGAAAGCTACCAGTACGTTATTTATTACAGATTTCGGTTTACGACCTATCTTTGGCCCGTCAGGACTGCCTTTGGCCCGTCAAACCGTCGTTTAAAATACTGTAGTTCATGGCATTAGCATGTCCAATTTTGCAAGCTACCAGTACGTGATTTATCACAGTCTCTGTGAGTTGTACCAAATGAGTGGTCGATACTGATTTTCGTGGACCAGTCGAGTGGTGGATACTGAGTTCGACGGCTTGAGGGATCGATACCCAATTTTGCAAGCTACCAGTACGTGATTTAGCACAGCCTCGTGGCCAAAGATATTGGTTGATGGCCTACCTTTGCCTCTTTAGGCCTACCTTTCACCCGTCAAACCGTGTTTGAAAATGCTGTAAGTTAATTGCATTGGGATGTCCGTTTATCTTTCGGGCTGATGCCTGATGTTTCCAGTCACTTTCGGGCATGCGAGATAGTTTGCCCTGCCCAAAAATAGAAAATAATTAATTACTTTTCTTGATTTCGATCTTCTCCACACAAGAGGTTATAATTATTAAATTGTCATTTGTGGTGGGTTAGGAATCCCTGAACGATACATTTAATTACTATCCACGACTTTCCGGAACGACCAACGCCCTTATCATCAAATTACCATCAACGACTTCCCAGAACGACCAACGCACTTATTATCAAAATACTATATATCCACGACTTTCCGGAACGACCAACGCACTTCATCGTCTTGATTTCGATATCCTCCCTGAAAAGGTTTTAATTATCGTTTACGGCAGGTTAGGTGCAATTTGATGCATCATTCAGAGATTCCTAACCCGCCGCAAACGACAATTATAACTTATTTTGGGAAGGAGATCGAAATACAATATATATATGTACTTATTTTTTATTTCCGGGGAGGAGACATTGTGCTCTCTCTCGTAAGCTCGGTCAGGCTGATGCCTGATGTTTCCAGTTAGTTCGGGCATGCCGAAAAAAATAGCCTCTCTACCGCAAGCTGCAAAAAAAAAATCGGTATAAACGAGAATGTGTGCGGCTTGCGCAGTGCCCAGACGGGGCGCGCTGCCTTGCCGTGCTCGTCACTTTTTTTGCAGTTCCTCTCGTGATTTCTGTTTCTACAGCAGCACAGTCCTGTGTGTGATGTGATAAATAATTACATGACGACTGCCAGGTATCGGTATACGAAGTAGTGTTGAGTATGGCCTTCCAGCATACCTGGCAGGTATATGTTGAGCGTTGTTATGTTGCAGTGTAAACAAAGCAGTCATCCATCGAGCCGAGTACGTGCATGATACAGCAGGTTGCTTCATCTGCTACACACGCTCCGATCAGACTGTCGTTAAATTATAGTGTTGTACGCGTTCAGGTTTTGACTTGGCAAGAATGGTGGTATTTCTGTTTCGAGTGGACCGACGAGGAAGCCGCCGTCGTCCCGTGATATATTGAAACAATTAGTGTACGCATTCTGAGTGTTGCGCTGCAGTATGGGTAGATCCGTCGCATCAGGTACTTGCGGCACAACAGGGAGTATCCACAGCAGCAGCAGCGAATCCCGAATTTGTGTGAGCCCGGAAATATCCGCAGAGTAGTATCCGTGGTAGTATAAAACCTCGAAATACTGCGAGTACTCGCAATATCTGCTGCAGTACAAACTCGAAATACTGACATAGTTTGCTTCACTCCCAAGTGCTGCGAGCAACTGTGAAAGGTTTAGGCATAAACGCACGCCACACGTAAGCGCGCCCAAACTCCGTGTCCTTGCGTAAAAACACATAACTTGTATTGTATCATACGTACGTGTAAATAGTAGGCTAGAAAAGCAGGGTGGATGTACTGGTACAAAATAACTCAAAAGTTGAAAAGAAAAAAGCGAGGACCGCGCGAGTCGAACCTCCGTAACGAAAATATTGCCAAGCGCACATTGTCATCCACGCTACAACAGTACTTATAACACATTGCTGGATTTCTTAAAGTAATTTGTACAAATACGCACCACAACAGGTACGCGCATAGGCCAATGCCGATGACGGCAACAAACACTACTGTTGGAGTACTGAGAGTACAGCGCGGATCTGCCACATGCGCATAGTCCGTGTTTTTGACGCAATCCAAAACACATTGCAGCATCTCTCAAGGTAGCTTGTAAAGGTGTATCTGCATGTACTGCTGTAAATGCCATGTGATATGACATGACAGCAGAAGATACACGTACTGCAACAAAGGAATGTGTACTGCCCTTTCAGCTGGCTTTGTTAATATGATCTATCGGCCAGGAGTGTAGGACACACAGCAGTCAGGAACTGCAAAGGTGTCTTGTACGAATGCTGCTGTACACGATGCTTGTACGAACGACTTGTTGTGCTGGACTCGACGAACGTGCACGATCCGGGGATGATCGGTACGGAGCAAAACATGCCGGTCACACACTGCAGCAGGTACGTGCATAGGCCCATGCCGATGGCAACAGCAAACGCTGTTGTAGCACTGAGAGTACCGCGCGGATCTGCCACATCCACATAGTAAGCTGCCTGCTGCTGCTGTTGTGGCACTGTGCTGAGCACAGCTGGAGCAGTGGCAATGTTGGATCACACACAGCATAATACGAAAAGAAGCAGCAGGGAGATGATGATACAGGTGAGCCAGCCTGGGTATGTACGTATGAAAAAATCTGGTACCTGGTAAGGCAGACGGTGGAATACGGACGGCAGGCTCCGATAAACACAACCAGTCACAGCGATACTGCGCGTATGGGTGAGTCGCACACGCACGGCGTGTGGGCGGTGGCGTTATAACGATGGGATCTGTGCGTGTTGTCCGTTGTATACCTGGTATATGTCCGGACTGTGTGCTCATAGCTCATGACAGCCTAGGGAAGAGAACAGATAACATGATTATACCGGTACGTACGTACAAAAAAAGGCCTCTCGTACTGAAACCAGGGAAGTCGTCACATCAACTCCTGCCGAAGAAAAAACTTTGAGGGGCCCGTCACGCGCTCCAGAGTGCACGGATCGCGCCCGGACCTCGACCAACATGTCCGGCCGGGCTTCCCGTGTCGACTACTTAGCGTTTTGCCCAAAATCGCTCGTACGAAGATATCTGTTCGAAAAAGTACGAAAAATTCACATATATAACTATTAATATTAATATTTTATTGTTTTGCTACTCGTACTTGACTTGCACGGAGGTTCGGAACGTTTGGGCGTTACTGCACGCGACGCCGCCATCGGACGCATGACTACGCCCGCAAACCTCTCGGGGTGCTAGGGTCGAGGATAAGATCGTCGCTCCTTTTTGTTCGTTCGATACACTGGCTGTGCAAGTTGCTCGAGTCATGGACATCTCCTGTTAAATTGATGTACGCAAGACTTCGAAGTGCAGGGATTTGCCACGAATTACCGATACGGTTTGAGACAAACGTTGATTCGTACGCGTATGAGACTCGCAGGAGGCTCCAGCCATCGAGCCATCGCCCCACAAGCATGATCGCGAACGTCGGAGACCGGCAAACACGCTCCCTAGCGTAAAAGGATATACTGACCTTGGTGGTTCACTGCAGCTGTATCAACGTGTGCGGTCGTGAGATCCGTGAAAGGTTCGCCTCACACGCGATCCTTCCTCAGGAGAACTCGAACGTCTGGCTGGTTAAATTTCCGTCGACCCAGCATTTAGTACCTCGAGCTAAGTAGTATGTGGCGCTGATGCTGCCTAGCTCCAAAGCAAAGCTAAACCAGTCTTTCCCACACCTCGGACTTGCCTTGACCCTGCCTCGATGCGTCCTCTTGATTGCGAGTCAACGAGTCAACTGCTACAGTAGAGCTGGTCCCAGGTGCACGTACGGACTACGGGTACAACAACCCGTGTTGATCTGATTGGGCAACTTCTCCCGTACATGCAAAACGCATTTTTTCTCGTACCTCGATAATACTCAGCTTCAAGTATGACCTGCTTGAGTGTTGATTTCGTCTCCCGGAATTCGGAAAATCAATAATTACCTCTATGATGGGTACGAATTAATTAACTTGAAATTTATGTCGTGCATTTTTTCTAAAAGTAGGAAATATGTCAGCTGTGAGTTCGATTTTCCAAGAAAATATCAACAATGATGAAATATTTTCCTCGCGATCCTCGTGTGAAGTGTGCTTTCGTGTGCCCGAAGACGGAAAATATATAATCACCTCTATTTTTAGTACGAAATAATCAAATTGAAATTCAGCTCCATTTATTTTATTGTTCCGGTCATTTTAATACGAGTATCTTATTAATAGTATCGTAGCTCACCACGGATGACGAGTATACTTGTCGTACTCGCTCAGGTGAACATTATTTGCTGGTGAATTGGATTTGTTTCGGCTTTGTACTATTCCTTTTGTTTGTTTGGTACGTGCGTGCAAGGAATGTAATTGTGGTGTATCTGTTACGTTACAGCAATACGTACAGTAGTATGTTTCATATCATGCAAACATTAACACCGCACCGCTGTCTACCCACTCGTATATCGTACCAGAGGCTATGATGGAACGCTACCACAGCTGCTACCTGGTTGTAGGTACAGCAGTGCATGATGCTGTTGTATTGCTGTATGCGTAACCAGTCATTTTTTATGTCTCTATTGCTGTAAATAATCACGAGGGGGGGTTGTGATGGCTTCATTCTACAGCAACAAACAGTATGGCGCACTATGTTTCTATACTGGTGTCCGTAACCAGTTTAAGATGGACTCGATCTACAGCAGCATTGCATGATGATACTGCTGTGTGTAACCAGTTAGTGATGGCCTGATCCTACAGCAGTGCATGATGTGTTAGACTGCTGTGCACTCGTAATAATGTTTTTGGATTGAATGATGTGCTGGATAACCACTGTTTAATTTGTGGGTGCATGCTTCCCGTGCTGCTGTGTGTACGCAGCCGCTGTTTGATCATTTTTTTAAATATAACTAGCGGTACCGCCACGGCTCCGCCCGAGGCGCTAGCCCTGCGTTGCCCATAGTAGTTTGGGAGCACACGTTATTAATAGTACTCTTAGTGTTGTGCGTCATGTAATACTCTGAACACAAATGTAAGAACCACCATACGGCGTGGTCTCGAACCCGGGGAATGTCCGTTTTCGTCTGTATGTTCCTGGAGTTGTACATGTATGGAAATATGTCTGAACCAGGGATGGAGCCTTATAATCCTCGGGTGCAACGGGACATCATGAATCCCAGTCGAACCTGAAATCAACCAGTTGCGTTGGGGTTTCCGCACCTCACGAGGCGGTATCGGCACGGGGGATGTCCGTTTTTGCCCTCGGGTTGTTGAGGTTGTAATAAATTATATAGAAGGATTTCTGATCCGGGACAGCAAGTATTCATCCCGGATACGGCGGGACCCCGACGTTGTGCCGGGGGGCAACTTTCGCCCCGTGCTGGCTCTGAGCCCCACCCCTATGGGCTATGACGGTAAAAAAAGGGATGGGGGGAGCATGGGTAGAAATATCCCACATGCTCCAACGAATTGAGGTGATTTAAATACCTATGATGTAGCTCTAATCAAGAGCTTTCGAATGTGGCTATATTCACGGCGAGTTTCCAACACTATACTTTATATAGCGCTCGTGGTGGCGTCGCAGCAGAGAGCACATCAGTGAAACAAGGCAATTTTCTAGTAGTGGGGCCTGAGGGAGGCGAAAAAAGAGGAGAGGGAAACATTTCCAAGGCTTGCGCAGGCATTCTCGATGCGGGTCGCTCAAGTTTTCGAGTTTTGTGTTGTTGCCCATGCCACATGTGCTCTCTGCTGCGACGCCACCACGAGAGCGCTGTGGTTGGAACCTCGCCATGAAAATAGCCACATTCGAAAGATCTTGACAATATGTAGAGCTACATCATAGGCATTTAAATCACCTCGATTCGTCGGAGCATGCGGGATATTTGGTTTTCATATTTATGCCCCGACGGTCCTTACAATGCCGTCACGCTCTTCCCAAAGCCCCTCCCTCGTCTCTTCTCGCCAATCGACGTTCGAATTTGGGGGAGTAGGCGCTCTCTCTCCACGACAATAACAAACAGCTGCTGCAATAACAGCAGCAACGACATAATAGCTAGTCCCTGTGATAGTACGATCCAACAGATGTATATGCTGGCTGTCGGGGTGTCGAGGTGGCTCCGACTCTCGTTTACACGTTTGGATTTTTTTGTTCTCGATCGCAAGTAAGTGCTTGTCAAGCTTTGTCATTGCACTCTTCTTCCTCTACAGCCAAAGACTCCAAGCAGAAAGGCATGTTCTGGCGAAAGTTGGAGGACCTGGTTGAGCAGATTCCTGCTAAAGAGTGTTTGTTTGTGCTTATTGATGCCAATGGGCGAACTGGGGGGAGGATAGAAGGGTGCGGTGATGATGAATGTAGGGTGCTCGGAGCATACGAACGAGATGTTCGTAGTGATAACGGCAAACGGCTTTTGTCGTTCGCTACCAGTTGCAAGCTAGCGCTCACCAACACATTTTTCAGCACGCGCAAGGGCGGAATATCGCATACATACAACGGCACCAGCCTGAATGATCGTAAGCGAATCGACTACATCCTAACTCGTCAAGTCCACCGACCTAGAGTACATAATGTTACGGTCGTCCCACAGCCCCCACCACCTGCTAAGGCTGATTCAGACCATAACATCGTGTACATCAAGGCCCGACTTAGTGGTCACTTTTCGTCTAACCGAAGATTGCTGAAACCCCCAAAACGCCGAGAATTCGACAGGCAGCTTTTCTTATCCGATGGGGAGCGTCGACACCGAATAGTCGAGAGGGTCGTTTCCACTCTTAACCAACCCACCCAGCCTCGTAACACGTCTGGCATGGTTGAGTTTTTCACCACAACTGTCATGAATGCTGTTGAGAAAGAGGTGCCACCTCCACCACGTCGCCACCACCGAAACGGTTGGTGTGAGACCCCCGAAACGGTGGCCGCTTTCAAAGTAGCATGGACAGCGAGGGAGGATGCGAGACAGCTCTTGCGTGTCTACCCCCGAGATAGTACAGCGTGGAAGAAGTTGAGATCCGCCTGTGCGAATCTGCAGGAAGTGGTCGCCGCAGGAGTCAATGCGTATTTTGAAGAGTACCTCGCTGAAACCGAGAAATTCCTCGCGAGTTCCGATCAACGAGGGTTCTACAAGCACCTGAAGAGTACGGTAGGGTTGCAAGGTACGAAAGCGAGGAGTGAACAGTTTATCATGGACGAGGATGGCACGCTGTTGCGGGATCAAGCGCGAATTCGTGAAAGATGGGCGGGGCACTACCACAAACTATTGAACACGAAATCGCTGAAACTTGACCCCACGATCATCGACCTAGTGCCACCACGACCGCTGAAACTATCCCTTGGAAATGAACCATCCATTGACGAGATGATGGAAGCAGTGAAGGGTATGCCAAACTGGAAAGCCGTTGGACCAGATGGTCTCCCGGTCGAAGTACTGAAACTTGACCACCCCGCTTTCGTGCAGTATTTTCACAGTATCCTTGTTAACGTTTGGGTAACGGGAGAAGTCCCCCAGCAATGGAAAGATGCGATCATAAAAACCCTTCATAAAAAGAAGGATAGAACTGATTGCAACAACTACAGAGGTATTTCGCTTGTTGCTCACGCAGGCAAGGTGTTGCTGAAAATCGTTGCGTCCCGTCTAAGCAGCTACTGCGAGACCGAGCATATACTCCCTGAAGAACAGTGCGGCTTCCGCCCCGCACGATCAACAGTCGATATGCTGTTTGTCGTGCGCCGGTTGCAGCAGCTCGGGCGGCAGAAGAAAATCCCCCTGTACATGTGCTTCATCGACTTGCAGAAAGCGTACGACTCTGTCGACCGAGAACTGTTGTGGGAGGTACTCACACGCCTTGGTGTACCAACCAAGATGCTCACAATCATTCGCAATTTTCACGAAGGCATGCGGGCTCGCGTTCGTGCGGATGACGGTGAACACTCGGACTAGTTCAATGTAACCCAGGGACTGCGGCAAGGCTGCGTACTATCGCCGTTACTGTTCAACGTGTTCTTCGCCGCTGCGATACACATCGTGCTGGTACGCCTCAGCAAAGACGAATGCATCGTAAGGGATTTGGTTCATCTCGAAGAGGACAGGGTTGTCGGAAAAGAGGAACCGTTGGCATGCGTGCAAAGGGCTGTGTGGGGCATGTTGTATGCAGACGACGCAGGGATAGTCTCAAGGTCGGCGGAAGGCCTTGCAAGAATGATGGCAGCCATCGTGACTGTCTTCGAAGCAGTAGGTCTCACGGTATCCGAGAAGAAGACAGAGACGATGCTCCTACGAACACCGGATCAGACGTTTACCACCTCACCGCTCGCGATCGAAGCTGCAGGCCAAAAGTATAAACAGACGACCCAGTTTTTGTACCTAGGAGGCATTATCCACGAGAACGCTGACCTCTCCTTCGAAATCGAGCGACGAATCCGTCCGATGCGGGCATGCCTCAAACGGTATGGTCCGGAACTGTACGATAGGACGAACGCACCGCTTAGTCTGAAAGTCCGGATGCTGAAGGCCGAGGTGATTGAGACCTTGCTGTACGGTTGCGTGACGTGGACCCTCAATGCGGACCACTTCGCCAAGCTTCGATCAGCCCACCACGAAGTCCTTCTGCGAGTCATTGGCTTCCAGCGCCGACTACGCACCGACCACACCACCCTCTCGTATGCGAAGGCGCTCAGGATAACACGATGCGAAAGTATCGAAACGACCATCCGTAAACGGCGACTCTTCTTTGCGGGGGGGGCTGTGGTGCGGCAACACGAGGGGCGATTGCCCAGTCGGTTGATGTTCGGGACGATCGCTGGTGGGGGGAGCCCGAAATCAGGCGGGCAGCCCAAGACTTGGCCTAGGGCAATTGCTGAGGACCTTAGAGTGTTCAAAGCCACCGAGGGATCAACGGAAGACTCCCCCTTAGTCGTTGGAGTTGGGACCGCACTGTGGCCCACTGCAGCAAAACAGACGGGAAAGTGGTACCGGGGAATGCTCGAAGCAGCTGAACAGTTCATGGGCAGGTGGCACGAGGCTGAGGCAACGCTGAGTAGACAGCGCCGTGCATCCGCTGCAGGTAGTGTTAGAGGGAATGGGGGGAGGGGTAACAGCAGGTGGGGTAGAAGGAACACCGTACAAGTGTATGGGGGCAGGGGGGGGAATAGGAGGAGTAGAAGGGAAACCGCGGTAGAAGAGAGTAGCAGAGAGACCGCAGATAGGGTAGCAAGGTACCAGGCCGACTAATAGGTTGGACTTTTCTTTGCTACTCGTACCGCCAACTGCTGCGGCCGTTCAGTATGCATTTTGATTTTTTTTCCCTTCTTATCCTTATGAAAGAAGTACTACATAGTGGGTGGGTGACGAGCGTATTTTGGCCCACTCACTATTGCTCTTTTTACTTAGTTAAGTGTTCACCGGGATGCATAGTCCCCTTTTTCCTTCTCGTATCTTTCCCCTTGCACGTCCCTTTTGGCTCATGCTCGGGGTAAGTATGTATGTGTCTGAGCTTATTTATTTATTTGGGATTCTTCCCCTTTCCTTTTTCTTTTTCTTGTTCTTTTTCGGTTTGGTTTTTTCGTTGCTTCTCTTTCTTTATGGTGTATTTTGGTTGCTGGCGTATGTATGTATGTTGTGTCGGCCGCACCTAGTGCGAAGGCATGGTATTACGTAGGCTATTAATGCATCACGGTGTGTTATCTCTGTGTCGTAGTCTGTGACCACAGAGCTCGTATCTTTCTAGGGTGAAGAATCAGCACGGACACTGGGCTTGCTGGATGTCGACGAGTAGAAGAACGGTTTAATGTGAAGAACACACACACACACACAGCAGCTGCTGCTGTGATCTGTGTCTCCGGTCTCGGGGTTGTCCGGTGGCATCACACGATTGTGGGCGGCGTGCTTTCTGCGTGTCGCAGTTGCTAGAGCTGCTTGCTGCGCGGTCGTCAGAGGCTTCCTCCATCGAGCAGAGTTTCTATCTGTCGTGAGGCGCTTCTCCTGCAGACACTGCTGCTGTGGCAGGTGTGCCGTGCTGCGATCGGCGGCGGAATTAACGGCTGTCTATGTCTTCAAGTCATCATCCAATCAGCGTACGAATTTTGTCACAATTTGGTTGGTTTTAGTGTGTGTGATTGGCCTACGCCACAAAGGTTTCAGGCCCCAACACTGCGAAATTGCCAACAAAACTCGAAAACTTGGGCAACCCGTATTGAGAATGCCTGCGCAAGCCTTGGAAAATTTTCCTTCTCTTTTTTATTTTTTTTCTCTTCCCCCAGGCCCCACTATTGAAAAATTGCCGGGGTAGATACAATTTTGCAATGTTGGGGTCTGAAAACTCGTGACGTAGGCCAATCACACACACTAAAACCAACCAAAGTGTGACAAAGTTCGTACGCTGATTGGATGATGACTTGATGAACAAATATAGCTTGTTAATTCCGCCGCCGATCGCAGCGCCTGCGGCAGCAGAAGCGCCTCACAGCAGACGGAAAGCTCTCGATGGAGTAAGCATCTGACGAACGCGCAGTAAGCAGCTAGCTGCTGCGACACGCAGCAAGCACGCCGCCCAATCGTGTGATGCCACCGGACAACCCCGACACTGGAGACACAGATCGCAGCAGCAGCAGTAGAAGAAGAGTGCGATGGCAAGCTTGACAAGCGGTTGCGAGCGAGAACCTAAAAATCCAAAACGTATAAACGAGAGGCAGAGCCACCTCGACACCCCGACAGCAAGCATGTGCATCTGTTGGAGCTCGTACAACCACCGGGACTAGATATGTCGTTGCTGCTGTTCTTGCAGCGTGTGTGCAGCAGCTGTTATTGTCGTAAAGAGAGAGCGCCGACTCCCCTAAATCCGAGCGTCGATTGGCGAAAAGAGACGGGGCAGGCAAGGACTTTGGGAAGAGCGTGGCGGAATTGTAAGGACCGTTGGGGCAAAAATATGAAGACCAAACGGTCGTTACATTATTGCCCGGAATGGCACGTACGTTTCATTCGGCGTCGTGGATGGCTGGGACCTTTCATAAATATCCCACATGCTCCAACGAATTGAGGTGATTTAAACTTGATGTAGCTCTACACAAGATCTTTCGAATGTGGCTATTTTCACGGCGAGTTTCCAACACTATACTTTATATAGCGCTCGTGGTGGCGTCGCAGCAGAGAGCACTTGCAGTGAAACAAAACTCGAAAACTTGAGCGACCCGTATTGAGAATGCCTGCGCAAGCCTTGGAATGTTTTCCTTCTCTTTTTTTTTTTTTTTTTCGCCTCCCCTGGGGCCCCACTATTTTTTTTTTATAAATTTTGAAATCTGTGAGTTCTACTGATTAAATAGTTAAATAGTTGATACTCAACTTTGCAAGCTGCGTAATACGCCTCGTATATATTCCGTTTTTACCGAATTTTACAAGTATTGTGATAAGCCGAACGCGCGTGTTATGTATGTGATTCCTTGTCAAAGATATAGGCCAGCGGCTCCCCTGGGTGCTGCCCGAGTCAACAGGAAAATTGCTGTTTTTTCACGGCAACAGATTTGCTCAACGATGCTCTTCAGTTTTCGATAATAACCCGGTGGAATTACGGAATCGGGGACGCGTTTGTTGCCCACAAAAACACCCTCGAGAAAGCAGGTTGAGAACCCTGCCTGCACCCCCCTTTGGAGAGACCACGCGCCCTAACACTAACTTTCCGGTGACGCAACACAAGAGAGAAGGGTGTCGCCGAAGATTCAACCGAAAAGGACAAAGGGCAAGCTAGAAAAGTGACAAGTTGACGTTCATGGTTTGAACTAGTTTCCGGTTACCCTACGATATGGTACTTTTGGACCGCCCCGTGAGACCTCACGTTTGTGCATGGTCTGCAAAAATGTGCACCCTGTGACGACCCGTATCACACAGGGATGCAGGAAGAATCCGCTTGGAAATCGCCCGCGCGTGGCCAGAGAGATTTCATGTGACGACAAAAAGTTGTCCATTCTCTAGTCGATATGGCGGCTCGAGTGTACAAAATCCGTTGCAATATTGCACGTGTAAAATTCAAAGTTGTTCCATCGCATTTTGAGCGCCAAAAAAGAAAGGGAAAAAAAAAAAAAAAACACGTGTACTTTACACCTTATTTCGTCCTTCCGGGTCGCTCTGGACAAAATTTGAACATGTTTTTATCATCGCACGAGATTTCTCTGGCTACGTGCGGGCGATTTCCAAACGGACTCTTCCTGCATCGCTTGTGCGATACGGGCCGTCACAGGGTGCACATTTTTGCAGACCATGCACGTAGGTGAGGTCTCATGGCGCGGTCCAAAAGTACCATATCGTACGAGAACTGGAAACAAGTTCAAACCATGAACGTCAACTTGTCACTTTTCTAGCTTGCCCTTTGTCCTTTTCGGTTAAATCTTCGGCGACACCCTTCTTTCTTGTGTTGTGTGACCGGGAATGTTAGCGTTAGGACACGTGGTCTCTCCGTGGGGGGTGCAGGCAGGCTTCTCCACCTTCCTTCTCGAGGGTGTCTCGATTCTGTACTTCCACCGGGTTGTCATCAAAAACTGAAGAACATCGCAGCATCGCGGGGAAAAAAAATCATCCTTCAAGCACAAGTTACCCCCCAATTCCTTTTTTTTACCGTTATAGCCCATAGCCGGCGAATGTTTTGTGTACCGGGCCAGCTTTTAATTAATTTAATTCCGGGGGCCCCCGAAAATTCTTGGAAACCCTGTGCTGTGAGCGCACGTTACACAACACAGCAGTACTACTAACTGTAGTACTCGACAACGAGTTTCGTCGCGAGAACGGGTAGTACGAAGGCAACAAGTCGTAAGGATATTGCGCTCTGGTGCACTCGTCAATATGCGACGGATACTATCTTTTTCCATCGGAAAGGAGCCTCTACTGTATGTACGTACATCAGAGACAGCAGTAGTAGTGTACATGTAACCTGGTACAATAATACGTACGCGCGGCTACTAAGACAGCACCGTGCAGGTTCATGCATATATACATAAGTCAAGATTGAGAGGACAGACACAGCAGTCGTCATACGAGTATATATAGTCTGACATCGGTAGCATGTTTTTCGTTGGAACGCGTATACTTGAAGTTTACAGTATTGATAGTACGCATAACTGAGCTACCTGATATTATTTTGTTGATGTTATATCACACCAGTCATGACACACGAGCCTTGTGCCACCGTAAATATTGCCGGTGGTGAATGCAACGCACATATATGCGTATGCAAGCTTTACACCAGTTCTATGGCAGCCTGGATGATCTGACTCTCTAGGCTCCCTATTCGCCACAAAAACGCAAACTACTTCTTGACCTGCTGTGAAGCGGGGACCGCTCTAGGGTAGTGGTAAGGGTAGTGGCAAGGGACGCAGGTGGGTCTGGCAGCTGGAAAGCAGTGCTTCGCTTCTTCTGATTTAAATCTTCTTATTGATGGTGAGAGCTGAGGAGGTGCTCTGGTAAAGAAGTGAGAGGTAGGGGGGGAGGGACTCGACGCCCAGATATACTCGTCCCACCCCACGCCACAAGCTCTCCTAAATTCCTCTTATCTGATGTACGCCTACATAACTTTCCTATGGCTGCCGGTCGTTCTTCTGCTAATATAAGAAGTTCTCACTTCGTGGTCCTATCTGCGTTAAGGAACATTACTCTCGTCTAACGGGTTATCCGCCCTAGGGAACATTCCTAAAAGAACGTTACTCTCGACTAACGGAATATCCGCCGGGTTAATCCATTCTTTGGATTATTCTCGTATTCGTGAGACTACAAGACTGCAACGTATTACCTGGTATCTATATATATAGCCCTTGAGTGCTCTACTCATATCACATTAGCCCACCCTGAATACGTCGTACATGCAGACCACAAGATGGTCGGAGGGTGATGACGAAGTTCATCCCAAACGGCCAGGAAAAAGGTGGTCGAAGATGCAGCTATTCGAAACAAAAGAAATGAGGCTATAGATCCCCTCACACCCTACGAAGGGGGGGTGTTCGCTGAGAACAACCACTATAAGGGAGACTAAAGGAGAGGCGCACAGAACTCAATACGGAGGCGAAAAGAGAAATCACCCAAAATGAAAAGAAAGAAAGACGAACGCAAAAGGAGACCGAAACCGAAACGAAAGCTGAAGAAGAAAACGAAGACCGAAGTGAAGGCAAAAGAAGGACGCACAAACGTATTACTGGAGCCAATGTCTGGGGCCCAAGGAAGTACGAAAGGGTTGTTCGCTGAACCGGGTTGGCGAACGAGGAAACTCTAAAAAGGAGACAGTGATCACAATTCAAAAACATATATATGTACAAGGCTTTCCTTCGGAGTGGGTATTCCGTCGTTTCTTGTACAAATACATTTAGTTTGGTTGGCTTTGGGCTATGACGCCAATTGCAGTTATAAATATGTTGCAATTGGGGTAATAGCCCAAAGACAACCAAACTAAATGTATTTGTGTAAGAAACGGTGAAGGGTGCAATAATCGCGTTTATTTATGAATGTAATGTGAAACGTAAGATCGGGTGATGCAAGAGTAAGAATGACATTCGTCTAATGAAAAGAATAAGATATTTCATCAGTGCGGGGAGAGAGTAGAGTAGTGCATGGCATGTGGTGATATACAACATACAGGCTGTTGTTTAAAGGAAGGTTTGGGACAGGAGGGAAAGCAGCAGTGCCGTCAACGACAACGGTTATGGAAATGTTGTATAGTTGCTGGGCGGCCGCGATTTCGATGTAGCCAGCATAGGAGTTTGGATGAGACATGATATGTAAATAGTCTTCCAGGCTGCTGTAGTAACGAGGCGGGAGGCCCAGAATGTGGATCTGTTCGCTGTTGAACCCGTTGGATATGTGTAGGAAGAAATATTAATCGTGATTTTGGGAAATGTGGGAAACAATTTGTTGCCTTTCGTTCGTCCTGGATGGCGACAATCTGCTCGGCGTACTGCTTCGGAATTCCGCGAAGCCCTGGAGCAGGCGAAACGGAAGGGAGTATTCTTGCGCTTGATGATGATGTCTCCGTCTTTGATGGTGGATTCCGTCAGGCGGCAGTTTTAGCACATGCCACCGACCTGGTCGAAGTAAACATAGGGTGCGCGGGGCGGGAGTGGCGTGCAGGGAATGGCGGGGGAGGGGGAAGGGGGGGGGGGGGGGGGGGGGGGGGGCGGGGGGGCGTACTCATTTGTTGCTTGCCTTAGTCATTTGACCATTGACCACGCATCCCTTTCGAGACGGAGCAAGAGGGGGGGGGGGCAGAGTTCATTATTTGTACTGCTCTACAGCGGCACAACAGCAGTACGTAATCGCTTGCTATACGACGGCAGCAGCAGAAGCAGCAAGTACGTGCGTAAAACGCAGTAGGGAAACGGCCAAAATATTTTTTTAACGGACCAAAACGACCATTTGGGTGCAAAAACGACCAAGAAAAACAGTCATCCGAATACATACGAACAATCAGTGGATATTGAGGCAGCATTAGCAGTATTAGCAGCAGCAGCAGCAGGAGCAACGGCTTCGAGCAATTGTTGCGGCAGCGTTAGCAGCATTAGCAGCAGCAGAAGCAGCAGTGAATCGCCGCAGCGTTGGCAGCAGTGTAGCGGCATAGCAACGACATGAAAAAAAAAGAGAAAAAAAAAATATGTACCCTGGTATGCCACGACCGCAAAAACTACGGAATTTCATTGGCGGAACAAAAATATGTACACACGAATGACCAGCATGATGTACGGCAACAACGCAGCAGCAGCACCACAGCAGGAGCATAGCAGCGATATGAAAAGAACGAAGCCCAAAACGAGAAAAAGCAGTACGTACGCAAAATGCAGCAGCAAAATGACCAATTTTTTTTTTCACGTACCAAAACGACCATTTAGGTACAAAAACGATCAAGAAAAACACTAATCCGAGTACAAACGAACATTCAGTGAATATTGCGGCAGCCTTAGCATTAGCAGCAGCAGCAGCAGCAGCAGCAGCAGCAGCAGCAGCAGCAGAAGCAGAAGCAGCAACGGATCGCCGCAACGTTGGCTGCAGTAGCATGGCAACGGTATGAAAAGAAGGAAGAAAAAAACTATGTACCCTGGTCTGCCGCAATCGCAAAACCTACGGAATTTCATTGACGATACAGAAATATAAAATATGTACACACACAAGTGTAATACACACACAAATCACGTCCAGCATAATGTACGGCAACAACGCAGCAGCACCACAAAAAAAATCATTGACGATACAGAAATATGTACGCACGCGCAAGTGTAATACGTAGACACACAAATCATGTCCAGCATGATGTACGGCAACAACGCAGCAGCGCCACAAAACGACCAAGAAACACAATTATCCGAGTACATATGAATACTCAGTGAAATTGCGGCAGCACTAGCGGCGGCAGCAGCAGCAGCAGCAGCAGCAGCATAGCAACAATATGAAAAGAAGGAAGAAAAAAAGTATGTACCCCGAGGCCGTCCGAAAAGTATTTTTGGTACCTCACTATAGACCCACCCTCGCATGCTGTACGACAACAACGCAGCAGCAGCAGCAGCATAGCAACAATAAAATACGAAAAGAACCAAGCTAAATACGAGAAAAAGTACAGTACGTACGCAAAATGCAGGAGCAAAACGACCAAAATATGTTTTCTACGTGTAAAAAAAAAACATTTAGGTACAAAAACGGCCAATAAAAACAGTAATCCGCGTTGGCAGCAGCTGCATAGATAACAACGTTATGAAAATAAGGAAGAAAAAAACAATGTACCCTGGTATGCCGCAATCGCAAAACCTACGGAATTTCATTGACGATACAGAAATATGTACACACACAAGTGCAGCATGATGTACGGCAACAACGCAGCAGCACCACAGCAGCAGCATGGCAACGATATGAAAATAACCAAGCCAAAAACGAGAAAAGCAGTACGTACGCAAAATGCAGGAGCAAAACGACGAACATATTTTTTCACGTATCAAAAGAACCATTTGGGTAAAAAAAACACCAAGAAAAACAGTAATCCGAGTACATACGAGCATTCAGTGGATATTGCGGCAGCATTAGCAGCAGCAGCAGCAGCAGAAGCAGCTACAGCATCAGCAGCAGCAGAAGCTGCAACCAATCGCCGCAGCGTTGGCAACGAATCGCCAGTTGGCCGCAGCAGCAGCAGCAGCAGCAGCAGCAGCAGCAGCAGCAGCATTGTTCGTAGAGTCCAAGCCTGGATGCCCTGACCACCACGTGGTCTGATGAGTTTCTTTATAATCGTTGTATTAGAGGACAGAGGAGGGGAGAGAGAGCGGAGCCTAGCTCGTAGCTCGGAGCAGAGAACGGAGCAGAGAACGGAGCAGAGAACGGAGTGCTCAAACTCTCCTCGTGAACACACGGCATAATTCATAATAACGCCTGCGAAGATATACGCAACCCTCTACAACTTGTAACCGTCGCTGCTGGAACGATCCAAACGAACACCCTCCCTGGCTCTTCACAGCAGTGACGAGACCGAAAAGACATTCAAGACTTGCTAGGACCTAAGAACAGCCAACGACAGTCCCGCAGGAGGAAACCCGGCCACCGGGTCAAAACCCCCTGTATAACACATATACTCCAAACCATTGCAATTGAAACAACGGCCGCATTCCAGACGATGACCATGGCCAGAAAAAATAAAATGCCAAGCGGTGCCCTACTCCCCCATGCCCCTCAAAGTAGCGCAGGGGTTCGCGACCTGACAAATTATTCCTCGCATCACTCAAACATGATACTCATCGAATAATGCTCATACCCCTCACTCACCCTCCAAAGGCAGATTCAACAAGAACCTACGATGAGACTTAAAAGGGGTCGCAGCAAGGGATTTCGTCAAAATATCCGCGTGCTGCTCTTCCGAAGCTACGAACTGAATGTCGATCTTCTTAGCACGAAGTAGCTCTCTGACAAAATGAAAGCGCACGTCGATATGCTTACTCCGAGCAGAACTAAGAGGGTTTTCAGCCAACGCTATGGCCCCCTGGTTATCCTCGAAAACCCGGACACATGATCCGCTTAGCTCTGGACAGATAAACGACAACACCGCGCCCGTAAACAAAGCTTCCTTCACCCCTTCACCCAGGGCGACATACTCTGCTTCTGCTGTCGACAACGCAACACACCTCTGCGTACTACTTGCCCAACTGACGGCCGCACCCCCTAGGGTAATTACCGTCCCCGATACCGAGCGCCTATCGTTCGACTTATCCGCATAATCAGCATCACTATACGCAGTCAAATCCAAACCCGAGCCCCGTACAAAAAGTCAATCCCATAAACCTGGTCCCGTGGAGGTAAGCCATAATCTTCAAAACTGCCTTCCAGTGCCTCTCCGTTGGGTTGTGGGAGTGGCGCGCCACAGCACGCACAGCGTTCGAGATGTCCGGCCTCGTCATGGTCGACAACCACATCAAGCTGCCCACAGCCTCCCTGTACGGCCAGTCTCCTCCAAGTTCGCCCTCCTCTCTTGGACCTAGTTCCACACCGGGGGTCGCGGGGATATCAGAGGATGAGTTAACACCAAAACGATTCAGCATGCTCTCAATGAACGCCTTCTGCGTAATCTCCAATGTCCCCAGTTCCCAGTCGCGTTTGAAAGCACAACCAGAGTACCAAGTCAGTTCGCCAAGGTTATTCGTGGGAAATTTCATAGCTAGCGCGGCATGGAAATCTCTACATGTCTCATCCAATCCTGCGATCACGATGTCATCTACATGAACGGCCATGATCAGTTCTACCTTGCCGTCCACAACCATGCGAAACACACACGGGTCAGACCTACACTGCTCCATTCCGTACTCTACCACGGTCTCTACCAATAATCCGGCCCACTGCCGTCCGCTCTGCTTTAGACCATACAGTGATCTGTTTAGGCGGACGATCTTTCCTGACATGTCACCACACCCACAGGGCAGTTTCATGTATATCTCGGCGTCGAGTTTCGCGCGAACAAAAGCTTGTGCGACGTCTAGATGAAAAATCTTTAAACCATGTTCATTCGCAACAGCCGCCAGAATTTTAACTGACGCTGACGAGGGAGTCGGTGCAAACGTTTGAAAATAATCTACATCCTGCACCTGGCTAAAACCCTTAGCCACAAGTCTGGCCTTTGTCTTTACTATCAAGCCATCCTTATCCGTCTTGTAGGTAAACACCCACTTCGCACCTACAGGTTTCCGCCCTTTTGGCGGTGTCGCGGCTTCGTACGTACCGGTCGTTTTGTGACCGTCCAACTCAATTTTCATGGCCTCGTGCCACGCCGCTTTGTATTGAGAACGCCCTACATCTGCTACGGACTGTGGGGGCGGTTCTACGTCTTCCGGGAAACCACTCGGCATGCACACGCTCAACTCCCCTTTGTTCTCCACAGCAGGTCCTCCGGCCATCAAAGCCACTGCGTCCTCCGTCGTCCAGGGCGTACGATCCAGCATACTCCCAGGCTTCGTCCACGACTCGTACGCTGCCGCAAGCAGCGCGTCTGCGGTCCTTTCATCCATCCTTACCTGGTGCACAGCAGGTTCACCCTCCAGGCGTTGGCTTTGACCCCGGGTCCGGCCCCGTACAGTCGGGGGGAGCCGGCCCTAGCTGCTGAGCTCGTGTGCTGGCCTCCCCGACAGGACCGTGGGGGGATCCTCACCGTCCCCCTTGCCCGGTGTCGGAGGCTGATGCTGCGCCCGGGTCGTTTCGGGCCCTCCCTGTTGGGACCGAGGAGGCGTCCACGGCGCCCCCTTGAGACGAATCCATCGTCTCGGCTGTTTCGGCCCTCCCTGTCGGGACCGAGGAGGCGTCCACGGCGCCCCCTTGAGACGAACCCATCGTCTCGGGTGTTTCGCTGCCGGCCTCGCCGGCGGCAGGTGCCTGCTGTGCGCGCTCCTGCATAAACGCGTCCAGGTCAAAACCCCACGTCACGTCGAGGTCGTTCAAGTGAGCCAGACCGTTGTCCAGCTCATCCACCACCCCCCACCACCTCGATCCGACGTGCTCACGTCGTCTGCCTCTGACCCCCCCTTTTCCGTAGACAGGGAGTCATTCGCCTGGGCAGGTACAGGTGGTGCAGGCGACACGCGTTGCCAGGTGACATTGCGCGCTATTAGCACAGTGCGGTTCTTTGTCAGCACTCGTACTGAATCTCCGGGGTAGTTTGTTGCAGGGCCGAGGTAAAAGCAATCTTGCGCTTTCGCCTGTGACTTGTTTTCCCTCTTCACCTTGCAATAGCCAGGCTTGAGGAAGGGCAGTAGTACTACCGGGGGGGGGCTACGATGCCACATCTCATGTGGCGACTTGCTCTGCGGGTTAGCTGTTGTTGATGTGCGGTTCAAGGCGTCACACGCCCAGTGGGACACTTCCGCCCACAACGACGGCGTGGCCGGGAGTTTCGCGCCAGGAAAAAGCTCTTGAGCTTGGATTCGGCCCGCCATTGCGGCCGTCTCTATCAAACCTAGCGCGCGCTCTGCTACTCCATTGTATTGGGGACTGTCGGCCGTCGTGAATTCCTGCTTGATCCCTCGTGATCTACACAGGTCGCCAAACTTTCCCCCGCGGAATTCACCACCCCCATCAGATCGGACGATTACCACCGTAGAAGGGACACCGTCTGCACGAGAATCCGCAAGGAACAGCTCGAACATTTCCGCGGCGTCCGACTTGTGGCGCATAAAGTACACCCACGTATACCGTGAAAAATCGTCGCGCACGATGAGAGTATACCGCTTCCGCACGAGAGACTCTACCACCTTTGGTCCACTCAAATCCACAAAAACCCTCCCGAGCTTTTTATCTGCTCGTGTGTGTGTGGACTGCTTGATACCTTTGCGCAGACCCTTTGCCATGGAGCACCCTTTGCACTCCAGCAGCTTTCCCTCGAGGACAGTCCCTTGCTGCTCCACGGTCTTGCGAAGTAGTACCTCGTGGGAGTGTCCAGCAGCGCAGTGGAAATCGTTGATGTTGATTGCAGACTTGTTGGGCAGTTGTCCCGGGGCGAGTACAGCACAGGCATTTTCCCCACAACTGCGGTCGACCCGGTAGCCGTATAGGCTGTAGAGAGTCCCACTCAACGGGAACACGATCGAACGCTCCGACTTGAGCCTGATTACAACCCCCGTGGGGCGCCCTTCGAAAGTATGGCCGTTTTTGACCAGAGTGGGCAGGGAAAATAAGTGGTAGCGGAGATCCGGCACGTGCGCAACGTTCGTAAGCAGCACTTGCACGGGACCGTTTCCGGACCGAAAGACAACACTCACGTCACCGTGACCTTCGATCGCTCGGGTAGATCCGTCAGCGATTCGGAGAGTCAAGTTGCATTCTCTATAATTGATCATGCAGTCAGCGGAGGGCGTCATGTGAGTAGACGCACCACTATCACATATCCAAGCCTCGTCTCCTATCTGCCAAGCAGACTCCCCTTCCCCCGAACCATCGCTCCACTTGCCTGTCTCTTCGGCCTTGAAAGCTGAGGCCTGGACCGTACCTTTTTCCGGGTCGTCGTCCCTTGCCCCATCCTTACTCGTCACCGCCATGACAGCTTCTTCTTTCGATGAGGGGCAGACATCAGCAGCGTGCCCCAGCCCGTTGCATCGACTGCATCGATCCGTGGACATGGGACAGGCATCGGCAGAGTGCCCGCGTCCCTGGCATCGACTGCATAGCTTCGCCGTACACTCGCTCCTCCAATGGCCCTTCTTGCCACACCTATGGCACTTGCCCACTGGAGTACTTCCGCTGGCGGCTTTGGCGTCGTTACCATTGCCACCAGCAGCCGCGGCCGAGCCACCACCGTCCTCGTTGGAGCCTCTACCGCCTCGTCCGTGACCCCGTCGTCCACCTTTTTCTTTGCCATTTCATCCACCTTTCCGGCGACCACCGCCACCGCCGCCGCCGCCGGCGTACATAGCATGGCCTGCGTGGCCAGCGTTGGACCCCTTCTTCCTGTTTCCAGAAAGTCGGTGATGCCGTTCTCGAACAGCCTTGATGATGTCATCACGGCCGATGCTGTCACGTGATGCCAGGTTCCGAGCCTCCACTTCGTATTCGGCAGGCAGAGCGTCAATAAAGATGGTGTACAGCATGTGGTCGTCTACTGACATTCCTGCTGTTCGCATTTCCGCGGCAAGATCCTCGATCCTGCCCATCTCCTCGAGCGGGTTGCTCCCCGGCACCATCTTAAAACTGTTAAGGCGTCGGGAGAGGTCTGATTTGGCCCCCGTCGTCTGAGGGCCGTACCACGCAAGGAGAGCGTCCCACGCTTGCCTCGGCGAGGTACACCGGTGCAAAATGCTTTTATCGCTCTTGCTCTTGAGGGCCGTCGGCAGGAAATTCCATGTCAGTTTATGCCTGTGCACAATTTCGCGGCTAAACCCCCTAGCGACAAGCATCGAGTTTTCGGTGTCTAATTCCCCTACGGGAATGTACTGTGGTGGATCCGACACGAAAGCAGACAAGAAACCAACTCCTTTGGCGTACTACCGAGCGTCTCTTGTCCAGGGGTTGAACTCAGATTTAAGCCCACTAAACGATGGCACAGGAGTGTGTTTGAAGGCCAAATGGTGCGATAGAGGCAGATCAAATCCACCACCCAACTCACCGCCGGGGTATGCACCCCATCCTCCTGTCCTCCCGTGCTGGTCTGGCTCACCCCTCGGTGGGCCAACCTCGACAGGCAACGCAGTTCCTCGGCGTCCAGTTGCTCCCAAATCTGGCGAGGCGCCCTCACGCAAATTTGTCTCTTCTTCTGCTGCAATCTCTCTTACAGCAGTGGGTACTGCCCCTTGTGGGCTCTCCCCTACAGCAGCGCTACTCACAGCGCTGCCGGACTCCGATCGGCCGTTGTTCCTCATGAACTCGGCCATCATGTCCCTCATGGCGTTCAGCATCGACGCCTCTCTGTTCTCCATCGCCAGCTTGATCTCGCGTCGCAGCGTTTCAACGTCACTTGGAGAGTCGCGCTCTTCTTGAGCCGATCCCTTCGAGGGCATCGTGGGCTTCTGGTACTAGACCTCAAACGTTCAAGTTCACTAAAGTGTTGTAGAGTCCAAGCCTGGATGCCCTGACCACCACGTGGTCTGATGAGTTTCTTTATAATCGTTGTATTAGAGGACAGAGAAGGGGAGAGAGAGCGGAGCCTAGCCCGTAGCTCGGAGCAGAGAACGGAGCAGAGAACGGAGTGCTCAAAATCTCCACGTGAACACACGGCATAATTCATAATAACGCCTGCGAAGATATACGCAACCCTCTACAACTTGTAACCGTCGCTGCTGGAACGATCCAAACGAACAAGCATCGCAACGATATGAAAATAAGGAAGAAAAAAAGCATGTACCCTGGTATGCCGCCATGGCAAAACCTACGGAATTTTATGGACGATCCGGAAATATGTACACTTCCAGCATGATGCACGGCAACAACGCAGCTGCACTACAGCAGCAGCAAGTGTACAGGAGCAGCAGGTGCACAGCAGCAGCACTCATGGCGTGGCGCTGACAGCAGCAGCAGCAGCAGCAGCAGCAGCAGCAGCAGCAGCAGCAGCCGAAAACGAGCAAAAGGAGAACGTAGGGTCACCAAAACATGTACACACAGAAATCGTGTGCACTAAAAATGCACCACAGTAGCAGCAGCACTCACGTCGTTCGGTGCAGCGGTGACGGTGACAGCTGAATCCTCCGTTCATTCGTTCACGTCCCGCAAACAGTTGTGCATGTGCGCGTTCGCGTGCACTGCTGTGTAAGAGGAGCCGACGCAACGCACGAAGGAGAACGAGCATGGATGAGTCCAAAAAAAACTAAACGCTTTCAGGTACGTTTGTATGCAAAAAGGCAATTGAACACCCCAAAAAAAAGTACTGGCAACAGACAGCATGTAACAATAGACCTAAGACACTCACCACCGTCAGCAGTCTCGAGGGAGTACGAGGCAGTCCCTTCCTTTACCGGGCGAGCACAGAACTCGCAGTCGGTGGCCCAGTACAGGATGATCCCGCCACCTGCGCACGTGAGATCCTTGCAGGTGGCGAAGACCACGTTTTTGTCACCAGGCGCGGAGTTCTTGACCAAGTAAGTGCTGGTCCGTGCACCCGTCGCAAACAACAGCCGGCACGAGGTCGGTTTGTCGTTGCCGCTCTCTTGCCAGAGGGCGAGGACCACGCGCCTCTCGACGAGGGGGGGGTGATCTTAGGGGGCGTGAAGAAGGGAGAGGCGGGGGTTGCAGCACCAGCAGGTTCGCCACCGACAGCAGCAGCTTGGCCGCCGACAGCTGCACCTATCTATATATGCCGTTCGTCGTAGGCGAGACGCCTCTTTTAGGCGCCGTGCGAAAAGCTGTCTATTGGTTGGCAGTTTGCGAAGAAGAAAGAAGAAAGGTTGTTTGGCTGTTCGGCTGTTTCAAAGAAGAAGGGCTGTTTGCGAAGAGCTGTCTATCAGTCCGTCTGTCTGCCAAGAGCTAGCAAGTGACAACGACCCCAAAAATCGTAAATATAGTTGTATTTATATATATATCCGCCAGGCGCCGTGCCTTGTCTTGTGGCGAAGGTCCTAACATGGTAGACATCACGCGAGAAAGAAGAGACACAGCTAGAGTGCTATGAGGGCTGCGTGCACTAGGGACTACAAAAACCGAGAGACGGCACGAACAACGCGGCGTCTCGGAGACCTGTTCGTGGTGTGAACAGTACCAGCAAACGTAGCAAGGTAGGCAACTCAACAAAAACAAACTCAAAGACGGTGGCGGCAAGAAAATCCGCAAGAAAATCGGCTTAATGCGTGCAGTTCGAAGTGGTAGATAGCGCGGGGCCCAAGCACTAGCGTGTGCAACTCGGTCAACCGGGGCGACAGCAAACTTGGTGTCGTTTGCCAGAGGACAGGGGTGTGCGGACTACCGAACAAGAAGAAAAGCGGAAGAAAAAGGAAAGAGAAAACGAGAAAGCATCGGGACCAGGAAACAGACCAAAAGCTGGACACAGGTCAGGAGAAATCGATCATCCGAACCACTATGTATGGCCGATAACTTAGCGGCCTTCCGGGGCGGCAATGCTATCGGGACCCTACTTGGTAACCATGGAAGACACACGGGTGAGCTGGAAGCTCGATATAGTCCTAGCTCGGATGACCGTCTGAAACACGGGTCGGCGGAAGCCGACGGGGGTCAAGCTACAGCTCAGGCTACAACGCGATTTTACCTCGGCGTGATATCACCGATAATTGGCTGTAGGCTAGTGGAGTACAAACACAAATGCAAATGAAGGTATCGCTACGACTCAGCGGCCTGAACATATGGAGGCTACACGGAGACGTAGGCGATAAGAAGAAAAGCAAACGAGGGGGGCGGGGGGGGGCGGAGGCGATGATACTCCCAAACACGCCCAAAAAAGAAACGTACACGGCCTCGGATCGGTAGCCAACACGGGGTCGGTCAAGCGGTACCGGTGGCGGTAGATGGAAACAACACTCCCAAGAAGATGACTGCTGATGACTATTGAAGACTAACCCTGAAGAACTACTCTTAAGATATTGTAGTTTAACCAGAACCGAACACCCAGAACTAGCAAAAGGCTAAACCAAGGCTAAACAGGGGGGGGAGTGGAAACGGTGGGGTTCCGCGGGACACCTCAGAGTTCCGCAGCACCCCACGTGCTAGGCTCCCATTCCCATGGCGTTGAAGACACCACGATCCGTGTACGGCGTTCCGTGCTGTAGTGTAGCGGGCGGGCTGGAGGTCGATCTTGATCGGGCCGGGGTCGTCCAGGAACCGGACGATGTAGGAGCTTCCCGGTGTAGGCTCCGGCGGAGTTCCCGAAGAGGCGTCAGGGGGTGAGCTGTGAGCGACCTTGCCCAGCCACCAAAGGCCATCGCGCGCCTTGTACCATATGTGTTCTCCGGAGGGTAGGATGGTGGTGCTGAAGTTGTGGAGCCAAAGGCTGCGGGAGACCAAGGCGTAGCCTGGGGCGAGGAAGATTTGGCCTTGAGATCGTGCCAGTTCGCGGTAAGCGGCGCCGATGCGCATCTGGCGGTAGAGGCGGTTCGTCTGGCGGTGCTGGGTTGGTGATCGTGACCAGTACAGTAGGATGTGGCGCCGGAAGTGTTGAAGGTCCAGCTCGCATTCCCAAGAGGGGCTGAGAAGTCCAGTCCAGTGAGTCTCGTACAGAACGGCGATGACCCCGCCGCGGCCGCGTACGAGTTGATGGCCAGTGATCTGCTCGACCTCGTGACGTTCGGGTGGAAGAGTGACGTCGTCGACGGTGATGTGTGGTAAGGTGGGGACTTGGCGGCAGAAGTTGTGAGCACGTATGTAGTAAGGTCCGCGGGCAGATGCTTGGGGATGTCGCTGGTGTCGTCGGGGTTCCGGCAAGGTTTGCATTGTTGGACGGAGACGCGTGACTTGGAGTCCCGTCCCGGAAGGTCGGATGGAAGGTCGAGGAAAAGTAGCTTGTCGTGAAGGGGTGACTGTCGGGGGTGTTTGAGGCGGGTGTCGGCCCTACGGCGAGGACCTTGAAGGGGCCATTCCAGTTCGTGGAAAGCTTCGTCTTGAGGACGGTTGCGTCGGTACCCTTTTCGACGTCTTGGCGGATGGTTGAGGCGGAGTTGTAGACCCAAACCCAGCCGCCTACGGTGAAGGGGGGGGATGCTAGGAGGACGGCCATGATGGGCGCGTTGCGACCCTGAAGACGCGAGACGGTGAGTCGGTGTAGTTCGCGGACGAGGGAATAGGCGCGTCGTTGTCGGTCGGTGGCGAGGTTGATGTAAACCAGGTGATCGCGGTCCAAGCTTTGGTGACCGCCGATGTTGTCGGGTTCGAAGACCGAGAGCGGGAGGCGAGGAAGGCGGCCCATGTGGATTTCGTTAGGTGCAAGCCCTGTGGTGGCGTTCACGGAATTGTTGTAGGCCGACGACACGTGTGGGAGCAGCACGTCCCAGTCGGTCTGCTGTTCGTTGCCAACCGTAGAGAGCATTTGGGCCAGCACATGGTTGACGCGCTCGACGCCGCCGTTGGTGCAGGGGTGGTAGGAGCTGGTGTTGACCTTGTGGATGCCAAGGCGTTCGTAGACGATGTTCGCAAACTTGGAGGTAAAGTGTAGTCTGTTGTCGGAGAGAAGTGTAACCGGGCACCCCCAGAGAGGGATGTACGCGTTCAGGAAGATGTCGGCAGTGCCGGCGGCCGTGAACGGCGCCGCTGAAACGGCATACATATCGGCGCGGCGGCTGAAGCGGTCTGTGAAGAGGAGGATGTTGACGTTACCGCGCGGCGTGAGCGGCAGGGGCCCGAAGTAGTCAACGCTGACGGTGATGCCAGGCCCGTTGGGCAAAGGAAGAGAAAGGATGGGCCAACGAATGGTGTGCCGGGAGGTCTTCCGCGCCTGGCATTGAAGGCAACGGCGGATCCACCAGCGGACCGAAGCGTCCATTCCAATCCACCAAAAGAAACGTGCCAGCATGCGGACCGTTCGGGTGACTCAAGTGTAGAGAGGTGGTGGCGTGGCATGTGTTCAGTACCCAAGGGCGCATTATCGTTGGCACGTAGACGCGTGGGGCAAAGGGGGCTGGTGGTGGTAGGCTGTTCCCGGGTGAGGTTGTGGGTGGTCGTTGGACCAGGAGGGTGGTTTCGTCGTCGGTACGGTGCAGCTTGCTTTTGGAGGCAAGAGTGAGGACGTCCGAAAGTTGTGGGCGCCGGGCTGGGGGGATGAAGTTCAGGAGGTCGTGCGGCGTAGGGGCGGGGGGAGTCCAACGACAGGAAGCGGATGGTGGCGCAGCACAGGGGCTCCGCGCGTTGTTCTCGCCCCCAGTCTTTGTAGGTGTAGTGCTCGACGCAGGCGAAGAGGTAGGGGTCGTCATCGGGTTCGACGACGGGCTCCGGAAGGGGCACTGACGGTGGTGTTGGTGCCGGCGGAGAGGGCGTTGTTGAAGGGGTAGCTCTTTGTGTAGTGGGCGCCAATGGCTTGGGTGGCGTCGATGGTGCGGGTGGCGCGGGGGCTGTAGGTGGAGGCATCGTCGTATGAGGAAGTCTTAGCTGGGCCCCGGCCGGGGGCGGGGTCGCACGGAAAGCGGGTGAAGGTCGTTTGTGTACGACGGGTGGCGATCGGCGTCCAAACCGATAGTCGACTGTAGGCCGAGGGGTTCCCGCGGCAGCGGCGACGCGATGGCGGGCCCGAGAATATATCAGACCTGGAAGGGCTGGTGTCGTGGCGCCAATGGTGGGCGGCGAAGAGACGACGGACGGCCTGGAAGCCGAGCCTGGAGGAGCTCCGGTGTTCACGGCGGCATTCTCGGTGCCGGCAAGCTGTCCGGTGGTGGAGTCGCGGGTCGCAATAGGCCCGACGAAGGTGTGGGTTCCGGAGAAAAGGGTGGGGTGCTTCATACGTGGCCCCAGTAGGCGGAAGTCGCGGAAGTCGTCGTCGGTGAAGGGGAGCGGCTGGACAGTTGGGATGGGTCTGGAAGGGGGGGACACGAGCCCACCCAAGCCGATACCCGGGCGTTCGGCGCGAAGCCGCAGGGGCAGATGAGGTAGACGCCGACGGTGTCGGGGCCAGTGAGGCGGTTGCGTCCGGTGCGGTCGGCGTCGGTGGCTGGTTGGGGAGCCGGGAGAGGAAGTCGGCGTTGCCGTCGGCCGTGCCCTTCCGGTACTCCAGCGTGTAGGTGTACGCTGAAAGGAGCTCGAGCCATTGGGCTGTCCGGGGGTACGGTGATCTTGAACGGCATGAGCGAGCACGAGCCGAAGTCAGTCTTGGTGGTGGAGAAGACGTCCTGGAATTCGCAGAGAACCGTGACGGTCGAAGTCGACGTCGCGTAGGTGTAACGGCAGACGTTCCCAGAGGTCGAGGAAGCTTTCCCGTTGGCCGGCGCTGAGGCGTGCAAGGAGTTGTGGGCACGGGGCTCTGGTCGGCCACGGGGATGTTCCCGTGGAGGGCATGTACATCCGGAATCGGAGGGGGATGGAGAGGGGCCAAGGAAGGGTGTCCAAGGGTGGAAAATGGTACCCGTATCAGTGGGGAGCAGGAGGTTCCGAGGAGGTCGCCCGGCTCGAGATCGGTAGATCCAGATAGTGGGACCGTTTGGTATCCGTCGGAGACGAAAATGGCCGTGTCGGTAAGGGGGTTCTCGCGGGGGAGCATGTTCACCATGTAGTTCCGGTAAATGCTGAAGCGCCTGACTGACGCACCAGGTTGACCTTGACGAGCTTGGGGGTAGAGGAAAGCGAAATAGCTTTGATGCCGGCGAATCGGAGGTGGTAGACGTCGTCAGTGGAACGATCGTCGGGAATGAATGCTGAGGCTCCGTTGGGATCATAGTGGTTCAAGGAGAGCTCACCGCGGGTTCGCCGGGGAGGTTGGTGGGGGGGGGTGGGCTGTTGCTGGAGCGTGGTATACGAGCGCTGCTCGAAACGCATCCAGCTGTCTCGTCCCAGAAGGATGGGGTGCTGCATGGTTCCTGCAGGACCTACGCGGGCCCATACTGCCAGGGCAGCGGTGGGGGTCTGGAGGCGCGTAAACTGGATGCTTAAGCGGATGGAAACGGAGGTGGAGAGGGGGGCTGAAGTGCCGAAACCTCCCCATGAACGGGGGGAACTGTGCTGCTTTTCACCTCTCCCGTCGAAAATACTCAATGGCTGCCTGGGAAGCCTTCAGTTTTTCACCGCGATTGCGGTGATAAACGGCTGTGGCGAGCCGGTATCGAGCAGTGCCACGAGTTCGCGGCGCGTAGTGGCGGTGGGGCCGCTGTGCACGAGTACCCTCGTCGTGAACGACGCGTCGTCGACAATAATGATGCCGCTTGTAAGGCATGGTCCGAGTTGCGGTATCGGCGGGCGGCGGGTAGGGAGGTGGCTGTGGGCTGCGGTGTTGAAGGTGGACACTTGGGCAAAGTGACAGCTAGGGTAGGCGTCGGGGGTAGACAGCGGTAGGAGTGGCCCAAGTGGAGAGTTAGGCGGTTGCCATGGAGGGGTCGGGCGTATTTCGTGGATGCCGTCGGCTGTGGGGGAGACCCGGGTGGAGTCGGTGGGGGCGGGTGTTGGCTCCGGGTCGTGAAGATGAGGAGGAAATGGAGGCTGGGCGGAGCGATTGGCGCCGAGGCTTTCTCGGACGTCCATCAGTATCCTGCCCAGCAGATTCCGACCACGCCAACGCGTCGGGTCGCAAGCCTCCGGATGGTCGGCCTTGAAGCCTATGCCCCAGATGAGGTCGTGTGGGCTGGCCTCGGCGATGTGCTTGTCGCCGGTTGCTATTAGCTCCTCCCGTAGCTCCGGGTGTTGGCGGAACTTGGAGAAGTTAATGTTGAGGACGATGGTGTAGCGGTGTCGCTCCCAGACCATTTCGTCGAAGTCGGAAACGGTTCGCTCAAGTGCTTTTTGGTGGGCCGGGTCGCGGGTCGCTTTGATGCGGCGCTCAGTTGTGATGTCCCCGAAGAGCACGGCCTTCTGCGCCATCATCATCTGCTCAACGCAGTTGTATGTAACGCCATCGTGTTCGATGTCGCACAGGTACCACTGCGAAAAGACCGAAGAGGAGTCCCAGAAGAAGTGGAAAGACGATGCGGCCTTTGCGGTGATGTGTGCAGTTGATGGCGTCTTTGTTGGGGGTGGGGGGCGACGATAATCATTCCTATCGCCGCCTGGCGTCGACGGGGGTAGAGTCAGCAACGATCTAGCGGTGCTGACCGGAACCCTCGTGTTCGCGGGGGAATTGCTCGGCAAAGCCGAGGTACCGGGGCGGTCCTGGCCGGGGCTTATAAGCCGAGCGGGACGACCCTCAAGCGCCCTATAGTCCAACTTTTGGAGAACAGGGGCATACTCGCTAGGGGATGCCACACCTGGGGTCCGTGTCCACGTTTTGCGCGAAACAGGCGAGGAGGACGGGTCAGGGGGCTCAGGGCAGATCCTGGTCGACGATGGTCGCGAGTCTTCCGGATTTAAAACGGGACTGTCCCTCGAGCTCAGGGACAGCGGTGCTGTCGACACCGTGGCAGCTGGAGGAAGCCCGTCGTTCGCGAGTTCAACGCTGTCACAAGAAATGCACGCATGCTGGAACAAGCGTGTATAGAGCGGCCAATTAGAGGCAGGCTCGGGGAGCGATGGCCCGGTAGACGAAACAGTAGTTTCGTGTGAACCGGAAACGCTGGTAGCCGTAATCGTCGAGACGTTTCCCAGGGTAGCAATGTCTGGGGTCTCGGCAATAGTCGGCAAGCAGCGTTGCTCACCGCCAGAAGACGTCGAGTGGAGCATCCCGGTGGGGCTCGGCGTCTTGGCCTCCTCCCGCCCACACCTCAAGGCAATCACTTGGGCAAGATGATCAGTGCTTGAACAAGTGTCTGGGAAATGGGCTGGGGTAGGGGGGGGGCGTTGGAGGGCAGGGGTCGGGGAGGCGTGATGCACGTGATTTACTCGTGCGTCCTGGGAGCCTCGGGTGCTCGCAGTAGATGCTGTTGGTGGAGATGCGGTAGTTGCTCCACCATCGGCTTATCAGTTGGTGCGGAAGGTGCCCGGCTGCCGTTGGTTCGGGTGGGTACCCGAGTTGTTGATGCCCATCCGCATGTTCGCGGGGGCGGCAGGTGCGAAAGTGTTGGTCGCAGGGGTATGCACCGTCAACGCTGAAGACAAGGGGGCAGGCTCGATGCGTTGTTGTTGGAACTGTTGCTCTGGCGACTGTCGGTTGCCGTTGTCGTATGACCGGCCGTTGTTGTGGCGCCAGTTGTCGGAGCGCCCGTTGTTGTCGCGGTAGTTGCGGGAGTGGTTCTGCTTGGAGCGGTTGCTGTTGTAGTTTCCGCTGCGGTTGTTGTTGTTGTTGCCTCGACGGGTTGTTGTTGTCGTAGCGGTTAGAGTTTTGCTCCAGGTTGTGCTCGTAGTGTCCGCGGCGATAGAAGAGCATCCTCTGCTGCCATTGGCGGTAGGCGTGTCCGGCTGAGGATGCCGAACGTGTTGCGAAGCGCTCGGAGAAGGTCTTCATACTATGTCCGTGCCATTGCAGTTAGGGCAGTGGTCACCATGAACGCGTAGGGCTTGGGCGTAGGACACCACGACGTTCCGCCTCCCTTATGGGCTCCGTAGTGGCTCTCGTCATCAGGCTGCGCGCTCGTGAGGAGGAGAGCGCTGTCTTCGTGGGGGGCGTTGTCGAGGTGGGAAGGGGCTGTGTCGCCGGCGATGGCGTGTCCGTCCTGGGGCTGGTGGTTGGGGGTGTCGGGGCAGCGAGTCGAGGCTCGGTTGGGTTCCACACGTAGCCGCGGCCGGCGTTCGAGTGAAAATACCGTGGCTCGAGTAAACGGGTATGGGCGGCCCCGATGAACTCGGAAGAAACACCCTCGGTGGCGGCGCGGGCCAGAACGAAGGTGATCGACGGGTCACAGTCGGGTGTGGGGAGCCGCCATACGCGGTGTGCCTCTAGCGAGACATCCGAGGCCGTCGCGTCGCGTGTACTCTGCATCCAGCGGAGCTTAGCGTCGAGGCAGACCCAGTCATTGGGCTCAAAGCCGAACGTCTGCGGTTGCCGGTGCCCAGTGGGTATAGGGGCTGGCAAGGGTTGGGCCGGTAGGGGTGCCTGGGACATTGTGGTCCCAGTTTGGTTGTAGGGAGGCTGGGAGGTGGTAGTCCTAGACATCGCGGCTCCCGGTCGTTCTTCTGCTAATATAAGAACTTCTCACTTCGTGGTCCTATCTGCGTTAAGGAACATTACACTCTCGTCTAACGGGTTATCCGCCCTAGGGAACATTCCTAAAAGAACGTTACACTCGACTAACGGAATATCCGCCGGGTTAATCCATTCTTTGGATTATTCTCGTATTCGTGAGACTACAAGACCGCAACGTATTATCTATATATATATAGCCCTTGAGTGCTCTACTCGTATCACACTGTTTCAGCCTTAGGCATGTATCAACCACAACAACGCGGCACCGATGCCGAAAAGATGGACTGCGATTTGGCAAAAGGGTTCTGCAGTAGATCCAAAGTTGATTATGAATAGGCCACGAACGGAATCGGCATTCCGTTTCCTCTTTGGTAACGACGCCCCGCCAACAATTCCCCCTCTGACACAAATACAGCCAACATCACCGCCTTCCCCGCCCGCCACACCCCCCCCCTCCCCCCCTAACATCAACATCCCATATCATGCTCGTTAGCCTCATGTTAAGATCAAGTTTGCGGGACACTTTGTATCCCTGGACAGGTCTGCCTTTTAAGTCGGTAATCATTGGTACTCACGTGTGTTGCTTGCTTAGCTATAGAAGAAGAGCAGTTGTATTCCTTTCGTGCACGCGGAGACTGAGACCAAGCTCGTTTCATCTAAGATACGCCTTCCAAGTACTACAAATACGTTCCAGTGCCTGAACCCAGGTAATTACCGGGCTTTCAACCTCATACAAAGCAGTACCATAACACTAGCCCCCTCTGATGAGTCGTATATGCAGAATTATGGGAAATTCATGGAAACCCCGATTCCACGAAGTAGAATATGAGCCGAAGATGCGGCTCATCAAAACCCACTCCCACACCTCTGAACGGCGAAGCAACGAAGCCGGCAAAGTACGTAAAAAAAATAAGGGAAAGCCTAGCCTTAATGGGCAGGAAGAAATCGTCAATGAAAGCCATCGCCACGCCGCCCGCACGGGGGGGGAAGGCGAGGAAGATGCACGGAAAAGCCAAAAGTGAGTACGGAAACGAAAAGAAAAATAACACGGAAGACGGCAAGAACCACCTAAACCCCGCCCACAACTCTGAAAACGCGTCCTGGACCGCAAATGAGCGGCCGATTACCCAGGCCAGTCCCGACACTGAGCGCGGGGGGTAGGCAGGATAAAATACGCCAAAACACATCCCCAACCCAGCCCCCCCCCCCAAAAGAAAATTAACCAGAAACACATCGAGCAGAAAAAAAAGAAAAAAACACCATCTCCCAAAGTCCAGGACAACGACAATAAATAAATAAATATCGAGTGCAGTTAAGAAGCGAAAATCAGCTATCCACGGCGGCACCTCGAGATTAATCTACGTTACGCTGGACTCCCCGTGACGCGCTAGCCAAGTGAATTTGCAGACACTAAGAACCTCGTACAGCTCTCGTCGAAGTCGTGTAGCGCGCCGGAGAAAGAGGAAGCTTGATTGATCCCGGGTCGTCCAAAAATCGAACCAAATATACTCCATCCGTTGGTGTAGTTGCGCTAATTTTCCCGAGCTACCACAAACCGTCGTCGCTCTTGTACCATAAGTGGGCCCCGTTGGGAAGTACAGTGTTCCTGTATCGGCGGAGCCAATCGGCGTGCGATACGCAGCCATAGTCGGGCGCCAGAAACCACTCGCCGTTACTCCAAGAAAACTCCCGTTGTGCCGCGCCAATTCACATTCGGCGGTACAGGCGGTTGGTTTGGCGGTGTTGGTTCGGGGTGCCGGCCGAGTAGCTCAAAATTGCGTGGCGAGAAAGCTGAAGATCAATTTCCCGTTCCCAGGATGGCCGGGATAGTCCTGTCCAGCGCGTCTCGTACATCACCGCGATGACGCCGCCTCTGCGCTGTGTCCAGCGCGAATAAAGACACACTGCAATGGACCAGCTTGAGCAGCTTCTGACGCGGGGACTCTCGGGAATATGGTGCCCTCACTGAAAGTCAACCCGAAACTAGCCCGTCAGTCGTCATCATTCGCTTAGCAAGCTTCTTGCAGCATCGGTTCCACGTGCTCTACCGTCTCGGCTGGGCAAGTGATCGACTTTGGACTTCTCCGTTGGCTTGACGGTTGTGAAGGGACGGATTCCTGCCTGACTACCTGCAAATGGCGCGATCGAATCCAATCACAATGAGGACGCATGGGGTGATGATACCAGGCTTTGGTCCTCGCTCAGACCTCAACAACATCGCCGCAAAAGAAAATGGCACAGAGGTAGAGTTCGTGCAGGCACGCAGTTTGCAGAAAGTCGCAAAACTGGTGCAGACATAGCGTCAGTAATGCATACCCAGATAATTGATGGTGTTGGAAGGGCCTCAAGCTCGGACAGATATCAGGCGAGGACGATCGAGAGGAGCTCACGTGGCTCACAGGAAAACACATAGATGTATATTATTTAGTACAATGATAGATGCTTCCACGACATCGTACCAGCGCACAAAGCGGGAAAACATATTTCCTACCAGCCATCCCGACGGACCCTCTTCGCCGCATCATAAAAGCCATCGTCCATATATAACTGCTCAGTAGTCTACGATAGATCCATGTCGATCTCCGATGACAACCAATAGTCCTCCTGATCGGAATCGTCAAGGCACAGCGTCACATCTCTCAACGGAGTATCTCCAAAAAAAGCGAATTTCAACGGAGTCCCTCCCGTATTGGGAACATGTCAAATCATTCACCAAGAGTTCACCAGAAAATCCCCCAGAAACGTAAATACCAAATCCACAAAAAAATCAGTTCCTCCTTCACGAAACTACATCACAAAACTCATCAGAAAAATATCACACATTCACCAAAAAATGCAGTCCTCCGTTGAGCACTATATCACGAAAGAACAAACACCAGAAAAATCCAGTCCTCTGGAAACACTACCTGGTATATCACAAAAAAATCACCAGAAAAATCAAGTCCTCCGGAAACACTATATCACAAAAAAAAACACAAGAAAAAAAAAAAAAACACCAGAACAAAAAAAACACCAGAGAAATCCAGTCCTCCGGAAATTCTAGATCACAAAAAATCACCAGAAAAATCCAGTCCTCCGGAAACACTATATCACGAAAAAAAACACCAGAAAAATCCAGTTCTCCGGAAACTCTATATCACAAAAATTCACCAGAAAAATCAAGTCCCCCGGAAACACTATATCACAAAAAATCACCAGAAAAATCTACCCAGTCTTCCGGAAACACTATACCTCGAAGTATCACAAAAAAACACCAGAAAAATTCAGTCCTCCGGAAACTCTATCACAAAAAATTCACCAGAAGAATCCAGTCCTCCGGGAACTCTGGATCACAAAAAATCACCAGAAAGAATCCAGTCCTCCGGACACACTAAATCACATAAAATCACCAGAAAAATCAAGTCCCCCGGATGAAACACTGTATCACAAAAAATCACCAGGAAAATCCAGTCCTCCGGAAACACTGTATCACAAAAAAACACCCGATAATCCAGTCCTCCGGAAACTCTATATCACAATAAATTCACCAGAAGAATCAAGCCCTCCGGAAACTCTGGATCACAAAAAATCGCCCGAACAATCAAGTTCTTTGGAAACACTACGAGAAAAATATATCACATAAAATCACCAAAAAGTGAAGTCCTCCGGAAACACTATACCACAAAAAATCACCAGAAAAATCAAGTCCTCCGGAAACACTATGTCACAAAAAATCACCCGAACAATCAAGTCCTCCGGAAACACTATATCACAAAAAAATCACCAGAAGAATCAAGTCCTCCGGAAACTCTGGATCACAAAAAATCACCCGAACAATCAAGTCCTCCGGAAACACTACATCACAAATAGAAAATTCCGGTGGTAACGGAAATCCGACATGCAGAGTGGCTTTGTGAGGAAGTCTGCACGTTGTTGCCCGGACTCTATGTGGACAATGTCAAACTCTCCCCGTAGTAAAAGCTCCCTCAGAAAATGGTGTCTTACATCAATGTGTTGCGAGCTTGAGGTGCACGCTGGATTCTTCGCCAACTGAATCGCCCCCTTGTTATCCTCGAAAACCCTGATAGACGGTGAACATAAGCCCGGAAAAATAAAACTCCACACATACCGCATGAAAATCACCTCCTTGATTGTGTCTGCCATGGCTACATATTCTGCCTCGGTGGTCGAAAGCGTGACACATTTCTTCGTCCTCGAGAACCAGCACACGCAGGCACCTGCGCATGTGATGACTCCACCTGAGAGGGACCTCCTGTCCGTGGCTTTGCTGGCATAGTTCACGTCATCAAACGCTACCAGCTCAAGACCACTGCCTCTCTGAAACGAAATACCGACATCACTATTAATAGTACAAGAGACGTAGTCCAAAATACCGATCGCTGCTCTCCAGTGCTTTTCTTTCTGCGAACATGTATGCCTAGCTACCGCTCGGACAGCGTTCGAGATATCCGACCGCGTCTGGTTTGCAAGCCACATCAAGCACCCGACTAACTCACAAATTGGCCAGTCGCCCTCAGGTTCAGTCACGTCAAACTCCTCGAGTTCTAGGCCTGCTGCGCGCGGAGTCATCCTACTCGAGTTGACATTGAATCTTGCAGCCGTGCTGTCAGCGAAAGATTGCTACGAAATCGTCAACCTACCAGCCGCCCAGTCCCTAGAAAATCGGCATCCAGCATACCACCTCAACTCGCCCGGAGTATTGATCGGGACAAGTCGATTCAAGTCATCGCAGAAGTGGTCACACCTGTCCTTCCGCCCCATCGCAAATATGTCATCCACATGCACTACGGTCACTATGGAAACATACCCCGGCTCGATCAAACGCATAACACAAGCATCCGCGGGGCACTGCTCAAATCCAAGACTTTTCATGTGCATCATCAAGTGGTTGTTCCACGATCTCGACGCTTGCTTCAAGCCGTAGAGACTGCGGTTCAACCGTACTATCTTACCGGACATTTCACCGCAACCCTGAGGTAGACGCATAAAAACATCCTCATCCAGATTCGACTGGACGAATGCCTGCTCGGCATCGAAGTGGCACAAATCCAAATCCAACTCGCACGTAATACCAGCCAACAAACGAAAACAAGACGCCGCTGGCGTTGGAGCAAAAGTCTCAAAGAAATCAATACCCTCACGCTGTTTGAAACCCCTCGCCACCAGCCTCGCCTTCGCCCTAACCACCTCGCCGTGCTTGGTGGTCTTCCACGTGTACACCCACTTCGCCGATATGACGTTCAAGCCCTTTTGTTGCTACGAATCTCCAAAGGTCCCCGCCTCAGCCAGGCCTTGAAACTCCTTACCCACCGCCCGTAGCCATAGGGAGTACTCGTCCGCGCAGACCTCGGCGTATGAATTCGGCGTGGATAGCTCATTTGCCGGGCAAGTGGGCATGGGAGAGTTCTGGTGTGGTGCGTTTTGGTGAAAAAGCACGTGACCTATTCCCTCCCGAGCCGCCATCAACGACAGCAATCCATGCTTCTGGCCTCCGTGGATACGGGCGGTCTCCCCCCTCGTACGGCCCCTCTGCACACCACCGTCCTCCGGGCCCAGGTTGTATGATCCCACTTCCCGCGCAGTACGCGCCGACATCTGCGACTGTTCCGGCGGCTGTGGCTGCGACCGAGGTTGCAGCGGCGACGACGGTGGTGGCGGGGACAACGGCAGCGGTGGCGAAGGCGACAGCGGCGATGAAGGTAGCAGCGGTGGCGATGGCTACAGCAGCGGCGATGGCAGCGGCAGCGATGGCAGCGGCAGCGATGACGACGACAGCGGTGGCGACGACGACAGCCGCAGCCGCGGCGATGACGTAGACCCCAAGCTCAGGTCGTCCGGGAGGTCCTGCACCTCCGGGGCCGGCGGCAGCGGCGGTGGTGTGGGGGGAGACTCCCTCCGCCACCGCCGGCTGCAAACCAACAACGGGCTTCCTTGCGTGTTTCCAAGTAACATCGCGAGTGTAGGACTTGAAGCCAGACTGTAGCAGGATCTTGCAGCAGTCGTGGGGGTGGTTGCTGCCGCTGCCTGGGTAAAAACACAGCTCCGCCTTCGGCTCCGAAGACAGGGCCCGCCTCACGTGGTGGAACCCCGGCTTCAGGAATGGGAGCAGCCGCGCAAACGGCGCTCTGCCGTAGAATTTCTGGAACGGGGAGAGCATGCCCGGCTTGTCCTTCACCCTCGCCGTCTTGTTGATGACGTCGCTGGCGTGGTGGCACGCCTCCGTCATAGAGGCCCCGTTGGCGGCAATTACTCGCCGTCGAACAGGCGCTTGGCTTCCAGGCAGGACGCCATCGCAAGCTCCAGCGTGCATGCAATGCGTCGCTCAACCACACCATCGTGCTTCGGAGAGGCAACGGGCGTGTGCTCACGACGGATATCGTGGCTGTTGAGCAAGGCCATGACCTCCGCGTTTGGAAACTCGATACCGTTGTCCGAACGGACGCACTCCACGACGGACGGGCAGTCATCAGCACAGATGTCGGCCAGGACTTTAGCGAACACCGATGCCGCATCAGACTTCTTCAGGAACTACGGCCAGCCTAGTCGTGAGAAGTCGTCCACGATCATCATCAAGTACATCGCCCCGCCAGCAGACGGAGGCCGTTTCCCCGAGAGGTCCACGAACACGCGCTGCAGGGGCTTCGTTGAGCTGAGCGGCACTCGGTCGACCACGGCACAGCCATCCTCCTCCCCTTAGCCTCCTAACAACCAGCGTACGGCACCAATTCTCTAGACACTTTCACGCGCAACTGGCGTGCAGTCTCTCGCAAAGTCACCACATGGGAGTGGGCAAGAGCAACGTAGAGATCGTTAATATCGATCTTCTGCATCCTACCCGGGGACAAAACAGCGGCTGGGATAAACGCGTCGGGCTTCACTCTGGTGGCTTTCACATACGACCCCGAGACCCCACGAGCAAAAGTCAAACGACCACCTAAAAGGTGCACACCAGCAGAATCCCTCGTTGCGCTACACTTGGGTGTAACCTCGTGCAGCGAAAACAAGTGAAACTTGAAACCAGGGACATATGCAGCGTTCATCAAGACCACGTCCAAATTTCCCCCGGCACTGTCCATCACCATGCTCAACTTGCCAAAACATTCTACCTCCATCGACCTCATGTCGCCTACCAACAGGGAACCCTCACCTACGGGGGGGGGGGCTTGCACTCAAACATAAACGTAGGATCACACGGTCACATGGTAAGTTGCACCGGAATCCGCAACCCACACTTGACCACCACCAAAACCAAAATCATCATACTTAAAACCAGACTCGCAGTCGCTCTTGCCTGGGTGCGCAAAATGCGCGGTGAGGAGGTGGGCGTGGAACATAGAAGCACTGACTGTAGCCACTACCTTCAGGCTCGGGGGGGAGAACTGGTCGGGAGAACAGCAGGCGGGATAGCAACGGGGACACCACCCGGGATATAGCCACCACGACCGTCACAGATCGAGGTGTACCCCCCGTAATATACTGACGGGGAGGGAAGAGGGCGGGCGATGTTCGCGTATGCTTGTGCTTGATGCTCATACGGGCACTGCGCAATGAAGTGGCCCGGGTGGTTGCAACGAAAACACAGCCGACGTCCCGTTGGTGCACCACCCTGTCGTGGAACCCTCTGGCCATCACCGGTGGCGGTGGGGCCTGCGGCAGCTGCCCTGGCGGCGACTGAGCTGGGGCCCAGCCCATCGGAGGTACCTGCCCCCCCCCGTGCCGAACATGTTGAGACCCGCATCGTCCCAAAGATAACGATTGGACGCGACATTCCAACGCCATTGAGGTCCTTTGATGCCCCCCGGCGGGGGCTTGCCGCCCCCCCCACCGCTTTGCTTCTGCTGCTGCGGCTGCTGCTGCATCCAGGGCGGCGCTTGCTGCTGCTGTTGCTGTGGCTGCTGCTGCTGCCGCTGTTGCTGCTGATGTTGCTGCTGCTGCTGCTGCTGCATCCAAGGCGGCGCTTGCTGCTGCTGTTGCTGTTGTTGCGAGCCCTTGGATTTTCCGCTCCCCTTCCGTCCTTTCCCATGCCTCCCACCTGCCACTCCACTCCCCCCACCCCTTTCACCCCCTCCACCCTCTCCCCCTCCTCCACCTCCTCCACCTATTCCACGCCACCACCTGCGCTGGCCGGCTGGACACCGCCGACGTACAGAGCGAGAGGGGCCACCGACCCCTGTACTACCATGGCCCTCTGTATCAGGTCCTTTTCCACCTTGTCATCAGTGTAGGCACCTCGAATGACCTCATTGGTCTCAGAACGAGGGATACCGGGGCGGGAAAAAATGGACTTCTCTTGAACAGCAAATAGCGAAGAGAGATTTTGCACAATATGGTGGTTCACCTCTTCCTCACTCTTGCCATCACCTAGCATGGCCAGTTTGTCAGACGACTTGTCAACCCTACTCAGGAAGTCAAGGGGGTCCTCCCGTTCCACCATGCGGGTCGCCTTAAACTCTAGCTCCAACCTACGTTTTGCTTCACGAGTTTTCGGCATGTAGAAATCCTCCAACGCTTGCCACGCGCGGCTGGGGGGTTTTGCTTTCTGCATGTCAAACTCTACCGCGGGGTATCCGACCATCGACTCCATCAACAAGCCGTACACCAATCTAGCATCCTTCATCTCCCGAGTGGAGTGCCTAACCTTCAGCTCTTCCTCGGACACGCCAATGTTCCCAACCATCACAGGGAAATCAGTGGGCTTGATAACATAAAGGCAACCAAACTCCTGGATGTAGGCTATCATCTTACTCCCCCACACCAAGAAAACCACCTCCTCTCCACCAAATTTAGGCGGGCGAGATTGAGACAAAAAAGGGCGGCACGAGGAAATTCTGTGGGACGTGCCTGTTGGGGCACCCTGCTCTGATGTCGTAGTTGCTGACACGTTCGGCGCTGTTCCCGTTCCCCCCGCGGATCGAAGACGTGAAGAGGCCAGTAGCGCGCTGATCTCCCGCTACCTCGCGGCCTTCTTGAGTAGGCAGATTTCTCCAATCATGGCGACATGTTCGTCACTCACTTGTATATCTTCACCACTACCATCACCGCTACCACCACCACCACCACTCGTTTATCTCGAGAACGTCCAACCCCTCACTGGGCTGACCGGTAACTGCCCAAGCCAGAGGCTTCCACTGCGCTAGCGTGTTGGAAGGGCCTCAAACTCGGACGGATATCAGGCGAGGACGATGAAGAGGAGCTCACGTAGCTCACAGGAAAACACACAGATGTATATTATTTAGTACAATGATAGATGCTTCCACGACATCGTGCCTGGACACAAAGCGGGAAAACATATTTCCCGCCAGTCATCCCGACGGACCCTCTTCGCCACATCATAAAATCCATCATTCATATATAACTCCTCAGTAGCCTACGATAGATCCATGTCGATCTCCGATCACAACCAATTATGGTGTTCGTGTCTGTCGTACAGACACGAACGAACGCAGTACATTATCGAGAAGTTGGTGCTCGACCGTCCACAGGTCCTATGTTTGGCGCTGCGGTCTCTTCACAACTTACTGCCTCAGTGTGCTCATCCCTGCCACCTCAAACTTACGATAGCGTACACGATTTACGGTATCCAACCCCATACTAGACATTCCGCGCGGTAACGAGCCATGTCAAAAGCACGGTACGAATCTGGGCTCTTCTTAGAAGCCAACGCGTAAAAATAGGACGAAATCACCCGGGTGTAACTTCCTGCATATCGCCTATTGTTCATTGTGCGAAGAACCCTGTTAAGAGTAACTTCGGGCCTATGCCCTTGTGCTTTCCCAGGAAAATCATGGGAAAATTAGGATCGATTACGACCCGTGCGAGGACTCGCTCGAACCAGTGCTTACCACCTGCTAGGGGCGCATAGCGAACGGCTGCAAATGAAGTACGAGCGAAAGCGACCCATGCGACGATGGTGCCGTGTACTTGGGTATATTGCAACGCTCATCTGTGTCTAGCACCCCTCCCCTTTCGACAATATTCATAGCAGCACGGCTTGCAAGTCGTTATGACGAAATACCCAAAAACCCGTGCACACAAAACATTTTGACGGCGGGAAATGCACGCAGGGGAGTTTCAAGGGTGCAATTCATTGCTGATCTTCAGGAAACGAAACCGATATATCCAAGTTGTGTTTCTATATTGGCGTATGCTTTCACCAAGTGATGTTGGCGTACTACGATGGTGAGAGATAACTGTTAATAGCCACTAACTGCGAGATAATCGAGCCATCACGTCTACGATATTTCCTCGTGCTGGCTATCGATAGCTCAATAGCCCCCCCCCCACTGGCGAGATTGCGTCTAGCCTCACCTTGATGGGATAACACCCAAGGCCGAGCACAGCTGGCCAAGGCCTCCCGCATCCGGTTTGGCCTCGTTCTTGGCTCCAACTGAGACATATCGCTTCGGGCGCTGGAATAGAGACGTTAGACAAAATTAACGCGGCAGGCGATAAGCAGCAAGGTGGTTTTGTCGACAACCGGTCATCGTGTAGAATGTCACCAATCGTCTGCATCTCAATATACAGGCAAATAAGAAAAATTTGGGCTCGATCTTAAAGTAAACGGCGCGCTTGAGGCACAACCTGATTGCACTCGCACACGGTGTGCACTCCATGGAAATCTGGTCGCCTCTATTTGTAGTAGGCTCTTTCATCTTGTGAACCTCATCGTCGGCACGATGTTCCACACGCTGGAGATAACGTCCTTGCCTGAAGACATGCTAGTACAACCCAACGGATCGCCGTGCTTGTGAAGACAGCACGCTTGCACTTACTCGTTGTCCATCGGCCCAACGGATGCCTACTCATTGGCTCATTTAGCTCAAGAGTAGAAATTCATGAACTGGCCAAGGTGGTCCGCTCATCTATGAGCTTGTACTCTGGGGCCGATTATGGGCCCAACGATAGAAAATGACCTACGTACTAGCTAGACGACCATCACATGGGCAAGGCGAATGGACTTTTTCATGTACCACTTACCGCATCGCTCTCCCCTGGAAGTGTAAGAGATGGCCTTCGCCGATCCGCCACGACCTTGACCCCCGCAATGCGCACGAGAGCCTGCTCTACGGGCGTAACAATATTTTTGTCTACTGAACAGCACTGTGTGGTAATAGCAAGGAACAACAGCAGCAGATCGCACGAAAGCGGGCGGAGAACTTGTGGGTGTCATTGCGCCAACTAGTAGCTACGGGCGACCAGAAGGGTAAAGGACATACGATGTGGGATAGAGACTTTCAAGAGCTACCTTACTAGCCTAATTTGACACGCATCGCATCTGTTGCGGAGATGCACCGCTCGAAATCCAAAGAGCCATCAACGAACCACCCCTTCACGCCATCTGCCCAACCGCCAATCAACCTCACCTTGACGTGGTGGCATTCTTCCCGATGATCTGCGTTTCTCCGTAAGAGTGCGCTATTCTTAAAACCGTAGTTGTTCACAACTGAAAAACTGCCGGCGGGAATTACGGCGTTGCAGATCCCATTCATCGCTGACCCAGGCGAACGGCCTTTGTTGAGAGCATGACGCACGAGCGGAGAGAGGGAAGGGCGTCATGTGAAGATACTATTATTGTACTACTGTACCTGTTATCTTGGATGGCGCCTACAAGCAGGACCAATACATGGCGGCATGATGACTGTTGTCTGGTATTACGAGCACTGCGTCACCGTTTAAAGCAGCAACAGCAGCCCCGGCAGCTAACGAAACTGACACAGCTACTACTGTGCGGCAGCAACCCCAGCTCAGCAGCAAAGCCCCATCCATTGCAGCTGCTACTACTGGTGCTTCGAGATAGCATTGTTGTACCTATCACCGCGCTGTCAAAAAAGTACCGCCTATATATGTACGGGGTGACGTGGTGTGAGAAAACCGCGGACAGCAGTGGCGGCAGCAGCAGCGACAACAGCAGGGGTCTGAACCAATCTCTTATCAATGTATAGCAGCAACCCTACAGGTAGTTGTCGCTGCTACGTACGCCTTGCTGTTGCTTGTTCGTCAGCCCCAAGCACAGGTAGTCAAGACACCCAGACAACCGATGAGTTGATGATTCAGGTCGTTTATTATTATCTCCCAGCAATGGTAGGGACAGCAGAAGTGACCTTGTGCGTCATATCCCATAACACCCAGATGTCAAGAATCACATAATACACAACATGCCAATATCCCGAACCGGCACGTAACTGTCAAGCTAAAGAGGCACAACGAATACCCTCCCTGACTCTTTACGTAACATTGACGAACCAAGACAACAACACACAAGTGCATGACCTAAACCAACCACAAACATGATAAGAAAGAGGAAACCCACCCCTGTGAGCGAAAACCTCTCACTCTCCCCACAGAGAACTATTGCAATTGTAGACGAAATTACAATATATCCACGCCAAAATGATAAAAACTAAGGTGAAAAGTACAATGCCAGAGATCACGGAGAACCCCGTTCCCCCGGACAAAAGTCTCCTTTTGCCCCCTACTCCCGTCATATATTCTCAGATCGTAACGGTAACGCGAGATAGCATACGTACTTTTTCACTTGTATCATAGTGTTTATCTGGCGCTAAAGTTACCCGAAAAATAGTAGTCGCTACCCAGTAGCTCTTAATAATCGAATAAAGAAACAATAAAATGCCGCTACTGTCGACACGAACAGCCTAAGCCCTCCCAGCTACCAAAACTATTCGATCATTCGCAGAAAATAATTTATGTTCCACTTTTCTCCGTTGCGAACAAGTATTCGCAAAATGATACTGTTGGCAGAACAACCAATCAACCATGAATATGCTCACCCTCCTTTCTTTTGCAATCAGTAGACTACTGCTAAAAAAAAAAGATACCCGCAAAATTCAATAAAATCAGTAGCTACCGCCAATACCAGCAATACACCTCACCTCCCTTTGGTGTATCAGCGTACCCTTATTTCTCCACACCACTACGAGTATACATTTCATCTCTACCAGGCCCCATCTGGTCTTGTCTGCACCAGAAAAAACACTACAACTTTTTCGGATTTACAAAGACTGTTTGATTTGAAGATGAAAATACATTCCGAAGCTACCAGGCGAAAAAAGGCGACGTATACCATCCAGAACGAATCCCAGATGATACATCGTCTACTGTCTACGGTTTCTCCACCCTGGCCGCAAATAAATAGACCTCACGTTCGACCAAAAAAAAAAATAATTTCGATCGACAGGTTATTCATCGTCAATTTAAATTCACCATTCATTCCTACGAAATCACACCATGACGACCAGACCTGCCCCCTCCGCTCCGCGATGTTGCCGGACCTTGCATAAAGCTCCGGCTGACGAAACACCCAGATCTGCTCGCTTGTTGCCACCCGGACGAAACCCTATCGTTATTTGGTACTGCTGCAGACGGTCCACGATTACCCCACGCCCGTTTCCTGCCACCGCTATTTGACAGCAGCAGAATGCACGCGGCTATTATGCCGCGCGACTTTGCCCCACCTGACACCCCCCTGTAGGGTTGCACACGGCTGGCGGCCGTGCGGCTTCTCGCGGAATTCGCATGCAGACATGTACTCTCGCTGAGCGATAACCCCATATCTGCTGCCTCCACAACCTCTGAAGTGGAGTGCGTACGGCAAATAAATGTCGTACGACTTGAAGTCCCCCGCTCGCAACACACGGCGGAGGTGCCTATGGCTGTCCGCCGTAGGGCTTTAAGTTGCTGTGCCCCTAAAACGCCGTCGTCTTCACCTCATCATCTCCGGGATCCCTCACCATCGCAAACACGGCCTCCGCCGGCGATTCGCACCTGCTGCTCTCGTGTCCTCTCCCACCACACCTTTCGCAGAGCTTTGCGGTGCAACTGTCGCTGTAGTGGCCCGCAGCCTTGCACCGGAAACACCTCACCGTCGAGCCCTTCGCTTTCCCGGCTCCACCGTTTGAACTGGCGTTGCCGTTGCCTTCCGTCCCTTTTCCAGACCGACCCCCTTTGGCCTTTCCGCCCTTCCCTCCGTAACCGCTCCCCCCTTTTCCGACGAGCGCAAGCGATGATGTGTCCTTCGACTTGCCGGAAGATGAGGCTATTAGTTCGTGTTTGCTGCGAACCAAGTGTATGATTTCCTTGCGATCGTAAACCTGCTTGAGATTCAGATCTCGGATCTCAAGGTCGTACTCGGCAGCAGGCAATGCAGAAACAAAACATACGTACAAAGTGTTATCATCCACATTCATGCCTGCGTTGTTCAGTTTGACACGCAGGTCCTCCATCTCATACAATTTTTCTACGGGGTCGTCCTCCTTCCCGACTTGAAAGCTGTACAGCTACCTCATGCAAGTTCCCTTCTGTGCATTGGTTTTCGTATCGTACCAATCCACTATTGACCTACAACATTTCCTCGGAAACGTACTTCGGTGAAAAGCTGCTTTGTCAACATTAGACTGTAGAGCTTGGGAAAGAAACACCCAGGCCATCAATTGCCGCTCGTACATCGAGGCCGTCATTCCCTGGGCCATCATAGAAGCGCGGTCGCTTCCATCGGCCCCAACCCTCAACGTATGGGTCACTTTCGAAGACTGTCTCGAATCCATGTAGCTTCGCATAAACTCGCATCTGCTTCGAGAAGGTGTCGAAGTTCTCTCTCCCCTTCAAGACAGGAATTGCCATCTTGGGTTGGCCCAAAAATGGCCGACTACGGAGGGAGAGCTCACCTGAGAGGCCAACGCCCCAATCTTGCTCTCTACCGCCGAGCTGACTTCCCGTGCGATCAGTTCCCGCAGTACCACCACGTTCCTCCTTCCTGCTCCCGGTGTCATCGTCGGAGCGATTCAACGATGGTGACACAGCATCCCTCCCTGCTGTATCTACGGCAGGTAGCCCCTGCCCCCTGCCGGACTTCTGTTGTGCCTCACTCTCTCGATTGGTTCTCAATAGAGTCGGCATCATCTCAAGCAGTTCAGCATGAGACGATTTTTGACGCTCCTCCGCGTCTGCGGCTGCTTGTTGTAAACCTTGTAGAGCAAGACCCTGCTCCGATACTACGGCCCTAAGATCATCAGTTCATCACCCATGATGAGGCTGCGTCGGTACCAACGACTCTAGAGTGTTCGTCAGCCCCAAGCACAGGTAGTCAAGACACCCAGACAATCGATGAGTTGATGATTCAGGTCGTTTATTATCATCTCCCAGCAATTGTAGGGACAACGAATATTGCTTTCACTTTTTCCGCTGCTGTCCTGTAGATAACGTAATCACTAACGGTACTGCTGTCCAACAAAACCTACAGTTTTTCAGTAGTAGTAGGACATCAACAACCGATGCACCCAAAGCAACTAACACAGCTGCTTCTACCTTTAGCAGCATCCGCAGTTTTTTCTGTTGTCGATGCTGCTGCTGTTGCTGCTGCTGCTGCTGCTGCTGCTGCTGCTGCCTCATCATGGTAGCGGTGTTGTAGCCGCTCCTATCGCCGTGGCTGCAACACGACTGGTAGCTGTACACTGTTGTTTAGATTAATCTCGCCGCACTGTGTACTGCGGTTGGTCTTGGTGTGACAGTCATTGTCTAAACGCGTGCTCGCAAGATACTCTCACTGCCTACAAACTTGATCAGAATGCGGTGAAACGAAAGTACTAGACAGCGACACCTAACCCGCCAGGCAATGAAAGCACCCACATAAGCCTCATAGCCGAGCTCACGTTGCAACATGCTGGGCGCCTTGCAGCCGCGCGTGTTGTGAGGAAAACGGATTTGGCCGTTCAGGTCGAGGCGGGTGTCTGTGTGTGCTTCCGACGTCAAGGTTGTCGAAACACGAAGCCTTCCTCATCACAACGATTGACTCACAGGAGCCCAAGGGTGAGCGTCGAATGGACCCCCACTCAGAGAGTCCAAAGGTGTGTGCAGAGTGAGACCTAGGTGTGCGAAATACTGGGTGTGTGCTGTGAGCGCGGGCCTTGCGGCACGATACCAAGCAAGTGCGGCGCGATGTTGAGCAAACTGTAGCATTCTCCAATCATAATCGCTCCGTTTGCTTCGCATCGCAACGCACCCAATGGGTGGAAACCCATTTTTGCTTCGAATTGGCCGCTCAGGAGACCGGCACTGGGCCAGGGGATAGGTTGTTGTTGTTGTTTTCTTCACATTAAACCGTTCTTTCTACCCGTCGACATCCAGCACAACCAGTGTCCGTGCCGATTCTTCAATCCTAGAGAGACACAAGTTCTGTGGTCACAAAGCTACGCCACAGAGATACTACGTTGCCACGTATGCCATGCAATGCCATGTCATCATACTGCGTGCGACAGGCACGAGATACACATTACATGACCTAGAGAAACTAAAACGAAACAAAGAGGAAAAAAAAAACAAAAACAACTACAGTTCGAAAGAGAAAAAGAAACAAGGAAAAAAGAGACAAATATATGCCTGGTATATGTATATACAGCAACAACCATCGTACCCCGCCCGCAGGGGATCTGGCAGACATTTGAAAAGAAGGAGCTACAAAAAAAAAGGAAAAAAAGAAGAAAACACCACTAGTCGTCAACAGAGTAAGACTAAGAACCAAGGGAAAAACAACAGGCAAACCAAACAAAGCACAAGGCATGCTCCAGGTAGCGGCAGCAGTTTATGGTACGAGTAGCACAACCAGGGTCTCCCTGCTGGCCCGCCTGGTACCTTGCTACCCTGTCTGCCGCCATCGTCCAGCGTTCGTCAACTATGCCCGGCCCCTCGGCGTCAGACAATACGAAACAAGCAAAACAGGCTCGTCATCCACCCACGCCACACGACTCCTTCAATAAGGCTTATCAATCGGAGAAAGGAAGAGAAAGAAAATAGAATGAAAATCACATAGGGTTAGCGCAAAGAAGAAAATAAAATGAAGCCAAAATAAACAAAAACAACAGGAAGACAAAGGAAGACCACGTTCGAACCAGCTGCACCAGTTGGTGGTACGAGTAGTATAGGCATGTTCTACTTCTTAGTCTGCCCGGTACCTGGCTACCCTATCTGCCATCTCCTTCCTACTTTCGTCCACTGCAGTTTCCCTTCTACTCCTCTTCCCCCCCTTCTCCGCATTCCCTTGGTCGGGTTTTCTGCTACTCCTCCTGTTGCCCCTCCTCCCCCCATTCCCTTGGACACCACCCACGGCGGATGCGCGGCGCTGCCTATTCAGCTCAGCCTCAGCCTCGTGCCACCTCACCATGAACCGTTCGGCTGCTTCGAGGATCCCCCGGTACCACTTCCCCGCCTTTTTTGCAGCAGTGGGCCACAGTGCGGTCTCAACTCCAAACACCAAGGGAGCAAGTTCCGTTGACCCTTCGGTGGCTCTTCGACTATGCATCTATGCCAAGTCTTAACCTGTCCGCCAGGTCTCGGGTTTTCCCCACCAGCAATCGTCCCGAACATTACCCGACTGGGTAATCGATCCTTGCTTTGCCGTGCCACCCCCCCCGCGAAGAAGAGACGCCGTTTGCGGATGGTCGTTTCGATGCTCTCGCAACGTGTCATCTTGAGGGCCTTCGCGTACGAGAGGGTGGCATGGTCAGTACGAAGTCGGCGCTGGAAGCCAATGACTCGCAACAGGACTTGGTGGTGAGCCGTTCGAAGCTTGGCAAACTGTTCCGCTCTGAGGGTCCACGTCACACACCCGTACAGCAGGGTCTCAATCACCTCGGCCTTCAGCATTCGGACTTTCAGGCTAAGGGGGGCGGTCGTCCTATCATACAGCTCCGGGCCGAACCGTTTGAGGCATGCTCGCATGAGACGAATCCGTCGGTCGATTTCGAGCGAGAGGTCAGCGTTTTCGTGGGATAATGCCGCCTAGGTACAAGAGCTGGGCCGTCTGCTTATACCTCTGGCCTGCTGCTTCGATAACGAGCGGTGGTGCGAGGGTTTTCTGGTCTTGCGTTTTGTAGAAGCATGGTCTCTGTCTTCTTTTCCGACACCGTAAGGCCTGCTGCTTCGAAGACAGTCACGATGACCGTCATCATTTTCGCGAGCCCTTCAGCCGACTTCGAGACAATCCCTGCGTCATCAGCGTACAACATGCCCCATACAGCCCTTCGCACGCACGCCAACGGCTCCGGCTCCTCCGTTCCGACTACTCCAGCATCACTGAGTTGGACCAAATCCCTTACGATGGCTTCGTCATGGCTAAAGCGTACTAGTACGACGTGCAACGCAGCAGCGAAAAATACGTTGAACAGTAACGGTGACAGCACACAGCCTTGCCGCAGCCCCTGCGTGACATCAAACCATTCCGAGTGCTCGCCGTCATCCGTACGCACGCGAGCCCGCATGCCATCGTGGAAATTACGGTACAAAGTTATCACTTACAAGAAAAAAACAACGTAAAAACAGACTAGACTTTTCGAGCTTGCACCAATCAAAGCAGAGCTACTATGACTTACCGTATGACGTACAAAATGGCCGTGATTGGCCAACAGTGCCGTTACAACTGCTGCTGAGCACAGATATCGTATTGAGCGTGCTACGAGTACAACAAGCAAGCTGTTGTACCTCGCTGCGGCCATGCCGCCCAGCAGCAGCAGCAGCAGCAGGCAAAACCATGCGCGTTCTATGGATGGCTTGTATCGGGGCCTGCGATATGTATCACGAAGGATGGATAGGTAGAGTTTGGGGTGCGAGCGCATGTATGTATCCCGACTCCCGACCACACCCACCACGACGACGACCAACAACAACCGCCACCTGCTGTTGCCCAGCAGCATAGTAACAGGCCAAACCAGTGTGTGAGGTGCACACCCGCAGTGTATTCTGTGCGGGGGCATGTGTGTAACCCGACTCCCGAACACGCCCACCGATCAACAACCGACTAACTGCCACCAGGCAAAACTGCGAGAGGTGACACATCCAGGTTGTACTCTTGGCTACTGTACCTGTAGTAGGCGCAAGTGTCGGAGCCTACGCTGCATCATCGAGTATGAATAGGAAAAACTTGGGGTGCGGGCGTATGTATCTATCTATGCACCCATGTATGTATCCTGACTCCCGACCACGCCCACCACAACGTTCAACGACCAACTAGCACCAGACAAAACTACTCATCCTCCAGCAGCAGCAGGCGCCCAGCAGCACACCAGCAGCAGGCAAAATCATGCGCGCACGGTGGCATATGCGGGGTGTAATTTGTTGTTGTTGCCCTCGATGAACTGCATTCGAGCGCTGTTCTCAGTTTGCTTCTCTCTTTTTTTGTGAAGTCGCAGGTGGAGTTGTTGATAGTGACGGGAGAGGCCAGTCGGGACCAGCACAGACGGAACCCCAGAGTGCTGTGTTTGGCTCAGGCAGAGCGTCTACTTATTGACTATCGGTACCACTTGTTATAGTACTCGGCGGGGACATATATCCAGCAGCAGCACACGAAGACGGAACGAGCAACCGCACCAGTACCACAGCAATGGGATCGGTATCATTGAGGTGTAATTGGGGTTGCAGGGCTAAATACAAGACTGTTGGCCAATGAAAAACGAAACATGAACGGGGAGAGATCTCCAACAATCAGTCAGAAAGCTGACGACTCTCTCTTGGCCAAAGCAAAACCTGTCGGTTGTTTATTACAACAAGTAAACGACAGATTGACAAGAGATCTCTGTACCGCGAAAGAGTTGTTGGCGAAATGAGAACTGAGGTGGATGCATGCTCTAGGGGGCAAGAGCTTGCCGCCGGCGTCCTACGGTATCCTCCCAAACCTGAAAAAAGCCCATTTTTTGTTGTGTGTTGTTACACATTCGACAGATTGACGTATTTTCAACTGCCGGGTTATTATTTTGCGAGTACCGAAATATACGATGAGGATCGCAAAATACAAATAAAGGCGAAAAGCAGAAAGTAATCAACTAACTGCTCTTGTTGTAAAAGACCTACGATAGTATGCAATTTTGGGTCATTATTTTTGCGAGTACCGAAACATACGACGAGGATCGCAAAATACAAATAAAGGCGAAAAGTAGAAAGTAATCAACTAACTGCTGTTGTTGTAAAAGACCTACGAGTTCGTATGCAATTTTTTAGTTGCTACTGCTGTGGTAGTTTTCAGGCTCTACTGTTGCTATAGTATGCGAATGACGACGCTTTTTGGCCAAAGAAAAACATTTTATGGGTTGTTACACATTCGGCAGATTGACAAGTATTTTCAACTGGCGGGTTATCATATGCGAGTACCGAAACATACGATGACAATCGCAAACAAATATAGGCGAAAAGTGGGAAGTAATCCACTGCAGCTGCCGGCGGCGTGCTATGGTATCCCCCCAAACCTGAAAAAAAACATTTTTTCATTTTTTGCCTTTCCCTGCTGTAAAAGACCTGCGATAGTATGCATTTTTTTTGCCATTCGAGACACAGTAGTACTCGTAGATAATTTTGCTGTGGCGCAAAAAGTAACCCATTCCTGTTGTTGTACTGCTGTAAAAGACCTGCTATAGTATGCGAATGGAAACGCGAAGTACACCAAAGACGTATTATTTCAGCTCGTGCCACGATACACGATAGACGCTCGATCTCGACAGAGACTCAGCCCACGGACAACCCGCGCGGTGGCGGGCAAGATCAACTAGTATAGATGACGGGCTCGAAGGAATGAGGTGGATGCATGCTCTAGGGGGCAAGAGCTTGCCGGTGGCGTCCTACGGTATCCTCCTAAAACTGAAAAAAAAACATTTTTTGCCATTCGAGACGTTGTTGTACTGATGATGTACTGATAGACGAAATGCCTTTTTTTTGCCATTCTGTTATGATACTGCTTGGATATAGCACTCTGCAGTACAGCAGTACTCGTCGAAAATTTTACTGTGGCACAAAAAGTAACCCACTCCTGTTGTACTGTAAAATACCAGCTATAGTATGCGAATGGAAACGTGAAGTACACCAAAAAAGTACTATTTCAGCTGGTGCGACGACACACGATAGACGCTCGATCTTGACAGAGACTCAGCCCACGGGCAACCCGCGCGGTGGCGGGCAAGATTAACTAGTATAGATGACGGGCTCGAAGAAATGAGGTGGATGCATGCTCTAGGAGGCAAAAGCTTGCCGGCGACGTCCAACGGTATCCTCCCAAACCTGAAAAGAAGCCCATTTTTTGCCATTCGACACCTTTGTTGTACTGCTGTAAAAGACCCGCTCGTGCGACGATAGACGATAGAAGTTTGTTCGAAGAAATGAGGTGGATGCATGCTCTAGGGGGCAAAAGCTTGCCGGCGGCGTCCAACAGTATCCTCCCAAACCTGAAAAGAAGCCCATTTTTTGCCATTCGACACCTTTGTTGTACTGCTGTTAAAGATCCGCTCGTGCGATGATAGACGATAGAAGTTTGTTGTACAGTAACCGTAAGATACCGCTCGATTTCGACAGAGACTCAGCCCACGGGCAACCCGCTCGGTAGCGGGAAATATCAACTAGTAGTATAGATGACGGGCTCGAAGAAATGAGGTGGATGCATGCTCTAGGGGGCAAGAGCTTGCCGGCGGCGTCCTACGGTATCCTCCCAAAACTGAAAAAAAACATATTTTTTCCATTCGAGACGGATGCAGCAGTATTAGTACTCGTAGCTAATGTTTTTGATGTATTTCGTGCACACCAGCGGCCGATGCGCTGCATCGAGCGTGGGACCCAAGCGTCTGAGCCAACTTTTACTCTTGTATTCATCGCCACCCTTGCACAACAAGACAGCACTACAACAGGAGCAGGCACCTGGTCTGGTGTATAGACGTCTCCCCAACTCGGTATGGGCGTCTGAGCCAACTCTTGTATTAATCGCCACCCTTGCACAACAAGACGGCACTCCAGCAGTAGCAGGCACCTGGTCTGGTGTATAGACGTCTCCCCAACTCGGTATGGGATGTGGGATATGTTGGTTGTATGGTGTATGGGAATATGGGATATGGTATATATGTTGGTGGTATGGTTTATGGGAATATGAGATATGTTGGTGGTATGGTATATGGGAACATGGGAAAACCACCGTATGTGGTATGGTATGTGTTGACGGTATGGTACGGGAAAAACACAGTATATGGTATGGTACGTTTGCGGCATGATACCATGGTACGATGTCGTGGACGTATTATATGGCTAAATTTGCCCGGTGGTATGATATGTTTCAGTATATAAGGTCCGTAAGGGTCGAAAACGTCGTACGAATATCATCTATAACAAGCTTATATATCGGCCATTGGAAAGTGTTCGAAAATATAAGCCTTGCGGACAGACAGACAGACAGACAGACAGACAGATTTGCATTTACCAAAACAGAGACTCAGTTCTACAAACTGAGAATGACTAGTTGCATGTATCGGAGCCTACGATGCAGCACCGGGGACGGATAGTAGGCAGAGCTGGGGGCACGGGCGCATGTACAGCATGAATTGACATCCCGACTCCAAACCACACCGACCACAACGATCAACAACCGCCACCACAAAAAAAAACTGCTGTACTCCTCTGCTGTTGTTCTGAGCAGCAGTGCAATTCTCACAGCCAATCGAGAGGACAGTACGCATGTGCCTGCTGTCGCCACCGTTTGCCTGCGCCACCACCACGCATCGCCGCCGTCTCTGCTGTTGCTCGAGCTGCGCGGTTGTTATTTTGGATCGACAAGCTCGTCATAATTTCATTGACGTATATTATAGTGGACCCAAAAGCTGCGTCACAGTAGCAGGGTGTCCCCGGCAACCACCTGAGAGCACAGCAGTAGTAGTAGCAGTATAGTTCCTGCGGTCGTCTTTTGCCTCCACACCATACACACCGCCATTTTGCTGTGCAAACGTTGCTCGACCGGCATTGAGGCGGACGAAAATCGACTGAAACGCCTCAAAATCGTTTGATTGACAAAAGTTGTCCCTATCCCTAGGAGGCGAGCCGAATGCTGAGCAATTCTGGCCCAGTATACGAGAGACTCGCCATAGCCCCACCCAAATCAGCAATCAGCCGATGGGGGCGGGGTTTCCACACCTTGCGGGGCGGTATCGACCCGGGGGAACGCCGGTTTCTTCCCTGGATGCGGCGGGACCTCGCCAGCGCCTCGGTGGGAATTTTTGTCGGCGCGCTGGCTTTATGAGCCGTAGCCAACCATAACTCAGCCAGTTGATAAGGATTGGGAGGTTGGCACTCCTGGAGATGGTTGCCACTGAACTGAATGCTGGTTCGCTGTCTGTGTAGATGCAGTAGCTCAAATCAAGGATTCCTTTTCATGTCTTTTATCGATTGTCCCGTCTGCTGACTAAGAGAGAGGGAAGAAGTGGTCTGAACCGATGTGGCGGGTGATCCTCCTTGCTTCTCTTCCCTCCTCTCCACTGCTACTCCTCTGGGACCCTACATTAGTTTGTCCGCTCTTGGTAGCGGTTGACCGAACGCTCCTCCTAATTCACTGTTCCTTGGAAGAACCCAGCTACTCTCTCTAGTCTTTCTTTGGTACTAGAGTGTTAGCGCAGAACCAAAATTAATAGGGTGTTTTCGTCGGTAAACTTATCCAAAAATGATGTCTCTCCGGCATGCGCTTCATCAGTTTCTAAATATTGGCATGGGTTTAAGATCTTCTCGGAAAACGAACCGATGGGTATCGATGTGCAATAACTTGCAAGTAGTACGTGGTATGCTGTACCGATCTCGTGTACGATGGATGAGCGTTGTGCGCTGTGTAAACGTTGCTGCCGTTGTCGTGGTGTTCCTGAGTGTGCGACTTGAGTGCATACAGTAAACCTTCTGGCGGCCTGCGTTTCATCGCTTCTCCGTGCCCTGCCGCTCTCCTAACACGTAGTAGCAAGGAACAAAAAAAAGCAGTCAGAAACGACACAGCAAGATGCCGTACCTGCTGTATGTACGTGTGTACTCGTACCTTTACCCCAATGAAAGTAGCTTTTGTGGTACCAAGGTTCCAGGTACCCGCATATGATCACGATAGAAGAGTGCGGCTTCGGACACTCTACGCACCAGAAAACGAGACAGAGAGAGAGGCAGGAGAACCACCGGAGAGAAAGGCAAGCGTATTTGATCCTCAGAGGAGCTGCACCCGGCATCCACAGGTAGACGTGCGTCGCCTGTCTCGTCGGAGCTGGCCGAGGAAGAGATTTCCGCAGCCACATCTCTGCGCACAGCTATAGATGCTGCTGCTACAGGTCTTCTGGTAAACGGGTCAACGAACAAAAAAGGCGCAAAAGCGCAGGGAATCCGCCGTTTCCACATCACCAGCCCTGTCCCCCACCGTGACATATGGCTCAGACCGCACGCCTATCGCACGGGGGCCGTCTCGACACGTGCCGTTTCACACGGAAGTCAAACGATGTCGCGAGGCAACGACGCAAGCACGTGTGGTCAGATGGTCAGCCAGCTCCATTTGGTCGCGCCTACACAGTATTCGTCGGGTGCGCTTGACCAACCACGGACGCTCGGGAAGATGTAGACCAACCGTCAAACGTGGTCGTTGTCGTTTTCGGCTCTATATATTTTTTTCTGGCTCTATGGAACTTTGCCTTTCAACTATACATAACTCGGCCATATTTGAGTAAATTTGGAAATTGTTATTTGCTATTCGTCGGTAACGGGGGAATACAAGTGGTCGTTATAGTCAAATTTTCACAAAGCGCTAACACTCTACTTTCCCACTATTTTACCTATCAACTCATCCAATAACTCATCCTGATCTCTCATCTCACTTGACGTAGATTTCATCCAATTCACTGCTGTTGATTGGCTTACTGCTGTGACAGTCTCCTTTCCCTGGTTCTCCCATGCTCTCACCTATTCAGCAATACCCTTCCTGTATATAAGCCGTTTAGAGTACCTACCTGAAGCTAGAGGCAATCCAGGAGGCTCTTAGATCAGCCTGTAAATACCCTATGAGAACATCCCAATAATTTCCACTGAAACCCTCTTTCACATACTGATTCTCAATGAAACTAACTCGCCCATGCTAATTGCAAGAGCACACCAATCTCACCACACTTGCCCCCCTAAGTTCATTGTCACCTTCCAATCGTAGGTGTTCAATGAAATAATCATGCTAAGGTTGAGATTGCTAGTACACGTACGTGGGTTGTACAACAACCAATCTCACCATACTTGCCCCCCTAAGTTCATTGTCACCTTACACTCGTAGGTGTTCAATGAAATAAGCATGCTAAGGTTGAGATTGCTAGTACACGCACGTGGGTTGTACAACATTTATCACTCAAAAATAGACTCGATTCAAGCACCTAGACTCCTCATTAAATCTAAGTAGTATATCAAATTTCCAGACATATCTCGGTCGAAAAACTATCCATTCCCAGCAATCACCAATCCCCTAACACGTCGGGTGTGAGTGAGTCCTCCATCTGATGTTTGACCAAGCACAGCAGTAAATACTGGCCAAAGTCTTTGTTACATACCACCATTTCACCCTGGATACGTGATCGTATAGTGTGTATTACAAATTTTTGTTTCACAGGGTCAAGATTTACTTGTCTAGTTCCCGTCACTTTTTTTTTTTTTCAATCATCACTTTTACTTTCCAGTCTAACTCGTAGGAGGTTTTATCCTCAGCGATCTTCTGGACAAGCCGTGGTCACGGGTGTCGTCCCTTCTCCCCCCGGTACGTGCCTGTATTTTTTAGTCGCGCATAGGGTTCAGCATTCCCTCTGCTCGTCGATTTTCGTCGATTGTAGCGAACTCACCTTTCGCGCAAGAAAAAGTCCCTACGAGCATGCACTCGGAGAGACTTGAACCCACGAAATTGATCTTGATAGGCACGCGGACCACCTACCAAGCCCACTGTGATCATAACGTCCGCATTTTTATCCTTCTCCCTTGTCTGGCTTTGTTTTTAGACACGGTCCAGCTACATTACCATCCACCCGTTCTACCCTGGAATGGTATGCAAAATCTTCTTACTACTCTTGGTTGAAACATGCACATGCCAACACCAAATTCCTATTTCCTCGCTAACAGTCGTAAGCTTCTCCGAAATATGCACATTGCATGTCCTTCCAAGGTCCAGTAGCTTGATTGTATGCGGCAGTTCCTTGCTCTCCGCATTTTCAGCCACCATAACCACTCGGGCCAGTTGCAACCTGCACGAGATGTTTTGAAATAGATGTACGATCCGATGATGTCACGCTCATAAATTCCAGGCCTACCTCTGGTATCACAGCAGACCTTGTACCCCTGGCAACATATCTTTCACCGTTTGCACTTGCGAGTGTACGTTTGGCTAGTTGTGCCCTGTATCCTCGGTATTTCACATTTTCTCCTCCAACCTGTATTGGGTCTCCGGCCCAAAATCGTGATACCAAGCTCCGTACTGTTCAAGATCCGTTTCATGCTCCCATGTTTTCACCTTCACTTCATCCCAACTGGTATAGTATTGCAGAGCATTTTTACCTCCTGGACCTCTAGAAATTCGATATTTCGTTATAACAGTCGGCCTAATGCGATGCTGGTCCAGTTCCATACTAACATCTTCAGCGGTTACATGAAATGGGGGCGAACGTTCCGAATATACTTATTCTTGGCATAACTGCTCATTGCCCATGGTAGGATTTTCGGTCCTTTCTCTCCCTCATGCGGATTGTAGCATTTCTTACACCTATACATAAATACTCTCGCATTCATCTCCCTACCAGGTTCATCCTTGCGAACTTCTATCAACAACAAATTAGCTCCAACCAATTTCCCATCATCTGCGATTCCGGGTCCAACAAATAATATTTTATATGGTCCGGTCCAACACTGAGCCAGTTTAGCAGTGAACGCAAACTTTGTACTACTTGAGTCAGCTCTTGTTTTTAGCACATGTTGTCCTCCTGTGATCGTGCTCTTGTCGTCATAAATCCACACCCATCCTCCTACATCAAACTTAGGGCTTCGGTTCACTAATTTGGCAAGGTTTTCATTTGCTGCTTCATATCTGGCTTTAGTTAGTCGATCTTTTTCTTTATGAACTCATACTGGTGTGCTTTAGTTTGTCGATCTCGCATAAGTTCCAAATATTCTGATTGGTCCTGTTTCAGACTTTGATGACCCTTAACACTACGCCCTTCCAATATGGTCATTGGTAACCTCGGATATCGCCCAATATGTACCTCGTTTGGAGCCAATCCAATACCTCTACTGACATTGTTATTGTGGGCGGCTACTGCTTGCATCAACATTTCATCCCAGTTATTTTGGTCATCGGCAATGAGGTGTGACAACATCTAGCAAAGAGTGTGATTCAGTCTTTCAATCATTCCGTTCATCTGAGGATGATAAGAGCTCGTGAATTTCTTGACAGCTCCCAAGGTTTCATACACAGCTTTACTCACTTGGGATATACCTGGTAAGCTCTGTTCCTCGATCAGATAAGCAGATATGTGGACATCCCCATCTCGGGATATAGATACAACTATAATTACGATTTTTGAGGTCGTTGTCACTTGCTAGCTCTTGGCAGACAGGCCGACTGATAGACAGCTCTTCGCGAACAGCCCTTCTTCTTTGAAACAGCCGAACAGCCAAACAGCCAAACAACCTTTCTTCTTTCTTCTTCGCAAACTGCAACCAATAGACAGCTCTTCGCACAACGCCTAGAAGAGGCGTCTCGCCTTCGACGAACGGCATCTAGATGCAGCTGTAGGCGGCCAAGCTGCTGTCGGTGGCGAACCTGCTGGTGCTGCAACCCCCGCCTCTCCCTTCTCCACGCCCCCTAAGCTCACCTCCCCCTCGTCGAGAGGCTCGTGGTCCTCGCCCTCTGGCAAGAGAGCGGGAACGACAAAGACCGACCTGGTGCCGACTGTTGTTTGCGACCGGTGCACGGACCAGCACTTACTTACTCGCCCAAGAACTCCGCGCCTGGTGGCAAAAACGTGGCCTTCGCCACCTGCGAGGATCTCATGTGCGATGGTGGCGGGATCATCCTGTATTGGGCAACCAACTGCGGGTTCTGTGCTCGCCCGATCAAGGAAGGGACTGTCTCGTACTCCCTCGAGACTGCTGACAGTGGTGAGTGTCTTGGGCCTATTGTTGAATGCTGTCTGTTGCCAGTACGTTTTTTGGGGGTTTTCAATTGCCTTTTTGCATACAAACCTACCTCAAAGCGTTTATTATTTTTTGGACTCATCCATGCTCGTTCTTTCCCCTTCGTGCGTTGCGTCGGCTCCTCTTACACAGTGCACGCGAACGCGCACATGCACAACTGTTTGCGGGACGTGAGCGAAGGAACGGAGGATTCAGCTGTCGCCGTCACCGCTGCACCGAACGATGTGAGTGCTGCTGCTACTGTGGTGCATTTTCGGTGCACACGATTTCTGTGTGTACATGTTTTGGTGACCCTACGTACCTGCTCGTTTTCGGCTTCTGCTGCTGCTGCTGCTGCTGCTGCTGCTGCTGCTGTGCACCTGCTGCTCCTGTGTGCACTTGCTGCTGCTGTAGTGCTGCTGCGTTGTTGCCGTGCATCATGCTGGAAGTGTGGAAGTGTACATATTTTCGGATCGTCAATAAAATTCCGTAGGTTTCGCGATGGCGGCATACTGGGGTACATCATATGCTTTTTTTTTCTTCCATATTTTCATATCGTTGCTATGCTGCTGCTGCTGCTGCTGCCAACGCTGCTGCTGCCAACGCTGCGGCGATTCATTGCAGCTTCTGCTGCTGCTAATGCTGTAGCTGCTTCTGCTGCTGCTAATGCTGCCGCAATATCCACTGAATGTTCGTATGTACTCGGATAATTGTGTTTCTTGGTCGTTTTGTCGTTTTGTGGCGCTGCTGCGTTGTTCCCGTACACATCATGCTGGACGTGATTTGTGTGCCTATTACACTTGTGCGTGTGTACATATTTCTGTATCGTCAACGATTTTTTTTTGTGGTGTTGCTGCGTTGTTGCCGTACATCATGCTGGACGTGATTTGTGTGTGTAGAACACTCGTGTGTGTGTACATATTTCTGTATCGTCAATAATTACCGTACGTTTTGCGATTGCGGCAGAGACCAGGGTACATAGTTTTTTTCTTCCTTCTTTTCATATCGTTGCTATGCTGCTGCTGCTGCAGCCAACGTTGCGGCGATCCGTTGCTGCTGCTGCTGCTGTTGCTGCTGCTGTTGCTGCTGCTAATGCTAATAATGCTGCCGCAATATTCACTGGATGTTCGCATGTACTCGGATTATTGTTTTTCTTGATCGTTTTTGTACCTAAATGGTCGTTTGGGTACCTGGAAAAAATATTTTGGTCATTTTGCTGCTGCATTTTGCGTACGTACTGCTTTTTCTCGTTTTGTGCTTCGTTCTTTCCGTATCGCTGCTACGCTGCTGTGGTGCTGCTGCTGCGTTGTACATCATGCTGGTCATTTGTGTGTACATATTTTTGTTTCGTCAATGAAATTCCGTAGTTTTTGCGGTCGCGGCATACCAGGGTACATACTTTGTTTCCTCTTTTTTATCATATATTTGCTATGCCGCTACTGCTGCCAACGCTGCGGCGATCCATTGCTGCTTCTGCTGCTGCTAATGTTGCTAATGCTGCCGCAACCACTGCTCGAAGCCGTTGCGGCTGCGGCTGCTGCTGCTGCTGATACTGCTAATGCTGCCTCAATATCCACTGATTGTTCTTATGTATTCGGATTACTGTTTTTCTTGGTCGTTTTTTGCACCCAAATGGTCGTTTTGGTACGTTAAAAAAATATTTTGGCCGTTTTCCTGTTGCGTTTTACGCATGTACTTGCTGCTTCTGCTGCTGCTGCTGCCGTCGTATAGCAAGCGATTACGTACTGCTGTTGTGCCGCTGTAGAGCAGTACAAATAATGAACTCTGCCCCCCCTCCCCCTCCCCCGCCATTCCCTGCACGCCACTCCCGCCCCGCGCACCCTGTTTACTTCGACCAGGTCGGTGGCAAGTGCTGCAACTGCCGCCTGACGGACTCCACCATCAAAGACGGAGACATTATCATCAAGCGCAAGAAGACTCCTTTCCATTTCGCCTGCTCCAGGGGCTTCGCGGAATTCCGAAGCAGTACGCCAAGCAGATTGTCTCCATCCAGGACGAATGAGAGGCAACAAATTGTTCCCACAATTCCCAAAATCACGATTATTTCTCCGCACACCTACCCAACGGGTTCAACAGCGGCCTTACTATTAGACGAATGCCATTCTTACTCTTGCGTCACCCGATCTTACGTTTCACATTACATTCACAAATAAACGCGATTATTACATCCTTCACCGTTTCTTACACGAATACATTTAGTTTGGTTGGCTTTGGGTATGGCCCCAATTGCAATATAACTGCAATTGGCGTCATAACATTTAGTTTGGTTGGCTTTGGGCCATTACCCCAATTGCAATATACCTGGTAACTGCAATTGGCGTCAAAGCCCAAAGCCAACCAAAACTGCAATTGGCGTCATAGCCCAAAGCCAACCAAACTAAATGTATTTGTACAAGAAACGACGGAATACCCACTCCGAAGGAAAGCCTTGTAGATACAACTATAATTACGATTTTTGAGGTCGTTGTCACTTGCTAGCTCTTGGCAGACAGGCCGACTGATAGACAGCTCTTCGCGAACGGCCCTTCTTCTTTGAAACAGCCGAACAGATAAACAGCCAAACAACCTTTCTTCTTTCTTCTTCGCAAACTGCAACCAATAGACAGCTCTTCGCACAACGCAGAGGCGTCTCGCCTTCGACGAACGGCATCTAGATGCAGCTGTAGGCGGCCAAGCTGCTGTCGGTGGCGAACCTGCTGGTGCTGCAACCCCCGCCTCTCTAATCTCCACGCCCCCTAAGCTCACCTCCCCCTCGTCGAGAGGCGCGTGGTCCTCGCCCTCTGGCAAGAGAGCGGGAACGACAAAGACCGACCTGGTGCCGACTGTTGTTTGCGACCGGTGCACGGACCAGCACTTACTTACTTGCCCAAGAACTCCGCGCCTGGTGGCAAAAACGTGGCCTTCGCCACCTGCGAGGATCTCATGTGCGATGGTGGCGGGATCATCCTGTATTGGGCAACCAACTGCGAGTTATGTGCTCGCCCGATCAAGGAAGGGACTGTCTCGTACCCCCTCGAGACTGCTGACAGTGGTGAGTGTCTTGGGTCTATTGTTGAATGCTGTATGTTGCCAGTACGTTTTTTTGGGGTTTTCAATTGCCTTTTTGCATACAAACCTACCTCAAAGCGTTTATTATTTTTTGGACTCATCCATGCTCGTTCTTTCCCCTTCGTGCGTTGCGTCGGCTCCTCTTACACAGTGCACGCGAACGCGCACATGCACAACTGTTTGCGGGACGTGAGCGAAGGAACGGAGGATTCAGCTGTCGCCGTCACCGCTGCACCGAACGATGTGAGTGCTGCTGCTACTGTGGTGAATTTTCGGTGCACACGATTTCTGTGTGTACATGTTTTGGTGACCCTACGTACCCCCTTTGCTCGTTTTCGGCTGCTGCTGCTGCTGCTGCTGCTGTCAGCGCCACGCCATGAGTGCTGCTGCTGTGCACCTGCTGCTCCTGTGCACTTGCTGCTGCTGTACTCTAGCTGCTGCTGTAGTGCTGCTGCGTTGTTGCTGTGCATCATGCTGGAAGTGTACATAGTTTCGGATCGTCAATAAAATTCCGTAGGTTTCGCGATGGCGGCATACTAGGGTACATCATGCTTTTTTTCTTCCATATTTTCATATCGTTGCTACGCTGCTGCTGCTGCTGCTGCCAACGCTGCTGCTGCCAACGCTGCGGCGATTCATTGCAGCTTCTGCTGCTGCTAATGCTGTACCAGGCAGCTGCTTCTGCTGCTGCTAATGCTGCGGCAATATCCACTGACTGCTGAATGTTCGTATGTACTCGGATTATTGTTTTTATTGGTCGTTTTTGTACCCAAATTGTTCTTTTGATACGTGAAAAATATTTTTGTCGTTTTGCTCCTGCATTTTGCGTACGTACTGCTTTTTCTCGTTTTTGGCTTGATTTTTTTTCCTATCGTTGCTACGTTGCTATGCTGCTGCTTGCTGCTGCTGTGGTGCTGCTGCGTGGTTGCCGTACATCATGCTGCACTTGTGTGTGTACATATTTCTGTATCGTCACTGAATTTCCGTAGGTTTTGCGATCGCGGCATACCAGGGTACATAGTTTTCTTCTTCCTTATTTTCATATCGTTGCTATGTTGCTGCTGCCAACGCGGATTATTGTTTTTGTTGGCCATTTTTGTACCCAAATGTTTTTTTTTATACGTAAAAAAAATATTTTGGTCGTTTTGCTCCTGCATTATGCGTACGAACTACTTTTTCTCGTATTTTAGCTTGATTCTTTTCGTATTGTTACTTCGTATGCTGCTGCTGCGTTGTTGCCGTACAGCATGCGGGGTTGGGTCTATCTTTAGTGAGGTACCAAGAATACTTTTCGGACGGACTCGGGGTACATACTTTTTTTCTTCCTTCTATTCATATCGTTGCTATGCTGCTGCTGCTGCCAACGCTGTGGCGATCCGTTGCTGCTTCTGCTGCTGCTGCTGCTGCTGTTATTAATAGTGGTGCCGCAATATTCACTGAATTGAATGTTCGTATGTACTCGGATAATTGTGTTTCTTGGTCGTTTTGTCGTTTTGTGGCGCTGCTGCGTTGTTCCCGTACACATCATGCTGGACATGATTTGTGTGCCTATTTTACACTTGTGCGTGTGTACATATTTCTCTATCGTCAACGATTTTTTTTGTGGTGTTGCTGCGTTGTTGCCGTACATCATGCTGGACGTGATTTGTGTGTGTATTACACTCGTGTGTGTGTACATATTTCTGTATCGTCAATAATTACCGTACGTTTTTGCGATTGCGGCAGACCAGGGTACATAGTTTTTTTCTTCCTTCTTTTCACATCGTTGCTATGCTGCTGCTGCAGCCAACGTTGAGGCGATCCGTTGCTGCTGCTGCTGCTGCTGCTGCTGCTGATGCTAATAATAATGCTGCCGCAATATTCACTGGATGTTCGCATGTACTCGGATTATTGTTTTTTTCTTGATCGTTTTTGTACCTAAATGGTCGTTTGGGTACCTGGAAAAAATATTTTGGTCATTTTGCAGCTGCATTTTGCGTACGTACTGCTTTTTCTCGTTTTGGGCTTCGTTCTTTCCATATCGCTGCTACGCTGCTGTGGTGCTACTGCTGCGTTGTACATCATGTTGGTCATTTGTGTGTACATATTTTTGTTTCGCCAATGAAATTCCGTAGTTTTTGCGGTCGCGGCATACCAGGGTACATACTTTGTTTCCTCTTTTTTATCATATATTTGCTATGCCGCTACTGCTGCCAACGCTGCGGCGATCCATTGCTGCTTTGCTGCTGCTGCTAATGTTGCTAATGCTGCCGCAACCACTGCTCGAAGCCGTTGCTACTGCTGCTGCTGCTGCTGCTGCGGCTGATACTGCTAATGCTGCCTCAATATCCACTGATTGTTCTTATGTATTCGGATTACTGTTTTTCTTGGTCGTTTTTGCACCCAAATGGTCGTTTTGGTGCCGTTTTCCTGTTGCGGTACGTTAAAAAAATATTTTGGCCGTTTTCCTGTTGCGTTTTACGCATGTACTTGCTCTTCTGCTGCTGCTGCTGCCGTCGTATAGCAAGCGATTACGTACTGCTGTTGTGCCGCTGTAGAGCAGTACAAATAATGAACTCTGCCCCCCTTCCCCTCCCCCGCCACTCCCTGCACGCCACTCCCGCCCCGCGCACCCTGTTTACTTCGATCAGGTCGGTGGCAAGTGCTACAACTGCCGCCTGACGGACTCCACCATCAAAGACGGAGACATCATCATCAAGCGCAAAAAGACTCCCTTCCATTTCGCCTGCTCCAGGGCTTCGCGGAATTCCGAAGCAGTACGCCAAGCAGATTGTCTCCATCCAGGACGAATGAGAGGCAACAAATTGTTCCCACATTTCCCAAAATCACGATTATTTCTCCCTACACATACCCAACGGGTTCAACAGCGGACATATCCACATTCTGGGCCTCCCGCCTCGTTACTACAGCAGCCTGGAAGACTATTTACGTATCATGTCTCATCCAAACTCCTATGCTGGCTAAATCGAAATCGCGGCCGCCCAGCAACTATACAACATTTCCATAACCGTTGTCGTCGCCGGCACTGCTGCTTTCCCCTCTGTCCCGAACCTTCCTTGAAACAACAGCATGTATGTTGTATATCATCCACATGCCATGCACTACTCCACTCTCTCCCCGCACTGATGAAAGATGTTATCCTTATTGTTAGACGAATGTCATTCTTACTCTTGCGTCACCCGATCTTACGTTTCACATTACATTCACAAATAAACGCGATTATTACATCCTTCACCATTTCTTACACAAATACATTTAGTTTGGTTGGCTTTGGGCTATTAACCCAATTGCAATATAACTGCAATTGGCGTCAAAGCCCAAAGCCAACCAAAACTGCAATTGGCGTCAAAGCCCAAAGCCAACCAAACTAAATGTATTTGTACCAGAAACGACGGAATACCCACTCCGAAGGAAAGCTCTCGTAGTCATCTACAATTCTCGAAGCACATCCTCTTGCTGTCTTTTCTCCCTTAGTCATTGCACATCCTTCAGCGTGTCTACTAAATGAATCTACTATTAAGAAAAAACATGTATGTTGCCCTTTTTCGTTTCCGAAAAAGCTCTCAATAAATCAACAAAAGGTACCATTTGTCCCGGCCGGCTAGGTAGCGGTAGGAAACTAAAGGCCACGTAATGGTACTTCGCGCACTTTTCCTCGCTTGGCATGTATAACATCGTCTGATCCACCATTTCACACTATCAGACATTCCAATCCACCAATAGAATCGCTGTAACATTGCAAGGGTAACATTCTCACCCAAATGATTGCCTCTTTGTGGGTGCAACCCATCACCCAAGTTCTCAGTAATAACGGCACATAGGTCCTCCCTGGCTCCTTTCCTATTACGGAGGACCATAGTAAATAGGGCTAGATACCGCTATTGAAAGTAGATAAATATCTAGGTTTTTGGGTTCACCGTAGGTCCTATTTAATATGGTCCCCCCCGTAATAGTAAACGCTCAAATCTTCCTCGATTCCCGTTATCGCGATGCGAAGGTTCGCGAGTGAGACGTTCAACTAATAGCTTCTGCGAGACGGGAGTTCCATCAGTTCTCCTTGTGAGACTGCCGTTTCGCTTCCAACGTATCTGTAGCATCTAGTATTACTTCTGTTGTAATATCTTCGACTGAAACTCCGGCAAGTATAAATTCAACTGCGGTCCTTGCGGTTTCATGTTTCATTTGCTCTGTTGACCAGTCTAGTGCAGTTTTCTCGCACAGTTTCTCTCCAAATTCTCTCGCTTCCACGCTCTCTAATTCTTCGATGGGAAGTTCGTCATCTTTTACTTCGTGGTTTTGGCTACCTATCAATCCAGTTGCACTACTACTTTCTTCTGCAGGATTAATCACTGAAATTCATTGTTTTTCTTTCATGTTTAGTAAGGGTTTTCCTTCCTCCGTCATTGAACATGCATGCAATATAATTCCGGGTTCCCGTCGACCACTTACTATGTGTGACGGTTCTACTAGCGGCGTTTTGTCCGGTATAGCATAAAACATGTCGCGGTTCTGTAGTCGATTGTCTTCTCATCCGATCATTCTGAATCACCTGCCAAGCTCGAGTTGACTCTTCATTATTGGTTAATGGTTCATTCCTCAGTTCTCTCTCCCCCACCGTAAAAACAAAAAAGGTTTGTGATCACTGCCCACTACAAAGGGTATTCCGTACAATAATTGACGGTTTTTCTTCAGTGCCCATACCATAGCAGCACATTCCAACTCGGTGGCACTCCAATTGCGTTCATTGGGTAACGTTGTTCTGCTCAAAAAGCGTAAAGGTCGCGTGGATGAATCCTGTTGTAGCTGTTCAATAACTGCACCGAACCCATCTACGGATGCATCAGTAATCAAACGGAATGGTCGCTCACTAGATAGGGCTGCTTTTAAAATCCGGAAAAGCTTAAACATCTGGACTTGTCAATCGTTTAATTACAAGTTGAACTATCTCGACAAGTTCGGTGGTAAAGCACAGATTTTACGTTCTTTTTCGAAAGGTTGTTCAATGGTCGAGTAATTGTTGACATATGTGGCAAAAATTTCCGGTAATATGACAGTGCTCCCAACAATGACCGTAATTGACTGATATTCGAAGGCATTGGTAGCTTAGTCATTGCTTCAACCTTTTCTGGGTCTGGCTCGACTCCTTGAGCGGTGACACGGTGACCCAAAAATGTAATCGTGCGTACGCCCAAATGTGCCTTCTTAGGCGCCAATTTAAAAATTTAACCATCATTAGTCTCTCAAAAACTCTCTCAAGGTCGCATACATGTTCTGCACCGTTTGCTGAGAAACATTCAATATCATCAATGAAAAGGCGCACACGCTTCAAACCATCACATACGCGTAACATAATCGATTGCAACCATCCTGGACTGAATGCTAAAGCCATCGGCATCACCGTCCACTCGCAATTCCCAGCTTGTGTACAAACAGCTGTCAGTGGAATGGAATCTTGGTGAATAGAAAACTGCAAAAATCCGCTTGCCAAATCCATATTACAAAATACCCTTGCTCCACCAAGGTCGGACGATAAATCATCTACCGTTGGTAGGGGCATTACAGGGATGATTGATTGTGCATTCACTCTTTTGTAGTTGCATGTTAACCGAATACGAATATCGACTTTGGCGATCACGACCAACGGACTCGACCAATTTGAATATGACCGTCTAAAAATTCCCGCTAGGACTAGTTTGCCTATTTTCGTCTGCACGTTTGCGGCTAATACTGGGCAATGACGATACAGTCTCTGTTTTACCGGCTGTGCATCTTTCTTTAGAATAATGCGGAATGGATCTACCGTGACATGCCCCAGATCAGTGCTGTGTTTCGAAAATCAGTGGGCGTACTTGCTGAGTAGATTTCCAAGATGATCTATGTCATATTCGGCCCAAAGACTCTTCAAAATCAAAACGAATCGCTCGAAAGTGTACAGGAGTTTTGTCCCATAAATGCTGATTTAAAGTAGATAACACGGTAGCAGGTGGTTCATTCTTCGATTTTTCTGGGTTACCGTCTTCTTCTACAGAATTTATACTCAGTTTTTCGTTTTGAATACTATCTGCGTCGTCGAATTTGCACTTCTCCAACCGTTCACCACTTGCACCCAACGCATACCTCGTTGTACATAAAAAAACATCAGAGTTCAATCGTTGCAATGGAATTTCAGAGACACCTGCCTCAGTAGTTACTTCCTGGGGGAACCAATTTGGTCCAAAACGGATATAATACTGGCAGGGGAACCATCAACATTAGTAAGGCTTATTTTCACCCCAAGACATAGCATCAGGTCAACGATATCTATGACTGGCGATCCGGACTACTACTTGGGTTCTGCCGGTATTTTCCATCATGCCTACTGCGGTGTTTATCCACTGGTTGAAACGTTTATCGTCGGCTTCAGTACCGGTTTGAGTTTCAAAAAGTACTACTGTTGTTGATGCACTCGCGTCGTGGTACTTCCGGAGCGGAAAACATCTCCAACTGTCCCTACCTAATAATTTTGCGGTTTTCATCGTTTCATCAGGAACAACATATGCATGTACCGCCAGACACTCAGATTGGGGACGACCTGATCTACATTTACTATTTCCCTTACTCCCGAGATAAGTATTCAGCCTTACTTCGTAAGAGGTTCTTAACGGCACTCCATGAAAGCCTCCCCAAGTCTTCTTCTCAATTTTTTCAACACATCTTTTGAGGCTGCACCTCGCACAAGCATTCTGAGCCATTTCCTGAATGAAAGATGCCGGGCTCCCTGTATCCAACAATGACTTGCATGCGTGGGTCTTCGAAGCCTTGGTACCAGCGAATAACCGAGCTCTCGCGGAATGATATCTTCTATCCAGGATCACTTCACCGCCAACCGCTCGTGTAAACTCCGACAAAGAATCCGCACGTTCTCCGGGTTGCAGTAACACGCGATCGGGGGGGAAAGCAGAGGCAGGCAAATAAATACCTTTTCTTGTTGAAACATCTAGGGCGCGAATACGGTCGTTTACTTTATCCGGGCCAGGAAAATCCTTCATATTACTTGCATCAAGACTACACTTCGCTGACTCTGGTTCAGCGGGAAAATCAATCGAGTTGTCGTCGGATGCAATAACATTACCGACCCCTATTGGGTGCGGTTGCAAGTCGCATTGGTTTTCTGTTATACTACTCAGTAATGGAACAATTGGAACAATTTCACGTTTCATACACATTTCCAGGTCCTGCATTTCATTCCTACCAGCCGGCGATTTTCCAGCTATTGTTGATGTAGCCAAGGCTGTTCTAGGGGCACTAGGTGTGTCTTTGCCTGGGTAACACCAAACCTGCACTTGCCTCCTAGATTTCCTTCCTATAAGTCCCCTCGCGCATTTTTCCTTCCCGGGGGTTATTTCAAACTTCGGTTGATCAGCCGAAGGGGGTGCGCAATTGTCCCCTACAGTATTAGATATTGACTCAGACACGGTATAGCTATTGACTGCTATTGCACTCGGCGTAATCTTGCCGCTTCGAACTCGTATTTTACCCAGGGGCCTATTCTGGTTTTGGGTACGGCTCAGACGGTCAGATCTCGTCATCTTATTACTACTATCGATAACGGGAAGTGTGCAAAGCAGGGATAAAGAACTAACGCTCAACGGTGGTCCGGGGTAATTACTCCCATCACGTCCTAGAAGGCATTTAAAAAAAGTCCGTCGTTCTTACCGCTCTTAGGCAGATGGCATCCTGAACCTACCGCCGCGTCCCATGAATTTCGATTATTTCTGTTGGCACGCGTTTGGGCTCACTGACACAACCTGTGTTGTCAACGGCGCCATCGTTTCTCTGCTGCTTCTGGAGTGCCATCAGCTACAGCGGGGTTAATCAATGCGTAATGATTAATACATTTTTCAGGACATTCTCTAGCAGAGTGGTTCTCCTTCCGGCAATTGAGGCAGAGGTTCCCATATAATCTGCCGGCAGCATCCCTCTCCTCTCGGGTTTTGAACGAAACATAGAATGGAGGATCTTTATTATTTTTTCCCAAAGCCACCCTTCTCTCTCATTATTTGGTATACCTTACTAAATTCTTCTGCCTCGTCCTCAATTTTCTCCTCAACCGACATTACACCTCCAAACTGTCTACTACGAAACGCCTGATTATAACTCTTTGACCGCGTTTGCATCCCGCTAACCAATCTGCTGGACTCCGTTGATCTAGGGCAAGGCCTTCCACGGACCCCATATGAGTTCATCTGCACTATCAAACGGTACTGCTCTCAAATTCTTTCCCGCGAAAATTTGCGCATTCAACCCTGCAAACTGATCATCCATTCCTGTCTTAATCGCTATTTGTAGTGTGCCGTCTTCCGGCGCAACATGACAACACACCGCACATTTTCTACCAGCAACCGTAATGCCGACAAATAGGTACTGAACGGGGTACCCATGGACACCACTAAATTCTGCAACGTCTGCATGACCGCAGCTGGCGTCGCCCTACTCAAACCTCTACACAACGAGCGAATAATGTGCTGTACGACAGTTGGCCCATGCTGTCCGGCATCGTGGAGTCGACCTCGTTGTGCGAAAGCCTCACCAATCATCGATTTGAACGATGATGCCTGGGGAGAATTCGAGCGAACAGCACGCAAAACGTGTCGTTCAAGACATTTTTCCCAACAATCGGTCGACAAGTGAGGGTGGGTGTCACCACAAGCTACGCCTTGGCTTGATACAGCATCTCTCAACGCCGAGGTAACTTGGACCAAATCGGAAGCATTATGATCGGCTGCAAAAGGGATCGGAGATATCGGCATGAGTACGTTTGTATCCGACCGTGCGTAAGTCTTGCGCGTTGCTGAACTACGACGAGGACTCGGTATGTCGGGGATCGGTGCACGATTTACTACAGGAGGTTGGTAAGCAGGAGTTGCGATTGGGGCAACAGGTGGGATAGTTGCAGGCAAGGTCGCATCTGGAGCATCATTGGTAGGACGGGAAACAAAACTGGGATCCGCTACTAAACCAGCAGTACCTAAATCCGGAAAACTCTCGGTACGTTCGCACCTCTTGTAGCCATGACCATGGCCGCCTCGGTGACCTTGACCATGGAAATGACCACCATTACCACCTGCTGGGAGATGGAAAGTGGGCGGCGGACCCGGCGGACCTATCACCGAAGGAGCCGGCGGGAAGAGCGGGGGCGGGGGCGGAGGAGGCACTTGTACGGTAAGAGGCGCCGGATGTATGATGCCTTATAGACAGGTGTCGGCCATGTCCCTGGCTTGCTCTTGAGTCAGCTCCGGCCGTTCCTCAGTGATCATCTTGTACAGTTGCAGTTCGCGCCGCATCCGCTACACGGCGGGGTCTTCCGGGATAGTCGGTGTGACGGCGGTTGTGCTGGATGTGGGCCTGGATGCTGCGGTGGTCGCGGTTGCCGCCGATCGTTGCGCCGACGCGGCAGAAATCTCCGCGGATGCAGCAGCAGCAGAGGCAACAGTAGAAGTAGCAGTAGTGGCAGCAGTAGCCGCAGGAGGAGGCGAAACAACCATGGAAATCGATGCGGCGGCGGAACGGGAAGTCCGTGCGGTGGCTGCGGCCGCTGCAGCACGCGCCGCGCGGGCCGCAGTCCGCGCTGGCGTATGTTGCCACTCAGCATGAGGTAAAAGGGGACGACCTGCCGCGTCTGCGGCGCGCACCGCCGGACCCCGGGCGTTTTCCCTCACCCCACGGTGGAAGATTGTTTCGAGTGGCGACCTGCTGCTGGTACTCTATCGTCTGCACAGATTCCTGCCGGACCAGGTTGTTGCTGGTGATGTCGGCAAGCTCCCGCCTAGCCGCTGTCATGATGTCACGGAAGGACGCGGCGTTTTTTTCTCCTGTTGCTGCTCCTCCTCCCTCAGGCGCGTCTCGAGGTTGGCCGCCCGGTGACGCGATTTTTGAAGGTCGAAGGCCTGGACGCGTTCCAGGTCCTGGATCTCTCGTTGTTGACGGCGGGCGTCCTCACGGCCTTTGGCGAGGGCCTCGCCCGCCTCCCGATGTTTCCGCTCCAGTTTGGCCTCCGCCGCTGGAGCTAGGCGGAAGATGGCGGCGGCGCGGTCCATTTCTGCCTTGATCCGGGCGTCCTCCAACTGGAGGGCCTTGTCTTTCTTCTGATTGACGACCGGCCTGGGGGAGCGCAATAAGTCAAAGGGGTTCGGCGATGCGAGAGCGGGACGTGCATCACGCGCAGAAGGACCGGGAGGGCTGCGCGGGGTGGTGGAGCGACGTGGAGACAAGGAGTCGGCACGTGACAGCGCAGGGGAGTCAGATGCCGACAGTGACCATGCTAGCTTTTCATCCTCCGCAACGGCTGCGGCTACCCGTTCAGCGGCCACCTGCTTTTCCTGTCGGAGAGCGCGGGCAAATATTTCGTCCTCTGACAGTTCAAGGGCTGCTGCCCTGCGGGATTTACACCCTACGTTCGTGGAGGGCTTCATGCGGCGGTGCGGTCCTACGGTCACAATGGCACCACCAGGGCCCGCAGCTGTTTCTACGCAACGATCCGAGAGGTGGGGCGCTACTTGCACTATGCTACAGCGGTCTTCGAAGAATAAACCCTCCAAAATAGCGCGAACATTATCGATCATATCATCGCGGATGGCACGGTTGGCGGCGGATGTATCCCCCAAACTCACCGCGGCAGCCTCACTAGCCGCGCTACCAGCACCGGCGGCTGCGACCGGGCTGGGTGCAGGACCCTTACCCTCTGGCTTGACTTGCCCAATGGCGGTTTCCGGGACGGACGCCGGCGGCACCTTTGACGGGCTCGGTTTGGGTTCCTCGCCTTCAGACTGTGAACTGTTGTCCCGTCTGAAAGGGAAAAAAAGAGGGAACCCATCCCTCTGAAACAAAACGCCAAAGCTCATCGAGCCTCTCGCGATGTCGGCACAGCCGGCGCTTGCAGAAGAGGGAACCTAGCCCTGGGGAACCTAACCCTCGCACTCGAGCAGCTGCGGGCTGTGAAGACTTATTCTGTGGACATGACGGGGAAAACCTAGCCCGTGGGGAAACTTAGCCCTGGTACGCTGGCGAAGGTTGGATGAGCCGGCCCGCGGTTCGGTACAGCCAAGCCCTCGCACTCGAGCAGCTGTAGGTTGTGAACGGTTGTCATGTCTAAAAGGAAAGAGGGAACCTCCCTCGCGTTGGTCTATTGCGTGCACACTCGTGGTCATCCTGCAACCACCACGATAGCCCGTCGAAGTGCTCGTGCGAGGAGAGGGTAGGGGAGAAGCGATCTAGCATGGCTAGAATAGGAATCGACCTACCCGGGCCTGCGGCGCACCGACACTGCAGTACGAACTCGCCGGGTCTGTTGTCCCTGTTTTCCTACCGCCAACCCATTTGTGGCACGCAATCACGCTCTGCGCTGCGCACTTCGTATTCACACCACGCTGTTTTGTGTCAGACCTTCACCGTGAAACAAGGCCGGCGAAACCGATCCGGGGGTGTGAGAAGGCGGTGAAGTTCCACGGACCTCGAGGCGTCAGCGAAAACCTCCCTTGCTCCTCTTGGCTCCCTCCCCTCCGTGGTCGGCCCTGCCTGGCGGTAGTATTTTCAGTCGCCGCCTCCACCCCTGGCCGCTCCGGCACCCGAAGGGGCCGCCCCGTTCCCGCCCCCGGTGCAACTCCTGCTGAACCGCGCGATGCTCGGCGGCCGTCCCCCCCCCCCCCAGCTACGCCGTCGCTCCCGCGCCGGGGGCCTGCAGCTGCTGGGGCGGGGGGGGGAGGCGGGAGGGATAGCGTGTTTTGCGTTGGTCGGCAGGTTGCCCAGGGCGGCGGGCCGCGCCTTGGAAACGGGTCCCCCCCCGCCCCCCCGGAACCTGTACCACCCTTCGCGCCGGTCGCCTTCCTTCCGTTGGCGCCTGGGGGGGTCTTGCAATTCCCCGACCCCCCACCCTTTGCGGTCGCGCGCGCGCGGGACCACATTTCAGAGCGCACGACCAGACTGTTCGTGCTGCCTTCCTCCACGAGCACCCTTAACTGCTTGAAGGAGAGAGGCTGGAAGACAGGGCCGCTACCCGACGGAGGTGGCACGAGGGGGGTGCTGCCTCCGCACGACTGCTGCGTCGACGGCGAGTTTGTATATGACATCCTTTAGGTCCGCGTTGATGGCCTGTATGAGCACGTCTTGCACCTGCGCGTTGACGGGGCAAGGGCCAGGCGGTGAAATTGCAGATACGCCGGGAGTTCTCCCTCGACCTGCCCGAGAGCATCCCGCACGCTCCTGACTGTGTGCGTGCACATCTCCGGGGCGTCTTCTATGCCGTGTTCGAGGACGGCCATGAATGCGGCGATGAAGGTGTCGAAGTGGACCTCGGCTGGCATACCCGTTTCGGACCTCCCCCGCTGGCGCGGGTGGGCAGAAGTCTTGCACCAGGAAACCCGACAAAAAGTGCAGCTGCTCCATCGCGTCGTCCGAAGCCCCGGCGACCGTCTTCCGGACGCGACACACGAGGCCGTGCGACATCCCGTCGGACACGTGGAAGAAACCACGCGCCACGTAAAACGTTTGTCCTTCCCAGGACCGCCACAGGTCCACCGCGACTTTTCCGTTGGTTTTTACGGCCGCGCTGAGCGCGGCCTGCTCTCTGACCCCTTGGGGCGGGGGGAGGGGTTGGGCTGCAATCAGCCCAACCCCTCCCAATAGAGGCTGCCCTTCCGCGAGTATGCCCCCCGCGGGTTGGAGGCCTGGGTGGGCTGGGTGGGGGACCAGCTGTGGCTGCTGCAGCTGTGCCTGCTGCTGGGCTTTTGTCTGTTCGATGTGGGAGATACAGGCCCCGAGGGTGTCCTGTCCCGCCGCTATGGCGTGCAGGTGCTGCAGGATGGCGTCGAGACCCGCGGGGGGGGGCGGCTGGGCCGGGATCGGCCTCGCCCTCTGCGTTGCTTCCCAGGACCACCTCAGTAACGCCGACGCCTCCAGCTGCGAGCTCGTCGGGGGGCGGGGCGACTACAACATCACTTGCTGACAGGCCGGCCGCGTCCCCTTCTCGCGCCGCCACCGACGTCGATGTGACCCCCGGCTAAGTCAACGTTGTCGCCCATGGTAGAAGCGCTGCGGCGAGGCGAAAATTGCTGTCGAAGAGAGTCGATCGATCAAAATAGTCTCGCACACAAAGGTTGCGATACCACGGTACCCGGACCAGCTGCGACTGAAGAGCCAACTCTCTCCCTCGTCCGCTCCGACGTGCTCGTAGCTCGTTGCCTCCGCTGTCTTACGCCGACTGGAGACTGGACGCGTGCGTTGAAGTTGTACGTTGGCCTATTTCAAACTATTCCGTTACTCAAATTCAACCTCCCTCACAAACACCAGTTTCCGAGGGAAACCTACATTTTTTTTTTAAACCCTCACCATATACTACCCAACGTCACGGCGGGGGCTTCAAGCATTTTATTTAGGCGCCCTATTTTTTTGGCTTTGGCAAAATTAGAAACTTGCATTCGCTCGTAATTAGTATTAAAATAGACTTAGAGGAAAGGCGCCTCCCATCACCGCACCGTGAGAACCTTAGAAGTCATCCATTCAAACATAAATATGAATCCCATCCGGAGATACATAACCTTCTCCGCGATCTCTGTAGATGGGTTGCAGCTACATGAATCACGCTACTCAGCCAATCAATCTACATCAGACATTGGCGCGACTATGAGCAACGACTTTCTTCTACATTTATACCTGGCATACCCCCCCCCCCCCGGAAATCAGGCAATACAATGCTTCGCGTTCCTTCGTTATTTTGCGACGACACTACAGCGAGGTCGCGTCGTTGCCTGGATTCTGTGTGTCGTATGCATAGCCCCTTGTTCTTGTTTGTATACTGCATGATTACTCTACATACTGTCCTATACCGGCACCTCATACGTTTCGTAGTATATACGTCCAGACGTACTGGTACTTATAAATGCAAAGTAGGGCCGATCCGCCATTGGGACAGAGAGGTCCTTCTTAATCTCTAGTAGCTTATACCTGGTATCTTGCTTGAAGAATGACGGGGGAGGGGGTTATTTACTTGATATTACAGGGCATTATTTGTTGGAAATTTACTGCTGATTTTTGGATTTATGTTTCACGTACTGTTGTATCTACCCAGGCTCGTGTCGTGTTTCAGAGTGTTGGCATCCCACTCTTTGCAATTAGCGTACGAGTTGAAATGGTAAAACCGAGGGATCTGTGTTGCCAAACGGCAAGTGTGCTACGAGATATTGGAGTATTCATTGCACTATGTGACATGGCGACGTGCGATATGCAACACCCTTGTAGTTGCATCTTGCGGTTATCGAGACCCACGAAAATATGAGGAAGGAAGATCGACTAGAAGCGGGTACTGCGTTGTTTTGTCACTGTTGATTTGCTGTGAACAATCACGAGAGTGTGTGTCATGGCATGATTCTACTCGCATATATACGGTAGTGCATGGTAATGAGATTCGTTATCTAACTGTTTTACTTGGTTTCTGACGCTGAAGCTACCCACCCGATAAAACCCTCGTCGAACGAGTCAAACTACTCTACCACTCTGCAAATTCGCGAGATGTAGTCCATCCCGCGTCGACGTGCAGCCGCGACGGAAGACACGCATCGCATTCGTGGGTGGGGCAGGGAGCAGGAGACGGAGGTTGGGCGGTGGGGTTGAGGTTGTTTAGTAGGAATTGACCACAAAGAATCTTTTTGGGTGGTTTGCTAGTAAGAATTGACGAGAAAAAATATTTTTGGGTAATTTGTTCGATGATGTGGCATGCTTGCATTGGATATACGAGTATAATGATATGTACGAAGTATTCTCGTACGTGACATATGGCATTCTATTGTTTGCACTAAAACTTCCGAAGTACGATGTCAGAATGCCAACTCCAGCAACAGCTGTATAATACGACGTACCAGGTATCGGTTATGGCTGATCATCTACCATGACCTGGGGTATCAGTATGATTGAAATGTTAAAGTTTACCCGGAATATCGAGGGTTACATATTTGTTTCGGGCAGAGGATGATACAGGAGTGATGATGGAGCGAGCAGTCTCGACTTGAGTGCACGCATACGACATCGACCACGTTATGTTTGTTCCGTTGTCTGCGGTGCTTGTTTACTATAGACCACCGGTGTTTCTGATTTTGTGTATTTGGACTTGACATTGATTTTATGGTTGAGGGGTTTTGGAGTCATACTGCAATCGCAACATTTTACTCTCAACCATGTGATGAATGTTTTGTCGTCTACAGAGCAGGAGGGAGGATACCTCCTGCACTCGGCAACACGACGGAAACTTTCTATGGCAGAGAGTGGAGTCCAGTTGGAGTTATATCGTACGTGGTTGCGGACTATACCCAAGGCTACTGACTGGAGGTCTGTCTTGCGGACTAATTATGTGCGCTGGTGTCTGTGTATCGTTTTCCTCTAGGGCGCAGACGTCTGGAGAGTGTCTCTAACGCGGCGTTTGAGATTAACACGTACGGTCGGTAGAGCAGTATGCCGATTTTCTCATCAAACCGTTGCACGCTGACACGTTTCGCTTCGACCGTGACTTTATGAGGAACTTGTGGTGATTTCATGTACTGTTTTTTTCCGGGCATTATGGGGCATTTGCTTTTGTGGGATACGAGTAGGAGTTTTCGGTATGCACAGTAGTTTTTGGAAAATTCTTTTCAAATTTACGTTCAACTTCGAGAGGAGTCAAACGTAGGGAAAAGGTGACTTTGGTGGGAGGTACCCATGCGTCGAACAAGGTCAAAAAGTCAGTAGAGTTGCCGATGAGGGGAACCAATAACCGATACCTATAGGTAGTACGTTTTAATTCAGATGCAGCAGTTTGTTGTCTTTATGTATGCTTCCATGGAAAATGTCCAGCAGGGGGGGGTGCTCTATTCCGATTTGGGCTTTACATTAGAGGCGTGTTGCTGTTCTGTTCTTACAGAGTACACCACAGGGGGGCCGATGTTATCGGGCGGTACGACATCTATGTGAAGACGGTGAAGTTGTTTTTGCTTCAAGGTTTTACCGGCATGCTTTCGTTTGTTGGATTTTTCCGTTCCCGTAGTTGCTGTCTCCCTGAATTTCGGTAATAAGTCTATACTGAAAATGAGAAGGGCAGACTTGGCATTGGACTTGCCGTTTTACGTTGGCAATTAATTGTGATGGAAGTTGGGATTGCCGTTTTTCATTGGCGATTGTTTATACCGTTTTAACTTGGCAATTATTTGTTGTGGAATTTGGGGTGTGCGTTTTTCCCTGGCATTTTATGACAAGTTGTTCGGGACCAGTCCTATGGCGCACCGAGTAGGAGGGCTGTTTGTGCTACTTGGCGGTTTCATACAGATCTACGGAGACAAGGGTTTTATATTGTGCGTCGAGGCATCACTATCTCGGATGATGCTTGGATGCTTCGGTGTGGGTGGATGCTTCGCCTTCGTGGGACAGTCGCTGATGTGATACGATACGAACCTCCCCATTTTTTAAAACTCATTGCGATATAGCATATCTATATGAACGGGAAATTTTATGAGTTTATTCTCGTAGTACTGTAGTATATAGGCTGCGACTCCGATCCTTGTCCGTACATCGCCAGATATAATTCAGTACTTTTGTTTTTCATTTCTACTTCACTTGCGACAAACATCGTACATACTTGATGTTGCTGAACCTCCTCGCACGACCGTCCATTCTAAGTAATTAAGCAGTAAACTGAGGAACAGCACGCCCGCGCATGTCGTTGGCGCTGCATTCCAGTGATAATTGGCTGCAACAATCGGTACTTGAACCTTGTTAAGATACCAAGATACCGCTTTTGCGCATATTTATCTCCCAGATACGCGAATTCATTTCTCGTGCACTCAAAAAAAACGTCTTACTGCCGACTGTCCGACACATTTCGAGCGCAGGCTATGCTATACTTCCCAGTCCTACTGATCGCGCGTGTCAGCTGGGTGGTGCAATCCGTTTTCTTCGTATTTGGGGATCTACCTGGGGCGAAATATTGGTCTACAAAAGGCGCAGAGCTAGATCGGGTCAGCACGAAAGATACTCTGGCGACTACGCTCGAGGTATGTGAAATACAGACACCGTCGGTGGTACCACTAGTGCCTCCAGGAAAAAGACGTACCAGGTACATGTTTGCGCGCAACAGCGGAATAGATTGTCGTCACATTTGTTAGCTCGTGCTTTCTTACGTTATCGTTCTTGTGGAAGTAGCGGATGACGGTAATAAGTGTCACCACTGATTACCACGGGCTTGCTCGCAGGGTTGCGAAAACGAAGTCGACGTATGACGAGGGCCAGCTCCTGTAAATCGCGAGACATGAAAAGCTTCGTAAGTTGCTTACAAGCAAGGCCCGAAGAACCTTGAAATATATTTGATGACCCTCATTCACCATCGTAGACAAATAGCACTAGGTTGCCGAGAAATTGTGTGCGAAATGTGTGTGCAAACATGTGCTCCTGCAATAGAGATCCCGTGGCAGCTTTCACGGTTGATCTGTTGACTGGTGGAGAAGCAAGTTGGTAAACTCTCGTAGGCTTTTGCTTTCAACACGAAACGCTTTGGGGGCGTCATGGGGGACGCTGAAGCTATCATTTGTTTTTGTGAATCACGTGACGAAGTCAAGGTTGACCACGCTTCCCAGCAATACTGAACACCCAGGACAGGACAGGTGTAACACCAACTATTTTTCTGGCGCTCAAAGCCTGCGGTACGGTAAAAATGAAAACTGCAGTTCCCATATTTATACATATTTGTACGGCTGAGAACCAGCACGTACAAGTACACGCACCGATAGTTACAGTAGTACTGTACGCAGCAAGCTGAATCTTTGCGTACGTCCCAGAAAGAAAATGCATGGAAACTGGGGAGTACAACGAACGTCGCTGGGAGGTGAAAACGGCGGCAATGCATGGCTTTCTTGCCCATTCTCCGCGTTTTGAGCTACTGTAGATATGTGCGGTACCGTCATACAGTTCAAGACCTGCAGTACTTGTGGCTATATGTGACATTCTGCTGGCTATCTTAAGCAGCAGCTGTTTGATTTTCATCAGCGACGATGGCATTGTTCAAGCGAAATGTAGCAAAGCCGCGAGACGGCGAACAAAGCAAAACGGTACGAGCTGATTCCACTTACGTAGGCCCAGCGGATTCGTACTTCGTGCCATAAATCGGTGGATGCCTTGAGTTAATGGACACTGAGACCAAATACATGATCTCATTGACAAGGAGAATCCGTAGGTTTCTTTGGACAGGTTCTTCCTTTCAGCTATTGTGGGATATGAATGGTGGAAGCACCTCCCGCAGGGCCGGTGCTCCCACCCCTTACGAGGAGAAAAAAGTCCCCGAGTGGTGCTCGTTTATGTGCAAACTCCAACACTCGGGATACTTTCCTTCAGAGGATAAAAGAAGAACCGCATCGAATATATACACCATTCGTTTTCATGCGATTATATTCTGTGTTTTTACGTATGCCACTTTACTTGCTTTTCAAATACATGTGCTGATATGTTGTATTTTACAAGGCCTTCCTCGGGTACGATGTTTTAGCTTGGCAACCTTTCCGGCGGGATTTAGCCACCACGGGAATTCACCATTGTTTTTGGACGCGAGCCGGCCTCCACGGGAACTCTTCCCGCGCGGACTACCCGCCACGGGAATCCACGGGATGCTTATTAATAGTACGGGAACCGGCCACCACGGGAAATCTTCCCGCGGGCAGTAGCCACCGTGGGAATTCACGGGGATTTTTGTAAATGCCCACCACGGGAATTCGCGGAACGTGAATGAACCACCGCGATCTCCGTTTATTTATTATTTATTTTATCTACCGGGTATAAACATAACTTTCGTTTATCCTTTTTTTTACTTGCATATAAGCACCTGCCTCGCGCTCAGCGAGTCGACTACGATTTTTTGTCGCCTCTTATCCTTGCTTTCTTCGCGTTCTTTGGTTTCTTTGCGTGCTCGCTTACAGTGCCACACATTTTTTCGGGAAAAAGGAAAAAAAATCTCGGCACAAGAGAAAGTCGATTTTGTTTTTTCAGCTGTTTGGCAGGCTCTATTTCGCTTTTTTTCACCGGCTCGTTGAAATTTCTTTGGCTCTTTCAGTTATTTTCTCCTTTTTTCTTCTTTCGTTTCGTGTGCGTGTGTGTACTCGGAGCACGGCACCGCGCGCGAGCCCGGCGCCGTCGCGGGTGTCAGCGGATGCTGGCGGGTAGAGGGGGGGTTGCAAGGAGCGCGGTCGCCGTTTTCGTGGCTAGGCGTCGCGTGTGCCTCGAGACACGAGGGAGGCATGAATGATCTCTCTCTGGCCTCCATCTGAAACTTTTTATTTATTGAGTATGTACGACTCTATAAGGGTCGTTCGCGATTGCAAGATAATATTCAAGCGGTGCTTATTTTTGCGACCAAGTTGAAGATCACAGAGGAAGCTACGTAGTCTGAGCACCAACATTGTCGAGCTGGCGAACGAGGTTCACGGTGAGCACCGGGCTTCACGCGGGGCAGGCCACGGGGCTCACTGTGGTAGAGAGGGAGGAAAGCTTTACCCGGACCGAATCGGTGGCGAGGTGGTCGCGAGAGGGGCGGGCGGTGTACGAGGCTCCGAGAGAAGCTCTGCTCTTCGTTTTTTTTTCTTTTTTGACCGGTGCAAGGTGTTCCAATCAGGCAGAAAATTATTGCATAAGAGGGGACGGGTTTTGTTTCTTTCCGGGATTTCGGTTTCATTTTCATTGTTTATGCGGTGCTGCTGCTGTGCCGTGCCTTGCTTTCTCTTTCGTACATACCAGGTACATACAGCATATCTAAAGAAGAAAATAAGTACCCCAGCTGGGCATGTACGTACGTACGGCATACGACATTCGAATTGTTTTCCTGGGTGGGGCATGTAGCTCTTGGCATTTGCAAATCGCCTGTTTGCACCTAATTGTTTGGGTTGTCTGTTCCGTTTCATCCTTCTTCCTCGTGAGCGAGCGGACGACGCGAAGCGTATGCATGTGGCGTCCGAGCTGCTTTTTCCTGAAGCATGGCGGCGGGACTCTTGGCATTATCAAGTCGCCAGTTTGCAACCGCAATCATAAAAAAAACTAGGTTCAATCATGGACCTCTGTCCGCTTCGCATAATTTGATGTACTTTTCCTTCCTGAGCGAGCCTAGCGGGCGGCCCGCGGAGCGAAGCACCTGTAGTACGTACGAATTGCATTTTAATTCACGGTATTTGAGATGTTCTTCAACGTCAGTTGTGAGCTCTTCATCATATATATATATATATGTATTTATAAACGCTTCGCGCAGCGGGCGGTTTCGCCCGCTACGCGCGCTCACGAGGAAGAATAGGCCGGAACAGACGGTCCGGACAATTAGGTGCAAACAGGCGACTTGCAAATGCCAAGAGCTCCGTGCTCCATTCAGGAAAGCAACCCGAACGCCGCATGCATGCACATACCTACATACCCCAGGTAGGGTACTTAGTTTTTTCTTTAGATCATAGGTACGAAAGAAAAAGTACAGCATGGCACAGCACCGCAAAAACAATGAAGAACATGGAAACGGAAACTTCAGAAAGAAAACAAGAATACCGTCCCCTCTGATGTAATTATTTTCCGCCTGATTGGTACAACTCGCGTCGACCATAAAACAAAATCGAACAGCAGACCTTCTCTCAGCCTCGTGCGCTGCCCGCCCCTCTCGCGACCACTTCGCCACCGATTCGGTCCGGGTAGAACGTTCCGCCCTCTGTGTCCGAGTGAACCCCGTCGCGCGCCTCGCGTGAAGCCCGGTGCTCATCGTGGCCCTCGTTCGCCAGCTCGACAATGGTGGTGCTCAGACTGCGGAGCTCTCTCTGTGCACTTCAGCTTGGTCGCAAAAATAAGCACCGCTTTAATGTTCTTTTGCACACCACACACCAAAACGAACCTTATAAACTCGTACACAGCTCGACAATGTTGGTGCTCAGACTGCGGAGCTCTCTCTGTGGATTTCAACTTGGTCACGGCAATAAGCACCGCTTGAATGTTCTTTTGCACACCCGAACGACCCTAAAGACTTGTACATACTATATCCAACCCCACAACAGGAGTCCAGACAGAGCCCATCATGCTTCTCTCGCGCCTCGGGGCACGCGCGACGCCTAGCCGCGAAAACGGCGACGGCGCTCCTTCCACCCCCCCCTTTACCCGCACACAAGACGAAATAAGAAAAAAATAATAAAAGGCTCTTTCCGGCGAGTAGTAAAAAGAGGCGGTGTCCAAGTGGGAGCTCTGAGATGTCAGGGATGTACCGAACGAGCACGCTCAACGAGAAATATGTATGGAAGTCTGCTTAGATAAATGCATATATACGCATCATATACATGTTAATGTAGTACATCTTGCACTTTTATTCGTGAATGTACAAATTCGTGGTACACAATACTGTTGTATTATTTTCATTCTCATTTTATTTATTTATTGAAGTACTTTCAATACTCTTTCATTATATAATTTGTGTTGGGATCTTGGTGCAAGTATAATACACCTGGCATAATAAATACAACTACAATTACGATTTTTGAGGTCATTGTCACTTGCTAGCTCTTGGCAGACAGACCGACTGATAGACAGCTCTTCGCAAACAGCCCTTCGTCTTTGAAACCTTCTTCTTTGAAACAGCCGAACAGCCAAACAGCCAAACAACCTTTCTTCTTTCTTCTTCGCAAACTGCCAACCAATAGACAGCTCTTCGCACGGCGCCTAAAAGAGGCGTCTCGCCTTAGACGAACGGCATAGATAGGTGCAGCTGTTGGCGGCCAAGCTGCTGCTGTCGGTGGCGAACCTGCTGGTGCTGCAACCCCCGCCTCTCCCTTCTCCGCGCCCCCTAAGCTCACCTCCCCCTCGTCGAGAGGCGCGTGGTCCTCGCCCTCTGGCACGAGAGCGGCAACGACAAAGGCCGACCTGGTGCCGGTTGTTGTTTGCGACCAGTGCACGGACCAGCACTTGGTCAAGAACTCCGCGCCTGGTGGCAAAAACGTGGCCTTCGCCACCTGCAAGGATCTCACGTGCGCTGGTGGCTGGATCATCCTGACAGGGCAACCGACCGCGAGTTCTGTGCTCGCCCGATCAAGGAAGGGACTGTCTCGTACTCCCTCGAGACCGCTGACGGTGGTGAGTGTCTTATGTCTACTGTGCATGCTGTATGTTGCCAGTACGTTTTTTGGGGTTTTCAATTGCCTTTTTGCATACAAACCTACGTCAAAGCGTTTATTTTTTTTTTTACTCGTCCATGCTCGTTCTTTCCCCTTCGTGCGTTGCGTCGGCTCCTCTTAAACACAGTGCACGCGAACGCGCACATGCACAACTGTTTGCGGGACGTGAACGAAGGAACGGAGGATTTAGCTGTCGCCGTCACCGCTGCACCGAACGACGTGAGTGCTGCTGCTACTGTGGTGCATTTTCGGTGCACACGATTTCTGTGTGTCCAGATTTTGGTGACCCTACGTACTCATTTTGCTCGTTTTCGGCTGCTGCTGCTGCTGCTGCTGCTGCTGCTGCTGCTGCTGTCAGCGCCACGCCATGAGTGCTGCTGCTGCTGTGCACCTGCTTCTCCTGTGCACTCGCTGCTGCTGTAGTGCTGCTGCGTTGTTGCCGTACTGTGCACCTGCTGCTGCTCCTGTGCACTTGCTGCTGCTGTATGTAGTGCTGCTGCGTTGTTGCCGTGCATCATGCTGGAAGCGTACATATTTTCGGATCGTCAATTCCGTAGGTTTTGCGATGGCGGCATACCAGGGTGCATGCTTTATCTCTTCCTTATTTCCATATCGTTGCTATGCTGCTGCCAACGCTGCGGCGATTCGTTGCAGCTTCTGCTGCTGCTAATGCTGTAGCTGCTTCTGCTGCTGCTGCTGCTGCTAATGCTGCCACAATATCCACTGAATGTTCGTATGTACTCGGATTACTGTTTTTCTTGGTCGTTTTTGTACCCAAATGGTTCTTTTGATACGTGAAAAAATATTTTTGTCGTTTTGCTCTTGCATTTTGCGCACGTACTGCTTTTTCTCGTTTTTGGCTTGGTTATTTTCATATCGTTGCTATGCTGCTGCTGTGGTGCTGCTGCGTTGTTGCCGTACATCATGCTGCACTTGTGTGTGTACATATTTCTGTATCGTCAATGGAATTCCGTAGGTTTTGCGATTGCGGCATACCAGGATACATAGTTTTTTTCTTCCTTATTTTCATATCGTTGCTATGCTGCTGCTGCCAACCCGGATTATGGTTTATTGGCCGTTTTTTGTACCCAAATGTTTTTTTTGATAACGCAAAAAAAAATGTTTTGGTCGTTGTGCTCCTGCATTTTGCGTACGTACTACTTTTCTCGTATTTCGTATTGTTGCTATGCTGCTGCTGCGTTGTTGCCGTACAGCATGCGGAGGTGGGTCTATAGTGAGGTACCAAAAATACTTTTCGGACGGCCTCGGGGTACATACTTTTTTTCTCCCTTCTTTTCCTATCGTTGCTATGCTGCTGCCAACGCCGTGGCGATCCGTTGCTGCTTCTGCTTCTGCTGCTGCTGCTGCTGCTGCTTTTAGTGCTGCCGCAATATTCACTGAATGTTTGTATGTACTCGGATAATTGTGTTTCCTGGTCGTTTTGTGGCGCTGCTGCGTTGTTGCCGTACATCATGCTGGACATGATTTGTGTGTCTTTTACACTTTAACTTGTGCGTGTGTACATATTTCTGTATCGTCAATGATTTTTTTGTGCTGCTGCTGCGTTGTTGCCGTACATCATGCTGGACGTGATTTGTGTGTGTACTGTATTATTACACTTGTGTGTGTACATATTTCTGTATCGTCAATGAAATTACGTACTTGCTGCTTATGCTGCTGCTGCTGCTGCTGCTGCCGTCGTACAACAAGCGATTACGTACTGCTGTTGTGCCGCTGTAGAGCAGTACAAATAATGAACTCTGCCCCCCCCCCCCCCCACTTCCCCCTCCCCCGCCATTCCCTGCACGCCACTCCCGCCCCGCGCACCCTATCTATGTTTACTTCGACCAGGTCGGTGGCAAGTGCTACAACTGCCGCCTGACGGACTCCACCATCAAAGACGGAGACATCATCATCAAGCGCAAGAAGACTCCCTTCCATTTCGTCTGCTCCAGGGCTTCGCGGAATTCCGAAGCAGTACGCCAAGCAGATTGTCGCCATCCAGGACGAACGAAAAGAAACAAATTGTTTCCCACATTTCCCAAAATCACGATTATTTCTTCCTACACATATCCAACGGGTTCAACAGCGAACAAATCCACATTCTGGGCCTCCCGCCTCGTTACTACAGCAGACTGGAGGACTATTTACATATCATGTCTCATCCAAATTCCTATGCTGGCTACGTCGAAATCGCGGCCGCCCAGCAACTATACAACATTTCCATAACCGTTGTCGTTGCCGGCACTGCTGCTTTCTTTCCTGTCCCAATGTTGTATATCATCCACATGCCAAGCACTACTCCACTCTCTCTCCACACAGATGAAATATATTATTCTTATTATTAGACGAATGTCATTCTTACTCTTGCGTCACCCGATCTTATGTTTCACATTACATTCATAAATAAATGCGATTATTACCTCCTTCACCGTTTCTTACACACATACATTTAGTTTGGTTGGCTTTGGGCTATGACGCCAATTAATTGCAGTTATATGTACGAGTACAAGAAACGACGGAATACCCACTCCGAAGGAAAGCCTTGTATAACTTGATAACTTTGAAAATTACGAAATACAAATTGTAATTTTATGTTATCCCTGACCTCGAAGTGCTGTCGAGTGTATAATATTATATTATTACATGAATACGAGTATTACATCTTAAATACATGATATCTGGTACCATAAAATATATAAGTATCTGGTACCTGTAGGCACGAGTACTCTTAGGGTCGTTCGGTGTACATGCTGAACCCGTTTGGTAATCCCGTGTACGCTGAAGACGCGGGATAGCTCCCGCGGGAATTAGTTTTTTCCCACAGCTTCGGTTTACACGAGACTAGGGAAAACGAGATTTCTGCGGGATTTTACGGCACGGGGACGGAAAACCACGGGAAATGGGACATTTCCACGGGAACTGTTCCAATGGGAAGAGGGTATCAAGAGTACTACGCGAACTGTTTAGATGGGGTCACGGGAACGATATTTGCATAGGATCCTGCCGACGACGCCAGATGTGAAGTGGTGACCGAGGTAGGGTAAGGGTAAAGGACGCAGGTGTTTCTGGCAGCTTGGAAGCAGTGCTTCGCTTCTTCTGATTTAGATCTTCTTATTGATGGCGAGAGCTGGGGAGGTGCTTTGGTAGAGAGGTGAGAGGTAGGGGGGAGAAACTCGACGCCTAGATATACTTGTTCCACCCCACGCCACAGGCTCTCCCAAATTCCTCTTATCTGATGTACACCTACAGAACTTTCCTATGGCTACCGATCGTTCTTCTGCTAGTGTAAGAACTCCTCACTCTATGGTCCCATCTCCGTTAAGGAATATTTCGTCTAACGGGGTTTCCACCCTAGAGAACATTCCTAAAATGACGTTACTCTCGACTGACGGAATACCCGCCGGGTTAACCCATTCTTCGGATTATTCTCGTATTCGTGCGACTACAAAACTGCAGACTATATTATCTATATCTACAGCCCATGAGTACTTCACTCATATCACAAACGGGTGAATAACAATTCCCGTGAAATCCTGTGGCAATTTTCCCGGGGATTATTCCCGAGGGAGACCCTGGTATTTTACGTGGGGCGGGCGGGTGGAGTTTCAAAATATGCTCTTGTTTCTCCCTTTGGATATTTTCATGACTTGCGACCACAACTCGTCCCCCCTGATTTCCCTAGCTCGTGTGCGCTCGTGTAAACTGCCGCACCGGTACTCCTCATGAAGGGAAAAGTCTCTGCACCCACTTTTTCCACAGAGCAGCCAGCTGCTGTCAAAGTGAGCTACGTACTACTGATACGTATTGAGCCAAAGAATATGAACCATAGCGCCTAATTATCTCTACCACAACGCACTGCAGATTATTATCATATCGGTTCCCGATCCTTGATAATATTTTTCTTTAGTAAGAGTACGCGTGAGCTCGTCGCTTTGTTGTGCTGAAAGCTACCGCAAATATCGGTATGTTTCGTGCCGGTACCCCTTTCATGTTTTGTCCATCCTACCCCGGAGGTGTGCTCTCATTAGTGCTATAATAGCCGCGAGGTGGCTGTGTAGCAGTGTCGATGCCTGTTTTTACTGTTGCTGTTGTTAGTGTTCTGACATCGTACTGCAGAAATCCAAGTACAAAATTCAAAATGCCGAAAATCAGGTACCAGCATACATTTCATCACACTCGCAGATGCGATACAAGCATAAAATATCATCAAACGAAAGACCTACAAATATTTCATCTGTTAACAGACATTCCCACTTAGAATAAACGACCCCATCCCCACTCGCTCAACCTCAGTCCCCTTCTCCCTACCCCACGAATGCGATGCGTGTATTCCGCCGCGGCTCCACGTCGCCGTGGCATGGACTGCATCTCGTAGATCCGCAGAGTGACTGTGCAGTTTGATTCGTTGTCGCAAGATGTATTATATCGGGTGTGTGTTCTTCACATTAACCCGTTTTCTTTACCCGTCGACATCCAGCGTAACCAGTGCCCGTGCCGATTTTTCAATCCTAGAAGAGATACTAGTTCTGTGGTCACAAAGTTACGCCACAGATATACTACGTTCTCATGTATGCAGTAAGCACAGTCAGGGGTGGGACTGGAGACCTGTTTTGACCCAAAAAAAGCGGCAGGCTATTCCAACCGACCAGCTAAAAAATATTAAAAATTCTGAAAAAGTAAAAACTACCGCCATACCCCTAACTACTTGGTTTTAGTGCGGATGCATAGTGAACTTGTATATGATATTTTCTGAGGTGGAGATGAAGTCGATCTTGACTCTCACCCAACACAGGGCACATACTGTTGAGAATACTTGCTTTTTTTTAGCGCAGGAGTACAAATTGACGCCTTTACAGACTAAAAAGTGCGGAAAAACATGTTTGGTTCTGTTTTGTTCTGTCTCTTGCTCTATGGCGTGCTTTGAGTAGTGCGTAGACATAGTCATACTCTTCCTAGGGGTGTGCGGCATACAGCAAAACAAACCCCGCTCGAATCGACGTACTGCAGTATCCGTAGAGAACGATCTGGCGAAAAATCGCCCCTTCTCAGTCACTTTTTCGGGATCACGACGATCAATTTCGTGATGGGCAATTCGAAACAACCAGAAGGAACCTCGGCCAAGGGCAAAAGGAAAATAATTGTCCAAGCGAACCGGGAGGCTCTGCAGGGTACGGGTCGTACTGTCCACGAGGCGCCGGCGATCGTGTGCCCCCTCCCAATCAAGCCAGCTGCCTACACCGAGAGGGTTAATGAAACATGGAGTTGTCAACCCCGCGGTCACGGAGATGTGCAGGATGTGCAACGCGCGGCCGAGGCGATGGCTGTGGATGGGAACATCATGTACCACAGCAGCAGCAAGATGAGCACCTGCTTACCAGCAGCAGCAGCCGGGTCAGGAACACCAGCAGCGGCACCAGGATCAGCAGATAGGGACTACACTTGCGGGCTGCCAGCCATCGAGGCCTAGGGTCCACCAGTGAATCCTCCTCACGCTCACGCCCCCGTATGTACGCTGCTGCTAAAGCACCTGTCGTGGTGTGCCGTGCGAGTACGACATCAGTTTTGTGTGTGCTGCTCGGCCCTTTTGTAGAAAGACGCTGCAGCTCCTCTACCATCCACACCCTGGTATACTACATTAATATTTTTTTTGTGACGTGTTCATTCTTTCCCCAGCCCTGATTGGTTAATTTCTTAGAGATTCATTTTTTCCCAGCTAACGACCGCTGACATTTTTTGTGACTTTTTGACTTATAAAAATATTTCAGTCCCGCCCCTAACAGTGGGCAATGCAATGCCATGTCAATCAAACTGGATATGACAGGCACGACATACACATTCTAGGAAATAGAGAAACGAAACGAAACAAAGAAAAAAAACAAAAACAAAGAAGACAAATCGACAGAGAAGAAGAAACAAGAAAAAATGTAAGAAACAAACTGTCGTGCCCCCCCCACAGGGTGTGTGGCAGATACTTGAAAAAAAACGAGCTGAAAAAAAAGCAAAGTACGAACAACACCACTACTTGTCGTAGACAGAACAAGACTAAGAACCGAGGGAACATAACAGGCAAACCAAAGCACAAAGCATGTTGCAGGTAGCGGCAGCAGTTTGTGGTACGAGTAGCATAGCCAGGTTCTCCCTGCTAGTCCGCCTGGTACCTTGCTACCCTGTCTGCCGCCTCCGTCGTGCGTTCGTCAACTATGCCCGGCCCCTCGGCGTCAGACAATGCGAAACAAGCAAAGCAGGCTCGTCTTCCACCCACGCCACAAGACTCATTCAATAAGGCTTACCAATCGAAGAAAAAAAAAGAAAGAAATAAAATGAAAATCAGAGAGGATCAGCGCAAGAAACAAAAAAAAAACAAAAGGAAGACAAAGGAAGACCACGTTCGAACCAGCTGTACCATTTGGCGGCACGAGTAGTATAGGCATGTTCCACTTCCTAGTCTGCCCGGTGCCTTGCTACCCTGTCTGCTATCTCCTTCCTACTTTAGTCCACTGCAGTTTCCCTTCTACTCCTTTCCCCCCCCCTCTCGCATTTTCTTGGTCGGGTTTTCTGCCACTCCTCCTGTTGCTCCCCCTCTCCCCATTCCCTTGGACACCACCCACGGAGGATGCGCGGCGCTGCCTACTCAGGTCAGCCTCAGCCTCGTGCCACCTCACCATGAACCGTTCGGCTGCTTCGAGGATCCGTCGGTACCACTTCCCCGCCTTTTTTACAGCAGTGGACCACAGCGCGGTCTCAACTCCAAACACCAAGGGGGCAAGTTCCGTTGACCCTTCGGTGGCTCGGGACTCCCTAAGGTCTTCGACTATACATCTATGCCAAGTCTTGAACTGTCCGCCAGATCTCGGGTTCTCCCCACCGGCCATCGTCCCGAACATCACCCGACTGGGTAATCGCTCCTTGCTTTGCCGTGCCACTCCCTCCGTAAAGAAGAGGGTGGGTAGTCTCAGCGTCAGAAACCAAGTGAAATATTCAGATAACGAATCACAACATAATGTACTACTGTACATTTCCCCTTCGGGATGTAGGTAACGTGAAATCCCGGGGGCGTCGCAAGGCGAAAAGGGAGTCACAGTTAAGGAAAATATTATTAGAGATCGGGAACGGACATGATAATAATCTGCAGTTTGTTGTTGTAGAGGCAATTAGGCGTTATGGTTCATATTCTTTGGCTGGGTACATATCACAGCAGCAGTACGTATTAATAACTCACTTCGACAGCAGCAGCTGACCCTATTTGGTTGATCGCGTTTTTTGAAGTCCCAAGTGGACAACGCACGGCACGGTGCTGGCAGACTGGTAGAACACGCGAACAGACAAGGCCCGTCGCTTGTACCTGGACAGCGGTCGCTCGCTGGGCCAGGTATTTGTGAATTCTGATTCATCTCGTAGGCATGGTGAAAAATGAAAAAGCAACATCGGAAGTGGAACGCTTCATACGGGGTTCATACGTGGCACAGGAAGCGAACGCGGAAGCGGGGACACCGCGCATCGCATCGACCGGTATGTTCATATGGGCAGATACGGGTGGCTACCTTTCTCCCTAACCCCGGCGCTTGTGGGCCGAGGGCGTGTGCGTTTGGAAATGGCTTGAGCGAGTTGTGTTGCGTGTGCCAATTACAAAAGCGGCGTAATAGCAACGATTGAACCTCATGATCGAGCACATGAATAATATAATGTTAATACGCGATGCTCGTAATCGAGAGAGCGATCGCGTAGGATGATTGCGTCCGGTGATACTCTCGGCACCCTGGGCGTGGATATACCACGATATTTCTAGCATTTCTGGCACAATGAATGATGGCATTTGTATCACAGCAGCAGGCGGTTGTTGTATCAACTGAATATTCTTGCTGCAGTATATATGTCGAGGGGTCTTTGCGGTGGTATGTGTGTCGAGGGGTCTTGCGCGAAAGTACAAGTATGTACAAGGTTCCCTCCGGGAGGTACCTAGGGGAGTGGCGCAAGGGCGAAATGAAAATCATACAGCATGTCGTACCCCTGGTTGTCTAATAGGCATACTATCCCATCGCATTTGGTATCAGTTTACGACGTTATTAAATACCTGCATTTTTCATGCGGACTCTTTCAGAACTGTACCGACACCTACTGCATTTTGGGGACAAAACATACTTGTACATAGTGTGGAACTAATACTATTGATGGCGTCGTTTCAACGGATTGATTTAAATAAACAGTATTATCATGTTGTGTCATATGTGTGTCAGTCTCTATGTCTTTGTTGTGGCGCTCAAGGTAAATATAGGTCTCTCCCGCACAAAAACGAGGACTCCCGACACATAAATTTAAAAGCATTCCACACTGCACGCGTGACACACTGCACACACGCGCATGACACATGACACACACCGCAGACGCATGACAAACGCGAGACACAGTTGGTGGGATATTATTTGCAGAAATAGAAAAGGATGCAACGAAGGAAGGGCTGGAGACCTCAACCACACCCGAGAAATCTAATTGATTTTTGATTGGGGGGTCGAAATTGATTCTATGTCAGTACGGAAGATCAAAATTATTGGCTTGGCTTTGGTGTGAGGTCCGAACATGAATTCCATTTTAGGGTGGGGTCGAGCTTGACTTGGTTTTAGTGTTGGAATCGATAGACTTGCTTTGTGTCTGGGTGGTCGAAAGTGACTTCATTTTTTGTGTGCGGGCCGAAAATGACTTGGCGTTTGTGTTGGGGATCAGATTTGACTCTTGGTTTCTGCTTGGGTTTCGAAATTGACTTGATTTTCGTGCGCGAACCGAAAGTGACTTGGTTTTTGTGCAGGAGATCTGAACGGACTTAGTTATTGTGATGGTCAAAATTGAATTGATTTTTATGTTCGGCCGAAAGTGACGTGGTTTTAGTTTGGGGATCAATTCACCTGCTTTTTGTGTGGGTGGTTGAAATCAACTTGTTTTTTGTGTGCGGGGCGAAAATGACCTGATTTTTGTGGGGGGGATCGAAATTTAGTTGGTTTTGTGTGGGTGGTTGAAATTGACATGGTTTTCGTGTTTGGGCCGAAAATGACTTATTTTTCGTGTGGGGGTCGAAAAAGACTTGGTTTTGTGAAGATGGTCGGAGTTGAGGTGATTTTGTGTTCGGCCGGAAATTATTTGACTTTTAGTGTGGAGATCGATCCACCGTTTTTTTGTGTGGGTGGTCGGAATTGACTTCGGTTTGTGTGCGGGCCGAAAATGACGTTTTGTTTTGTCTGAAATCGAAATTAAATTGATTTCAGTGTAGGTTGCAAAAAGACAAATGGGATCGAACGCGATCGAAGCACAATACTCAAAACTATCAATGACCAGCATCAGACACCTTCGCTACATCACAGCTACGTACTGGTATAATGTTTACGCATGTCTGTGACTTCCGCCCTTGAAAAAAAAACGTTGGACAACCTCTTGCCGCAGGTCACGCACTACCTTCGTGTACTTATTATGTACGTAGGGACGTTTACTGCTACCCTTTCGGTTGACTGCAATAATCACACTGCTACTGCTCTCTGTGAGAGAAGCCCGGTAGTGTGCAGCAGCAGCAGTAGGGCAAACAGCGGTCTGTGTTTTTTGTATGATGTGCGAACGATGTAGATGTCATATATATACGCTTAACCGGGAGGGAGGGATCGGTTCCACACTTCTGGGTGCAAAAAGGAACAAATATGCAAAAATGCCTGCAGCCAGTAGCAAGCCGCGCAAGTAGCCGCAGCCAGTAGCAAGCCGCGCAAGTGTGCCTGGTGGGTCGCGGCCATGATGGCAACAACAACAACGAGCAACAGATACTCGTAGGCACATACTTGCTGACTGCTGGACTCTCAGCTGCTGCGAGCATCGCACTATTCTGCTTCATTCACTGTTGCTGCCGCTTTGCCGCTATCTAAGCAAGCAGAAGAAGAGCTTATCATCAGAAGAAGTCAATTTGTGCCGTTTCACACCAGACAGCAAGCAGCATCAGAGCAATGACGTCGTCATTGGATTGCTCACACAGGCCCCGATACAGAGCAATCATCCACCCTGCGGCGCGAGTCTACCACACGTGCATGGTGCTGCCTGCTGTTGATGCTGTAGTTGGGTGAGGGTTAGCACGCCCTCTGCGCTGATGTTCGTTGCCGGAGTCGCACTGCTGTGTGTAACAGCGCCAACATGTTACACGGTCACACGATCGCGCACAGCGTCAGAAAGAGAGGTGGTGTGTTGTTGCAGGGTGATCGATCTTATACTCAGATAGAACCAACTAGCCACAGCAGTACAGCGGAGACCTACGCGCATGTGCACCTGCCACACGCGCACGTGGCTGCCTGCTGCTGCTGGACGGCAGGGTTGTAGTGTTGCAGGCAGCTGGGGGTAAGCACGCTATCTGCTCTGGTGCTGTATTTTCTGTTGTCTGTGGTGTGTTCAGATGAGAAAAAAAAATGTACCGGTACGTACATCCGACACTTGAAACGGCCGAAAGATAACACTTCAGCGGGTACAAAATAAGGCCTCTCGTACTGAAACCAGGGAAATCGTCTTATCCACTCCCTCCGAGAAAAAAACTTTGAGCGCCTGTCACGCGCTCCAGAGTGCACGGATCGCGCTCGGGCCTCGACCAATATGTTCGGCCGGGCTTCCCGTGTCGACTTCTTGTGTTTTGCCCAAAAGCGCTCGTACGAAGAGATTGTTCGAAAAAGAACGAAAAATTCACAATTAATACTATTGATATGTACCTGTTGAACAACACGTACAAGCTCAATTCAAACAGCTGTGCAGCGTCACTTGATTTTGCAGGTACCTCTCACGCGGTCGCGATGGGGCGCAGATCATTAATGTTGCAGAATATCATACCAGGTATTATTTGTCTCCCGAACAGCAGTACGTACAAGTTCAATTTAAACAGCCGTCCAAGTTGCGGCAGGGCGACAAAAGCTTACAGCACAAACATCTGGCTGGACATTGTACACTGTACAAGGTTCCCCTCCAGGAGGTGCCCATGGGAGTGGCGCAAGAACAAATAAATACTCGTATAAAATACCTACCTGCACACCTGTTTTGAACTAACTGCATCCACCATCATTGATAATGTGAAGAACACACATATTTTTGAAGACAGATTATACTGCTGTTTGTGGAAATAGTGTGGGGTCATTAGTAAATAGGACCTACGGTACACACAAAAACTTATACGTTTACCTATTTTTACTAGCAATATTATTTAGTCCTACTTACTTTTGTCCCCCGTACTACTACAACAATAAACCAAAGGAGAGTACCGGTTAGTGGATATTGATCCTGAACAGATGACTAGCGGCGATCAATTCAATGCTTTTGCGGCGTACACTCGATCACGTTCAAGAAGTTGCGTGAGGTCGAGGTTGCGACATGATACTTTGTGACCGGCTGAGTAAAATCCAGCCCACGTTACATAATATATCGTATACACGACTTTCGAATCTGCACAAACAGGAAGACGAGGAGAAAAGACAAGACAGGAGACATGGAATCCTGATACCTGATTCAAGTGTTACCTCGAGCCATATCAACTGTAACCTGGACATCACAGCAACAGCTACAACAGCAGCAGCAACAACATCCCCCCCCCCCCCCCCGAAAAATCCCACCTGACATCTACATATTAGAAACAATACTTAACTCATACAAGGTATGCATGTACTACTGCTGTAAGACAAATTAAAAAAAGCTAGGCATCAAAGCAGCAGCAGCAATAACAGCAGCAGCTCATCCCCGGAAGAATTACTCACATTTAGAACCATACCATACAAAAACTCACCAACACTCAATCAATACTTGTAAAATGAAAAGGTTTCGACATGTTGCAACGTCATATCATTCTCCCTTGTTCGGATTATTATTTAAATTGTCCAGTTGACCCGGGCATCATCCAGGGGAGCCACTCGCCTATATCGTTGACAAGGAATTACATATAGAATACGCACGTTCGGCTTATTGTAACACTTGTGAAATTCAGTAAAAATGGAATATAGACGAAACGTATTACGCAGCTTGCATATGTGAGTATCAACAACTTAATCAGTCGAACTTACAGCTGACGTATTTCATAATTGTATAAAAAATACAAGGCGCTTCCCTCCGCGGGCGGCCTACGCCGCCCGCTACGCTCGCTCAGGAAGGAAAAGTACATCGATTATACGAAGCGGACAGAGGTCCATGATTGAATATATATATATATATATATTCATTACTGTGGTTGCAAACTGGCGACTTGATAATGCCAAGAGTCCCGCCGCCATGCTTCAGGAGAAAACAGCTCGGACACTACATACGCTTCGCGTCGCGGGCAGTTTTCCGCTACGCTCGCTCACATGTCGTACGTACGCACATACCCCGGGTAGGGTACTCATTTTCTTCTTACGATATGCTCTGTGTCTGTACTCGTATGTACGAAAGATAAAGCACAGCACGGCATAGCAACACGGCAAAAACGAGGAAAATGAAACCGAACATTTCTGAAAGAAAAAATCCCCGTCCCCTTTCGTGTAATAATGTATTACCTGATTGGAACACCTTGCACCGGTCAAATAGAAAAAAAGAAGAAAAGAAAAAATCAAACAGCAGAGCTTCTCTCTCAGCCTCGTAACGCCGCCCGCCCCTCTCGCGACCACCTCGCCACCGATTCGGTCCGGGTAAAGCTTTCCTCCCTCTCAACAAGTGGCGTCGACGGCAGGACACGAACCTGCGCTTGAAATCACAATGGATTCGGAATCGTTGGTGCTCAGACTGTGTATCTCCCTCTTGTGACTTTCAGCCTGGTCGCCAAAATAAGCACCGCTTGAATATTGTCTTACAATACTGAACGACCCTTGAAATACTTGTACGTACTCTATCAAAAATCACAAATCGAGGCCAAACAGAGCCCATTAATGCATTCCTCGTGTCTCGAGGCACACGCGACGCCTAGGCACAAAAGCGGCAACCGCGCTCCTTGCAACTCCCCCTCTACCCGCCAGCACCCGCCGACACCCGCGACGGTGCCGGGTTCGCCCGCGGAACCGTGCTCGGAGTACACGCACGCATACGAACGAAAGAAGAAAAAAGGAAAAAAGGGCTGAAAGTACGAAGAGAAATGGAGAAAACAAAGACCCGCTGGAAAGGCCCGGCAAGTAATGAAAGGAGGCGATTTCCAAGTGGGACCTCTGAGAGGCCAGGGATGTACCAACCGAGCACGCTCAGAGAGTGAGATCTAAGACGACGCCTAGCCACGAAACCGGCGACCACGCTCCTTGCTATCTCCTCTCTACCGGCCACCATCCGCCGACACCCGCGACGGCGCCGAATTCGCCCGCGATGCCACGCTCCGAGTACACGCACGCACACGAAACGAAAGAAGAAAAAAGGAAATAAGGGCTGAAAGTAAGTGCCTAGAGAAATGGAGAAAACAAAGACCCGCGGGAAAGGTCCGGCAAGTAATAAAAGGAGGCTTCCCAAGTGGGAGCTCTGAGAGGCCAGGGATGTACCAACCGAGCACGCTCAGAGATCGAGATATCTGTAAGTAGTTACAAGGCGCTTAGCCTACGCCGCCCACTACGCTCGCTCAGGAAGGAAAAGTACATCAAATTATGCGAAGCGGACAGAGGTCCATGATTGAATATTGTTTTTTTCATGATTGATTGTAGTTGCAAACTGGCGACTTGATAATGCCTAGAGTCCCGCCGCCATGCTCTTCAGGAGAAAACAGCTCGGACGCCACATACGCTTCGCGTCGAGGGCGGTTTTCCGCTACGCTCGCTCACATGTCGTACGTACGTACATACCCCAGGTAGGGTACTTATTTTCTTTTTTCGATATGTATATATATGTCTGTACTCGTATGTACGAAAGACAAAGGACAGCACGGCACAGCGATACAGCAAAAACAATGAAAATGAAACCGAAAATTACTGAAAGAAAAAAAAAAAAAACCCACGTCCCCTCTCGTGTAATAATTTACTACCTGATTGGAACACCTTACACCGGTCAAAAAGAAAGAAGAAAAGAAAAGCAGTCAAACGGCAGAGCTTCTCTCTCAGCCTCGTACGCCGTCCGCCCCTCTCGCGACCATCTCGCCACCGCTTCGGTTCGGGTAAAGCTTTCCTCCCTCTCTTCTACAGTGAGCCCCGTCGCCCGCCTCGCATGAAACCCGGTGCTCACCGTGGATCTCGTTCGCCAGCTCGACAATGTTGGTGCTCAGACTGGGTTTAATTTTCAGCCCGGTCGCAAAAATAAGCACGGCTTGAATATTATCTTACAATGCCGAACGATCCTTAAATGCTCGTACGTACTGTATAAAAAAATCACAAGTGGAGGCCAGACAGAGCCTATTGATGCATCCCTCGTGTCTCGAGGCACACGCGACGCCTAGGCACGAAAGTGGCGACCGCGCTCCTTGCAACCCCCCTCTACCCGCCAGCACCTGCCGACACCCGCGACGGTGCCGGGTTCGTCCGCGGCGCCGTGCTCGGAGTACACGCACGCACACGAAACGAGAGAAGAAAAAAGTACGAAGAGAAATGGAGAAAACAAAGACCCCCTGGAAAGGTCCGGCAAGTAATAAAAGGAGGCGATTTCCAAGTGGGAGCTCTGAGAGGCCAGGGATGTACCAACCGAGCACTCTTAAAGATCGAGATATCTATAAGTAGTTCCCCCAACATAAATGTTTCTTTGCTCAAAATAAAGGTTTCACAGATACCTCTCGAGAACAATTGGAATTCCGAGTATTGAGAGTATTATTGGAGTACTGGCGGCCAAAAAGTTGCGAGTACTGAGAAGGCCCACATATTGCGAGTACTGAGAAAGCTCACACGCTGAGAGTACTGAGAGAATGAGGAGTACGGAACCCCGAGAGCACACAGGCAAATATGTACCCGCAGTATCGAAACATGAAATACTTGGGAGTGCAGGCAGCATCCCCAGTACGTAACCTCGAGATACTGAGAGTACTCGCAGTACAAATTCCCGAAATACTTCATACTCCCGAGTATACTGGGTTTATTGAGAGTATTTGGGTACTGCGATTACTCGAAGAATTCTACCAACGGACGGAATACTGTTATTTGAGAGTTTCGGAAACTAAAAAAAAAAAGCGCACAGGGTCGGGGTTTGTCGAAGTCTCTCCGCATAAAAGATATTGACGGCTATTTTTTTCCCTGATTCTTTTTTTCCAGATGCTCAGGGTTACGGGCTGCAAAACAGGGTTTAACCCTGAGCAAAGAAGTTGCTCAGGGTAATGGTCATGGCACAGAGCACAGGTAGCAAAGGATGCCTATACCGTCACACAAGCGGCCCGGGACTGACACTGACTCGCCGCCATAGCTAAGGGGGACAAGGCGTGCCATCTCCTCGAACCAGCCGTCGTTTGGTTCGTGATTTTGGCGGCGAGGAAGTACAGAGTAGCTTCGGCAATCTCAGCAAGCAAGGAGGTGGGGCATGCATAATCTATCTTAAAAAAAAATGAAGACAACCGACCTAGCAACCTCACGCCGCGTGACAGTGAGGAGGGCGGTGATGGCGTAGAAGGTACGCGAGGCGGACAACCACTCGCCAAAGCGTTGGGGCAACCGGGCGCACCATCTCCTCCACCAGTAGGCGGTTGGTTGTGATGGGGCTACAAGTACTACTACTGCTGTAATCGCAGCGGGCGAGGCAAAGTGAGCAGGAGCAGCTCGATAAATAGAAGCACATGACGCTGCACACGAAAACGAAGGCACGCAACCTCGAGCTGGGTGGCGGCGTAGAGGACAGCGACGGTGGAGATCGTGTTATAGTGATGGAGGAGCGGGAGGGGCAGGTCGGGGCCAAAGGTGGTGGGACACGCGGCGGTCGACTGCACGATGCTCGAAGCTTGCTGTGAAAAGTGGGGAAGCTTGAACGCAGGTCCACGTCATTTTTATTCTTCCTCCCAACCTGAGCATTTTTTTTTTTTTTTCCAAATCCTGGAAGCACCAACCATGAGCACCCCACCCTGAGCACCCCACCCTGAGCATTTTTTTTTTTTTTTTCCGAAACGCTCTATTATAGTACTTGCAGTACTGTGAGATGGGTGTATCTCAGGTTCGACCTGGGTCTGCAGCAAGCTTCTCTTTTGGTAAGGTGTAGCGTGGAGGACACGCCAGGTATCGGTGAGGCTCGGCACGGTCAACCGAGCAGAAGTGATCATGAAGCATGACGCAAGTCATCTCACATGACAGTAGTCATTAGCAATTACTTGGTGATGGAGGCTGGTAATTCCCCGCCTCAACTATCATCAGATCTACGGAGATCTGCGGCCACTTTTAGTACAATAGTCACTATCCACGATAGCGGATGAACCACTGGCGGTAGATTAACGACCTGAGACTCACATCGGCCCCCAATGTTTGAACGCCTCTTACTGGAGAACCCAGCAAAGGTTTCGAACAATCTAGAAGGAACGGTTTCTAGGTTCTCTACTAGTCAGAAATTTGTACAGTGGTAGTTGATGTATATGATTCAACTGGTTCATTTTCAAACCATGTCACTCCCTGCGTAGTGAAAACCACGGGCTTGTGTGACTATGATAGAATTTCACTATATAATCAGTCATGTACTAACGATGTGTCAACTACCAGTGGCGGTGCGTATATTTAATTAATATGCGCAACCAGAACCTTTTATAACAATGGTATAAGGAAACATGTATACTATGGTGTACGGGACCATGTATACTTATTATGGTATACGGAACCATGTACACTATGGTGTACGGAACCATGTATACTATGGTGTACGGAACCATGTATATTTACTATGGTATACAAAACCATGTATACTATGGTGTACGGGCCCATGAATACTTACTATGGTATACAAAACCATGTATACTATGGTGTACGGAACCATGTGTACTTACTATGGTAGAAAAAACCATGTATACTATCGTGTACGGAACCATCTATACTTAATGATGGTATGCAAAACCATGTATACTGTGGTGTACGGAACCATGCATACTTAATGATGGTATACAACACCTGGACTAAAGAAATCTAAAAAAAATCTTGCGTCGCTTGCAAGTCATTCAGAGAGTAGTAAGAGTTGTCCCGCATAGCACCCCGTGGTTGCTGTGAGTTCTTCGGGTATGTGTGATCCAACTACGGTTGATTGTCCATCGTCTGCACCTCATCGTGGGCAGAAGAGGGACGCTGCTAGTAATACCGCGGCCCGGCAATGAGTTATCTTCGGAGGTGGTGGTGGACGTAGGCAACACGGGACCTATTTCACTCACCATGGCGGCCTCATGGACCGCAGCTGCCTCTTGCCTGCTGATGGTGAGAGCCACAACAGCTGAGCCCGCAGCTGTCGCAGCTGTTGCCGTCACAGCAGCTGACTTACGTGGGGTCTGCAGCAAGCTTCTCTTTCGGTAGGGTGTAGCGTGGAGCGTGGAGGATACGCCAGGTATCGGTGAGGCTCGGCACGGTCAGCCGAGCAGAAGTGATCATGAAGCACGACGCAAGTCATCTCACATGACAGCAGTGGTCATCAGCAATTACTTGGTGATGGAGGCTGGTAATTTCCCGCCTCAACTATCATCAGATCTACGGAGATCTGCGGCCCCTTTTAGTACAAGAGTCAATATCCACGATAGCGGATGAACCACTGGCGGTAGAGACGACCTGAGACTCACAGTACACGCAGTACAGAACCCCGAGATACTTGAAGCACAACAGGGGGTATCCACAGCAGAAGCAGTAAGTAGCGAATCCCGAAATAGTACAGGCCCGAAAGAATCCGGTATCCGCAGTAGTACAGAAAACTTCGAAATACTGCGGGTACTCGCAGTATCTGCTGTTCAACCCGAAATACTGCCAGTGCACGAAGTACCTACAGTATTTTCTTGACCATGCTTTGCTGTACTTCCCAATTATTGTGAGCAGCTGCTGTAAAAGGTTGAGGTATGAATGCACGCCACACGTGAGAGCGCCCAAACTCTGGCCTTGCGTAAAAATACACAATTTGTATATCATACGTATAAAAATAATCGTATGACGTCATTGCAAGATAAGACTACTGTGCACGCAACAACAGAGAGGTGTTTTTCTACCCTTTCGGTGGACTGTATTAGTCACACTGCTACTACTGCTCTCTGCAGGAGAAGCCCAGTAGCGTACAGCAGCAGCAATAGGGCAAGCTGCAGACAGTACTTCGTATGATGATTGTGTAAACGACGTACATGTCATATATACGCTTGCACGGGAGGAAGGGATCGGTTCCATTTCTTGGGCGCGAAGGGGAAAAAATGAAAAAAAATGCCCGCAGACTGCAGCAAGCCGGGCAAGTAGCAGGGTGCCTGGTGCATGGCGGTCAACATGGCAACAGCAACGAGCAACAGGTACTCGTAGGTACATTTTGGCCGACTGCTGGCCTCTCGGCTGCCGTGAGCATCGCACTACTACTTCACTGCTGTTGCTGCTGCTTTGCTGCGGTTTATGTATACGAAGCAGAAGAAGAGCTCAGCAGCACTACTAAGAAATCAACTTGCGCCGTCATATGTCGTCATGATGTACACCAAAGATGCCAGAAGACATGTATGTATGTCAAGCAAGGCAAAACATGCTCTGTCAAGGATGTAGGACCGAGTCGTACATACTGATTCCTAGTAGTGGTGTCAGTCAAGGCATGTCAGGCAAAGTTGATGTCTGTCAAGAAGTGAAATTCTGTCTCCTGACAGCTTGCTCACACACAGCAAAGCTGCAGCAGAGCAATGCAGTCATTTGATTGCTCGGATAGGCTCCGATATAGAGCAAGCATATACCAAACAGCGCGGGTCTACCACCGTGCATGGTGCTGCTTGTTGTCGATGCTGTAGTTAGTTGGGTGTTAGCACGCGTTCTGCACTGCTGGCTTAGATATCTATTGCCGCAATCGCACTGCTGTGTACAACAGCATCAAGATTACGTACGATCACAATATCTGGCACAACGTCAGAGAGATGCGATGTGTTGTTGCGGGGTGATCGATCTCAGGCTCAAATAAAACCAGCTAGACACAACAGTACAGCGGAGACCAACGCGTGTGTGGTTTTGCCACACGCACACGAGGCTGCCCGCTGTTGCTGCTGCTGCTGTTGGATGACAGGGATGTAGCGTTGTAGGCAGCTGGGGGTAAGCACACTCTTTGCTCTGCTCCTGTATCGTCTGTTCTGCTGTGCCGACATTCATGAGAGGGCAAAAAGATGACGACATTTCACAGGTACGTACGTAGAAAATAAGACCTCGCACTGAAACCAGGGAAATAGTCTTATCCCGTTTGCTATTTTTCTCCCTTTTTCTCTATCCCTCCGTCGTATAAACATCCGGGGTCACAGCGCAAGCTCTTCATTCCCCTCCCCGCTGCCGTCTGTGCCTTGGATATTTATTACGAAAATACTTCAGTCCTTCGTTGCGCCTACCCTCGTCAGGCGATCTCAGCAGTTGATTCCTTACCTTTTTATAGTATATATTGCTTAAATCCCCGCATCATCCGTCTTGAGATTCGAGCTCCATGGTCAACGCTAAAAACAGAAGCGATACACTAGACCACGCGGGCCTTTAGATGAAAGAAATAGGCCAACCATGATCGAAACCAACGAAACCCTTTTAGGGCACGACCCAGATCGGGTATAAATAAGTATATTGAAGGTCGAACCCTAATAATTCTAATATTTGTGTTTCTGTGCTGACATTATTTTTATGTGATCTACAGCAGATTATAATGCTTCAATCAAATCTTTGGCCATAGACTGAGAAGTACAAGAGTATCGTAGCTCATGCACAGCAGTAATTATCTCATTGCTTACTTCCGCGCCGTAGTGGACAGAAGTATACGGGGTATCTGCCAAGAGTAAACTGAGACTGTGTGATTCAGCTGGGTGTGCTGAAGATTCTGTATGTTATATAATATGAATGAAGAGAACAAACTTTGCAGTCAGCATGAATAACGTGCGATCGTACGGATGTAGAACCCTTTGTAAAATACTACTGTATGTCTACTGTATGGAGACCCCACGGATATGATTCGTAGGAGTACGTAACTCTTGAACGTGTGTGCCATACCGTTTTTTATACCCAACTACCTCAGTACAACCCAGTGTCCGTTCTGATTTATTATAATTTGCAGACAAAGCAATGAGTAAAGCAAGAAAGCAAGCGAAATGCCGGCGTACCGGTAAATACCGGGTAAAGCAAGTGAAATGACCGGGTACGAGAATACCGTAACGGGTAAAACAAGTGAGATGCCAACGTACCGGGTACGAGACGACCACAACACCAGCTATGTTGATGAACATACATGAGTTGTCGTATAGGTCTCAGTTTCAACGTAATTTTCATGCGGTGCTTTCACCCGAATAAAAACCTGATTGCTATACTGGACAGCTGACCGGCTTCGCAGCGGTACTTCATGCCGGGAGGCAGCGGTGTTGATACTTTGCCACGGTAGTAAGGGACAACTATAGTTAGACCCAAGGATCGAGGGAGATCTTGCCGTACGACCGATAGTATTGCCCATATATAGATACATCCTGCAGGTTGTTGTCCTAACTTTAAATGGTCCTTTCTATCCAGCTTCATCTAGCTTCATCAGTATACCCCGTGTGAATACCATATATACATACGGTGTTGTATAGTGCATCCTGCAGATACTGCTGTGTAGGTGCTATTTCAACGAGTCAACATGATGATTCGTCAAGATGGGAAGAGAGATAAGGCTCAAGGGCCCCTCGGGATCTTGCCCTACAGTTTTAGTATTATAGATGTATTGGATTGTTGTTGCCCTCGATGAAATGCATTTGAGCGCTGTTCTCAGTTTGCTTGTCTCTTTTTTGTGAAGTCGCAGGTGGAGTTGTTGAGAGTGACGGGAGAGGCCAGTCGGGACCAGCACAGACGGAACCCCAGAGTGCTGTGTTTGGCTCAGGCAGAGCGTCTACTTGTTGACTATCGGTACCACTTGTTATAGTACTCGGCGGGGACATATATCCAGCAGCAGCACACAAAGACGGAACGAGCACCCGCACCAGTACCGCAGCAATGGGATCGGTATCATTGAGGTGTAATTGGGGTTGCAGGGCTAAATACAAGACTGTTGGCCAATGAAAAACGAAACATGAACGGGGAGAGATCTCCAACAATCAGTCAGAAAGCTGACGACTCTCTCTTGGCCAAAGCAAAACCTGTCGGTTGTTTATTACAACAAGTAAACGACAGATTGACAAGAGATCTCTGTACCGCGAAATAGTTGTTGGCGAAATAAGAACTGAGGTGGATGCGTGCTCTAGGGGGCAAGAGCTTGCCGCCGGCGTCCTACGGTATCCTCCCAAACCTGAAAAAAGCCCATTTTTTGTTGTGTGTTGTTACACATTGGACAGATTGACGTATTTTTAACTGCCGGTTTATTATGTTTGCGAGTACGGAAACATGCATACGATGAGGATCGCAATATACAAATAAAGGCGAAAAGTATAACTTAGTCAACTAACTGCTGTTGTAAAAGACCTACGATAGTATGCAATTTTGGGTCATTATTTTTGCGGATACCGAAACATACGACGAGGATCGCAAAATACAAATGAAGGCGAAAAGTAGAAAGTAGTCAACTAACTGCTGTTATTGTAAAAGACCTACGATAGTTCGTATGCAATTTTTGAATAGTACTCGCAGATAATTTTGTTGTCGGACAAGAAGTAATCCACTCCTGTTGTTGTCATGTAAAATACCTGCTTATGCTATAGTATGCGAAGTTGTTGTTGGCCAAATGAGAAATGAGGTGGATGCATGCTCTAGGGGGCAAAAAACATGACTAAGTATTATGGAAATATCATATCGTATAGGGGGTATATATAGGGTAGCCCTATACTGATACCAGGCTCTACTGCTATAGTATGCGACTGACGACGCTTTGTTGGCCAATGAAAAACATTTTATGGGTTGTTACACATTCGACAGATTGACTTTCAACTGGCGGGTTATTATTTGCGAGTACCGAAACATACGATGAGGATCGCAAACAAATAAAGGCGAAAAGTAGAAACTAATCCACTGCTGCCGGCGGCGTCCTACGGTATCCTCCCAAACCTGAAAAAAGCCCATCTTTTGCCTTTCGCTGCTGTAAAAGACCTGCGATAGTATGCAATTTTTTTGCCATTCGAGACGGATACAGTACTACTACGGTAGTAGTACTCGTAGATAATTTTGCTGTGGCACAAAAAGTATCCCACTCCTGTTGTACTGTAAAATACCTGCTATAGTATGCGAATGGAAACGCGAAGTACACCAAAAAAGTACAATTTCAGCTCGTGCGACGATACACGATAGACTCTCGATCTCGATAGAGACTCAGCCCACGGACAACCCGCGCGGTGGCGGGCAAGATCAACTAGTATAGATGGCGGGCTCGAAGAAATGAGATGAATGCATGCTCTAGGGGGCAAGAGCTTGCCGGCGGCGTCCAACGGTATCCTCCCAAAACTGAAAAAAGCCCATTTTTTGCCATTCGAGACGTTTGTTGTTCTGATGCATAGGCGAATTGCTCTTTTTTTGCCATTCGAGACGGATACAGCACTCTGCACTACACTGTAAAGTAGTACTCGTCGATAGTTTTGCTGTGGCACAAAAAGTAACCCACTCCTGTTGTACTGTAAAAGACCTGCTATAGTATGTGAATGGAAACGCGAAGTACACCAAAATAGTATACTTTCAGCTGGTGCGACGATACACGAGAGACACTCGATCTCGACAGAGACTCAGCCCACGGGCAACCCGCGCGCTGGCGGGCAAGATCAACTAGTATAGATGACGGGCTCGAAGAAATGAGGTGGATGCATGCTCTAGGGGGCAAAAGCTTGCCGGCGGCGTCCAACGGTATCCTCCCAAACCTGAAAAGAAGCCTTTTTTTTGCCATTCGACACGTTTGTTGTACTGTAAAAGACCTGCTCGTGCGACGATAGACGATAGACGTATGTTGTTCATCAGTAACTGTAAAAGACCTGCTCGTGCGACGATAGACGTTAGACGCTCGATCTCGACAAAGACTCAGCCCACGGGCAACACGCTCGGTGGCGGGCAAGATCAACTAGTATAGATGACGGGCTCGAAGAAATGAGGTGGATGCATGCTCTAGGGGGCAAGCGCTTGCCGGCGGCGTCCTATGGTATCATCCCAAAACTGAAAAAAAAAAACATTTTTTGCCATTCGAGACGTTTGTTGTACTGATAGACGAAACGCTTTTTTTTTTTGCCATTCGAGACGGATACAGCACTCTGCACTACACTGTACAGTAGTACTCGTCGATAATGTTGCTGTGGCACAAAAAGTATCCCACTCCTGTTGTACTGTAAAATACCTGCTATAGTATGCGAATGGAAACGCGAAGTACACCAATCAAGTATAATTTCAGCTCGTGCGACGATACACGATAGACACCCGATCTCGACAGAGACTCAGCTCACGGGCAACCCGCGCGGTGGCGGGCAAGATCAACTAGTATAGATGACGGGCTCGAAGAAATGAGGTGGATGCATGCTCTAGGGGGCAAAAGCTTGCCGGCGGCGTCCAACGGTGTCCTCCCAAACCTGAAAAGAAGCCTTTTTTGCCATTCGACACGTTTGTTGCACTGCAAAGACCTGCTCGTGCGACGATAGACGATAGACGCTTGATCTCGACAGAGACTCAGCCCACGGGCAACCCACGCGGTGGCGGGCAAGATCAACTAGTATAGATGACGGGCTCGAAGAAATGAGGTGGATGCATGCTCTAGGGGGCAAGCGCTTGCCGGCGGCGTCCAACGGTATCCTCCCAAACCTGAGAATAACCCTTTTTTTGCCATTCGACACGTTTGTTGCACTGTAAAAGACCTGCTCGTGCGACGATAGACGACAGACGTTTGTTGTACAGAAGGAACTGTAAAAGACCTGCTCGTGCGACGATAGACGATGGACGCTTGATCTCGACAGAGACTCAGCCCACGGGCAACCCGCTCGGTGGCGGGCAAGATCAACTAGTATAGATGACGGGCTCGAAGAAATGAGGTGGATGCATGCTCTAGGGGGCAAGCGCTTGCCGGCGGCGTCCTACGGTATCCTCCCAAACCTGAAAAAGCCCATTTTTTGCCATTCGAGACGGATACAACAGTAGTAGTACTCGTAGATAATGTTTTTCGTCTATTTCGTACACACCAGCGGCCAATGCGCTGCACTGAGCTAGGACCCAAGCGTCTGAGCCAACTCTTGTATCCATCGCCACCTTGCACAACAAGACAGCACTACAGCAGTAGCAGGCACCTGGTCTGGTGTATAGACGTCTCCCCAACTCGGTATGGGCGTCTGAGCCAACTCTTGTATTGATCGCCACCCTTGCACAACAAGACGGCACTACAGCAGTAGCAGGTACCTGGTCTGGTGCATAGACGTTTCCCCGACTCGGTATGAGATATGGGGAATGTTGGTGGTACGGTATATGGGAATATGGGATATGGTGGTGGTATAGTATATGGGAATATGGGAAAACCACCGTATGTGGTATGGTATGTGTTGACGGTATGGTACGGGAAAAACACTGTATATGGTATGGTACGTTTGCGGTATGGTACCATGATACGATGTCGTGGATGTATTATATGGCTAAATTTGCCTGTTGGCATGGTATGCTTCAGTATATACGGTCCGTAAGGGTCGAATACGTCGTACGAATATCATCTGTAACGAGCTTATATCGACCATTGAAAAGTGTTCGAAAATATAAGCCTTGCGGACAGACAGACAGACAGACAGATTTGCATTTACCAAAACAGAGACTCAGTTCTACAAACTGAGAATACGTCCTCTATATATGATACATATATATAAAGGCATACTGCGAGCCACCTCCCCTGTATGCTTGTGGTGCGGTATCAATCAACCCCGTATATCGATAAATCAACTTTGTTCGGGAAATAAATAAATAAAAACTGCAGGTGCAGCGTACAGCAGCAGTATGGTTCCTGTAGTTTTTTCCAAATTACATGTACTAATATTAATATTAATATTAATCGTGTACGGCAATGCAGGTCGTCAGTACTATTTTATTTCATCTTTTTGAGTATCGTGCCTAGTGTATAGACTGCTGGTAGCATTGTAGAGACGGAGATAAGGCTTTTCTGTGTAGTTCCCGAGTTAAGGCGCCTCGGGCGGCGGTAGACAAGTGCTCGTGGCATGGTAGAGGCTCTTCAGTAACTACGTACAGCTTCACCCTTAGCACCATCTACGGGAGACGCTCATCTCGCAACGAGATTCAAAATTACTCCCTGCTGTTTCGATACCAGCAGCGAGATATTTTTCAACAGCAGTACATGTGATATATGACAACGAAAATACGGACAGTCGATTAGTTTGGGCTGACTATTAGAGTCGTACATATATTGACAACCCACCGCAATACTTTCCATGGTAGTCGCAAATGAATACAGCAGATCCATCAACTTACTACTCAGATTCCATGCCTTTCCGAACACACCGGGCCGCTCGTCACTGGTATACGCCATGCCATGCTTGCTACCGCATCTCGTTGAGTCCACGTCCCTGGTCTTACATCGGTGGCCCAGCATATTACGGCATGCGCTGCGCGAGTTTTTTTAGCGTTGGTGTGTGACTAGAATTTTAAGTCAATCAGGGCGACACAGCCTACCCCTTCTTTCTAGCGTTGGTGTGTGACTTGAATTTTAAGTCAATCAGGGCGACACAGCCTACCCCCCCCATTTCTGTTAGCCTGGTGCTTATCAGGTTGGGCTGCATCGTATACCTGGTATCTGTCATCTAGCCCGAACCCTCCGGACACAGCAAGCCACACCTTCCTCGGTTGTGTGCAAGCTCGTCTTCGTCCAGTTGAAACTATCTCACCCCGTGTGACCCGTGCCCCCCAAGGGCTTGCGTAGCCGACTTTCATCTGCTCCAGTTTTTCTTGTCCTTTCCTCTTATGCTTGGCTTTCAGTCCTTCAGGTGTTGTATCTGGTACTCGAGCGCAACGCTCGGTTGGTATACAACACATAAAATGGTACGACCGAAGACTTCGAAGAGGCTCAAACGTGCATCGGACTTTCCATTTAGTGTGCATAATATGACGATTGGTCTATTACTACTGACGTAGTCTACAAGCATCGCGGCAAGAATACTAGTCGCCAAAATATACGTGGTTTTCTTGACTACGTTTACCAGCCGACAATGCACAGTGTTGTCGAGGGGTTCATTGTTTTATAGGGTTACATACGCCCAAACGGCGCAAGGTTCAACATTGTTAGTTTCCGGTATCACTTAATCGGGCAAACGGTACACGAGAGCATGCATGTATTAGTACGTACGGCACCTTTGGCTTGTATCTATATCTGTCCGTTGCATTTGGTTTTGAAGACAATATGTGGTCAATGGCATGCAGTCATTTATTAACGAACATGCATGTGTGCGATCATGAACAACGAGCGAACAGACGAGCACGAGCAACAGGCAGACGAAGCACGAGCAACGAGTATGCCTGCATGCATTAACCAGATAAGTATCTTTAAAGCCTTACGAAACAAACAAGCAGAGCACCATTGGCAGCGTGAATACTTAACAGCATATTGCACGTATCACTATCATACAAGTCAGGCAACAACGAAAACAGGTGGATGCATGGATAAACCAAGTATGCAATAAAGTATTTGCAAGATCAAACGTGGGATTATACAAAGAACACGATGACATTACGTCACAGTTTTGCAAACACTCCGATCTCCTGCACACGTTTTGCGAACACTCCGATCTCTAACAATGCACTTTGAGCTGCCCGGGTTCAGCATGTTACAGCAGGGTACAGCTCTCAGGCCCTAAAAAGTACCTGCGCTCGTTAGATCTCTGAGGCCGGCTCACCTGTCTGTTGAGAAATCGAGGAAGTGCCTTCAAGCAGTAATGATCGGGTCACGCAGAACGTGGATCGATGCTGGATCGATGCAATGCAGCCAGCGTGAACAATCCACGAAGCACCACAGAGACGATGACGGGCACGACGGGCACCGCAGGGCCCAAGGGGTTGGGGGTCGATAGGACAGGTATCACAGATCACCTGGCGTTGACTTTATTTCCTCACTTGGTGGTGTTTAGTAAACACCGGGTGGTCCCGGAACCTCGTTACTGGCTCTTTACCCGCGACCAAAGGCGTTCCCATACCGGGGATCCTCCCTGGTCCTATAAGATCCGCCCAGAGGATGCTAACCATAGCTTGCCCTCTGCCTATCGAATAGACCCGACGCGTGACCCTGATCAGGACAGTTGCCTCGCGCCGTATTATCCTCCCCATAACGCTGGTCACGACAGTCGCAGCGGTATGAACCTCCCTCCCTGGCGCCACTCGCTGTAACACTACGCGTGCACACACAGCAGCAAGCAGCAATAGTAGTGTACGAGTGCTGTTGGTATACCTGTTGGATATCACAGTCAAACATACCTACTACAAGGTTCCCCTCCGGGAGGTGCCGTATTAATAGGGGAGTGGCGCAAGAGCGAAATACTACTCGTATGAAACCCTGCACACTTGTTTAGAAGTAGCACCTGCACCCACCCATCATTTTAACGTGAAGAACACACACACGACATATTTTTGAGGACAGACTATATTATACTGTTCGCGGAATTAGTGTGGGATCATTGCTACAATAATATATAATAGGATATCGGTAAGTGGAGATATATTGATCCAGCTGACTCGCGGCGATCAATCCGTAGGACAAAAAAGTTGTGCGAGGTCGAGGTTGCGCCATAATACTTTGCCACCGGCTTAGTAAGGTACAGCACATAAATGCATACTATACATACTGGTACTACAACATATATGTTCCCCCAAAATAAATGTTTCATGGTGCTCAGGGTAATATCAAGGTTTCACAGGTAAATGCTCGAGAACAAATCGTAGTCCGAGCACTCAGAGTATTCGCTAAGTTTACCTAGGGTAATCTAGAAGCGAAATTAATTTCCCGTCCTAACGGACAAAATGACAAAAAAAACGGTGCACCATCGATTTTTTGCCCAGTTTACGGTACGAAAAGCTCAAACCAGGCCATCAGGGTACACCAAACCCAAGTTCGATGGCATTTTCTGTCAAGGTATACCGTTTTTTGGCGAAACATCCATGTCCGTCCGTCTCACTTGCAAAAATGTAAAAAAAAGGTACACCGTCGTAATTTTGCCAGTTTACGATACAAAAAGTAAGTCGAGGTGATCAAGGCACACCAAACCCAAGTTATATGACATTTTCTGTCAAGGTATACCGTTTTATGGCGAAACATCCATTTCCGTCCGTCTCACTTGCAAAAATGTAAAAAAAACGGTACACCGTCGTATTTTTGCCAGTTTACGATACAAAGAGTAAACCGAGGTGATCAAGGCACACCAAACCCAAGTTATATGGCATTTTCTGTCAAGGTATACCGTTTTATGGAAACAAACAATGTCCCGATACAGCTTATATTTTCGAACAAACACTGCGTTCGTCAATAGAAGCGCCTTCTTGTACTGCTGTGTACTCGTGTTCAAACGAACGTACCAGGTACGAGTCAAGCGTTGCTTATATATAATCTGAATCCATTTTATCTCGTTTCGTGCGCGTGCGTGTACTCAGAACACGGTACCGCGGGCGAGCCCGTCGCCGCCGCGGGTGTCAGCGGGTGCTAGCAGGTAGAGGGGGTGTTGCAAGGAGCGCCGTCGCCGTTCGCATGGCTAGGCGTCGCGTGTGTCTCGAGACATGCAGGAAGCACGAATGGGCTCTGTCTGGCCTCCTTGTGAGGCTCCGCCTGCACCATATACGAGATATAAGGGTCGTCTTGATATGCGAAATAATATTCAAGCGGTGCTTATTTTTGCGACCAAACTAAACTTCAAAGATACTTCAATGCAGTTTGAGGACCAACTTTATCCAAGTGGCGAAGAAGGGCCACGGTGAGCACCGGGCTTCACGCGAGGCGGGCGACGAGGCTCACTGTGGCAGAGGAGGGGGAAAGCTTTATCCGGGCCCAATCGGTGGTGAGGTGGTCGCGAGACGGGCGGGCGGCGTACAAGGCCAAGAGGGAAGCTCTGCTGTTCGTTTTTTTTCTTTTTCACCAGTGGAACGTGTTCCAATCAGGCAGAAATTTATTACATGAGAGGAGACAGCACAGGCACTGGGTCAAGGGATAGGTACATATTAATAGTACATAGGTGCAAAGTTATTACTTATTACAAGCAAAAACAACGTAAATACAGACTAGACTTTTCGAGCTTGCACCAATCAAAGCAGAGCTATGACTTACCGTATGACTAGCAAAATGGCCGTGATTGGCCAACAGTGCCGTTACAACTGCTGCTGAGCACATATATCGTATTGAGCGTGCTACGAGTACAAGAAGCAGGCTGTTGTACATCGCTGCGGCCATGCCGCCCAGCAGCAGCAGCAGCAGGCAAAACCATGCGCGTGAGGTGGCACATCCGCAATATACCCTATGGATGGCTTGTATCGGGGCCTGCGACATGCATCACGGAGGATGGATAGGTAGAGTTTGGGGTGCGGGCGCATGTGTGTTTCCCGACTCCCGACCACACCCACCACGACGACGACCAACAACAACCGCCACCTGCTGTTGCCCAGCAGCATAGTAACAGGCCAAACCAGCGCGTGAGGGGCACACCCGCAGTGTATTCTTGAATACTGCTGTACCTGTAGTTGCAAGTGTTGGAGCCTAGGACGCGTCATCGAGGATAGATAGGCAGAGCTTGGTGTGCGGGGGCGTGTGTGTAACCCGACTCCCGAACACGCCCACCGATCAAGAACCAACTAACTGCGTGAGGTGACACATCCAGGGTATACTCTTGGCTACTGTACCTGTCGTAGTTGCAAGTGTCGGCGCCTACGATGCATCATCGAGGATAAATAGGAAGAGTTGGTGCCGGCGTATATATGTGTCTATGTACCCATGCATGTATCCTGACTTCCGACCACGCCCACCACAACGATCAACGACCAACTGCCACCAGACAAAACTACTCATCCTCCAGCAGCAGCAGGCGCCCAGCAGCACACCAGTAGCAGGCAAAATCATGCGCGCACGGTGGCATGTGCGGGGTGTAATTTATTACTAAATAGTTCCATGTAACGAAGCCGACGATGCAGCACCGAGGACGGATAGTAGGCAGAGCTGGGGGCACGGGCGCATGTGCAGCATGAATGACATCCCGACTCCAAACCACACCGACCACAACGATCAACAACCGCCACCAAAACAAAAACTGCTGTACTCCTCTGCTGTTGTTCTGAGCAGCAGTGTAATTCTCACAGCCAATCGAGAGGACAGCAGTACGCATGTGCCTGCTGTCGCCACCGTTTGCCTGCACCATCACCACGCACCGCCGTCCCTGCTGTTGTTCGAGCTGCGCGGTGGGTATTTTGGATCGACAAGCTCGTCATAATTTCATTGACGTATATAGTGGACCCAAAAGCTGCGTCACAGTAGCAGGGTGTCCCCTGCAACCACTTGAGAGCACAGCAGTAGTGGTAGCAGTATAGTTCCTGCGGTCGTCCTGTGCCTCCACACTATACACACCGCCTATATCTTGCTGTGCAAACGTTGTCGACCGGCATTGAGGCGGACGAAAACCGACTGAAACGCCTCAAAATCGTTGGACGACAGACAACCTACCCTTCTAGCACCCTACACAGCTGGTCGAAAGAAGACTGCAGTGATACTGACTTCTCGATACCTGCAACCTACGGTACCCACTTATTATACTGCCAAAACCAAATTTTATAGTACCAAAACCACAAGAAAAAGCGGAAATTCTATGGTACGAATACGTGATTCCTACGTACTTTTCTTGATACTTACATAATATTAGAACGATAACGGCCCGCGTCAACAACGGTGCTGCCGCTTAGCGGCCGGGGTCCCGATCGGACCTCTCTGTATCACCCTTCGACCTGATAATCAACTCCACCCCAACAGCGGATGGCCAGGTGACGTCGTGGAACGGCATGCTCGTATCATGTACACTCGGATGGCTCTCGGGTTCAACTGGCACTACATTACCGATTGCCATGTCGAGGACCATGGCCATATCGAGATAACCGCATCCCAATGTGCACGATGGCGAGATCCCACACCAGTCTTGATTCCGCACGGACCACCCCAGTGACTCCACGAGGCAGTCAATGCCTTGTTCCTGACCGGCGCCGCCTCCGACTTCTCATTTCCTGGACCTGCTCCGTGCCCCGCCCCCTGCGACGAGAGCTGCGCCCGGCACATCAGCATATCCATATGGTCGATTCTTCCTTGGAGTGCGAACAACGCCCCAGATCGCATTCTCTTCGCGTCTGCACGTGTAGACATCTACGAGGACGTCGGAGAGCCGCCAGCACCGTCACGCATTTTCATGATAGGCGTTGAGTATTGCCTCGTAGCTGTCATCTACTCCCTTCCGAACCATTTCGTGACCCAGTTGCGTTCGAGAGGGCGGTGGTTGAAGTACGATTGTATACTCGGGGGAAGTACCACGTCTTGCGACGATTTCGACTATGACTGGTATCATGGTTTCCAGCATATGTATGTCTACCTTCGAAAGTCTATGACCATGCCTGTTCCCCAGGCACAAACGACACCATACCGTAGTGCTAGCTACCATGAGCGCGCAAACCAAGAAAGCGCGCAGATTATCAAGGCGACTAGACAAGGACCCATCATGCCTCCACCTTACCGAAGTCCTGGCCACTACGACATGGGTAGCGCAGCTGTGCCTTGCCGACTCGACTCCGACGTACCGCCGCCTTGAGCGTCTCGCGTGTTCTTCACATGTGTGTTGAAACGTTTCGATTTTTTGTGTGATGTTGCTTCTCGATTCGGACTGCCTGCCTTCTTGTTTCCGTCTTTTTGCTAGAACGCATTTTGCAGAAATGTTGCACGGCGCGTCCAGCCTTTCGAGTTCTGCGCAGCTACATTTATATTATTAACTGTTCGGTTGGCAGAGTGTTGTTTACGGGGTGCATGTACGTATCGATCATCGGAGAAAAGTCTACTTGTATGCCTTTTTTCATCTTGGACTTCACTGCCTCGTTTTATTTGGTATGGCTGAGTTCGTGACACGTCGAGGTCATCGCAATCTGCGCGATGCGACTGTGATGTTATGTTTTGGTTTTTTGCTTCTAAATAGCGGCAACTGCAGCATCTTCAAACAAGTAATATTCTACGTGGCAAATATCGACGTCGCGAGAGAATTTTCATACCTCCGTCCAACCTTTTATTTACGGTAACTCCTAGGGAACAGCAGGGCAACCCGTGCCCTGCCCTACAATTGGGGTACTGGCGGCAAAATATTGCGAGTGCTGAGAAGGCCCAAATACTGAGAGTAATGAGAGCGCGAGCAGTACCGAACCCCGAGAATACAGGTAAGCATGTACCCGCAGTAGTATCGAAACACGAAATAAATACTTGGGGTAAAGGCAATATGCGCAGTGCAGACCCTCGAGATACTGAGAGTATTCGCAGTACGTGCATATATGGAAATACTGCCAGACTGCTTTAAGTGCTCAAGTTGTCTTCAGCGAAAGTGGTTTGCTCCAACTCCCACCCGTGTGGGACTATCTGGGTGTGTTTTGTGCCGAACGCCGGGCCTGAGACTTGTCGACACGGTGCACAGACGGTTGAAGTATGCTTCATACTCGAAGTATACTGGGCATATTAAGGGTATTTCATTTCTGCGAGTACTGAGTCTCGCAGAAGCAGCAGTACGAACACTACCAACGGACGAAATACTGCTAGACTAGTACAGTAACTGGTATACTTGTAGTACCCGCTGTACAGAACCCCGAGATACTTGAAGCACAACAGGCGGTATCCATGCCAGCAGCAGTAGCGAACCCCGCATCAGTGCGAGCCCGAAGAAAGTATACGCAGTAGTATCTACAAAACCTCAAAATATCTACTGCGAGTACTTGCAGTATCTCGAGTACAAAACCCCCGAAATACTGCGAGTGTACGAAGTACCTACGGTATTAGCAGCAGTTTTTTCTCGAACATACTTTGCTTTACTCCCAAGTATTCGGAGTAGCTGTGAAATGTTGAGGTACGAATGCACGCCACAACAAGCAAGCGCGCCCGAACTCTTTAATTTTGGCTAAAACACACAAGTACTACAGTACATCATATTAAACGTTCAGAAAAGCAAGGTGTGGACGAATGTACCAGGTATCATTATAACTGTAGTACCGTAGTCCTGGTACAACAAAAGTCAAAAACGAAATAAAAAAAAACGTGGATGGTGCGAGTCGAACCTCGGAAACGAAAATATTATCCAGCGCAGTATAAACGTATACGCTAGAACAGTGCTCGAACAACTGGCATATCGTGTTTTTTACGCAATCTAAAACACTTTGCATGATCTCCTACAGCAGTAGAGTAGCTTGTACAGGTACGACTGCATACTCAGCAGTACCGCTGTAAAATGCAACGCGAGGAACGTACGTGTACTGATCTTCTTTCAGCTGGCTCTAGGATCTATCGGTCAGCAATGTAGGACACACTGCAATCAGAACTACTGTACTAGAGTAGCTTGTACAGGTACGACTGCATATTCAGCAGTACCGCTGTAAAATGCAACGCGAGGAAGTACGTGTACTGATCTTCTTTCAGCTGGCTCTAGGATCTATCGGTCAGCAATGTAGGACACACTGCAATCAGAACTACTGTACTGCTGTAAATATGTTTTGTACGAACGTTGCTGTACGAATGAGCCGCAGTACGATCATCCATACGCGCAAGGTATGCCCACTGCTGCTGCTAGGCAGCAGGGTTGGTTGTGGTGCTGTAGGAAGCTGGAGGTAAGCACGCTCTGTGCCCTGCTGTGGGTATTGTTCCCTAGGCGGTGGTCCGTGCTCCGTGCAACAACCCCGAAAAAATGTATAGGGATAGTATGCGTCATCCTGGGTACATACGGATAAAATAATATATGGCAGACGATGGAACGCGGACAGCAGGCTCCGACAAGCACAACCAACCACAGCAACACTGCGCACATGGGTGTGTCGAACACGCACGGCGTGTGGGCGGCAGCGTTTGAACGATGGGATCTGTGCATGTTGTCTGTTGTGTACCTGGTATATGCCTGAGCTGTGTGCTCACAGCTCATGAGAGCCGGGGGGAGAAAACAGAGAGCATGTACCGATACGTACGTACAAAATGAGGCCTCTTACTGAAACCAGGGAAATCGTTTTATCCACTCCCGCCGGAATTTGTTTTGAGCCCCTGCCACGCGCTTCAGAGTGCACGGATCGCCCCGAGACCTAGACCAATGTGTCCGGCAGGGCTTCCCGTGTCCGTGTACTTACTGTTTTGCCTAAAAGTTCTCCTGCGAAGAGAAAAGTTGGCAAAAGTACGAAAATTTGACAAATATACGTATACATATACACGATAAAAAACATTATAAAAAGGGTTTTTGCCAAAATCAGGCATATCTGGCCACTTTTGCGCCAAAAACAGTTATATACTGAAATCAAGTACAAAACACACACCAGGAGGCCAAGCTGACATTGTAACTGATTTTGGCACGAAAAGGCCAAGGTACACCTGATTTTTTCTGCTCTGTCTAGCTTTCAACTGATTTTGGCCAACTTTGAACCAATCAGAGAGGCCATACGTACACTGTGTTTTCTCTCCGTATGCGTCTGCCCTCCCTTGGTTGAAATTCTTCTGTATTGACGTATAAACTCTGTACTCGTACGTCGTACGTAAAAGTACTTACATACATGTATACATGCGTACGCTGGTTTCACTTTTTTCTCCCTCGGGGTGCGCGATGTGCTTCAGTTAGTTGTTGTGTGTACTCTGTTGTTTTCTATGTTCACAGCAGTCTTTACAGCACCATGGACACTCGGCGTTTCGTCTGCACCACCCCGCGTCGAGGTGGTCTCAGGTTTGGTACGGCAAGATAATTTCGTGCCGAGCAGGCGGTTCCGCGAGGACGGTCTGGAAGCTTTAAAGCTGTCAACGGGGGGAGGGGGGCTCCAGAGTAAATACTCTTGACGCTCCCGCCGTGGCGAAACAAACGAAGCATATTAATAGTGACTCTTTGCAGGTCCAAGTGGAGCCCGCGGTACCTACACCCTGAAGAAAACAAAACAGTTCAGATTTTGGAGACCACATGTGGCACGCTTAATGCTTTAGGCGCGTTCTTTTTTTACCGGATGTTCATGGACATTACACCGCTCGTGGCGCGCGTTTTTTACTTGGTTTTAGCATGTACCTGATTTTGGCTCAAACGGATCAGGTATACCTGATTATGGCATTTGCCCTTATAAAAATCACACGCGCGTTGATACGTGCTGTCATTATTCTACTTGATAAGGCTTGATCCACCGGTCAACCAAGTTGACTGTAAAAACATAACATAAACCAGACTGCGATCAGCAACGCGGGGGTATTATCGGAGGAGAGATTCGAACTCCGCAAAAAAAATTGAAGCAGGGGAGACGCGACCCCGGACCCCCGGACCCCTGGCTCGCAAACACACGCGATTCGCTGTTTGGTGCAAGCGTAAAGCACCAAGCAGCAAGAACACTATTATCAGTGCTGACGCTGCCGTCGTTGCTCTGTAGCATAATCTGGCACCTACTTACTGTAGATATGCATGATGCGTACAAAGTGTACTGGAAGACGTGCGTGCACGTAACATACTTATACCGCTCTGATCGAAAATGTAAAATAATGTTTGGATACTATTAATAACATGAATGTCAAACCGACTGTTAAGTTTCCGGACAGAGCGCTACTTGAAAAACTCCGAGCTTCGAAAGAGTGCGGGGGTATATACAGGGATGCGCGTTACAACTTCGTTCGCGTTCGCATATTGATAGGCCGTTTGCAAAAAAAAAGACGTTTGGGCAATTTTTCACTGGTGGGGCTTGGGGGAGGCGAAAACAAAAGAGAGGGAAATGTTTCCAAGGCTTGTACAAGCATTCTCGATACGAGTCGCTCAAGTTTTTGAGAGTTTTGTTTCATTGCCGGTGTGCCAGGTGCTCTCTGCTGCGATGCCACCGCGAGCGCTGTAGTTAGAAACTCGCCGTGAAAGTAGCCACTTTATTGTATATCCTTCGAGTTGTCATGTTATTATTATTCTCTGCGACGTCGGGGGGGGGATCCACTGGCGTGGTACGAGAGCCGCGAGCTGACTCTCGTTGCCTATCATACCGCCAGTTGTTCGAATGTGCTCGTTTCTGTATTTTGATGGTTTCATGACTGTTCGGGATATTGGGTTAGCATGGGTTATTTGGTGGTTGCTTCTGTGGGTGTACGTGATACCCACATGGTCCCTCATTCTGTTTTTCTACCCTGCCGGGAGAAAAATACTAGAAACCTGAATCATCTTCGGGCTTCGCCTGGGATTTATCAACACTCTAGAGTCTGTCGACGTTGGCAAACCTAGGCTCATGGGTGGCGAAGTAGAGGTATTGGGGCAGGGCCTTGCGCTCGAGGGGCTGAAGCGGGGGGCCGCAGACGAAGAGAACCGTCAAACGCACGCCCAGCTTCTCGAGGTGCTGGCGCAGATTGGGTCCGGTAGAGGGCAGCCGCTGTCTACCGTGGTTGGAGCAGAGAGGAATGCTGCAACGCCATCGTCGGAACATCACGAAGTTGGCGACGGGAGCCGGGAGGGTAAACGAGTCTACGCGGAAGATGGCCACCTCGGTGGAAAAGGGAGCGGAAGCTGTGTTGGTGCTCTTGGAGTATGCCGGAGATACGACGGCGTGCTAAATAGAAAAAAAAAAGCCCTGCGTTGGGAGCGAACAAACCGTAGGCGCTTCCGTGGGGAGTGGCACGGAGGATAACAAGTCGTGCGAAGTTTTACGTGAGCACCCCACCCAGGGAGATTGTGGTGGGGCTAGGAACTGTGGGGATGGGAGACATATCTGCACATTTTCGCGTGAAGTCGCACGGTGAGCCAGGCCTTGTGCACCCGGCCACCCGGCATGGTCAGGAAAGCCGCGTATGTGATGCGCGCACTCGACTACGGTGTGGTAGTGGTCGAGGGAGCGAACGTGGGGGGAATCGGGTGCTGCTGCAGCAGTACTACTAACGAAGGAGGGCACGTCTGCATCGGCAACAAGTCGCGTGACACTGCAGTCGCGTGCACACGACCACCACAGCAGTAGCAGGAGCAACAGCAGCGGGAGGTCAGGAACAGTAGCAGCAGCAGCGGGAGGTCGTGGATGGGGCAGGTGTGGTTGGATCGTCCGCTGAATCCTTATATGGGTCGAGCAACACGCGGGGCGAGGGTATAGCGTCTGCACTCGGAATGGTAGGTCTTCGATCCACTATTACCTTGTGAAGTTTGTTTCTTTTTACGACGAGGGTATTAATAGAAATTTCGTGAATTGATTCGTAGTACGTACGAGTACGTATGAAATGTGCGATATTGAGGTTCATGCTGGATGATACGTACGTGAGTATTGTTTGAGCTTCTTTTTCTGGAAGATATATGTGAGTACCCTCCCTCCCCCCACCTGGTAGTTGAAATGTCGTATTTTCGTGTTTTGGTTAGAAATGTTACTGCCGAATACGACACCCACTGCGCTTCGATGCGCTCCGTGTTCGATGTGGGCAGGCCCAGAAGAGCAACTGGACAAATACCATACATTAATATCGCATATTTCAAAGGTTTGGAAGGAGTCTGTTGGCAAGGGTGTATTCATGTTGCGGGAAGATCGTGAAGTGGACAGACAGGTATCTCGCCAGCTGGAGCTTTTTAGTGATGCAGCTACTTCGCGGGCGGGAGGTTATGTTTAGTATTTCTGGTGGGTATTCGGAGGAGTAGTTTTCTCTTTTGCGATTGGATACACCTGTAGGTCGAAATACGTTTTTGATCGTACAAATGGAGATATGTAATTTTCGACTGGATTTGGATTCGTTCCGGATAAAGGAAGGTCGATACATACCGTTTACGACGTGTTAGCGAATACTAAATTATATGGTAGTTATCGTTCTTTCCGGGTAAGTGCTGGATGCTATATAGGATATGTATCGTTTATTACTGGTTTCGGAGATCTGAATGGTATGGATTATATTTTGTAACCCGGGAAGTCGTGAATGGTACGAAGAAGGTATAGTATTGTCTACTATAGGTTCGTCAAATGGAGATGTGTCATTTTCGACTGGGTGTGGATTCGTTCCGGTTAAGTCGTATATGATTGAAACCATTTGCGACGTGTTAGGGGTAAAATTATGTGGTAGTCATCGTTCTTCCCGTCGGGTACGTGGTGGATGTTATGTAGGATATGTACTATTTACCACTGTCTAAGGATATCTGAATGGTATGGAATATATTTTTTATCCCGGGAGAGTCGCAAATGGTATGGAGGTATACTATCGTCTACTCGACGGTATACGTAGCCTTTCTTTTTTGCCTGGAGTTTTGAAATATATAAATTTTCATGTTCAAATCAACCAGTCTTTGTGGTATAGACAGGACCAGACGGTGACTGGTGGGACGGATACTTATTAGTTGACGGATTGGCGAATTAAGAGTACGTGGTGCACCTTGAGAGGTGTATTGCAGATGCAGCGGTATTGGCGGATACTGATTTCATTGAGTTTGGCAGGGATTTGTCTTTTTACTGCGGTCTATTGGGTACAGAACAAGGGAGGGTATGCTTGATCTTGATGGGTTGTTCTACCACCAATATTGTATTTCCGAACTTAATGGGTGATTGACATCTTGTTCGCGGGTTGGAAGATGAAATACTGTAGGTATGATTATTCATGATTGAGGTGTGATGAAGATCTCGGTACACGAGTGGGAAGGTGAAGAATTTCAGGGAACAAGCATAGCTAGTGAACTGAACCAGAAACAGGGAGTGTTTTTCTTTTTGGTTCTAACCACAAACGGATATTGTTTCAGGAATAGTAAGCGCCGGGCAAACTCTTTAGGGAAATATATAGGGTATCTCGCGTTACCACTACGATCTGAGAATTTATGGCGGGAGTAGGGGGCACAGGGAGACGTGTGTCTCGGGGAACGGGGCTCCTCCCGAGTTCTATCATTTATTTACCGCTATGATTGTTTTGTTTTTTACGGCATTGAGCTGTTGTAAAAGAGATCTGCAATAGCTTCATACGGGAGGGAGAGGTTTTTGCTTGTAAGGTACAGGTTTCCTTTTGAAATATTTTAGTTGATCTTTGAACATGGAGATGAGTTTTTTCTGTTCTCTTGAATAGTCATTGCCGTTTTGCTGAAAAAGCAGGGAGTGCTGTCGAATGTGCTTGTTCAGTATTTTGACGGTTTCATGACTATTCGGGATATTGGCTTATTATGGGTTATTTGGTGGTTGATACCCACATGGTCACTCATTCTGTCTCTTACCCTGCCGGGAGAATAATACTAGAAACCTGAATCATCTTCGTTCTTCGCCTGGGATTTATCAACACCAACCAGTACCCGGGAGTTCCCCCCCCCCCAGCCGATTGACCGGGGCTCTAACAAACGCAGTCTCGGACTACCGAGACCCCCAATGGTAGTAATCTGTTGACATACCCCACTCCCCTAGTGAGAGCCCCGAATCGCAACCAGTTAATCGCAAACAATAATAAAAGTATAATACGGTGTGGCCAGCACTATGTGGCCGCTCCGTTCCACCCACCTTCGAAAGAAGAAAGAGGCGGGTGGACGGGAGAAACCACAACAGTAGGCCTAGCCTCCAGGCCTATCAATCGGCAGCGAGCAGTGCCGTGCTCTACTCGTGCACCTATCACGAGAAGCTAAGACGGGGCACAGGGTGAGTATGATCGTTCTTCTCTCTCTGCCTCTGAACAAAGTAAGCCATTTAATCTCCGTCGGTAGAGCACATGACTATAAATGATTAATTCCGTCGGTTGTGAACAAAACAGGCATCCCACGTGAACTTAGAGATACTACGCTTTGTTGTATATTCTTCGAATTGTCATGTTATTATTATTCTCTGCGACGTCGGGGGGGAGGATCCACTGGCGTGGTACGAGAGCCGCGACACCGGCCGCTGACTCTCGTTGCCTACTACTGCCAGTACCCGGGAGTTCCCCCCCCCCAGCCGACTGGCCGGGGCTCTAACAAACGCAGTCTCGGACGACCGAGACCCCCAATAGTAGTAAACCACTGACATACCCCAATATCGAGGTCGAGTCGATACTACGGTGTTAGGCCCCAAACAGTGCCCTGGCCTGGCTGCCTCTGCCCTATCTTCCCGTCTCTGCTAGTTTACGAGATACAATACCCGCGTCCTCTGGGTTATTGCGGATGTACGTCTAGGAAAACTTGTAAAGACTTCCATCTAGCTTCTCTCAGATCACCCTCTACGGCCGCGTATTGGTTGCGCAATACGCAATGAGTGGAGGCCGACTTCGCTGGCATCGTCTCCTGCTTCCGCTACCACTTCGCGAAGTGCCCTGCGTGTATCTCCCAACTTTGACCTCCTTACCGTACCGATACGACGACAGGGGGGCGCTTTCTGGCGGCGTCGGATATCCCGACTACAACTCCACCATGAGAGCAACGGCACCGGCGCCTGCTCCTACCCCGGAACGCGCCCCGAAGGGGTCGTCGCGTGTGCGCAAGAAACCCGATCTTTGCTGCGCCTGGACCCTTTATGACCCTGAAACAGGACCTTAATGCTGGCGACCTGATGCCACTGCAACGAGGTCAACCGCCGCTCCCCCGCGAATAACGCTACGTCACCCCTTGTCAAGCAGTGCACGGGGTGTACAACTTCGGACGAACAAGCGAATATATCGTCAGACTTTGCCATGAAAATAATAAAGAAATAGCCCAATGCCAACGACAGCCAAAGAACTCGACCACCCGGGCCCCACGACACGGACCGGCCCTGTCTCCCAACAACGTGTCCCACGAAATAGGGCGACGAACTCTTTGTATCAGGTACCGGCGTCAATGTGCGACCGTGCCCCCCTTGCAATGCACGCTTAACAAGCGGCGACGACATGGGAAACTCCACTTGCAAGTTTACTCGGTCGAACACGGCTGAAAGTTTACTGGCAACAGTACCGGTTTGATTGCCCTCCAACGCACACCATGCTACGAACTTAAGCGACACCTGAATCTTATCCGTAGTGAAGGCTGGCGTGTCGAAATACGCAGCCACCCTTATTAACCCCCGAAAAATAAACCATTCGAGACCGGAAACCTGACCTGTAAGCTCGGTGAGAGAACGGCGCAACCGACTGGCGGAGGAGCTGGCTACCAGCGCTCCTGAGCATAGCGCGGCACCCGCTGGCCCCAAGACCTGGGCTCCCAACGGACGCCGACCCCGGACATACAAGCTGTGCGACTCGCGCTTCTGTTTCCATGCGCCCTACTATCGGCCTCGCCCCCAATGTGCTGGCGCTGCCACTACCGCTGCCACTGCCACCGCTGCTGCTCCCGTTACTTGCACCGCCACCCCCAGCCCCCGCCTGCCCTTGCCCTTGGCCCTCTTGGCCGGGGTTCCCCGGATACAGCGCCGCTGGCTGCGACGCCGCTATCGGCCGACCCCCCCGCCGGTAGCCGCCTTGCGCTTATTGCCGCTGCCCATCTTGCGAGTGGGCCCGACGTGGGAGAACGCGCAGGTGTCACCGAAGCGGCACCTGCCGGTCTTTCCCCCCTGCCGGCATTCACCACCCCCGGCCCCCGGCCGCCGGGGTGGAGAAAAAGGCGAGGTTGCTGGACTTGGGCGTTGACAAAGCCGCCGAGGGCGACACAGCCGGAAAGGCGGGGCCAGTGCGGCCCCGGAATGGCGAGAAAGAGACTCCGCCGGCGGGGGGTAGGCCCAAGCGTGGCCGCAGCAGTTGGGGACACCGCGCAGGTCGAGCGTGAAGGTCGCCAGGTCTTTGGTGACCAGAGCCGCCAGCCTGGCCTAGTTTTTCCGGGCGATCGGCGACCGTAAAGTGCTCCATAACGTGGTCGTTGAAGATCGTATCCCCCGCGCTGAAGGCTCGTCCGAGCGCCTCCAAGCAAGCGAGCGCCACATGGAGGTCCGCGCCATTTTGTGGGAGCCCGCGGGACGCGATCGTAACGATCGCGTACCCCAAAATACTCAGGTGTCGTGCCAGTGGACGGTTGATGCCTGCTCCCCGCGCGGTGTGAAGGCCAGAAAGTCGAGGTCGTCCAACGCTCCAACATGCCATGGACGCCGCCCGAAATGTTGACCGTGGCTCCCACGTACCCCTGCACGGCCGCCCTTTGCATCGACGCCAGACGGCCACCGCAGATGATCTGCCATAGCCGAGTCGTGGGGCTGGCCCACGATGTCACTGCGCGGGTGGTCAAAATCTAGTTGACCGGTCGGCCCAAGGCGCAAACAGGTTGCTGGCGCTGCCGTCCCCGTAAAGCGTCCGTGCCGACCTCAGGCCCACCCGGCCCGTCGCGGGCCGCCAGGCCGAGTGCAATCGATGGCGCGCTGTTGGCTCCTGCCCCGCCCGGGACGTAGCCGAACCGGCGGTGTGCCCGCCCGCCTGTCCGGAGAAGGCGCCGGCACCACCGGCGCCGCCCACATAGCCCCCGTAGCCGAGCCTCCCCCCCCCTGACCCCATATATTATATATCGGTTGGGTTGGCGTCGGTTGGCATCGACGCTGTAAAACATGCCGCTCACTACGTGAGCTAAACATCCAGGGTACCGTTTTTTTTTTTTTTTTTTTTTTTTGGCGGTCGCCCACAGCTGGTCGTCTAGTTAGATCATTTGTGCGAAGTAAAGAACCTTTACTCTGCACAAGGGAATTGATCGTATCACGTAGTGTTCAAGGTACGGCACCCAAGAGGCAGTTACATAGTACTCCCATTGCTGTCTCTGGAAGTGGCCACACCGGAAATTAAACTAACTCATTGAAGCTGTCATCCATATGCAAGTCCCCATCACAAGCGGTTTTTAGTAGGATGCAGCTCACCCTTCATGCGACTCGCCGGACATCTCACGGCGCTTCGCGCTTGGTGCAAGCAATGTCCGCCTGGTCGGTGAAAACCCGACATGCTCCGTCCCGGCATTGTAGGGATGCGAGGGTCTATGGTCATACGACTACGGCCATGCATGAGATCGAGTACATCTCTCCCATCGAGTACACCCCCCCCCTGACCCACTGCGAGCCCGCCCGCCTGGCCGAGTTGGGCGCGGGCGGTTCCGGTGCCGGCCAAAGCGCCACCGTAGCCGACTCCTTCCGCTGGGCCCACGGTGGCCCCGGTACCGCCCCAAAACACTACCGTAGCCCGCCTTCCCTAGACCACGGCGAGTGGACCTGCCTGTCCGAGAGGGACGCCGCCCGGAGTACCGCCGTGGCAGAACGCCCAACCCGGACCTACGGCGAGCCTGCCCTGCTCGGGGTTGGGGAGCCTACGCAGACCCGCGCGGGCGCCCGTGGCCCCATCGACGGGTTGACCAGCGATGTAGGGAGTCGGTGGGAGGACCCCAGCGACGGGGTTCCCGAACGGCTGTCCGGCCGGCGGTCCGAGCAGGGCGGTGCTGGGGGAGTGGTCCAGCAGGGAGGCCCCGGCAGCAGAGCTGCCGAGATTCGTTCCAAAACCTGCTGGCGCCGTCCCCCCCCGAGGGCGGGACGGCGGGAGGCTTCGATAATGTCGTTCATCGATCTCTGGAGCACCGCCTGGAGCTGGGCGACTTCGTTCGCCATCGTCTGCTTGAAGGTTGAAAAGTCGGCCAGCGACGCGAAAGACTCCTTGTCGCCGTCGCTACCCGTCATTGTCCCAAGTCCCCCCTCCGCCGTCGTTCTCGCCGGGCCTCTGCGAAATTTGGACTCGGCGAGACAGCGCGGACGCGTAACAGAACACAGTGACGGCAACAGCGGACGACGCGGACGCGGAATACGACACAACGACGGCAACAACGGACGCGATGACACGGCGCGGAAGCGGAACGGGGCAGCGCGACGGGAATTATATTAGATAGAGGCGACGGTGAGCACTATCCATGCACCGGCCTGGACAAGGGCGAGGCTTGGTTGTCCCCGTGCTGGTGTGTGCCGGCACACCATTAGTACGCGCCGGCGTTGTTTATAGCCGCGGTTGTTGACATGCACTGACATCTTCCTATCAACAGCATTCGCTATCTGGTGCTCCGCACCACGTATCTCGTGCACCGGCGGAGAGCTTTCCTTGGGGTGACACGTGCCTGTGTCTTTGGTACGAATGTATCGCTAGTGGGACGGGGGTGACGCATACGCCAGCATGCATTCCGCTCAATTTCGACTTTAAGCCGGTGCGCCGGTCACGAGACGTAGACCGGCGCATACTCCGCCACTATTGACCGCCTTATAGTGCACCGGCACGGCATCGTTGTTGTGCGTCGCGACGCGTATGTCAAGTATTGTTAGTGGGGGGCAGGGCCAAGGGTCGACGCATCGGCGCAAGCCCCTAGCCGTGCACCGGCATTTAGTCCGTCACCATCGACCGCCTTCTAGTGCGTCGGCACAGCGGTGTTGTTACATACATCGTTCGTTGTGTACCGCGACGTCTAAGATGTGTATCGTCAGTGATGGACGGGCCTAGGGCCGACGCGTTGGCGCCGGCCACGAGGACTCCGCCGGCACATAGTCCCTCCCCATCGATCGCATGACATTAAGTCAAGACCTATTATACTCATGAAAACAAACACCTTGCATTTGATGGACTACATGACCTAAGAGAAGGAGCACCAAGCGGTACGTAGATATCTTGATATCTTGAAGGATAGAAGCCGATACAAAATGTGGGGAGATTGTTGGCCAAGCTTTCGGCAGTGACGGTCTACTCGGGAGCATTAGTGGGGTAGTTACCCATGGTGAAACGTACATATGACGGAGAAAGCGACGTACGGGGCATCCCGATGTGTGAGTAAGACTTTGTGTTATGCAAGCCGTCCTTGAACCTTGCACGGTGAAAATGACCTCCCTGGAGGAAAGTAACCAGTACAGCAGCGGGGCAAGAAGATAGAAGATACGATCGTGGGACGCCAGGATGGTTACCATGCAGATCGCCTGACACAAACGTGGGGTACTTGTGTTAAGGGTGTTGAACTTGGCTCCAGGCTACGAGCCCGTGTTGGAGACACTATTTAGTGTGGTGCGCCGGCAAAAGCACTGAAAGACACCAGACCCTCAACGAGTACTAGGATTGGGAAGTCCCAGTAACTTGAACACTTCCCACTACCACTATGAACACAAACAAGCTGGAGATATTCTCGGAAGAGATTAGGAGAAAGACGGTGAGGAAGGGTGGGTGGAGAAAGAAAGATTGGCAGGGTAAAGTACTAGTAGTGCTGATATTTGGAGTTCCTAGCGACATGACAAGGATTGAGTTCAAGAGGAAGTGCGACGAAGTAGGACTGTATTGCTTTGCAATAGGAAACGTAGAACGAGAGGGAGAACACTTTCGAGTCACTCTGAAGCTGAAAGCGAGCATGGAGTGGCAGAGGATAGAGACAGAAAAAGTGTCGGCATGGGTTAGAAGACTAGGATGGAGAGTATGTATAGCTAATGGAATAACGAAACTAAGACGTAGCCCTAGGGTGAACGAAGGTAGGGGGAGGCAGGAAACAGCAAGTGGCTCAAAGGGAATGGGGGAGAAACACAGGGGCGCAGAACAAGCAGACAAGAACAGGAACGGAAACGAAAATAATGCTCAAAGAAGAGATAACAGAAATAGTCGTGGCGACAACGGAGAAAGAACAGGTAAGACTAGAGCGGATAGTGAAACGAAAAGGAGGCTGAGAATAGGATCATGGAACGTATGTGGCTTCGCCACGGAAGAGCGCAAAAGAATCGAAATTACCGAACAAGTAAGTAAGCGCGACCTAGACATAGTGGGAATTGGGAGAAAGGAGGAGGGGAGATAGGATCCAAAGTTGGAGAGTACGCATGGATAGGGGAAAAGAGGAAGGGACAGAATAGCAAGAATAGGGGGGCGGGGGGGGTGTGGGGTTCCTAGTCAAATAATACCTGTGTGACATAATAGAGGTGATCAAAGACACTAAATTCGACGAAAGCATATGGATTAAGATTCCAGGGGAGCGGGGAGCGAAATATTACTTCTTAGGAAACATAGATATGCCCCCAGAGTCGAAGAATACGATAAAATATATACAGAGGAAGGTCGGAGAAGTAGCAGTAGATGTACAGAAGTATAAGAGGCAAGGAGAAGTAGTACTAGTGGGAGATTTTAACTCAAGAATTGGGAGGGCAACAGAAGTATAAGAGGCAAGGAGAAGTAGTACTAGTGGGAGATTTTAACTCAAGAATTGGGAGGGCAAGCAAACTGAATGAGAACATTGGACAGTATGGGGAAGTGACTAAGAATAAGAATGGGGAAGAAATGTTGAAGTTCCTCAACCACAACGAGATGAAAACGTTGAACGACAGAGTAAAAAAGGCAGAACCGGAATGGACTAGACAGTGCATACAAAAGGGAGAAAGCTCTATCCTTGACTTTATAGTAGTAGAAAATGGAAGTGGTAAGGAAACGGAACTACATGTATGCGCAGCGGACATAGGAACTACGGATCACTGTCTAATATGGACAGACAGTCAACAGACGAGAGTTATCAAACATAGAAGAGGTAGGAAATTGTATCGATGGAGAATAGATAAACTAGAAGTAAAAGAGAAACGGGAAGAGTTCCAAGAAGAGATGGCCAAAAATGCAGAGAAATTTTCCTAGCTGTTGGAAAGAATAGGTACAACAAGGAACGATATAGAAAGGGATGATGCAGGAGCTAGGATAATAGAAGGATGGGAGCAGTTGGTCAAGACCACAGCAAGAAAAGTAATAGGGAAGAAGTTGATAGTATGCAACAGAGCGGTATGGTGGGATGAAGAAGTGAAAGAGGCTATAAGAGCAAGGAGAAAGGCACACGCAAGGTATACATCGAGTAAAACTTCGACAGGGTGGGAGGAGTATGCTATAGCTAGAAAGAAAGTAAAAGAGATGGTAGAGAAGAAGAAGAAAGGGATGTGGAAAGACGTAGTAAATAAAACAAATGAAGACTTTCAGGGCGGGATGAAGCAGATGTGGGTAGGGATAAAAGGGATACTTGGCAGACAAGCAGGAGAGGCAGACACGGGAATAGCTACTCTAAGAGCACGGAACGGTAAAATGGTTAATAGTTCGAAGGGGAAAAGGGAGGTACTAGTAGAGCATTACCGAAAGCTAGGAACACCCACAGCCAACGAAACGTTCCATGCAGAATTCGAGAAGGAAACCAACGCGTGGGCAGAGGCCAACGTAGATACATCAGAAAGGGAAGACAGTGGTTCGGGAGGGTTACAGAGAGAGTTCACAAGGGAAGAGGTAAAGAAGTGTGTAGCTAAACTTAAGAATAGAAAGGCAGCAGGGGCAGACCAAATAGTGAATGAATTTATGAAGTACGAGGGAGAAGGAATACTTACCATGATGGTTAAGTTGTATAACTGCATATGGAAAAACAGGTACGCACCTAGGAGGTGGAGAGAAGGAATAGTAGTAAATTTATTCAAGGAAGGAGATAAGGCTGACCCGGGCAACTATAGAGGGATAACGCTACTAAGCACAGTAGGCAAAACCTTTTGTAAGATTTTGAACGATAGAATGGGAACGATGATGGAGAAGGAAGACAAAATAAGCGAAGGACAAGCAGGGTTTAGGCCAAACCGTAGCTGCGTAGACCATGTGTACACCTTAGGTAAGATTATTCAAGGTAGGAAAGACGCGGGACTAACAACGTACTGTTTCTTTCTATATGTGCAGAAAGCCTACGACACAGTATGGAAAAATGGATTGTGGAAAAAACTGTGGGAAATAGGCATCAGAGGAAAGATGTGGAGAATGATGAAAAAGATGACGGAATGTGCGAGAAGTGCTGTGATGCTGGACGGGGAAATATCGAAGTATGTTGATATTTTACAAGGTGTTGCACAGGGATGTACGTTGTCACCTAACTAATTCAAGATATGTATCAACGACCTGATAGTAGCAGTCGAGGGAGCAAGGCAGGGAGTCACGGTAGGGGAAGATACGGTGTCGGGATTGATGTTTGCGGATGACTTCGTGGGGATATCAGAAACACTCGAAGGATTGCAAAAACAAATAGAGAAGGCGCTAGAATACACCAGGAAATGGAGGGTGACGGCGAACGTCAAGAAATGCGCAGTAGTTGTTTGCAACGAAGATAAGGTAAACCCGGTAAATTTGAGTTGGAAGTGGGGAGAAGATGAATTGCCGATCGTAGACCAGTATACATACCTTGGCGTAGAGATCTCAAAAGACTGCTCTTGGGATACACATATAGCAAAAGTAATAGGAAAGGGTACGGCACAAGTAGGCAAGATGGATGCGATCCTAACAGACCCGAACCTTGACACTAGGATAAAGAGATGTATCTTGATGGATGTGATAGTACCAAAGCTAGAATATGCAGGAGAAGTATTGGAAGGGAACGCGAAACTCGTAAAACAGTTGGAAACAGTACAAATGACAGCAGCTAAAAAAATCCTAAGATGCTCAAGTACGACTAGTAATACAGTATTAAGAGCAGAACTGGGAATGCGCCCACTCAAGACAAAAAGAGACATGAGAAAGTTGAACTGGCAACATAAAATAAGCAACATGCCAAAAACGAGGTTGCCAGCCATAGTTGAGGGAGAAAGTATCAAAAGGACGAGCTGGAATAAGGTGGGATGGCGTAGTTGAGAAAGTATAGAAGGATCTAGGGGGAAACCAAGTAGAGATGATGTCTGCCGGGAAGTTTGGGAGGTACAAGGCAGAACTAGAAGAAAGGATAGAAAGAAGGGAAAGGCTAGCGCTAAGAAACAAGGTGGAATCGGAAAAACACTTAAGAGAAATACGGGGGATTGAGGGAAGGAATAGGAATGGAAACGTTTTTTGCATGGCCCAATGGACTTCGCGAAAACGCTGAAACTGCGCTTTCGCGTAGGGGACCTGGACCTGCCAGAAAGAAGAAAGAGGTACACCAGTAGCCGGGAAGAGGAGGAAGTAGACGCGCAGATGTGCCCGTGTGGCAAAGCAATAGAGAGTAGAACTCACATAGTAGGAGAATGTGAAATATACAAGGAGGAACGGGATGTGTTAGAAGAGGAGATGAAGAAAATAGACGAATGTGACATGGAGGAGTTTGATACAATGAATAGCAGCGAGAAAACGATCGCTATCCTAGGAGATAGATGGTGGCCACAGGAGGCCAAACAGGAAGGGGATAAGATTAGCGAAATGTTTCTATGTAATTTATGGAAACAACGTAATGAGCGCCCAATTGTTGGAGGTGTCTTTATTAGGAGTAGGAACGGTGCTCCGTCTCGAAAGGGATGCGTGGTCAATGGTCAAATGACTAAGGCAAGCAACAAATGAGTACGCCCCCCCCCCCCCCCCCCCCCCCCCCCCATCGATCGCCTTACAGTGCACCGGCACGGCGTCGTTGGAAAACACTGCAGTACATTATCTCTCGCAACATGTATGATATGTATCGTTAGCGAGAGACGGCCCCCAGGGCGACGCGTTGGCGCCGGCCGCGAGACGTGCACCGGCATGTATTCCCTCACCATCGATCGCCTTTTAGTGCACCGGCACAGCGTTGTTGGTACGTACATCAGTACATTGTGTCTCACGACGTGTATGATATATATCGCCATAAATGTATCGCGGCGTGTATGATATGTATCGCCAGTGAGGGGCAGGGCCATGGGTCGACGCATCGCCGCCGGCGCCAAGCTGTGCACCGGCACATAGTCCCTCACCGTCGACCGCTTTCTAGTGCGCCGGCACAGTGGTGTTGTTACCTACATCGTTCGTTGTGTACCGCGATGTGCATTATATGTGTCATCAGTGAGGGACGGTCCTAGGGCCGCCGGCCACGAGGCCTGCGCTGGCATATAGTCCCTCACCATCGACCGCCTTTTAGTGCATCGGCACAGTGTCGTTGGAAAACACAGCAGTACATTATCTCTCGCAGCATGTATGATATGTATCGTTAGTGAGAGACGGCCCCCAGGGCGACGCGTTGGCGCCGGCCGTGAGATGTGCACCGGCATGTATTCCCTCACCATCGACCGCCTTTTAGTGCACCGGCACAGCGTTGTTGGTACGTACATCAGTACATTGTGTCTCACGACGTGTATGATATATATCACCATAAATGTATCGCGACGTGTATGATATGTATCGTCAGTGAGGGGCAGGGCCATGGGTCGACGCATCGCCGCCGGCGCCAAGCCGTGCACCGGCACATAGTCCCTCACCGTCGACCGCCTTCTAGTGCGCCGGCACAGCGGTATTGCTTCCTACATCGTTCATTTTGTACCGCGACGCGTATTGTATGTATCGTTAGTGAGGGACGGGCCCGGCATGTCTTCTCTCACCATCGATCGCGTTCTAGTGCACCGGTACAGTGTTGTTGGTACGTACAGCAGTGCATTGTGTCTCGCAACGTGAATGATGCATATCGCTATACGCGACGCGATGCGTTTGAGAACAATCGCCATTGAGAGGCAAGGCCATGGGTCGACGCGTCGGCGCCGGCCCCATGCCGTGTATCGGCACATAGTCCCTCATCACCGACTGCCTTTTAGTGCGCCGGCACAGCGGTGTTGTTACATACTTCGTTCGTTGTGTATCGCGACCTTCATTATATGTGTCGCTAGTGAGGAAAAGCCAAGGGCCGGTGCCAGGCCTGCGCCGGCCATAAGGCCTGCGCCGGCACATAGTCCCTCAGCATCGACCGCTTTCTTGTGCATCGGCACGGCGTCGTTGGAACATACAACAATACACTTGTGTCTCGCAAAGTGCATGATATGTGTCGTTAGTGAGGGACGGGCCACAGGCCGACGCGTTGGCGCCGGCCACGAGACCTGCACCGGCATGTATTCCCTCACCATCGACCGCCTTTTAGTGCCACGGCACAGCGTTGTTGGTACGTACAGCAGTACACTGTGTCTCACGACGTGTATGATATATATCACTACAGTCGTCGCGACGCGTAACACGTATCGTTAGTGAGGGGCAGGGCCGAGGGTCGACGCATTGGCGCCGGCCCCCAAGCCGTGCACCGGCGCATACAGTAGTCCCTCACCATCGAACGCCGTCTAGTGCGCCGGCACAGCGGTGTTGTTACATTACATACATAGTTGGTTGTGTACGGCGACGTTTATTATGTGTATCGTTAGTGAGGGACTGGCCAAGGGCTGACGCGTTGGCACCGGCCACGAGGCCTGCGCCTGCATGTAGTCCCTCACCATCGACCGCCTTTGAGTGCATCGGCACAGCGTCGTTGGAACATCAGTACATTGTGTCTCGCAATTCGTAACGTGTATGATAGGTATCGTCAGTGAGATACGGGCCACAGGCCGACGTGTTGGCGCCGGCCCCGAGACCTGCACCGGCATATCTCCTCTCACCATCGACCGCGTTTTAGTGCACCGGTACAGTGTTGTTGGTACGTACAGCAGTGCATTGTGTCTCGCAACGTGAATGATATATATCGCTATACGCGACGCGATGCGTATGAGAATAACGCTATTGAGGGGCAAGGCCATGGGTCGACGCGTCGGCGCCGGCCCCATGCCGTGTATCGGCACGTAGTCCCTCATCATCGACCGCCTTCTAGTGCGCCGGCACAGCGGTGTTGTTACATACTTCGTTCGTTGTGCATCGCGACCTTCATTATATGTGTCGCTAGTGAGGAAAAGCCAAGGGCCGGCGCCAGGCCTGCGCCGGTATATAGTCCCTCAGCATCGACCGCCTTCTTGTGCATCGGCACGGCGTCGTTGGAACATACAGCAATAAATTGTGTCTCGCAAAGTGTATGATATGTATCGTTAGTGAGGGACGGGCCACAGGCCGACGCGTTGGCGCCGGCCACGAGACCTGCACCGGCATGTATTCCCTCACCATCGACCGCCTTTTAGTGCCCCGGCACAGCGTTGTTGGTACGTACAGCAGTACATTGTGTCTCACGACGTGTATGATATATATCGCTACAGTCGTCGCGACGCGTAACACAAGTATCGTTAGTGAGGGGCGGGGCCGAGGGTCGACGCATCGGCGCCAGCCCCCAAGCCGTGCACCGGCACATACAGTAGTCCCTCACCATCGAATGCCTTCTAGTGCGCCGGCACAGCGGTGTTGTTACATACATAGTTCGTTGTGTACGGCGACGTTTATTATATGTATCGTTAGTGAGGGACGGGCCAAGGGCTGACGGGTTGGCGCCGGCCACGAGGCCTGCGCCGGCAACATAGTTCCTCGCCATCGACCGCGTTTTAGTGCATCGGCACAGCGTCTTAGGAGCATACAGCGATACATTGTGTCCCGCAACGTGTATAGTATGTATCGGTAGTGAGATACGGGCCGCAGGCCGACGCGTTGGCGCCGGCCACTAGACCTGCACCGGCATATCTTCCCTCACCATCGACAGCCTTTTAGTGCACCGGCACGGCGTTGTTGGTACGTACAGCAGTACATTGTGTCTCACGACGTGTATGATATAGACCGCTACCAGGTATATATTTATCGCGGCGCGTATGATAGGTATCGTTAGTGAGGAGCAGGGCCGAGGGCCGACGCATCGGCGCCGGTCCCACGTCGTTCACCGGCATATAGTCCTTCACCATCGACCACCTTCTAGTGCGCCGGCACAGCGGTGTGTTACATACATCGTTCGTTGTGTACCGCGACGTTTATTATATGTATCGTTAGTAAGGGACGGGCCTAGGGCCGACGCGTTGGCGCCGGTCACGAGGCCTGCGCTGGCATATCGTCCCTCACCATCGACTGCCTTCCTGTGCACCGGCACAGCGTCGTGGGAACATACAGCAATATATTGTGTCTCGCAACGTGTATGATAAGTATCGTTAGTGAGGGACGGGCCGCAGGCCGACGCGTTGGCACCGGCCACGAGACCTGCACCGGCATATCTTCCCTCACCATCGATCGCCTTTCAGTGCACCCGCCCAGCGGTGTTGGTACGTACAGTCGTACATTGTGTCTCACGACGTATATAATATATATCGCTATTCATAGTGAGGGACGGGCCGAGGGCCGACGCATTGGCGGCGGCCACGAGACCTGCACCGGCCCAAAGTCCCTCACCATCGACCACCTTTAAGTGCACCGGCACAGCATTGTTGGTACATACATAGTTCGTTGTGTGCCGCAACGTGTACGTATGATATGCATCGTTGATGATGGACAAGGCCAAGGGCCGACGGCACTGGCAAAGTAACGTTGGTCATATATATCAGCTAAATAACAACGTCAGCTGTGAAATCGAGGATACCCGGTATACGTCAAGTATATGCCGGTACGTGCGAGTATGTATCCCCATTCCTGGGTGCAGCATGTCTTCGAGGAGAAAAAGAAACCTGGTATGTGCTCGTACAGCACATATGCCCTCCGTTCAGGTGTCATGAGTATTCCCTATTAATGCCAAATACTCTGTGCGGGTATGTATCTCCATTCCTGGGCACGGATATATCATGATATCTGGTACAGACTTTGTGCTCTTTGCCCCGGTGCAGGGGTGGTACGTCTCGATCAAATATCTCTACTGATGTACGAGTACTGTCTATGCTGTTGCGAATATCATCAGTTGTTCTCTCCTGTGAACGGCCGATTCGCGAATTCGCGGGTTTAGGAGGGACACCCAATTTTTTATACGAGCAAGAGTGTCTACCCGTATTACCCTTCATGCGTGTGCAAGCAACTCTTAACCCAACCACCGGAGCGAACCGGCCAAGGAAAAAAAAACTCGTGGGAAGAATCATGGCTGGCGGCCCCAAGCGATCAAGGGAACGATGCTTGCAGGCGTATGAGGCACCCTTGTGAGTCATTGTGCATCAGAGTCGACGGCCCCACACCCAATTAATTATTGCGCTCGAGTTCAAGGTCTAAGAACCCCGAACATTCCCGGACCCTCGCTTCTTTCGCACGCCTCTCGCACACGTACCGGGAAAGCGTGCGTCGCCCCTGCTCAACTTTCTCCCTTTCCATGATGCTGCAGCTCGCCAACCGCCGCTGTTTCTGCTTCCTGCTGCTGACGTGAAGAGGAACCGCAACAGAGAAACCACCACACAAACCACAACAGTAGGCCTAGCCTCTAGGCCTATCAATCGGCAGCGAGCAGTGCCGTGCTCTACTCGTGCACCTATCACGAGAAGCTAGGAGGGGGCACGGGGCGAGTATGGTCGTTCTTCTCTTCTTCCTGCCTCTGAACAAATTTAGCCATTTATTTTCCGTCGGTAGAGCCCATGACTATAAAATTAATTAACGTCGGTTGTGAACAAAACAGGCATCTCACGTGAACTTAGAGATACTACGCATTCGAAAGACCTTGAGTAGAGCTACATCGTAGGTATTTTAATCACCTCAATTCGTTGGAGCATGTGCGAAATTTATGAAAGGCCCCAGCCATCCACGACGCCGAATGATACGTACGTGCCATTCTGGGTGATAATGTAACGGCCGTTTGGTCTTCATATTTATCCCCCAACGGTCCTTGCAATTCCGCCACGATCCTCCCAAAGCCCCTGCCTGCCCCGTCTCTTCTTGCCAATCGACGTTCGGACTTGGGGGAAAAGGCGCTCTCTCTTTATGACAATAACAGCTGCTGCACACACGCTGCAATAACAGCAGCAACGACATAGCTAGTCCCTGTGATGTACGAGTTCCAACAGATGCATATGCTTGCTGTCGGGGTGTCAAGGTGGCTCTGCCTCTGGTATATACGTTTTGGATTTTTTCGTTCTCGCTCGCAACCGCTTGTCAAGCTTGCCATCGCACTCTTCTTCCTCTACTGCTGCTACTGTGATCTGTGTCTCCAGTCTCGGGGTTTTCGGGTGGCATCACACGATTGGGCGGCGTGCTGGCTGCTTGCTGCGCGGTCGTCAGATGCTTACTCCATCGAGAGCTTTCTATCTGCCGTGGGGCGCTTCTGCTGCAGCAGGTGCTGTGCCGTGCTGCGATCGGCGGCGTAATTAACAAGCTATCTATGTTCATCAAGTCATCATCCAATCGGCGTACGAATTTTGTCACAATTTGGTTGGTTTCAGTGTGCGTGGTTGGCCTACGTCACGCAATTTCGCAATGTTGGGACCTGAAACCTCGTGACATAGGCCAATCACGCACACTGAAACCAACCAAACTGTGACAAATTCGTACGCCGATTGGATGATGACTTGATGAACATAGATAGCTTGTTAATTCCGCCGCCGATCGCAGCACGGCACAGCACCTGCTGCAGCAGACGCGCCCCACGGCAGATAGAAAGCTCTCGATGGAGTAAGCATCTGACGACCGCGCAGCAAGCAGCCAGCACGCCGCCCAATCGTGTGATGCCACCCGAAAACCCCGAGACTGGAGACACAGATCACAGTAGCAGCAGTAGAGGAAGAAGAGTGCGATGGCAAGCTTGACAAGCGGTTGCGAGCGAGAACGAAAAAATCCAAAACGTATATACCAGAGGCAGAGCCACCTTGACACCCCGACAGCAAGCATATGCATCTGTTGGAACTCGTACATCACAGGGACTAGCTATGTCGTTGCTGCTGTTATTGCAGCGTGTGTGCAGCAGCTGTTATTGTCATAAAGAGAGAGCGCCTTTTCCCCCAAGTCCGAACGTCGATTGGCGAGAAGAGACGGGGCAGGCAGGGGCTTTGGGAAGATCGTGGCGGAATTGCAAGGACCGTTGGGGGATAAATATGAAGACCAAACGGTCGTTACATTATCACCCAGAATGGCACGTACGTATCATTCGGCGTCGTGGATGGCTGGGGCCTTTCATAAAATCCGGATATGCTTCAACGAATTGAGGTGATTAAAATACCTACGATGTAGCTCTACACAAGATCTTTCGAATGTGGCTATTTTCACGGCGAGCTTCTAACTATAGCGCTCGCGGTGGCGTCGCAGCAGAGAGCACCTGGCACACCGGCAATGAAACAAAAGTCAAAAACTTGAGCGACCCGTATCGATAATGCCTGCACAAGCCTTGGAAAATTTTCCCTCTCTTTGTTTTGCGCCTCCCCGAGGCCCCACTATTTTATAAATTTTGAAATACGTCAGCTACGAGTTCGACTGATTAAATAGTTGATACTCAACTTTGCAACCTGCGTACTACGTGTCGTCTATATTTCATTTCTACCGAATTTTACAAGTATTGTGACAAACCGAACGCGCGTATTCTATATGTAATTCCTTGTCAAAGATATAGGCCAGCGGCTCCTCTGGATGCTGCCCGGGTCAACAAATTTTAAATAATCATTCTGCGCACTGATACTATATAAACTATTGAAAAATTGCGATGACGTTTGCGCTCTTTTCGAAATGCCCCCCTGGAGGAAGAAACCTCCATATAATTTGGAAACCTCTTCTTCAATATCGCTTTGGTTGCGCTCCCTTAAAGCTACAGCAGCAGCGTCTGCACTCTCAGCGTCTCAGCAGCAGTAGGAATACGTTTGTGGACTGGTACAGCTGTAGATAGTTCGTGCTTGCAATGTACTAGTACTTTTTTTGCTACTACCTTTGTACGCGTTTCGCTTTTTTTTTCACAGCTGCTCATGCTATTAGTAGTTAAAAAGGTACGACGTAGAGATCTAGACTTTACGTGCTAAGGATCACAGTATTAAAAGCAGGACAACTGAGACCCCTGAAGCAAGACTGCCTCCTGCCGTCGCTGTGACTGCTTTCAGTAAGGAAGTAGCCCACATGCAAAACAAGTATATAGAACGGGGATGATTTGACGCCTCGTTAGGTTTTGACGTTGACGTTCGCGGGCGACATTCGCACACTCTTCTCCATTTTGACGCGAACGCCCGACGTTCGCACTTTTTTTATGGAGTACCTGGTAACACGCATCCCTGGTATATACGTACGTTGGTTGTTTCGTTCATGAAGACCTGTGGTGCAGCAGCACGCGGGTGATCTACGTCATAAATAGACCCTATCTCCGGATCAGAAGTTGTTGAAGGCATGTACAACAACTCCAGTGACAAAAACGGACATCCCCTGGGTCGATACCGCCCTGCGCGGTGGTCTTTTCCTTTCCGTTCGTGGTGCGGTACATCACAGCACACCACCAGTACTACAATATCACACCAGGTACATACATACTACTATTGGCAATTGTGAAGGTGTTACCTACTGAGCTATTGGGGTAAACGATCGATCGATTCCCCAGCCCAGGGCATTCCTTGCAAGTCCCCCCCTCTGAACGGCGGGATCTTTGGGGCGTCGGTACCATGTACGGCCGTACGCTGATCTACCCGCTTCGTTTTAATACCTGGGGAACCAGGGCGATACGTTTTTAGGGACGCACGCGCAATTGTTTCTCTAAAAGAAACGTTTGAAGTGAGGTTCGAACCGGTGTCCTCGACCACGTCAAATGTGATGAGATGACCGAGATAAAGGTAAGGGTAAGGGACGCAGGTGTGTCTGGCAGCTGAGAAGCGGTGCTTCGCTTCTTCTGGTCAAGATTTTTTTACTGATGGCGAAAACTAAGGAGGTGCTCTAGTAGAGAAGTGAGAGGGAAGGGGGGGGGGGGGAACTTGACACCGAAATGTACTCGTCCCACCCCAGGCCACAAGCTCTCCTAAATTCCTCTTATCTGATGTACTCCTGTAGAACTTTCTTATGGCTACCGATCGTTCTTCTGCTAGTATAATAACTTCTCATTTTATGGTCCTATCTCCGTTAAGGAACATTATTCTCGTCTAGCGGGCTATTCGCCTTAAAAAACATTCCTAGAAGAACGTTACTCTCGACTAACGGTATATCCGCCGGGATAATCCATTTTTGGATTATTCCCGTAGTCTTGAGACCGCAAAACTGCAGAATATTTTATATATATCTATAGCCCATGAGTACTTCACCCATATCAACATTGGACAAACAATGGAGAAAAAGGAAGGAGAAAATAAATAAAAGGAAAAAAGATCGAAAAGGAAAAGGAAAAGGGAGGGAAAACAAACACAACCAAACAACCATTCTGGCCAAACTAGGCTACGTGCATTCTGTGGATGTGGCTCAGCAGGGAGGAGCTGTAGCCGGACATATTTGTGCAGCATATACCTTATTTCTGGCGTGAAGCTGGGAAATTTAAATACACTTAGGCAGCATTCGGCAACATCAAGCCGCGTTATTCCCTAGGTTTACCTAGGGTGTCTGGAAGCGAAATCGAAAACTTGTCTTAGGGGACAAAATGAAAAAAAAAACGGCATACCAGTGGACTTTTGCCAGTTTACGATACAAAACATGAACACCAGCAAATCAGGGTACACCAAACCCAAGTTTGATGACGTTTTCTGTCAAGGTACACTGTTTTCTTCTTTGAAGTCCATGCCCGTCCAAGTCACTAAAATAACAAAAAACGGTACACCAGTGTATTTTGCCAGTTGACGGTACGAAAAAAATAAACGAGGTGATCAGGGCACACCAAACCCAAGTTAGATGACGTTTTCTGTCAAGGTATACCGTTTTCTGATAAAAAAGCAATGTCTGGTGTAGCTTATAAGTACCAACAAAACCGCGTTCATGAATGCAAGCGCCTTCTTGTACTCGTATTCATACGAATATACCAGGTACGAGTCAACCGTAGGTTGTATTTCTGAATAAGTTTTATTTCGTTTCGTGCGCGTGCGTGTACTCAGAGCACGGCACTGCGGGCGAGCCCGGCGCCGTAGCGGGTGTCAGCGGGTGCTGGCGGGTGGAGCGGGGGTTGCAAGTAGCGCGGTCGCCGTTTTCGTGTCTAAGCGTCGCGTGTGCCTCTAAACACGAGGGAAGCACGAATGGGCTCTGTTTGTCCTCTTTGTGAGGCTCCGCTAATACCATGTACGAGTTTATTAGGGTCGTTTTGATATGCAAAGTAAAATTCAAGCGGTTCTTATTTTTTCGACCAAACTAAAGTTGACAGAGAGAGCGACGCAGTGTGAGCACCAACTTTGTCGAGCCGGCGAACTAGGGCCACGGTGAGCACCGGGCTTCACGCGAGGCGGGCGACGGGGCTTACTGTGGCAGAGAGGGAGGAAAGCTGTACCCAGACCGAAGCGGTGGTGAGGTGGTCGCGAGACGGGCGAGCGGCGTACGAGGCTGAGAGAGAAGCTCTCTATTTTTTTCTTTTTGACCGGTGCAAGATGTTCCAATCAGGCAGAAAATTATTAATTGAGAGGGGACGGGGATTTTCTTCTTTCCGCACTTTTTCGTAAGTGTTCATACGAATAGTCAAGCGTAGCTTATATTTGTGAACAAATACCTCACGAATGAGAAAATACCAAAAAGGGACGAAACCAAGGAAATATACGTTAAGAATTGGCAAAAAAAAAAACGAAAACGACAAAAAATGCCGAAGAAAACAAAAAAATTGATCAACCAAAACTCCAAACAAAAATGAAACTTGATCAAAACTGACGAAAAAAAACGGATAAAAACGATGAAGAAATCGCAAAAATGGGGTAAACATCCCAAATTCTGTGAAAACGAACATGCAAGCGGTGCTTTACGTGCGTCCCCTTCCATAATTCCATACCTGCATGCTGCGAGCTTGCATACGAACAATCACAAAAGCAGGACGAGACTCTACGGAATAACGTCAAGAATCGGCAAAAATGCGAAAAATATACAAAAACGAAAAAAAACAGGCGAAAAAATCGAATTTTTCGATGAATCAAAACTCCAAAACAAATGGAAAATAATTCAAACTGAGCGAAAAAACCGCAAAATTGGGGGTAAACATCGTGACTACGACTACTGCTGTACGTGTGAATGGATGTTCTACGTACTCACGCACGTGTATGTAAGTTTCGTGTAGGCTGTTGTACGTGTAGTACTGTGTTGTGTTGAGACAACAGAACGGGTAGAAAAAGTGCACACGCACGTGTGTGTATGAAAGTTTCGTGTAGGGTGTTGTACGCGTAGTGCAGTCTTGTGTAGAGTCAACAGGTAAAAAAATACAGCAATTAAGTGTCCGTTGTGTCCATATAATGAGGCCAGCAATTTCCCGTGCGACAATGTGCGGCATGAAGGAAGAGTTTTGTCGTCCATCGCTCATAAAATTCCCCAGGAAGAAAGCTGAAGGGAAACCATAGTAATTTCCAAGAGAAAAAAGGCCGACAGCGACAAAAGAGTTAAACGGCTCACATCAACAAAGGGCGAAGGACAACCTACCCTTTCACACCAGGTCGAAACAAGACAGCAGTGGTACTACTGACTTCTCCATACATACCTACAACCCGCGGTACCTTTTTTGCATCCGAACACAGGTCACCCCATAGCGTTCGGGTTAGGGTTAGGGTCGGGTCGCGGGTGGTCAGCGTCTACTGTATAAGCATGCGTGGTATCTCCCGCTGTTATCACTTCTTCTGAGAACACACGCAAAGAACAATAAATAGCGGCGACAGCAGCATCTTCAAACACGTAAAATTCTACCTAGCAAATATCTCTGTCGCGAGAGAATTCCATACCTCCGTCCAACCTTGTATTAAATGGTAACACCTTGGGAACAGCAGGGCAAGGGTTGCCCGGCTCTACAATGTCGTTAACGCTGGGAAAATGCGCACGTAAACAACAGTAGTAAAAAAACAAAGACGGAAAAAATGGCCGTTGTTTGTATCCTATAGGCTGTGGGGGCGGGGCAAAAATAGCAGAAATCCTATCATTTTCGGCAACATGCGCCCTGTTTTTGTAGTAAAGGCGCAGCAAGAAGTGCATCATCCAACCTGTTCTGTAGGGTAAAAGCAGCAGAAGGATGGGTCAGGACGGGGGGACCGACCCAATTGCGCATCGTGTGGCTACCTAAACATACGGCGGGGAAGGAGGGGAGGGGTACACGGAAGATTTTGCTACTATGTCAGCACTACTACGTACCACTATTTGCACCCTGCTCGCATACCAGACTTTGTAGGCCAGTATATGGTTTGAAATCCAGTAACCAAGGCATGAAAAAAAAAAAGAAGTATACGAGTATAAGGCTCTTCTCGCTATGAAGGGATCGCAAGCAAAGTCAGTCCATACGTATACTATCGCTCGTATCAGGTACCAGGTATATCCTTGTACCTTGTTATAGCTCGCAGGCGAATACTCCACGCGATGGAAACCAGTGGGGACAATTCGCAATTATAGTCGAGTCCTTCGTACGCTGCTCACGTATGCGTATAATAATGATAGCGTACTTAGTCACACCACTGTTCCTACACACCACGTATCAGTACAAAGTGTCGGTACTGTCGCGTGTGTCCTATCAGCACGCCAGCAGCTTCTGTGCGGACGTGGTAAGGGTCAAATCCCATACAAACGCTGGTACAAACCAAAAGATCCTGTCTGGGGGGAAGAATGTGTGAGCAGTTCCACCTACTTACCACGTGCATTCCCTGTGAAAGGACGGGCATATCGAGGCTGAGGGGTTCATAGGAAAACGCTCCTTGGTCTGTGCGAAGCACGAGGTCAATGGGGGTCTCCAGGTGCATTTTACCACGTGGTGTCACGTATCGTGGAGGTAATCGATTTCCTCATTCCAGGGCAAAGACGGGGTATAGGGAGCGGAAAAACAAACCTCGATCGTACTACTAATAGCACCAGTACTTATATACCCACTAGGAAGGAACACCAGAGATTGCACGTACTCGTACGTGTGATTTCACGGCGCCGAATAAGAGGGGAGAAGCGTCTACTCACCTATACCAAGAGGGGCGAAGCGTCTACTTACGCCACTGTGCAGCTTGTCACGCTCTACACTATCAATGTACTCGGGAACGCAGGTTCGAAAATGTAAAAAGATAAAGAGAGCAAGGAAAACGAAATAAAACGAAAAACAAGGGACAAAAAAATAAAAAGATGACTCAATACTAGATGCCTCCCGGGTAGGGATCGCTCACATGATCGTGAGAAGATCTGGAGGAAGCGCTGTAGCCCCATGCTTGGCCAGAATGTTCGATGAATGCGACGACTTCAGATCTGATGGCCGAGGTAAGGGTAAAGGACGTAAGTGTATCTGGCAGCTGGGAAGCAGTGCTTCGCTTCTTCTGGTTAAGATCTTCAATAGTCATCAGCAGCCAGCTCCTTGGGTATGTTTGTTTCTAACTACCGCCACCGGTTCCGCTTGTCCGACTCCGTGTTGGCTACCGATCTGAGGCCATAATAGTGTTTCTTTTGTGTTATGGAATACAGCCGTCTTCCCCCTGCCTCCGTCATTATTTTTCCCGTCGCCTACACCTCCGTGTAGCCTGCTTACCTTCAGGCCGCCGAGTCGTAGCGATAACATGACTTGCATTTGTGTTTACACTTCACTAGCCTACCGCCACTTCTCGGTGATACTGCGCCGAGGTGAAATCGTGTCGTAGCCCGGGTTGTACCCTGACCTCGGACGGCTCCCGCCAACCCCTGGTTCAGACGGTAGCATGATATCGAGTTTTCATCTCACCTGTGTTTCGTCCATGTTTGCCAAGTTCGGTCCCGGTGGCATCGTCGTCCCGGACGGCCGCAGAATTATCAGCCATACATAGTGTTTCTGACATTAGCGATTTCCCCTCACCTGTGTGCAGCTCCCAGTTAATTTCCTGGTCCCGATGGTATTTCGTTTTCTCTTTCTCTGCTTCGTTTTTTTTTTGTTCGGTATTTCGGGCAAACGTGACCACCTTTGATGTCGCCCCTATTGGCCGAGTTGCACACGTTGGTACCTCAGCCCCGCGCTATGTACCACCTCGAACTGCACGCAATAAGCCGATCTTCTTGCAGATCTTCTTGCTGACAACGTCTTTGAGTTTGGTTTTTATTGAGTTAACTACCTTGCCATGTTTGTTGGTGTTGTTCACACCACGAATAGGTCTCCAAGATGGCGCGTTGTTCGCTCCGTCTCCCGGTCTTAGTAAGCCCCCAGTGTACGCAGCCCTTATAGCACTCTTGCTGTTTCCCTTTTGTCTTGCGTGATGTCTACCATGTTAGGACCTTAGCCACAAGACAAGGCATGGTGCCTACCGGATATTTATGTTTTTGGATTGTGGTCACTGTCCCCTTTTGAGAGTTTCCTAGTTTACCAACCCGGTTCGGCGAACAACCCCCGTTCGTACCTCGTTATGTCCCAGACAATGGCTCCAGTAGTATGTGTATGCGTCCCACGTTTGCCTTCACTTTGGTCTTCAGTTTCTTCTTTAGCCCTCACTTCGGCTTGTGTCTCTTTTTTCTTTCGTCTTTCTTTCGTCTTCGCTTTGGGTGTTTTCTCCTTTGCCTTCGCTTTGAGTTCTGTCTTCGCCTCCTTTGGTCTCCCTTTCAGTGAATACCCCCCATTCGTGGTGTTTGGGTCTTAATACAAGATGTGGGGGATTATATAGCCTTATTTCTTTTGTTTCGAATAGCCGCATCTTCGATCACCTTTTCCTGGTCGTTTGGGATGAACTTGTCATCATCCTTCGACCATATTGTGGTCTGCATAAGCGACTATTCAGGGTGGGCTAATGTGATGTAAGTGAAGTACTCATGGGCTGTAGATATAGATAATATAATATGCTGTTTTGTGGTCTCAGGACTACGGGAATAGTCTAAAGAATGGATTATCCCGGCGGATATCCCGTTAGCCGAGAGTAACGTTCTTCTAGGAATGTTCTCTAAGGCGGATAGCCCGTTAGACGAGAGTAATGTTCCTTAACGGAGATAGGACCATAAAATGAGAAGCTTTCATATTAGTAGAAGAACGATCGGAAGCCATGAGAAAGTTATATAGGAGTGCTTCAAATAAGAGGAATTTGGGAGAGTTTGTGGCGTGGGGTGGGACGAGTATATCTGGGTGTCGAGTCCCCCCCCCCCTTCCCTCTCACTTCTCTACCAGAGCACCTCCTTAGTTCTCGCCATCAATAAGAAGATCTTGACCAGAAAAAGCGAAGCACTGCTTCCCAGTTGCCAGATACACCCGCATCCCTTACCCTTACCTCGGCCATTACTTCACACAGAACGCAGGCCTAGCGCCACGGGCGGAGCCGTGGCCGTACCGCTTGTATGTGGTATTTCGTCACAACTGCCGATAACACTAAGATACAAATCGAAATCAGGAAGTTCCTAGTTGATGATATGGCTAAAACCATGTTGGTCCGATTCCTGACGAGACTGTTCATAAGTAGCCTACCGCCCATATGCCAGGAGACACGATTCTACCACTTTATGGTCTATCCCACAAGTCCATGGGAGTAGTCCATGGGGTGGTCCATGGGGTGGTCCATGGGGGTGGTCCACGGATTGGTCCACGGGTTAGCCCATGGGGTAGCCCATAGTGTGGTCCATGGGGTATGTCATGGAGGTTGCACTGAAGCCATGGGGCACCTCATGGGAACCGTATTGTATGCTATGAGATGCTCCATGGGACAAGCCATGGCATGTTAGCCCATGGGGCACCCCATGGTTATTCCAAGTAATGTAGGACATAGCAGCACGTGAGCCCCCTGTCCGGTGTAGACGTACCTGATGGGGACAGAGGAACTAATTACCCAACACTGTTTATTCTCTTACAATATTTTTCGATATAGACCTCTTCGTAGGCCATGCATGGCACTCCTCATCAGGGGAAATTATATGAGCGTACTTTTGGGGTGATATATATACGTATACAGAGCTCCAAATATCAAAATATCAGGTAGGTGCTATTTAATACTACCCATATCGTAGCAAGCATGACAAAAAAAAAACTGCGCTCACAGAGGGTTGTCTTAACCCTACCAGGTACACAACAGCAAGCAGCAGCGTAGCACTACGAGTACTGCTCCTGCTAATGTTGCTGTATCATTTCCTGGTACGTAGAATATGCATGATACGTACTCGAACACGCGCGTGCGTATAAATGGCACTGTGGCCTGAAATGCAATGAACGTTTGGGATCATTATGAATATAAAGTCAGTTCTTACCTTTCCGGATCCAGGGGGACATCGGGAAAATCCAAGCTCGTACAGTAGCAGTACGCAAGAAAGAGTGCTACGAGGAGGTAACCATAGTTCGTTTCGTTCCATGCAGACCTGGTGGTGCAGCATCATCACGATCCACTTAACAATCAGGCCACAGTACTGCTGCACGACGCGGATGCAACACGGCGCGTTCACGCTGCTGCTGTTGTATGGGCGCATCCTCGAACTATGCTCGATGTATTGTCCGATGCCCTTCGTGTACAAACTCGTGCGTGTGTGCTTGCTCTGAATGCTTAAAAAATCGTCACGATTAATTGGCATACCGGCTGAAATGTAAAATACTGCTTGCTATTCATAGGGCTAAAGACATGGAGGAGGCGGGGCTCTATTCACGATTACACCGGTTATTTTTTCCATGTGGTGACTTTCCCTCACAGTTCGCAGAGCGGGTTTTACCTGCCCTGCTTGGCTCGGCTAGATGGGCAGGCGTACCCCGTGAAACTGACTCCAAGTTGTCGTTTGTGGGGGCACCGCGCCGACCACGGACCTCGGGCGAGGGCGAGAGCGGGAGGGCGCGTGCGCCGGGCGACTCCTCGTCTACCGTTGCCGGCGGCAACGAGACCGACCGAGCGGCCGCGGAACGATAACTTAACTTACCAACTGGCAAAAAAATCACAACTTTACTCTGTGATATATGATAGCTCTAACGTACAACAAATAAATAGCGATCGTGCTCGACAACAACAGGAAACGGCAATGTACAGTAGTTATTTAAGTTTAAATTTCAAGTAGTGCTGGAGATCGGGCTCTGAACGAACAGTCTGGTTTTATATCCCACAGAGGAAGAATAAGATGAAAACGATCCCTAGTGTTGTCAATAGCAAGAAATATATCCGAATTACAACCCAGGGATTTATAGGACACAGGCGCAGCACCCTGGTACTGCACATGGAACTGCTGCATGGTCTTTCTCGATCCTTCGAGGTTGAGTTTTCGACACTAAGCTTCAACATGAAAGCTCTATGCCACCGGACTATACATGCAGATACATGATGATGTCCCTATCAGAAGAAACATTCCACACTCCAGGTTCATGCAGTATGCGAATTTGACGTTTTTTATTGCAAATACTGAATTCGTTGATGGAGAAAAATACATGGTTGTATGTTTCAAAGTCGATCCGAGGCAAGAGCGGACCTAAAGCGGTAGCAATTACCGCTAGCATTTAACACGGAGTATTAAAAGAGACTGAAAGCCCGAGCATTCACGCTGAAGAAGGGAGACGGCAATGAGAGACGGGAGTGGCGAGTACTGAAAACTCGAGGCACCTATTTTCGAGTATATACCAGCACCAGCTATCGTTTAGCACGGAGCGAAACTATGAGAAGGTCGACCACTCTCTGACCGCGTCGCACTGAGCAACAAACAACCTGCTGTAAAAACAACGTCAGAACAAAACGCGGCAGCATTGGCTGCAGCTGCTGCAGCATCAGCGACAGAGCGCGAATCTCGTTGTGCGATTTGAGCACGCGTGTTTCCGCTGTGACTACCGAGTTGTCGAGGAGAAGACTCCTACCGTATAATACGCAAGATAACACAATCCCTGCTTCGAATTTCAGACCCGGTTTCCTTCAAAATATGGGGGGCACACAACGGCAATGGTGGCTTTGGAAAGGTTTCGTCGAGAAAGCTGCATAGACGCATCGCTCGGCGTATACGACCTCCCTTTCGTCGAGAAATCCAGCTTTGTAAATCATCTGAGGGTGTGTGTTATCTTGCGTATGATATGGTGTGTACGCCTCTACTCCTGGCCAGAGCACCGCGGTGCGCTCGTTCGTGGTCGCGGGAGAGGTATCAATGGTTCTCGCTGGGTGTAGAGTGCAATAAAGGCTTGATAGACCAGGGACACACACGAACAAGCACTCCAAACAAGTCCAAACGCTCAGAATGGAAGAACCACTCACGCACATTTGACGTGGAGTGCATGGAAAGCTCTTCCGCAAAGATTCGGGGAGCACGTGAGCCATTATTTCATATGTTGGAATCTTGTTCCAATGTCTTTCATGCGTGCTTTTGTGAATTGTCAAATGTGTCACACGAATCCGGAGGATGGAGTTGCTCTTTTTTTATTAACAACTAAAAAATGCACGTCAGCTGTGAGTTCAACCGACCGGTCGATACTCAACTTTGCAAGGTGCGCGATTACCGTTCGCTCGTTTTCCATTATTTCCCCCGCGATTGACTGCTGGCCGGTCACTCCCCTGGATACTACCAGGGTCGACGAGACGATAATTATATAGGCTCGATTTCCGATCGATTTCGTCCAGTACCGTCTCGTGCACTGCAACAGCAGTTCGCACGTGAGGGGTACGTAAGACAATCGAAAGTTTGTTTGTAGTAGTTCACACGTGAGGGTCAGGGCACACAAGACACTTGAAAGTTTGTATGATACACGTCATTCTATTGATAAGTACTCCCTGTAAAAGTTGCAGCAGGTCTTGACGTATTGTAGTACGTGCTTTTTTTCTAACTTCTTGACGTTATTTAATCCAAAGATTTAAAACATTTCCAACATGAATAGGTCTAAAAGCTGCCACACGAGCACAACCACGCTGGCGAGGTAAGCTTCGGTGAAGCAGAGGCGAGGGGCGGCGAAGTCGATGGTGAAAAAAAGCGCTCGAAATGATGAACTAGACTGTCAATCTCGCGAAAAAGTTGTTTGTACACGAAAGGCCATACGAGCTGGTTCCAGCGACAGCCGGAACTTGTCGTCTTCGAACGTTTTCGCCCTCTTTGAAGAAGAGTTGGAAAACGAATTGGCAGGGTCGTTCTTCATGACCATACGGAAAAACATAGTGTTTGTATTATTTTGAATGGAGCGTTTTTTTTGCTTAAAGAAGTACATTTTAATGTTCTTTTCATATTTTTCACCAACTTTGACCCAAAATTACGGACGAAAAAAAAAACAAATGAAAAAGGCTAAGCTTAGGTTTTTCACATGGTCACAAAGAACAACCGTGCCAAATTTCGTTTTGCAACTCTTCTTCAATCAGAGGCGCACAAGGAATTTCTGTGAAAGTAAATAATTACACGTCCTTAGTCACCACGGATGAAAACAAAGACCACTCTATGGTATTTACTTAATTAAGTTGGGATGTGGCTGTCGAAAAATCTAAGAAAAAAATGTCGGATAGTGCTTATTTTTTGGGCCCGCACGTCCGCAATTTATTGCATGGGCATGCATCATATTGCGAGTAGATAGAGGTTAAGCAGGAAGAGGTAAACAGAGAAGTTATATTCGTGCACAGTTTTTTTTGTTTGTTTGACATCCCTGGGTTTTCCTTGGTTTTCATTTTTCGGAGAATGTTTCTGACTGATCAACGTTAAAGCTCATGCTGCACAATGTCGGATGGCAAATGCAATAATAACGGTCATACTGCTCCCGTCTTTTTACGAAATACGTCAATGACGAATTACACCCCCCCCCCCCCCCCCGCGCTATATTATACACCTAGCATATGTTGGTTGGGTTGGCGTCGGTTGGCGACGACGCTGTAAAACACGCCTCTCACTGCGTGAGTTAGACCGACAGGGTACCGTTTTTTTTTTTTTTTTTCCGATTACCACGGCTGGCGGTTAAGTTAAATCATTTTTGTGCGAGGAAAACCTGTACTCCACACAAGGGGGATAATCGTATCACGTAGTGTGTATATGGTGAGGCACTCACGAGGCAGTTACATAGTAAACTCATTGCTGTCTCTAGAAGTGGCCACACCGGAAATTAAATTAGTTTATTGATGCTGTCATCCATATGCAAGAAATTCCGCCTCTAAAGCGGTTCTTGGTAGGATGCAGCTCACCCTTCATGCGACTCGCCCAACACCTCATGACTACTAGAAGCGTAATACATGGTTTCCTGATAGACGCAAACTCGTAATTTTATATCGAATCGAATCTAATTCAGTTCGATTATTAAAATGGAATCGATTCGATTAAAAAACGTCCTTCATTAAAATTGGCCCTTTGCAATTCGATCGCATCGAATCTGAATTAGAGTTGATCCAACTTGACATGGTATGTTCACACTAGGAGCATGCTACGATAGGGGTGCACCTATCATTGTCTGAGGCTCCTCAACTGAGGGGCTCCCCACCAATAACCTTGACCTTGAGAAACCTGGAAGTGCAACCCGATGAACAACGCCCATGGCCTAGAAATATATGCAATTGACATTCCAACGATTCCTCGGTTAAGGAGCCCCTCCAGTCTAACTTTGTTCTTGCAAAAAGTGCTACCCCTACTGTAGCGCCGCTCATTGGGCCAACATCCCCGGGCAATCCGTAGGCTGTTTGGACTTTGTTGACGACAACGACCAAGGCGATAAACCGTGAACCTCAACGAGTAAGGACCGGGGTAACAGCCGCTCCCACGCTTACAGACCCTAGCACAGCGTACCCCGGTCATGGCGCCTAATAACCATCATGGTGGTCGCTAGCCGAATTTTCCCAGCAGCGATCGACCCAAGACACCGAGGTTTTGCTCAAGACTTCGGTGGCTGTATCGCCGCTGCTGTTCGGCGCCCGTTTTAGGACTCCCTTCGCCGACCCAAGAGACCTGAGAACGTTAGCTGCCTAGCCTGCGTCGCCATAGGCAAAAAGAGACTGGTAGCGGGGTGCATGGGCCCTTGGTTGCCTTCACTCCCGTCTACTCTCGTCGTCGACGTGTGTCAGCTGGGCGTTGTGTGACGTGCTGCGCTACAGTATTCCGATTTCATAAATATTTGGAAATCCATTCGTGGTTTCCTACAGTATTATTTTATGCTGCCGCCAATCATTCAATGTAAGTATTGGATTGGATGAGGCCTCCTGCCCCGAAGCAGGGGGGGCTCGCCCGGGATAAACTGCACGATTAGTGCATTCTCAGCGCGGTGCTCATCCCTGGCATTGAAGTGATCGCGCAGAAAAAAAACTGCTAAGGCTGTAGGGTGGGTGGGAAGGTCTGTATTTTTCCTGCGCCTATTGCCCTGTTCTGGCAGGGGAGCTAACCTTCAACAAAGTGATCATCTCGGGCGTTCATTTTCCTAATTGATCTCATCAAATCGTGACTCCTCATTTTGTGCCATATTTGAGCTCATCTGATTGGGTGACGATTTTACTACAGTATTCTTTTGCGCTGCCGCCGATTATTCAATGTAAGTATTGGACTGGATGATGCCTCCTGCCCCGGTCGGTGGTCCTACCCAAACTTCCTTGTATTCCTTGGTTCTTAATTGATCACCTACCGGACGATGTGTTGTCTCACCCAAATTTGTGTTGTCACGTATTGGTGTACTATAGGTGTACTTCTGCGCGCAAATGAGGAAAGCTGACTCAAAACCCGGGGACACTAGCACTGCGCGCGGTCGCGTATATTCCTGGTGCTGTTTCGTGTTTTGATGGTTAGACGCGTGTACCACTGGTCGACCCCATGTCCTACTGCACTACTCTCTTTCTTTTCCACCTCCCGATCTTCAATAATCTCGTCTCCGGACCTACCCGTCAACGATGTGCTCATATATCCCCTTACGCGCCCGGGGGTGCGGAGTGGTTGGGCCATCCCACCGCTCGCCGGTGCCACAGCAACGCCGCATCGTTGTACACGTCTCCCAGTCTTTGCGCTCGCCGCCGGGCGACGGGGTGTCGGATACGGAACGGAAGCGGTCCGTGTTACCGCGAAAATAAATGTGTGCCAGGTATTGTTTTTGCTGCAGTCGTGTGTATGTATGCGGAAACTGAAGACAATGGAGTGTTACCTGGATCATGGGCCGACCCTGGATGTATGCGCGTCCGGCCTTGTCAACCAAGCTATTGCCGTGTTTAGTCTGGTTCGGAAAGACCAAAATAACAAGCGTGAAGGCCACCCCCCCCCGAAAACAAACAAACATATAAACAAAACAAAACAATGTCGAAGGGAATTGTCCCTGTTAGGCGGGTATTCCCCCACCATGCTCCAATTGGTCAGCGTTTGGTTTGGAAGCTGATGCCGCTCGATTAGTCATGACACCCGCCCGCCGCGAAACGAGTGGCCAGGAAGCTCAATCGTCCCAAACGCCCACGTGATTTCGTATCAAGCCTGTCCAATACCTGCTCCCATTAATCCCGGAGTTCCGTTCTTAGGCATGTCAATACCTATTCCATGCGATAATGCCTTGGCACGTACTGGCGCGATAAAATCATCGCATTTTAGTACCTCAACTGAACCGGGCATATATTTCGCACGTATTGCCAAGGTGAGAAAATGCAAATAGACACAAAATTATACCGCTCGGTAATGTGAACAATAGTTTAGGGAGTAGTCCTTGCTAAAAATAGACTCTGCTGCCACCGCTGTTCAAACTGCTAGAGGCGTGAATCACCTGTTGCCGCTTAGTCGACGCTGTTCAGGTCGTCTGCAACTGGTACTTTGCCCCACTATACATTAATATGTTACAATACTTGATACAACCCCACAAAATATGACTGGTACCTGGTAACGTATTCAGCAATCCGTTGGAAACATCGAGTGTGGTTCGTAAACGTGTGACGGAGTATAGTTGCTGCAGTAGCTCCGCGTTGGTACTGCGCGCGGTCGTCTTGAGCAAACCTCAAGAAGCGCTGCCGCCGCCGTTGCTGCTGCTCACCGTTGCTGCGGCTGCTCACCGTTGCTGCTGCTTCTAACCGTTGCTGCTGCTGCTCGCCGTTGCTGCTGCTACTCGCGGCTGCTGTGGCTGCAACGCGGAAAAAACTCATAGGGCAACTGAAATATATTTGAGTAGGGAAATGACCTACCAAGTATACAGACCCCGTACGTCGTACCTCCCGGCAATAAACACGGTAAACCACGTGCTGTATGTACATTCCTAACAAGAATATGCGCACAGCGCTCGTATAAGCTTGCCAGATACCCCCAGTTAAGCTTGAACGTTAAAACTCATTCATAGCGTTATTTCGTTTCTACGAGCGAGTCATCTGACTACTTTCTGTCTTGACATCGAAATATATACAGGTATATTTTGGTATACGTACCCGCTTATTCTGTGCTGGGTGTGCCGGTGCGCGCTGTTTTCTTCAGAGAACAACGCCTGCCGATGCTGATGCTGTGATTGCGAACCTGATGCATTACAGTCGCAAAAGCCCTCTTCACTTGTAACCGTTGCTGGTGCGGCTGCTGCTAGAATCGCGTCACTGTGGAATTAGAGGGTATTCGATTTATGTCGGACTGGAACATGTACTATACATTATCGGAGGGTAACCGAAATATAATATGTCGACATCGCATAACAGCCACCCTCGAGCGTACCACCGGCTCTTGCACCGCGTTGCTGAGTGTGCTTCTACGTATGATACATCCGAGAATGGCACCTATTCCGTTATCTGCCACTGTGGCTTATTGTGGCCGCTGCTGCCGCGGCTACATTGACAGCATACTAGCGTAAAATACAGTAAACAAAAGGACAGGTATACAGTGAGTACCTTTGTCACAAGTATACAAAGTAATGTCTAAAAAAGCGAGTAATAACATCAAGCGAGTTTTGGAAGTAAAAGCGAAACCATGTACCAGGGTAATCACATACCCTATATCACACGATATACATATCATATATCATAGAATGTACGCATGCTAAAGAACACATCGGTCTCATTGTTTTAATCCTCATGGAACCCGGTATAGCTGGCGAACAACCGAGAAGTGCGGTCAACAACCTTCCCGGAAAAAAGTGTATAGCAGTACACATATCGTCATGCTGGGCGCGTGTCGTAAATCTCTCAACGTGGCTCTTCGTAAATACTAACGGTATTAAGAATAGTAAGAATACTACTAGTAATATAAAATAGTAAATGTCCCCTGACCCAACAGGTCGGGCTGCGTCGTGTGGCCGATCTGCGATCGTCGAATGAATCTTTCCGGCACTTTTCTTCTCTGAAGACCGAAAGGGGTACTGGTATATATGAGAGCTGCGTGCTGTGCCTCCGCCGGGTTGTGACGCGAGAAAGCAACTGCACTTTTGTATATGCTTCGGATGCTGCTGCTCGACTGCTACTTGCTACGGTACGTACAGCACCCACTCCAGCTTGTACAATAGAAATAAACAGATACAAATGGCGTACGTACGTAAGTAGTGCTTTGTGCTGCTGGCTCGTAACTTAGGTTTCACGAAAACGCCGCAAACGGTGTCTCCTTCGCGGAGGCTGTGCAGCGAACGAACAACGAGAGTCTAACTCGGCGGGTGATGTTCGGGACAAGCCGTTCGGGACGATGGTGGGTGGGGAGAATCCGGGACCAGGCCGGCCATAAAATATCTGGGCCTAAAGTCTAGTAGACAGCATCAAAGTGTTTTTGGCCATCGAGGGATCCACGGACTGCTCGTCTTTACAGTCTAAAGTAGAGAAGGTGTTGTTGTGGCCGACGGCGGCTGAGAAGGGTGGGATGTGGCGGGCCGACGGCCTGAGGGGTCGACGAGGGGTCGACGGACTGGAGGGGTCGACGGGCTGGTTCATGGCGAGTTGGCACAGGGACGAGGTAGAGACGAGCTGCCTACCATACATCGAGGGTGCCAGGTGTGGCGACCAGCGGATGGGGGGGGGGGGGGGGTACTCATTTGCTGCTTGCCTTAGTCATTTTACCATTAACCACGCATCCCTTTCGAGACGGAGCAACGTTCCTACTCCTTATAGAGACACCTCCGACAATTGGGCGCTCATTACGTTGTTTCCATATATTACATAGTTTTGTTCTGGTAATCTTATCCCCTTCCTGATTGGCCGCCTGTGGCTACCAACTATCTCCTAGGATAGCGATCGTTTTCTCGCTGCTATCTAGTGTATCAAACTTCCCCACGTCACATTCGTCTTTTTCCGTTATCTCCTCTTCTACCTCATCCCGTTCCTTCTTACACATTTCACGTTCTCCCATGTGAGTTCTACTCTCTATTGCTTTGCCACACGGGCACATCTGTGCATCTACTTCTCCTCCCGGCTACTGGTATGCCCCTTTCTTCTTTCTGGCAGGTCCAGGTCACCTACACGAAATCGCAGTTTCAGCGTTTTCGCGAAGTCCATTGGGCCATGCAAATACGTTTTCCTTCCTATCCCTTCGCTCAATCCCCCGTATATCTTCAAGTGTTTTTCCGATCCCACCTTGTTTCTTAGCGCTAGCCTTTCCCTTCTTTCTATCCTTTCTTCTACTTCGGCCTTGTACCTCCTAAACTTCCCGGACATAGAGGTTGGACCCTGCGGGTACCCGCCAAATTTTAGAGCCCGGACCCTACCCAACCAGCCGGGTAATGACATTTTGACGACCGGGTACCCGGGTACCCGGCCATATTTTTGAAGTTTTTTCTCCATGTTTCAGTGCCACAAAGAATTCAAGTGGAGGGTAGTGTGCAGTACTGTGTTATATGCCGAAACGATGAGTACGAACAGTTTCTATGATTGATTCGATACACAAGCCGCCTAAACTTGCCGTGTCGTGTACTACGTCAGTGCGCTGGCGTGGTATTATTGGTTTGAATGCGCGGAAAGTGTGAAAGTATGTACGATGGGGGCGATGGTTGACGGTCTCCCGCTTAGAAGACTGCTGTGAACATTTTTCGACCCAAGACGTGGCAGATATCGGGAAGTAGCACTATGTCATCAACATAATGATTGACCGTGTAACGCTGAACTACAATCCGTTGTATCATAGTAATGCGGAACTACCGTCGATAACATATCAACAACCGCCTGTGCTCGAAAATCGAAGGAATCGTGGACGGATAGAAAAAAAACAAGCATGAAAGAGACGAGTACATGGTTGCCCGCAAAGAAGCGGCTACCCACACCTACACCCCTAAACTCAGCACGGGCCAGGGGCCAGCATCACAGAAGCACACTCTGATACGACTCTCCACTGCTGCTGCTGTCAGAGCCGGGGCCTGCAGAGTCGTCGCTGTCGTCGCTGCTGCTGTCTGTATTGCTTTCGAGGGTACTTTGCAAAGGCGAATTGGAACTTTCGGCAGGATTCTCAGAAAGATCGCCCCCCGCCAGCAATTCAGTTTCCTGAGAGACTGCGTCAGGATCGCTCGCCCCTTGGCTCATTGTACCCAGCTGGTGCCGCGTGACGATACTACCGTGTGCCGTGGGCGTCCCCTTGAACGTTGAATGTAGCTAGCTGATGGTTTGTATGCTTGGCTAGTGTGAGTGCGTGTTTTGAGAGGGTTTCCTAAAGAAATTGTACAGGCATAATGAACCGGGAATATGAATTACCCGCGGGTACCCGAAAACTCGCGGGTACCCGGGTACCCGGTACCCGACGACCCAATTACCCTTTAGGCTCCGATTACCCGCGGGTAATGAGCTCGGACCCTACCCGTCAAACGGGTAGGACCCTGACGGGTATACCCGCCGAGTACCCGGGTAATTGAAATCAGGGTCCTACCTCTACCCGGACATTACCTCTTCTTGGTTTCCCGTTATGTCCTTCCATACTTTCTCAACTACGCTATCCCACCTTATTCCAGCTCGCCCTTTTGTTACTTTCTCCCATACAGCTCTATCAACTATGGCTGGCAACCTCTTTTTTAGCATGTTTTGTATTGCCTTTTTCAACTTTATCGGGTCTCTATTTGTCTTGAGTGGGTGCATTCCCAGTTCTGCTCTTAATACTGTAATTACTAGTCGTACTTGAGCATCTTCGGATTTTTTTAGCTGCTGTCATCTGTACTGTTTCCAACTGTTTTATGAGTTTCGCGTTCTATTCCCATACTTCTCCTGCGTGTTCTAGCTTTGGTACTATCACATTCATCAAGATACATTTCTTAATCCAAGTGTCAAAGTGCGAGTCTGTTAGGATCGCATCCATCTTGCCTGCGTGTGCTTTACCTTTTCCTTTTACTCTTGCTATACCTGGTATGTGTATCCCAAGAGCAGTCTTTTGAGACCTCTACGCCAAGGTACGTATACTGGTCTGCGATCGGCAATTCATTTTCTCCCCACTTCCAACTGGTATTTACCGGGTTCATCTTATCTTCGTTACAAACAACTACTGCGTATTTCTTGATGTTCGCCGTCACCCTCGATTTCCTATTGTATTCCAGCGCCTTCTCTTTTTGTTTCTGCAATCCTTCGGGTGTTTCTGATATCCCCTCGAAGTCATCCGCAAACATCAATCCCAACACCGTATCTTCCCCTACCGTGACTCCCTGCCTTGCTGCTTCGACTGCTACTATGAGGTCGTTAATATATATCTTGAATAGGTTAGGTGACAACATCAATCCTTGTGCAACTCCTTGTAAAATATCAACATACTTCGATATTCCCCCGTCCAGCATCACAACACTCCTCGTACATTCCGTCATCTTTTTCATCATTCTCCAGATCTTTCCTCTGATTCATATTTCCCACAGTTTTTTCCACAATCCATTTCTCCATACTGTGTCGTAGGCCTTCTGTACATCTAGAAAGAAACATTGCGTTGCTAGTCCCGCATCTTTCCTACCTTGGATTATCTTACCTAAGGTGTACACATGGTCTACGCAGCTACGGTTTGGCCTAAACCGTGCTTGCCCTTCGCTTATGTTGCTTTCCGTCTCCAGCATCGTTCCCATTCTATCGTTCAAAATCTTACGAAATGTTCGCCTACCGTGCTTAGTAGCGTTATCCCTCTGTAGTTCCCCGAGCCAGCCTTGTCTCCTTTCGTGAATAATTTACTATTTCTTCTACGGTACTCCTTCTCTCCATCTCCCACGTGCGTAGTCGTTTTCCATATCCAGTTATACAACATAACCATCATGGCAGGAATTCTTTCTCCCCCGTACTTCATGAATTCATTCACTATTTGGTCTGCCCCTGCTGCCTTTCCATTATTAAGTTTAGCTACACACTTCTTCTTCCTTTGTGAATTCTATCTGTAACCCTCCCGAACCACTGTGTTCCCTTTCTGATGCATCTGCGTTCGCCTCTGCCCACGCGTTGATTTGTTTCTCGAATTCTGCGTCGAACGTTTCGTTGGCTGTGAGTGTTCCTAGCTTACGGTAATTCTCTACTAGCGGGGGGAGAGGGACGAGGTGTACTCATTGTCATGCATGGCCGTAGTCGTATGCCCATAGACCCTCGCTTCCCTACAATGCCGGGATGGAACACGTCGAGTTTTCACCGACCAGGCAGGCATTGCTTGCACCAAGCGCGAAGCGGCGTGAGGTGTTGTGCAAGTCGCATGAAGGGTGAACTGCATCCTACTAGAAACCGCTTTAGAAACGTTTTTTTTTTTTTTGCGCATGGATGACAGCATCGATTAATTGATTTAATTTCTGGTGGGACCACTCCAGATGCAGCGGGCGGGGGCGGGGCGGGGCGGCCGTACTGATACCGCTGTTGACGGATGCACAAATGAAATGGCAGATCGTGTGGAAAGGTATCGGTTCAACAAGCATGTAGAACGTATGTGCTACTGCTACCCCGAAGTATATTTTTGGACCCCGGGGCGGTGTTTTTTTTTGTGTGAGAATAAAACACGTTGCATTTCACACGGCGCGGGCACGCGTGACACATGGCATGTGGCACGCGGCGCGATCACCTTTGGATAAAAATATGCCGCAAACCTTCTCCCAGCACAGGGAGCTCAGAGCTTTGCTGAACCGAACCGTTTGTAGATATATATATATATACAAGGCTTTCCTTCGGAGTGGGTATTCCGTCGTTTCGTGTACATATAACTGCAATTAATTGGTGACATAGCCCAAAGCCAACCAAACTAAATGTGTTTGTGTAAGAAACGGTGAAGGATGTAATAATCGCGTTTATTTACGCACAAGTTTAAGTGTAATAGACACACAGATCATGTCCAGCATGATGTACGGCAACAACGCAGCAGCGCCATAAAACGACCAGGAAACACAATTATCCGAGTACATACAAACATTCAGTGAATATTGCGGCAGCACTAAAGCAGAGCAGCAGCAGCAGCAGCAGAAGCAGCAACGGATCGCCACAGCGTTAGCAGCAGCAGCAGCATAGCAACGATATGAAAAGAAGGGAGAAAAAAAGTATGTAACCCGAGGCCGTCCGAAAAGTATTTTTGGTACCTCACTATAGACCCACCTCCGCATGCTGTACGGCAACAACGCAGCAGCAGCAGCATAGCAACAATACGAAATACGAGAAAAAGTAGTACGTACGCAAAATGCAGGAGCAAAACGACCAAAATATTTTTTTTACGTATCAAAAAAAAACCATTTGGGTACAAAAATGGCCAATAAAAACAATAATCCGCGTTGGCAGCAGCAGCATAGCAACGATATATATGAAAATAACCAAGCCAAAAACGAGAAATTGCAGTACGTACGCAAAATGCAGGAGCAAAACGACAAAATTTTTTTTTTGCACGTATCAAAAGGAACCATTTGGGTACAAAAACGACTAAGAAAAACAGTAATCCGAAGACATACGAACATTCAGTGGATATTGCGGCAGCATTAGCAGCAGCAGCAGCAGCAGAAGCAGCTACAGCATTAGCAGCAGCAGAAGCTGCAACGAATCGCCGCAGCGTTGGCAGCAGCGTTGGCAGCAGCAGCAGCAGCATAGCAACGATATGAAAATAAGGAAGAAAAAAAGCATGTACCCTGGTATGCCGCCATCGCAAAACCTACGGGATTGACGATCCGAAAATATGTACGCTTCCAGCATGATGCACGGCAACAACGCAGCAGCACTACATACAGCAGCAGCAAGTACACAGGAGCAGCAGGTGCACAGCACGGCAACAACGCAGCAGCACTACAGCAGCAGCGAGTGCACAGGAGAAGCAGGTGCACAGCAGCAGCAGCAGCAGCAGCGGCAGCCGAAAACGAGCAAAATGAGTACGTGGGGTCACCAAAACATGTACACACAGAAATCGTGTGCATGCACCGAAAATGCACCACAGTAGCAGCAGCACTCACGTCGTTCGGTGCAGCGGTGACGGCGACAGCTGAATCCTCCGTTCCTTCGTTCACGTCCCGCAAACAGTTGTGCATGTGCGCGTTCGCGTGCACTGTGTGTAAGAGGAGCCGACGCAACGCACGAAGGGGAAAGAACGAGCATGGATGAGTAAAAAAAAATAAACGCTTTAACGTAGGTTTGTTTGCAAAAAGGCAATTGAAAACCCCCAAAAAACGTACTGGCAACATACAGCATGCACAATAGGCATAAGACACTCACCACTGTCAGCAGTCTCGAGGGAGTACGAGACAGTCCCTTCCTTGACCGGGCGAGCACAGAACTCGCAGTCGGTTGCCCTGTCAGGATGATCCCGCCACCACGCACGTGAGATCCTTGCAGGTGGCGAAGGCCACGTTTTTGCCACCAGGCGCGGAGTTCTTGACCAAGTGCTGGTCCGTGCACTGGTCGCAAACAACAGCCGGCACCAGGTCGGTCTTTGTCGTTGCCGCTCTCTTGCCAGAGGGCGAGGACCACGCGCCTCTCGACGAGGGGGAGGTGAGCTTAGGGGGCGTGGAGAAGGGAGAGGCGGGGGTTGCAGCACCAGCAGGTTCGCCACCGACAGCAGCAGCTTGGCCGCCGACAGCTGCACCTATCTATGCCGTTTGTCGAAGGCGAGACGCCTCTTTTAGGCGCCGTGCGAAGAGCTGTCTATTGGTTGGCAGTTTGCGGAAGAAGAAAGAAGAAAGGTTGTTTGGCTGTTTGGCGAAGAAGAAAGAAGAAAGGTTGTTTGGCTGTTCGGCTGTTTCAAAGAAGGAAGAAAGGTTGTTTGGCTGTTCGGCTGTTTCAAAGAAGAAGGGCTGTTTGCGAAGAGCTGTCTATCAGTCGGTGTGTCTGCCAAGAGCTAGCAAGTGACAACGACCCCAAAATTCGCAATTATAGTTGTATTTATATATACGAGCTGGTTCTGGTTCAACTTATTCGACGGAAATTATCTCCCCCACGCATGCCGGCAGCAGTATCTATACATGAATGGCACATAATCGGTGTCGTTCTGTTCTGAGCGGTCCGATTCCAGGTACTCCAAAACATGTTTACACTTTTTTCGTGCAACAAATCCAATATCTGGCCTGCGTAAGCGCAACATTAAGCAAAATACGTGACCAAAGATCGATCCTATACTGAAACTAAGTAATTATGAGGCAATGCCTTTTTTTGCACTTTTTCCGCCCCAACGACCAACTGCTCACCCCGTTTCTAGAGATAGACCCTGAAACTTCGCACACGTGTTATTGACTCTTCTTAAGGACTGACCTGCGTTTTGTTTTGGTCGTTTCTTTCGCCGAATTCACTAGAAACCAAAAAAAATCAGGCGAAAAAATAAGCGAGTAAAAACCCCGTTTGGGGACAGGTGTTCGCAAGGACTCATAGAAGACGTGTGCATAATTTCAGGGCCTGACTCGAAAAAATCGGCGTGGACGTTGGCCGGGGAATGAATTTCCGTGGTTTAAGTTGAACCAGCCTGTATATGTTCATACGTATATGATACGAGCGAAAAAAAACTAAACCATTTATATAACACATGAATCTCATAATTAGTGCTGCTCGGCAGAGGTGATTATGATGTCTCAATGGCTCTTCACGACTACGTCTGTTTCAGCATGGCCCGCGGAGCACCGGCTCCACCGAGCGCCACCTGACACCCCGCAAACGCACGGCGTGCCACGCCCACCGCGCACAGCACCCCTCGGTGTCCCCGCCGAAAAAAACGGACGCCGCCGCTAATTCGCCGAGCGGAGGGTGTGGAAAGACGTCCTCCCGGGGACGGGTCGCTTGCTCCCCGGGATGCGAGCTGATCCGCGGGAAGCGAGAGGATTACAACTGTTTCGGGGCGTTTTCCCGCCGGGACGTTTTTTCGTGTCCGCTTTTTTTGTGGTGTTATTTGTGTAGAGGCTTTTGTTGCCGGGAACGGTACTCTATCATCCCCCCTTCCCACAGGATTTTGTTTTAGCACGTGTATTAGTACCAAGCTTTCCACTGGATATACCACATGAGCTACTTTCGCTCGGTGGTAAGGTGCCCGGTCCGTCTCCCGACGTTGGTACTTCGAGTATCACTTTCTTCATTTTTAGTTTTTGACCACACTAAAACCCGTACGAATAGTTTGGTCCATTTTGTTTAAGTGCTTTTTAGCATGGTCACACCAAGACTACTACCTGGTACTGCTGTCGACATACGCTGTACGTTTACGTATACTGCTGTACATGGCGGGCGGGTGTGTTGATGGGTGTGTGTGGGTAGATGGATAGGTTGGTGGCTGCTGTTGCAGCTGTACTGCTGTACATGGTGGGTGGGTGAGTGGGTTTGTGTGTGGCTGCTGTATTGATGTACATGGTGGATGGGTGTGTGGGTGGATGGGTGAGTGGGCGGGTGGGTCGGTGGGTGGGTGGGTGTGAGACGTGGTCGTAGTTATACGTTTGTTTTGGTCGCTGGTGCTGCCACCACTGGTGCTGCAACGTACAACTGTTAATAGTACAATGTAAGGCTTCTACACTTCGAGTAACATAATACTTCACGTCCCACATCAATGCTGCGGTTCAGCGGTTTTTGTTTTTCAACATTGCCACTACGTTTCGTGCTTTCTAGATGTTGTAACGTAGTGTTGGTACGTTACGATATTGCGGGGCGATTGGGTAACAATTATAATATTACTCTTAGCTAAGTTCCGTATTGGTAACAGTGTAGTTACTTTGGTTTAGTCTGTGGCCCATAGCGAGTAAAATATATACATCTCGCCCATAATTCGTAAGGCATGGACAGGCACGCGTAAGCGACCGTTCAGCCTCTTGGAAATAACGTCGTTAAACCGGAACTTCCAAAGTCAGGGAGGAAGTGACAATGGGATACAGAGTCTTCTGCTGTCCGGCTCTTGCCTCTAACTTTTTTAGGACTGCAGTCCCGTTTTGGGAACGAACCATTCAAACTCGAAATAGTTTGTCCCCAAAACGGAACTGCAGTCCTTAAAGGGTTGAGGCACGCCTGAAGGAAAGCCTGAACCATGTTTTCTGTAACACGCGGGCGGGAACCCCCGTTTTCTTGCCAATCTTGCCTATCTTTCTTCACGGACGGACAGGCGCGCGTCAAATGCCTTTCATGCATTTTAAATTTATGCTGATACTCCCACCAAAAGGGGAAATGCTTATAGGCTCCAGTGCTTACTGTTGCTGCGTGCCGCGGCTTGTTTTGAGCGAGATAGGCATAATCCCATGAAACAAAGTTGCTTGGACATAGTATGGGGTGTATCTTGGGGCGCTTCAATAATTCAGGCACGTATAAGGCTGATAGGCACCTTCATGCACGTTTTGACAGCTCAGGCTTTTGCAATTCGATGTATTGTTCATCTCGGGCGTACCAATATATACGTGCTCGAAAGCGTCTGCAGGGTGCCGTAAAGACTAATCCTAAACAACGCCTCTGCTTCCGGTATTTGACAATATTCCGCATATTGTTTTAGATGCCAGCGTTGGTGGGACACTACACCTGGCTTGGTTTCGTTCTGCTGAGGATGCCCTTCGGCCGAGCGGTGGCATTCATATGCTCCGCGCAAATGCTTTGCGGGCTGTTTCAAGCATGGATTATTGGTCTCGGGCACAACGGGATGGCCTCGTACAATGCCGAAAGTCGGCCAGATTTTTGGAAGCTGCAGGTGGGCAAAAATTACATGCGCCGGCACACTGGGCCAAGCACAGGAAAACGCGTACCCATCCATCTCACACTGTCTCACGATAAGTTTGTATCCATTCATTTTTTTTTCATGATGGGTAACGTGACACCCAACGTCTTGGTCATGCCTATGTCTAGCGCTAATTGTTAACAACGCGTAAAAGCCCTGAACCAGACAACGAAACACCCTTTCCTATGCATATACTATTACTACTACTGCTACTACTACGATTATGACTACTACTATTACTACTGCTGCTGCTGCTACTACTGCTACTACTACTATGTCTCACGAGAGGATGCCTCCATCTTACTACTCTTGAAAACAGGTAACGACGACACGCAACGTCTCCAGTAACTGGTTTGTGGATTGGTTTTGCGGAGGGTTGCAATTCCAGGTGGATCACCACTTGTTCCCCCAGATACCTCGGCACAATCTCAAGCACGTCCACGCCATCGTTGCGTCTTTCTGCCACCACCATGGAGTTCATTACCATGAAACCACACTAAACGCTGGCACGAGAGAGGTTTTGCAACACCTGGGAAAAGTGTCGGAAGAGTTCGTTGCGCAATTTCCTGGTATATGATTCTCAAGGGTGATTGCGCTCCTTTCACGAGTATTTGGTAGGAGCATGAACTTGACGCGTTGCGCGCAAAGAGGCAAAACAGGACTGATTTAAAATTGTTGCAATGTACATCGTTGAGTCCACTGAACGTCTGCCTCACCTACTGGGACCTGAAGAGGAATCGGAGAAACTGCTTCTTGTTTGTTGTTATGGTGAGTGCGAATGCGAGCTAACTTTACGTATCGAGGTCTGCCGAGCACCCTACGTAGATGCGTTGGGGATCTGACGGGTCTACGGTTGACAGACGAACAAACTGCCGACAAGCACGTTTATCTCGGGTGTAAAAGTGGAAAGACGATATGTATAATTATCACGAAAAACATCTCGTTCGAAGAGCAACCGAGGGAAGGGGGGGGGGTATAGGAGGTAAGGTGTTGCTGGTAGCTAATACATATTCGGCGAGTATGTTTCTCGATTTATCCGAGTATGCTTCGTTAACACGTGAAGTTCTTCTGCTAAATGACGTGGTAGAATTTACGACCCGGACTAAGAATGGCTTCAAGGCGTGTCATTGTGGCATTTCGCAGTTGCTCGTTCGGTCGGAGCTGGGCAGCGCGGCTACCTTAGACGTTCTCAATGCGTAGAGACCTAAACGCTACGTAGTTATTCCTGCCAGGAATTAAAGCAACTGTGACACCGTTTTGATAACCATATGGGTGTATGCAGACTGTAGGGTTTACTTTTTCGCGCTCGTTCCAACGGTGGATGCACGAAGGAGATGCCACGATGGCTTTGGAAGTTCTGGTAGGTTGGGGTTCCCAGGGTGAGGCACGTTCGTTTCACGCAGAAAGTGCTTCAATATTCAGCGGCGATACTGCTGTTAGTTTTGTGTTATGAACGATGTTCTCCAGGAAACGTTAGTAGAGGTGGTATCTGAACTTCAGTTGTTTCTAGGTTTGGTGTCCGTGGCCGCTTTCCGAAGAGCGTAGCGCAGGGTTGAGGGGCGTTACTGTCGGGAAGCCCTTTTCCAGAACATCCAAGTTTTAGATTTTTGGAAATTTGTATCAAGATTCGGAGGCGTTTTGCCGCGCTGTGCGAACTTGAACAGAGGGACACATCTCAGGAAAGTAAAATTTCACATAATTCTCAGTTCGTAAAACTGCGTCTCTATTGTGGTAATTGCAAATCTGTCTGTCTGTCTGTCTGTCCGTATCCCTTATATTTTCGAATTCATATTACATTAGTACGTTCCAATGATCGATACATTAGGTCGTTACATATGATATTCATACGACGTATTCGACTCATACAGACCTTGTATACTGGAACATATCATGCTATCTTACAATCTTTAGCCAAATAGTACATTCACCACACCGTACCATCATATCATACCAACATACCATATCACGTACCGTGATTTTTCCGTATAGTATATCAAACCATATCATACCATACCAACATACGATATCACATACCGTGCCACACTGCATACCATGCCACACCGTACCATACAACATACCATAACATACCCGTATTGTACCAGCACCACCCGAGGGGCTCAACCATACGAGGACTGAACGAGTATAGATACCATCATACTGTTGTACTATTAATAACAAACGCCACAAGTTAGTGCACAAGAGCATGCCTTCAGGGCGACAGAGCAAGAGCGAGTACAAAGACCATACTGCTGTGCCAACACCAGAAGTACACACGAGCGCACGAGCGCACGAGCGCACGACGAGCGATGGCAGAGTGTCAAGTGCACAAGAGCACGTGCCTTCAGGGCGACAGAGCAGGAGCGAATATAGATACCGTACTTAGTGCTGTACTAACGCCACAAGTACACAAGAAACAACCAACACCACAAGTACACAAGAAACAACCAACACCAAAAGTACACAAGAGCATGTCTTCAGGGCGACAGAGCAGGAGGAGCAAGCGCGCGACGAGCGATGGCAGAGCTTCGGCAGCTCTCTGACCGCAGACCCATACGAGGACACAAAAAGAGCACGCCCCGCGCAAACACTCGAGCACGAACGAGTGTAGACACCATACTCTTGTTGTACCAACACCCCACGAACGAGTATAGATACCACATCGAGTTTTGCAAAAATGTCTCCACAACAGTTGTAAGTAGTTAAATAACTCTTTCGTGGGTTAGGGTCATGCTTATCGGAGAGCTTTTTTTCCATCATTTCGACATTGTTTTCGCGCAATTTTTCAATGTTCCATATTTTCCTGATTTTTTTTTTCAAATACGTGAAATTTAATAAACTTGATTTTTTTGCTTCTGGAGAATTTCACGAGTAGTGACAGAACGCCTCCGCATCTTAATACGTATCTCTAATTATTTCCAAACTTTGGAATAACGAAAAAAAAAAAAAAGCTCTCCGATAAGAATGAGCCTTAGTTGGCAAAATTCGATGAAAACCGACGAGCAGTCGGGAATGCTGAACCGTCTGGGCGATAGACAAAACGGAAAAGGGACGACACATGCGACCACGGTTTGTCCAGAAGCTGGAAAGTAAAAGGGAGACAGCCCCCCAAACAAAAACAAGCTATTGGCCTCTTTCTAAATCAGGTACTCTACTCAAAACTAGCAACTGACACAATCTTCTAACCGACGCCGCAGCCGCAGTATCAACTTCAAGACGAAAATTGTTCGCTTTTATGTTGCGATCCTTTGTGTGGTGGTACAGACTTCTTGTGTCTATTCGTCTGTCGATTACTTTGTAACCATCGTGTGTACAAGCGCAATATAAAAGAACCCCGCTGTAGACCACTGGCGCCGTAGATCTGTCACGTTCGTCATTCCCGCTTCTAGTTATAGTAGGCTGTGAAAGAGTGTGGTGCATATCTACCAACACGAAGCAGTTTGTTTTGTGTTAATAGCATGTCGAATACCCTTTACGAACCACGACGAGTGTCCCATATCCCCGCTAAGTACGACCACGAGTAGTACCGATAGCCAGTACGCAGACGCTCAGTCTGAGCCAAACGCCGCCTGCTGCTGGGGTGCCGTCCGTGCCGGTCCCGACTGATCTCTCTCGTCACTCTCACCAACTCCGACTGCGACTTCACCAAGCAAAAAACAAGCGAACTGAGAACAGCTCTCGGATGTATTTTAATCGAGAGTAATAACAGTTGGAAACACAAAACAGGAAAATCTGCAAGACAAAAAAAATCGCGAAAAAAAGTGCTGCAAATTCTGGAATTAAAAAAAAAAAAAAACTCTCCGATAATAACGGCGCTCAGGGGGAGAGTTTCGGGAAGTAGCGTGATTTAACTCATGGGAACCCGCGGCGAGAGTAGACACATCGTAGTGGGGGGGGGTTAACGTCACGGCTGTCGGAAACGCGACTGCCGTATTTGGCCTAAGATGTCACCTTTGCCTTATAAATATCACCCCCCAAGGAAACCACTCCCGGTGATGAAAAAAGCAAAACAAACAGAATGGTCAGGTTTATCACCGGGGTTGGTTTAGGATAACTCCCGTCAACCATTGCATATTCTCAGTTGGTTAAACTGAGTCTCTATTCTCATTTCGTGAAACTGAGTCTCTATGTTATTCCACGGCCAAGGAACGGGGTTGGCGTGCTTGTTCCACAAGTGTGTGTACTCGTAACCATTTGTTGTACAGCAGTTGGTCGGGTTTGTTTGCGGAGTTGGAACACCGCATATCTTTTAGTCTCTCCTTAACACCCCCTTGCGCTGAAAATCTGACGAAAATCTGCGTATTCTCTTGTGTGCTTTTCATTCCTGATTCTTGCTTTTTCTCTTTCATAGAATGTGTATGTCGTGCCTGTCATATCCAGTTGGATGACATGTGGCATTGCATTGTCTACTGTGCTTATTGCATACGTAACAATGGACAAAAAACAAAAGAAAGACGACGAAGCAAAGCAAAAAGCAAAAGCAGATAGCTAAAAGCAAAAAGGAAGATACGGACAGAGACACAAAGAGGGGCAAACGGGAAAAAAGGAAGGAGAGAAAAAAAGAAAAGGAAAAAAAAGGGACCAAAAGGGGACGAAAAGTGGTGGGGGGGAAAGATGATACGAAAGATAGGCACTGGTGCATACAGACACGCAAAGTTGCCCGGGTGGCACCATGCTAGATACTTGCGTCCCAAAGTAGGGAGCGCATCGTAACCATCATGGCCATACCCAGGCGTCAGTCTGTTAAGCAGACCGCCTCTCTCCCCCGCCCCGGTTCAAGGTAACGGCTCAAGCAGGACCGGTTCCACCTGCGTGCGGCAGCCGCTCCCGCACCGCACTTATTCCACTTGAGTGCGGCAGCCGCACTTTGGTGGGATGAATTTGTGTCTAGAGATTTTCACCGCACTTACTACGTGGGCCCCCGCACTCAATGGAACCGCACTTTTTAGGACTGCAGTCCCATTCGGGGACAGACCATTCAAATTCCAAGTACTTTGTCCCCAAAGCGGGACTGCAGTCCTAAAATGGTCAAGTGGGACCCTCACCGTACTGAAAAGTATTCCCTAGGTTTACCCCAGGGTAATCTAGAAGCAAAATTAATTTCCTGTCCAAACGGACAAAATGACAAAAAACGGTACACCAGCGCTTTTTTGCCAGTGTACGGTACGAAAAAAAACTCACACCAGGTCATCAGGGTACACCAAACCCAAGTTCGATTACATTTTCCGTCAAGTTATACCGTTTTGCGGCGAAACATCCATGTCCGTCCGTCTCACTTGCAAAAATGCCAAAAAAACGGTACACCATCGTATGTTTGCCAGGTTACGGTACGAAAAGTAAAACGAGGTGATCAGGCTACACGAAACCCAAGTCATATGACATTTTCTATCAAGGTATACCGTGTTATGGCAAACAAACAAGTCCCGGTACAATTTATACATTCGAACAAAGACTGCGTTCGTCAATAGAAGCGCCTTCTCGTGCTGCCGTGTACTCGTCTTCAAACGAACGTACCAGGTACGAGTCAAGCGTTGCTTATTTATAATCTGAAGCCATTTTATTTCGTTTCGTGCGCGTGCGTGTACTCAGAACACGGTACCGCGGGCGAGCCCGGCGCCGCCGCGGGTGTCAGCGGGTGCTAGGAGCGCCGTCGCCGTTTGCATGGCTAGGCGTCGCGTGTGTCTCGAGACACGCAGGAAGCACGAATGGGCTCTGTCTGGCCTCCTTGTGAGGCTCCGCTTGCACCATGTACGAGATATAAGGGTCGTTTTGATATGCGAAAAACTATATTAGCAGTGCTTATTTTTGCGACCAAACTAAACTTCGAAGAGACTTTAATGCAGTTTGAGCACCAACTTTGTCGAAGTGGCGAAGCAGGGCCACGGTGAGCACCGGGCTTCACGCGAGGCGGGCGACTACGCTCACTGTGGCAGAGAGAGAGGAAAACTTTATCCCGCTCGAATCAGTGGTGAGGTGGTCGCGAGACGGGCGGGCGGCGTACAAGGCTAAGATGGAAGCTCTGCTGTTCGTTTTTTATCTATCTGACTAGTGGAACGTGTTCCAATCAGGCAGAAATTTATTACATGAGAGGAGACAGGCACTGGGCCAAGGGAAAGGTACAAAGTTTTTATTCCCTAGGGTTTACCCTAGGGTAATCTAGAAGCAAAATTAATTTCCTGTCCTAACGGAAAAAATGACAAAAAACGGTACACCAGCGCTTTTGTCAGTTTACGGTACGAAAAACTCTAACCAGGCCATCAGGGTACACACAACCCAAGTAAGATGGCATTTTCTGTCAAGGTATATCGTTTTTTTGGCGGAACATCCATGTCCATCCGTCTCACTTGCAAGAAATGCCAAAAAACGGTACACCATCGTATTTTTGCCATTTTGCGGTACGAAAAGTAAAACGAGGTGATCAGGGCACATCAAACCCAAGTCATATGACATTTTCTGTCGAGGTATACCGTTTTCTGGCAAACAATGTCCCCGTACAGCTTATATTTTCGAACAAACACTACGTTCGTCCAATAGAAGCGCCTTCTCGTACTCATATTCATACGAACGTACCTGGTACCACGTACGAGTCAAGCGTTGCTTAAATAATCTGAAGCCATTTTATTTCGTTTCGTGCGCGTGCGTGTAGTCAGAACACGGTACCGCGGGCGAGCCCGGCGCCGCCGCGGGCGTCAGTGGGTGCCAGCAGGCAGAGGGGGTGTTGCAAGTAGCGCCTTCGCCGTTTGCATGGCTAGGCGTCGCGTGTGTCTCGAGACACGCAGGAAGCAAAAATGGTATCTGTCTGGCCTCCTTGTGAGGCTCCGCTTGCACCATATACGAGATATAAGGGTCGTTTTGATATGCGAAATAGTATTCAAGCGGTACTTATTTTTGCGACCAAACTAAACGTCAAAGAGACTTCAATTCAGTTTGAGCACCAACTTTGTCGAAGTGGCGAAGCAGGGCCACGGTGAGCACCGGGCTTGACGCGAGGCGGGCGACGACGCTCACTGTGACAGAGAGGGAGGAAAACTTTATCCGGACCCAATCGATGATGAGGTGGTCGCGAGACGGGCGGGCGGCGTACAAGGCTAAGAGGGAAGCTCTGCTGTTCGTTTTTTTTTCTTTTTGACCGGTCATGCGGTGAAACGCAACTCGTGAGTCACGTTTAAAAAATCAACTCAGGGGACGATAAGTAACTATCCCTTTGTACCCGCGTCGTCCAACCCGATACAAACATACAAACCGTTGGATACTCCGGTCAGCAAGTCAGGCGAGATCTTACGTACCGAACACATGCCAAGGCTGAGACTGACGCGGCCACGAACCGCGGCTGAGCAAGATACGAAAGCAAAATCGCTCGCAGTGGCCTTTGTCCTTTTGTGATCTAGTCTAAAGCGCTAGATTCGAGCAGCTACCTCGGCACGAGCAGCGATAAGCCTAACAATAACAACACAGCTGTCCAGGTTGAAGCATGCCTTCAAAAAAGAGGTGGGTGCAGATGTGCAGATGGTGTAGACTGCTGTACACCGACCTACCGTTGTATCTATCGCTGTCGCTCGTGGCTCTTGACCAGAGGGTTTGGCTGTTGATTCACAGCAGTTTTTTTCCTTGTGTCGAATGTGTCCCTGTTTGGTTGGTTGGATCTGTACGTCAGCTGTGAGTTCAACCGATCGGTCGATACTCAACTTTCTGCACACCCCCGACAGCTCATGCGCTAGCTCATCTGTTGTGCATAGCTCACGCTACGAAAACATGTGCAGATGAGCTACCGCCTATAGCTCAAGCCGGGGGAAAACATGTGTAGCTCATGTAGCTCCTATAGCTCATCTCGGGCGCAGATGAGCTACTGTAACTCATGTAGCTCCTATAGCTCAGCCTGGGGAAAATTTGTGAAGATGAGCTATCTTCTGTAGCTCAAGCCTTCAAAACATGTGCAGATGAAGTACCACCTATAGTTCAAGCCTTCCAAACATCGACGCCGCCGACAGAGCTGGGCTAAAGCTGGACGGGCTCCCTCGAGGTGTCATCGGCTGCTGTCCGGTTTACAGGAAGTTCTCCATCGTTGGTAAAGGCAAGCGGAAATTCACCATCAACAGAATGCAGATGCCTCTGTCTCTTGGTATTCTTTCCTCAGTCTGTCGAGCACAAGGCGAAACCATCCCTAAACTTGTGCTCGACATTCGTAAGCCAGTAGACGGCTATATGGACAGCGCGGCTGTCTACGTCGCTCTGTCCCGAGCGACCGATGCCAGCAAGCTCTTCTTGCTGTCGCCGGTTACTCTCGACGAATTGACCCATCCACAGGACGACGAAGTAGCCGCTATGATCGACTACCTCGAACGCCTCGACAAGGCTACACTAGCCTTGTTCTTGGATGATCCCTCTTCATTCCGACCGGCCACGACAAGTCCTCCGGCTAGTTATACATCCCACACCAACGACGGACAAACAGACACCGGCTCCATCCGCCCTTCACCTTTTCTGCCGCCCAATGAGAACAACAATTGCTTCTTCAACACCGCCATCGCCTACGCCATAGCTGCTTGGGAAGGACACCCTCTCCCCAACCCAACCATGGCAACACCAGCTGGAGCCATCTTCTTCTCCACTCTTGCGGCTGTGCGTGCCTACATGTTCGACGGCCAGCCTCTCCAACGAACCCTCTTGGTAAGTTCTTGCTTGTTCTGCTATCCATATCTCGTCGTAATAATACCCCCCAATACTTACCGGCGCCCGCAAGTACCCATATATACTTAAATACTACGTTGTGCTTTCATGCGTCTTCTAAACGTTTTGTCTCATTTCGTTCGGTATGCGTCGCATTCTTTGGCGGAATGCAGGATTCTTTGGCTCAAGCACGTGACAAGATCCTTGGTAGTAGCGGCCTACCGGGCGCAGGATCCGTAATGGGAACGCCAGGCTCCATATACGAAGCGATCACCCTTCGACCTGATGATCAACTCCACCCCAACAGCGGGTGGCCAGGTGACGTCGTGGAACGGCATGCTCGTATCATGTACACTCGGACGGCTCTCGGATTCAACTGGCACTACACTACCGATTGCCATATCGAAGACCATGGCCATATCGAGATAACCGCATCCCAATGTGCACGATGGCGAGATCCCGCACCAGTCTTGATTCCGCACGGACCGCCCCAGCCACTCCATGATGCAGTCAATGCCTTGTTCCTAACCGGAGCCGCCTCCGACTTCCCATTTCCTGGACCTGCTCCGTGCCCCCCCTGCGACGAGGGGGTGCGCCCGGCACATCAGCACATCCATATGGTCGATTCTTCCTTGGAGTGCGGACAACGCCCCAGATCGCGTATTCTTCGCGTCTGCACGTGTAGACATCTACGAGGACGCCGGAGAGCCGCCAGCACCGTCTCCCATTTTCATGATAGGCGTTGAGTACTGCCTCGTAGCTGTCATCTACTCCCTTCCGAACCATTTCGTGACCCAGTTGCGTTCGAGAGGGCGGTGGTTGAAGTACGATTGCATACTCGGGGGGAGTACCACGTCTTGCGACGATTTCGACCGTGACTGGTATCATGGTTTCCAGCATATGTATGTCTGCCTTCGAAAGTCTATGACCTTGCCTGTTCCCCAGGCACAAACGACACCATACCGTAGTGCTAGCTACCATGAGCGCGCAAGCCAAGAACGCGCGAAGATAATCGAGGTGACTAGACAAGGACCCATCATGCCTCCGCCTTACCGAAGTCCTGGCCACTACGACGTGGGGAGCGCAGCTGTGCCTTGCCGACTCGACTCCGACGTACCGCCGCCTTGAGCGTCTCACGTGTTCTTCACATGTGTGTTGAAACGTTTTGATTTTTGATGTGGTATTGCTTCCCGATTAGGACTGCCTGCCTTCTTGTTTCCCTCATTTTGCTAGAATGCATTTTGTAGAAATGTTGCACGGCGCGTCCAGCCTTTCGAGTTCTGCACGGCTACATTTATATTAACTGTTCGGTCGACAGAGTGTTGTTTACGGGGTGCATGTACGTGACGATCATCGGCGAAAAGTCTACTTGTATGCCTTTTGTCATCTTTGACTTCACGGCAGCGTTTTATTTTGTGTGGGTGTGTTCCCGACACGTCGACGTCATCGCAATCTGCGCGATGCTCGACTGTGACGTTTTGTTTATGTGTTTGCTTCGAAATAGCGGGATCAGCAGCATCTGCTAACAAGTAGTATTCGACGTGGCAAATATCGACGTCGCGAGAGAATTGCCATACCGCCGGCCAACCTTTTGTTTAATGGTAAAACCCTAGGGAACAGCGGGGCAACCCTTGCCCTGCCCTACAATAAGAAAAAAACAACGTAAAAATTGACTATTAATAGACTTTTCGAGCTTGCACCAATCAAAGCAGAGCTATGACTTACCGTATGACTTGCAAAATGGCCGTGATTGGCCAACAGTGCCGTTACAACTGCTGCTGAGCACAGATATCGTAGTGAGCGTGCTACGAGTACAAGAAGCAGGCTGTTGTACATCGCTGCGGCCATGCCGCCCAGCAGCAGCAGCAGCAGGCAAAACCATGCGCGTGAGGTGGCACATCCGCAGCATACTCTATGGATGGCTTGGATCGGGGCCTGCGATATGCATCACGGAGGATGGATAGGTAGAGTGTGGGGTGCGGGCGCATGTATATATCCCAACTCCCGACCACACCCACCATGACGACGACCAACAACAACCGCCACCTGCTGTTGCCCAGCAGCATAGTAACAGGCCAAACCAGCGCGTGAGGTGCACACCCGCAGTGTATTCTTGGCCACTGTACCTGTAGTTGCAAGTGTTGGAGCCTACGACGCGTCATCGAGGATAGATAGGCAGAGCTTGGTGTGCGGGGGCATGTGTGTGTAACCCGACTCCCGAACACGCCCACCGACCAACAACCAACTAACTGCCACCAGGAAAAACTGCGTGAGGTGACACATCCAGGGTGTACTCTTGGCTACTGTACCTGTAGTAGTTGCAAGTGTCGGAGCCTACGATGCATCATCGAGGATAAATAGGAAGAGCTTGGGGTGCGGGCGTATGTATGTATCTATGTACCCATGTATGTATCCTGACTCCCGACCACACCCACCACAACGATCAACGACCAACTGCCACCAGACAAAACTACTCATCCTCCAGCAGCAGCAGGCGCCCAGCAGCACACCAGCAGCAGGCAAAATCATGCGCGCACGGTGGCATATGCGGGGTGTAATTTATGACAGTTGCACGTATCGGAGCCTACGATGCAGCACCGAGGACGGATAGTAGGCAGAGCTGGGGGCACGGGCGCATGTACAACATGAATGGCATCCCGATTCCACACCACACCGGCCACAACGATCAACAACCGCCACCAGAAAAAAAAACAGCTGTACTCCTCTGCTGTTGTTCTGAGCAGCAGTGCAATCCTCACAGCCAATCGAGAGGACAGCAGTACGCATGTGCCTGCTGTCGCCACCGTTTGCCTGCGCCACCACCACGCACCGCCGTCTCTGCTGCTGTTCGAGCTGCGCGGTTGGTATTTTGGATCAACAAGCTCGTCATGATTTCATTCACGTATATAGTGGACCTAAAAGCTGCGTCACAGTAGTAGCGGGGTGTCCCCTGCAACCACTTGAGAGCACAGCAGTAGTAGTAGCAGTATAGTTCCTGCGGTCGTCCTTTGCCTCCACACCATACACACCGCCTATGTCTTGCTGTGCAAACGTTGCTCGACCGGCATTGAGCCCGACGAAAATCGACTGAAACGCCTCAAAATCGTTGGACGACAGACAACCTACCCTTCTAACACCCTACACAGCTGGTCGAAACAAGACTGCAGTGATGCTGACTTCTCGATACCTGCAACCTACGGTACCCACTTCTTATAGTGCCAAAACCAATTTTCATAGTACCAAAACCACAAGAAAAAGCGGAAATTCTATGGTACGAATACGTGCTTCCTACGTACGTCTCTTGATACTTAAATTATTATTAGAACGATAACGGCCCACGTCAACAACGGTGCTGCCGCTTGGCGGCGGGGTCTCGATCGGACCTCTCTGTATCACCCTTCGACCTGATGATCAACTCCAGCCCAACAGCGGATGGCCAGGTGACGTCGTGGAACGGCATGCTCGTATCATGTACACTCGGACGGCTCTCGGATTCAACTGGCAACTACACTACCGATTGCCATGTCGAGGACCATGGCCATATCGAGATAACCGCATCTCAATGTGCACGATGGCGAGATCCAGCACCAGTCTTGATTCCGCACAGACCACCCCAGTCACTCCATGATGCAGTCAGTTCCTTGTTCCTGACCGGAGCCGCCTCCGACTTCTCATTTCCTGGACCTGCTCCGTGCCCCCCCTGCGACGAGGGGGTGCGCCCGGCACATCAGCACATCCATATGGTCGATTCTTCCTTGGAGTGCGGACAACGCCCCAGATCGCGTATTCTTCGCGTCTGCACGTGTAGACATCTACGAGGACGTCGGAGAGCCGCCAGCACCGTCACCCATTTTCATGACAGGCGTTGAGTACTGCCTCGTAGCTGTCATCTACTCCCTTCCGAACCATTTCGTGACCCAGTTGAGTTCGAGAGGGCGATGGTTGAAGTACGATTGTATACTCGGGGGGAGTACCTCTTGCGACGATTTCGACCGTGACTGGTATCATGGTTTCCAGCATATGTATGTCTGCCTTCGAAAGTCTATGACCTTGCCTGTTCCCCAGGCACAAACAACACCATACCGTAGTGCTAGCTACCATGAGCGCGCAAGCCAAGAACGCTCGGAGATAATCGAGGCGACTAGACAAGGACCCATCATGCCTCCGCCTTACCGAAGTCCTGGCCACTACGACGCGGGGAGTGCAGCTGTGCCTTGCCGACTCGACTCCGACGTACCGCCGCCTTGAGCGTCTCACGTGTTCTTCACATGTGTGTTGAAACGTTTTGATTTTTGATGTGATTTTGCTTCTCGATTCGGACTGCCTGCCTTCTTGTTTCCCTCATTTTGCTAGAATGCATTTTGCAGAAATGTTGCACGGTGCGTCCAGCCTTTCGAGTTCTGCGCAGGTACATTTATATTATTAGCTGTTCGGTCGACAGAGTGTTGTTTACGGGGTGCATGTACGAAACGATCATTGACAAAAAGTCTACTTGTATGCCTTTTGTCATCTTTGACTTCACTGCGGCGTTTTATTTGGTATGGCTGTGTTTGCGACACGTCGAGGTCATCGCAATCTGCGCGATGCGACTGTGATCTTATGGTTTGGTTTTTTGCTTCGAAATAGCGGCAACTGCAGCATCTTCAAACAAGTAATACTCTACGTGGCAAATATCGACGTCGCGAGAGAACTTTCATACCTCCGTCCGACCTTTTATTATATGGTAACACCTAGGGAACAGCAGGGCAACCCTTTCCCTGCCCTACAATGCAGAATAAAGAATGAAAGGATTTACGAAATTTCGAAATGGTGTCCATACCGAAATAACTTACGAACTTCGAAAACGGTGTTGTTACTGTTGTATTTTGTCTCTCTACCGTGGATCATTTAATGTAAGTATTGGGTTGGATGAAGCCTCCTGCGCCGGGCAGGAGGTCTCGTCTGGTATTTCCCCCCGGGCTGAGTAGACTAGCGTATCACGTTCTCTGCACGGGGTTAGTACCTGTAAATGACCTGGGTATACAGCATAAGAATACTAATCCTACTGCCTGGTGGGTGGGATGGTCTCAAGAAACGTTGCGACCAACTGTAATCCCGGGGTTGCGGGAGCGAAAAGAAGAACTGACCTCGTTGCGATACAAATTCCGAGACATTTCGGTATCATCGATGATTCCATTATTTGTGCCAAACCTTGAGCACATCGATTGCATCGCCATTTTACTGTTGTATTCTGTCTCTCTACCGTGGATCATTTAATGTAAGTATTGGATTGGGTGAGGCCTCCTGCGCCGGCCTGTGGTCCCGCCCATACTTCGTTGCGCTTCTTTCAGATTGTATTTGTAGTTGACCACTGGTCAGGGGCAGAATTGTCTCACCCAAACCTCTTTAACATTGACTCAGTCCTTTCCTGTACACGCCGCAAACTCCTTTTCGAACTCTGGAGGCAGTGGCAGCTCGCTGGCGTCCGTCCTCCCACTCGAAAGGCTCACATCATGAAGTGGTTCGGCGGCTCTGCCATCCGCAGATCGCTTTGCAGGTTCGCCGTCATACGGACTGCGGAGAGGGAGAGACGCCCCCGGCCCCCTTCTGCCGTGGCAACGGGGAAGAGGCACCCGACGATTAAGTCTCCCCCAATCCGTTGTGTGAGATGCCCCCAGCCCCCTTCTGCCGTGGCAACGAAGAAGAGGCACCCGGCGACTAAGTCTCCCCCAATCCGTTGTGCGGCAGAGATGTACGCCATAACCGACCGAAAAGCGCAAATCGCCAAGCAGTCCCGGTCAGCTAACACTACCACTGCCTCGCTATAGAGGCCCGAAGCGTCTTACCCACCTCAGGGTTGAATGCCAAGTCTTCAGATGCTGGGAGCTTTAGGATGTGCGACCCCATTGTAAACGAAAGACCGTAACCCCTACGCCTCGAATAGAAAGTCAAAGAATACAAGGCTATACATCGCGTCAGAGAAATACGCTCAGCCAGGGAACCAACCACCTGTGCGCGCTGGCCACCTGTGCGCGCGACCGCATGTCGCTCAGCAAATATATGAGTGTGTGCTTCAACATCGGCGCGGCCCGATTGACCTGAACCCCAGCCTGCTTCTGTTCCTCAGATACGAAGGCAAGGTACGAATCTACCGGATTTGAGCAAGGATTGTCTACCCGGCGGACGGGATCACATTCTTCTCCAGTCCCGTTTTCTTTCGTCGACCTTCTCAGCTTAGAGACAAAACCTTTTCAAATAGACTCGGCCGCGTACTGTTAAGCGCACGAAGACCCCTCCAAGCACACATCGTCGCCCTCATGGCCCGCGCTAGGGCAAGGCGTTTCATGCACCATCTTAGTGCCTTTTCCTGGAGGGTCAAGAAAGGGGAGAGGAATGAAAAGACATCGTCCGAAATAGCTGTTTGCCAACCGCGGGACCCAGTCTGAACACAAATGCGTCAAATTCGTCAGCGTCGTTCTGGTTGAAAGAAAACACCAAAGGGAAAGGGTACCGCGAACTTCGTTGAGCGTTCGAAAACGTTCAAATACGTCTAACTATGTGCGCGCTACTATGAGATGGATGCACGCAACTGCGCGATGGCCGCCGAAACGTGGATAACCGTTACCCCATAGTACGAAAGTCTAACTCTTACGCTATCATCCCCCAGCAAGGGAATTGCCAATTGTTGAGGCCACCATCCAAACTGCGCCACTGAAAGCGCCCTTCCTCAGCCACTTGGGCCACCTCGATCGACCATACTGTGGCGAGCCGCACCAAAGCTGCCACAGCCCCTCTGACGAGGGAGCCGACAAATTCCGCCACTGCTTGAATTCGCCCCAACATATCAGCCCTGGAGTCTCGCGTAAGGTCGAAAATGCACAAATCTGACTTCTCTAGATCAGCGAGCACCGCAAACATAGCGTGCGTCCACAGCGATACCGACCGAATAGCCACCGTCCTGCTCATGCACTTGCTCGCGAGGCGCTGAAGCGTACGGAAGGACAGACATGCCGCGTGCAGGGCTGCTTGTAGCAGCTGCCGCAGCGTATCGAGCTCATTCTGTGGAACCCGGAAGGTGGTGGTGTCATATTCGCACAACATTCCGGGATATTGCTGCAGCCTAATCGGCGGGAAGTTGCATTTCTTGGGCCGACCGGAACTGACCGCGCGGTAACGACACCAACATTGCTACATGTGTAGCCTCCCGCGCTGCCAGCCATTGCTCCCGAGCAGCCTGCCCGTGGAAGGCGACACGTGTGCGTGGCGTCGATAGAGGCGTTGGAGCCAACCCTCGGCGACCACCTACAGCGCAACGTGGAGGAGAGGATGTATGGAAACCGATATATAATAACTACTCGGAATATTGCATTGTAGAGCAGGGCAAGGGTTGCTGCTGTTTCCTAGGTGTTACCATATAATAAATGGTTGGACGGAGGTATGGAAATTCTCTCGCGACGTGGATACTTGCTACGTAGAATATTACTTGTTTGAAGGTGCTGCTGTTGCCGCTATTTCGAAGCAAAAAATCAAAACATAAGATCACAGTCGCATCGCGCAGATTGCGATGACCTCGACGTGTCGCGAACACACCCATACCAAATAAAACGCCGCAGTGAAGTCCAAGATGACAAAAGGCATACAAGTAGACTTTTCGCTGATGATCGTTACGTACATGCACCCCGTAAACAACACTCTGTTGACCAAACAGATGATATAATTGTAGCTGCGCAGAACTCGAAGGGCTGGACGCGCCGTGCAACATTTCTGCCAAATGCGTTCTAGCAAGAAGAGGGAAACAAGAAGGCAAGACAGTCCTAATGGAGAAGCTATATCACACAAAAAATCAAAACTTTTCAACACACATGTGAAGAACACGAGAGACGCTCAAGGCAGCGGTGCGTCGGTACATAATAACTCCACGGAATATTATATAGCCCTAAGATAAACCCGCGAAAACGCGCGTGTACACATTGCTGAGGTAATCGGTTCAACGTGGGGGCAGAATTCTGCCACCCTTGGTAAAAGTAAGTAATGCTTTATTAGCAAGCGTCGAAGCGAAGGTGTGTATCCAGGCGGGTCGTCGAGAAAACATGACGATTGCACAGACACTGGCAACGCAACTCCGTGCGTATCTACGTGAATGTTAATACTATAACTGAAAGTGTGGATAACGAATTGCGTTGGCGTCTGAGTACGTTAGTACAGCAACTAAAATTGTGGATAACAAGTTGCGCCTACATCAGTCCAGCAAATAAGCTTAGGCCTACCGCTCGTTCGAGAAATGTTCGGCACAGGTGAGCCGACGGGCGTCATACGTAAGGCCGAAATATCAGCGTAGCTCAATATTAACGTAAGTCCAGCGAATCAACCGCCAGACCACGGAGTTTCTACGCCAAAGTTTTCGGTCGCAGCCACCTGACTTACGTGCGCTAAACTAGACAAATATCATGATGAGCCGAGCAAAATAAACGCCCGAAAATGAACTGTTTTCGGCGAAACCAAGCGGTCGCCCCCGCCTGTTTGAGAATCTTCGGCCTGAGCCCAGCGAATTACCCGTCATACGGCGGGGCTTCTACGACAAAGTCCGCGGCCGCAACCGCCTGACTGATGTGTTTCACAGCCGGGCCCGAGTGAAGAGACAAAAAATAGGATCGTAAGTCAATACTAGTATCGAGCGTCGCAGGAACCCCGCCCCCGGGTGCCGCCCGTGGGGGGCGCCGTCTCACCCGTACAACCAGCGCACACCGATTTCTAGATTGCACGTCCATCTTTGAGGTCTTGATCGATTTGACTCTTGGTCAGGCCGCGCGTGCTGGGGAGTTTGTCGGTAAACGCCCCCAAGGTTATCCCCAAGGTTACAGCCGGACAGCCGAAGCGCCTGAGCGCAAACTGCCTCCGGGTGAACATCCGCTCCAAAATAGTCTGTTCGGAGGACAGTCCCCTGTGTTGTGGGTGAGAGCGGCTGCCGCACGCAAGGTTTACGCGAAATCCAATTGTACTGCCCTGTAGAGTTCCTCCGGGTCCGCGGCATATCCACGATAACTTGCCGGAACTGTAGCCGAATCAACAATTGTAGAAGCGGGGAAAAACAAAAACAGGATAACGTCCCACGACAACAACGTCCAACAACAACGGCCTACAACAACAAAGTACGACAGACAACCTACCCTTCTAACACCCCCTACACGGCTGGTCGAAACAAGACTGCAGTGACACTGCCTTCTCGATAGCTACAACCTACGGTACCCACCGTTTATAGTGCCAAAACCAAATTTTATAGTACCAAAACCACAAGAAAAGCGGAAAATCTATGGTACGAATACGTGCTTCCTACGTGCTTTTCTTGATACTTACATTTAAATTAGGGCGGTAACGGCCCACGCCAACAACGGTGCTGCCGCTTAGCGGCCGGGGCCTCGATCGGACCCTCTCTGTGGTCCCATCTACTCGACGTGCTGGCGCTTAGCGGACGAGGTCTCGATCGGACCCTCTCTGTGGTTCCATCTACTCGACATGCTGGCGCTTAGCGGACGGGGTCTCGATCGGACCCTCTCTGTGGTCCACAGATTTGTTTTTGCCCTTCGGTTTCCCCTTGCAGGTCTGGGCCCAACTTGTTTTTTGCGGCGTACTGGAGCTCTGGGCCGTTTCCGCCCCCTGCGGCGACTGCGGGCGCTGCGCCGACTGCGTCTTCTGTATGGTTTCCAGCATATGTGTGTGTACCTTCAAAAGTCTATAACCTTGCCTGTTCCCCAGGCACAAATGACAGCATACATACCGTAGTGCTATTAATAGCTACCATGAGCGCGCAAGCCAAGAACGCTCGGAAATAATCGAGGCAACTAGACAAGGACCGATCATGTCTCCGCCTTACCGAAGTCCAGCCACTACGACGTGGGGAGCGCAGCTGTGCCCTGCCGACTCGAGTCCGATGTACCGCCGCTTTGAGTGTCTCACGTGTTCTTCACATGTGTGTGTTGAAACGTTTTGATTTTTTGTGTGATGTTGCTTCTCGATTAGGAGTGCCTGCCCTCTTTTGTTCTTTTTGCCAGAACGCATTTGGAAAAAATGTTGCACGGCGTGTCCGGCCCTTCGAGTTCTGCGCAGCTACATTTATATTATCTGTTTGTCGACAGAGTTTTGTTTACGGGGTGCATGCACGTAACGATCATCGGCGAAAAGTCTACTTGTATGCTTCTTGTCATCTTGGATTTTACTGCGGCGTTTGATTTGGTATGGGTGTGTTCGCGACACGTCGAGGTCATCGCAATCTGCGCAATGCGACTGTGATATTATGTTTTGTTTTTTTGCTTCGAAATAGCGGCAACAGCAGCATCTTCAAAGAAGTAACATTCTACGTTGAGAGTATCTACGTCGCGAAAGAATTTCCATACCTCCGTCCAACCTTGTATCGTATGGTAACACGTAGGGAACAGCAGGGCAACCCTCTTGCCCTGCTCTACAATAAAGTATTCCGGAACAAACGTCCATTTGGTACAAAGTAACAAGGTTCCCCTTCCGCATGTGGCTAACGTGAAATCCCGGGGGCGTCGCCAGGCGAAAAGGGAGTCCCAGGTAACACCCGTATAGCTGTTCTTGGCGGAAACGGGAGCCGTGGGTTAGCATATTGCTCGAAGGAAAGAGTAATATTTAAAATAGTAGTCGCCAGGAACTAAGTACTACTGTTTTCTGTGGTGGATACTACTCTACTACATGCACGCGGTAGCATGGGTTGACTACTATATATGCCGTCACTATACACCACTCCCACTACTACGCAGATGTGGTGCAGATAGAAGCAGCATACACTCTACAAAATACTGCCTGGTAAACTACTACTACAGTACTACTACGACTACAAACTATACTACTAAGTACTACTGCTGACCAAACGCTCATACAACATACAGACAACCTCCGAGAGGTCAAATAACCACACGGTACCATGGATTGAGGCATGACTGCTCTATGTAATACTGTTACTATTATATATACACTACCACTAGCAATACGTAAATAGATGCAGTACAGGTAGAAGCAGCATGAGTAAATATTACACTACAACACCTAGTACTACTGTTGTTCCCATAATACTACAACAGCGACGTAGCATGCAAGCGGTGCCATGAGTTGGGGGCATGACCACCATGCTGTTACTGTTAGTGTACACCACTACAACTACAACGCAGATAGATGTACTATAGTCAAGGTAGAAGCGGCATGCACGCCACAAACTACCTGATACTATACTACTACGACTATACTGATGGTTTTGTAAAATGTGCAGGTTACGTATTCCCTAGGGTTTACCCTAGTACCCTAGGGTAATCTAAAAGCAAAATTAATTTCCTGTCCTAACGGACAGAATGACAAAAAACGGTACACCAGCGCTTTTGTGCCAGTTTACGGTACGAAAAACTCAAACCAGGCCATCAGGGTACACCAAACTCAAGTTAGATGACATTTTCTGTCTAGGTATACCGTTTTATGACGAAACATCTATGTCCGTCCGTCTCACTTGCAAAAATGCCAAAAAACGGTACACCATCGTATTTTTGCCAGTTTGCGGTACGAAAAGTAAAACGAGGTGATCAGGGCACACCAAACCCAATTCATGTGATATTTTCTGTCAAGGTATACCGTTTCATGGCAAAAAAGCAATGTCCCGGTACAGCTTATATTTTCGAACAAACACTACGTTCGTTAATAGAAGCGCCTTCTTGTATTGTGTACTCGTGTCCAAACGAACGTACCAGGTACGAGTCAAGCGTTGCATATATATAATCTGAAGCCATTTTATCTCGTTTCGTGCGCGTGCGTGTACTCAGAACACGGTACCGCGGGCGAACCCGGCACCGCCGCGGGTGTCAGCGGGTGCTTGCAGGTAGAGGGGGTGTTGCAAGGAGCGCCGTCGCCGTTTGCATGGCTAGGTGTCGCGTGTGTCTCGAGACACGCAGGAAGCACGAATGGGCTCTGTCTGGCCTCCTTGTGAGGCTCCGCTTGCACCATATACGAGATATAAGGGTCGTTTTGATATGCGAAATAATATTTAGGTGGTGCTTATTTTTGCGACCAAACTAAACTTCGAAGAGACTTCAATGCAGTTTGAGCACCAACTTTGTCGAAGTGGCGAAAAAGGGCCACGGTGAGCACCGGGCTTCACGCGAGGCGGGCGACGACGCTCACTGTGGTAGAGAGGGAGGAAAACTTTATCCGGACCCGATCGGTGGTGAGGTGGTCGCGAGACGGGCGGGCGGCGTACAACGCTAAGACGGAAGCTCTGTTGTTCGTTTTTTTTTTCTTTCTGACCGGTGGGAACGTGTTCCAATCAGGCAGAAAATTATTACATGAGGAGACAGGCACTGGGCCAAGGGATATTACAAGCGAAAAACAACGTAAAAACAGACTCGACTTTTCGAGCTTGCACCAACCAAAGCAGAGCTATGACTTACCGTATGACTAGCGAAATGGCCGTGATTGGCCAACAGTGCCGTTACAACTGCTGCTGAGCACAGATATCGTAGTGAGCGCGCTACGAGTACAACAAGCAGGCTGTTGTACATCGCTGCGGCCATGCCGCCCAGCAGCAGCAGCAGCAGGCAAACCATGCGCGTGAGGTGGCACATCCGCAGTATACTCTATGGATGGCTTGGATCGGGGGGCGTGCGATATGCATCACGGAGGATGGATAGTCAGACTAGAGTTTGGGGTGCGGGCGCATGTATGTATCCCGACTCCCGTCCACACCCACCACGGCGACGACCAACAACAACCGCTACCTGCTGCAACGGTTGCCCAGCAGCATAGTAACAGGCCAAACCAGCGCGGGAAGTGCACACCCGCAGTGTATTCTTGGCTACTGTACCTGTAGTTGCAAGTGTTGGAGCCTACGACGCGTCATCGAGGATAGATCGGCAGAGCTTGGTGTGCGGGGGCATGTGTGTGTAACCCGACTCCCGAACACGCCCACCGATCAACAACCAACTAACTGCCACCAGGAAAAACTGCGTGAGGTGACACATCCAGGGTGTACTCTTGGCTACTGTTGTACCTGTAGTAGTTGCAAGTGTCGGAGCCTACGATGCATCATCGAGTATAAATAGGAAGAGCTTGGGGTGCGGGTGTATGTATGTATCTATGTACCCATGTATGTATCCTGACTCCCGACCACGGCCACCACAACGATCAACGACCAACTGCCACCAGACAAAACTACTCGTCCTCCAGCAGCAGCGGGTGCCCAGCAGCACACCAGCAGCAGGCAAAATCATGCGCGCACGTTGGCATATGCGGGGTGTAATTTCTGACTAGTTGCATGTATCGGAGCCTACAATGCAGCACCGAGGACGGATAGTAGGCAGAGCTGGGGGCACGGGCGCATGTACAGCATGAATGACATCCAGACTCCAAACCACACCGACCACAACGATTAACAACCGCCACCAGAAAAAAAAAAATGCTGTACTCCTCTGCTGTTGTTCTGAGCAGCAGTGCAATTCTCACAGCCAATCGAGAGGACAACAGTACGCATGTGCCTGCTGCCGCCACCGTTTGCCTGCGCCACCACCACGCACCGCCGTCTCTGCTGTTACACAGTTGTTCGAGCTGTGCGGTTGGTATTTTGGATCGACAAGCTCATCATAATTTCATTATTGTATATAGTGGACCCAAAAGCTGCGTCACAGTAGTAGCAGGGTGTCCCCTGCAACCACTTGAGAGCGCAGCGGTAGTAGTAGCAGTATAGTTCCTGCGGTCGTCCTTTGCCTCCACACCATGCACACCGCCTATATCTTGCTGTGCAAACGTTGCTCGACCGGCATTAAGGCGGACGAAAATCGACTGAAACGCCTCAAAATCGTTGGACGACAGACAACCTACCCTTCTAACACCCTACACAGCTGGTCGAAACAAGACTGCAGTGATGCTGACTTCTCGATACCTGCAACCTACGGTACCCACTTCTTATAGTGCCAAAACCAAATTTCATAGTACCAAAACCACAAGAAAAAAGCGGAAATTTTATGGTACGAACACGTGCTTCCTACGTACGTTTCTTGATACTTACATTATCATTAGAACGATAACGGCCCACGTCAACTACGGTGCTGCCGCTTAGCGGCCGGGGTCTCGATCGGACCTCTCTGTATCACCCTTCGACCTGATGATCAACTCCACCCCAACAGCGGACGGCCAGGTGACGTCGTGGAACGGCATGCTCGTATCATGTACACTCGGACGGCTCTCGGATTCAACTGGCAACTACACTACCGATTGCCATGTCGAGAACCATGGCCATATCGAGATAACCGCATCCCAATGTGCACGATGGCGAGGTACCGCACCAGTCTTGATTCCGCACGGACCACCCCAATCACTCCAGGATGCAGTCAATGCCTTGTTCCTAACCGGGGCCGCCTCCGACTTCTCATTTCCTGGACCTGCTCCGTGCCCCCCCTGCGACGAGAAGCTGCGCCCGGCACATCAGCACATCCATATGGTCGATTCTTCCTTGAAGTGCGGACAGCAATTTGTTTTTGATGATAGGCGTATAGACATCTACGAGGACGCCGGAGCGCCGCCGGCACCGTCAGACGTGAAGAAAGCGCGTCCTCGTAGATGTCTACAGGCCATTCCGAACCATTTCGTGACCCAGTTGCGTTCCAGAGGGCGGTGGTTGAAGTACGATTGTATACCCGGGGGGAGTACCACGTCTTGCGACGATTTCGACTACGACTGGTATCATGGTTTCGAGCATATGTATGTCTACCTTCGAAAGTCTATGACCTTGCCTGTTCCCCAGGCACAAACGACAGCATACCGTAGTACTAGCTACCATGAGCGCGCAGTGCTAGCTACCATGAGCGCGCAAGCCAAGAACGCGCGGAGATAATCGAGGCGACTAGACAAGGACCCATCACGCCTCCGCCTTACCGAGGTCCTGGACACTACGACGTGGGGAGAACAGCTGTGCCTTGCCGACTCGACTCCGACGTACCGCCGCCTTGAGCGTCTCACGTGTTCTTCACATGTGTGTTGAAACGTTTTGATTTTTTGTGTGATATTGCTTCTCGATTCGGACTGCCTGCCTTCTTTTTGCTAGAACGCACTTTGCAGAAATGTTGCACGGCGCGTCCAGCCTTTCGAGTTCTGCGCAGCTACATTTATGGTAACTGTTCGGTCGACAGAGTGTTGTTTACGTGGTGCATGTACGTAACGATCATTGGCGAAAAGTCAACTTGTATGCCTTTTGTCATCTTGGATTTCACTGCGGCGTTTTATTTGGTATGGCTGTGTTCGCGACACGTCGAGGTCATCGCAATGTGCGCGATGCGACTGTGAAGTTATGTTTCGGTTTTTTGCTTCGAAATAGCGGCAACTGCAGCATCTTCAAACAAGTAAAATTCTACGTGGCAAATATCGACGTCGCGAGGGAATTTTCATACCTCCGTCCAACCTTTTTTTATTATATGGTAACACCTAGGGAACAGCAGGGCAACCCTTGCCCTGCCCTACAATTATATACGGTTGAGGGCATCTATCTACTACTGCTTCTATTGGCCAGGTAGAAGCAGTATGCAAAGGTAGACGGACCGAGGGAGCCAGTTTCATGTTCACCTACGTGCTCGGTGTGAGGGTGTGTGGCGTACGTCAAAGGGATCAGGTGAAACATGTATGACGCTCGACAGCTCAACAGACGCGTATTACTGCTGCTGTATCTGCTGCTGTAGCTGCTGCTGCTGAGTGAGGTTGAAAATAAAAACGGGCGATTTTAAAGTTATTGAGATTTTCAACCCAGAGAAAATTCAGCAGAGGGAATTGTCGTGCTCGGGCGGAATCGATTATTGTTGACTGTTCGCCACGACCGGGTAGGTTTCCGAGCCTATTGCACCGAAAAAAAAGAACACGAGCCCACGATCACTCGGTCGTTCGACCTGGTCAACACTACTATACGAACACTGCTGCTGTACTGCTGCTGCTGTGTTGTAGTGCGCACAGTGGTTGGACGTTACTTTTGAAATACGGAAGAAGTTCGTACAAATCGTCGTCCTGACCCTGCGCAGCATCCAATTAGTTGCACCTTTCTCGAGATTGTGTATGTGTTCGTTCCTACTTCCTAGGTCGACAGGAATCACGGTCCGCACACACACACAAAAATGCGCTATCCGTGGCCGCCACAAAAGGGAGAGCTTGATGAACGACTGTTGCTGTGCCGTGGCTGCCTCTGTAGAGAGCTCAAGGGACGGTGTGATCAGACATGTTACAGCAGCAGCCAGCAGCAGACAAAAAAATTAAAACGTGTGGGGTCTCCATTGTCCTGCTTGGCTCTAGCAGGTCCGTATGACTCCCCGTAGTTATTTGCCAGAATTCCCGACTTTGGAGGCCCAGAGCACGCGCCACGGACCTTGGTCGGGGCTCTCGTTTGCGCCGTGGTGTACACGCGGGCTTCCTGTGTGCCACGAAGCCTAGAGTGCGAGAGAAGACCCGCGGCTGGACAAGAAAGGTAACGTATTCCGGAACAACAGTCCATTTGGTACAAAGTAATACACTGGCCCGACACAGCAGACAATCGACTATAAATCCTCCGCACAAACTTTCAAAACCTACACCTATTTACCGTTCTCCTCTCGAAGACAAGGTATAAGTCAGTTAAGCAACACACCGACTGAGCTCCAACAGAGATACGAATGCTTGACAGCAACAAGGCTCTCGACTACTCGATGGTATACCTCTATGTGGGCGAGAAGCGAGATGGTATTCTAACGCGTAAAGCCATCCATCGCCACACAGTCCCTGCCCCCCCCCCCCCGCACCTAGAAGAGAAAATAAAACCGCAAGTCTTAGCAATGCCCAAAAACAGTGATATCGCACATCCCCCAACGCGTTCTACACGCCAGGTGACACTGTATAGTTTGTGTCCATATATCTACAACAAGTAGTCAATTTGGGAAGAGGGGGGGGGGGGAGGGTATCCGTCCCCCCTACCCCCTCCCCCGTGAGCTAAACTTGGGATGGCAATAAAAGACGTGAAGCCGTCCACCGCTACCCCCCTCCCCTTCCCCCCTCTTACTCCACGAAAGCAGAATACAAAATCAGTCAACCGTACCCACTAAGCGTGAAGCCGCGCATCGTCACATGGCCTCTGCATGCCATGGTGACAAGGAACCCTGAGTCCATTACCTGCAGAAGAACTGATGTGTGCGGGAAAGGGGGGGGCGGTCTATGCGTATAGCCAATCCGAAAGCAAAAGGCGCTCCGTGACCGTCCACCCCCGCCCTCCCGAACGCACAACACACCATCGGCTGACAACCCACGCATCGCGACACAGCTTCTGCATGCCAAGGTGACATAGAAGTCTGTGTCCACTATATATGTATCTGCAACACGTAACGAATGTTCGAAAGGGAGGGGGGAACTACATAAGTTTATCAAAGACAAAACGAAAAATCGCTTCCCGATCCCCCCTCCCGCTCCAACCCACCCCACCCGCCTCCATGATCGACAACCAAACACAGCATTGGCTACCAGTGCCCAGAATATCCCGCTATTAGTAGTAGTGCCTACGGGTGTGCGGTAGCGTGAACCGGAGACAGGGTTGTCTTGCCCAGTGGAGTACGCGGATCCCTCATAGACATGTAGACGTCGCGGTCCTGCGCCGCACGACCGCTGAAGAAGTATTCTGCTTCGGCATCGGAGCTGCCGCCTTCTTCCTCCTCCTGCTCCTCCTCTGAGTACTTGTAGTCCTCCTCCTCCTCCGGCGATGTTTCTCACGGAGGTAGGGCTTCAGACAAGTTGTTAGTACGCGGATGTGACTTGATAGGACACGGGCGTGGGTCCAAGCCAATTATCGGCGAGCACGTTGATCCTTTCGAACAGTCTGCGCGTTTACAGATGGACGTCGATTAAGTGGTATATTGATTGGCATGAGGGGGTCACCTACTGCAGCAACCACAGGAGAAATAACGCGACCTATGTTTATTCTATGATGCAAGCATATTGTTCGGTTCTGTCATCGTGAGAACACCGGGGGTAGAACTATATGGAAGAGATAGAGTAACCGCGCGTAGCAATGCATAAACTACATAAGTTAGTTGCCTTTGATGGACATGCCGGTTATGTGCGGCGGTGTAACGTCACCGTAGGATTGTAGTCCATTATAAACCCGACAGCACGCACCGAGTATTCAAATTTGGAGATCTGTACCGCAACGCTAGAAAATAAAAAATGCAATCAACACCAAACTGTATGATCAGTAGTGAAGGAAAACCGCAACGCATTCCAAGAACATTTAATATACAATTACGCACCGTGTGGCACCATCACAAGTCCAAACAGTATAGAAGCGGCTACGCGGAGCGGTTGGACACTGTGCAAAGCCCTGGCAAACACATACTTCTAGATACAGGAAGCAAAAATCAGCGACTTACTTGGCCGGGAAGATCGAGTCGGAGGTCTTGTGGTCAGCCCCTGCGGGGCAGACACCGGGCGACTGGAAGAACTCCCGCACGTATTCTACAGTGCAGACGTCGTCAGGCTCGCTGTCCGAGTCACCATGGGCGCCGTCGTCGTCCCTGGCGTTGTTCTTGTGGACCTTTAGCCCCCCCTGAAGGTGCGCCAGGCCGTTGCTAAACAGCACGGCAGCCACGGGCCTAATGGCCTGCAATCGTATACGAGCGGTACGGGGCTCGAGCGCTGTGAACGATAACAAAAGCAATGACATGCAGCTGACGGAACAGCAGCAAACATATATATATATATATGAAAAATCTCCAATCCCCTCCTCCTCAACACAAGGCACAGTATCAAGGCACAACTAATGTCTGCCTGGTCGGTGAAACCCGATATGCTTCGTCCAGGTTTTGCAGAGATGCGAGGGTCTATCTCCTTACGTCTACAGCCACGCATGATCATGAGAACACCTTCCACACACACTGTGCAAGACACAATACACGCAAGTATCGATCAAAACTATATACAAGGCACAAGTGTCAAGACCACCGCCCTCCACCACAAGATCCAACCTATAACATCTAAAAGGCACAACGGTCAAGAGCCTCTTCCCCCCCCCCCCCCCTCCCCCCACCACACCGGACGCAAGATACAACTAGCGGTCGCCAAAACCTGAGGCACCATACTCAAACACCCCCCCAACCACACAAGGTGCAAGACACAAGACACACAACAATTAATGATTACTACGAGCCACACGGGTCAAGATAACTCTCCACCCCAGCCGGCGCCACACATGACGAAATACACAAGGCACACGATTAACGATAACTAGTACCTACAAGGCACAAGGGCCAAGGCCACTCCTTTCCCTTCCCCCCCTCCGCCCACTACACAGGACGGACTATACCTCTAACGATCATCATACCCAACAGACACAACGCTCAAGACCCCTCCCACCACACAGGGTGCAAGACACAACACTAACGATCAAAACAATATCCTCAAAGCAAAAAAGTTAAGAGCAACTCCTCCCTCCGCCCCTTCTCCCCCTCACCACACAGCACGCACGATACTGTCAAGGACAAAGACAGTATACGAAAAAAGACGAAAGAGTCCCCCCCCATGCCGGCGCTCCTGGTGTGTTAGGATAATGGGGTTTTGTGGTACCTGTGTGTAGCAGTCAGCAAGGATGGATCAAAGTGCAGCTGTAGACCAGGTGTGTATATGTGGGAGATACCACGAGTATACACCTCAGAAAAGAAAGACCTTGCCGGATATCTTGATTGTCTTTTCTTCACTTGACTTTACGAAACATAAATCAAATACGATGATACCTGCAGTCACGCCGTCCTGTTGTCAATGCGGTAGGCCCGCTAGGTAGAGCTAGTAGTCGCAACCAAACAAAAGATAGACGATGCACGTCTTAATCTCAGAGAATGCAGACGAAAAACTGAATATTGTACCAAATCAAGGCCTGTACTCGTGTTCTACTCGGACATATCTGAAAGATACGCTACACATTTATACGGCGCAATCTATTCCACCTGCGGTACAACCTTAGCCAACCAATTTGAACACATGAAGAGAAAATGTTAAAACGTAATATCTGACAAGCCCCTAGCTGAACATAATCACTGCATGGCTATTCGTAAACCTTGTGAACAGTAAGGAACATCAACCGCGTCTGAACCGTAGACTTCGAAATAACAATGAACAAAGGTCCAAGCGAGCGTTCAACATCACCAGGCATTCCTACCCCCTCGCTAGATCTCGAGGTTGCTATCACGGTGAGCGTCGCAAGCGTTGTTGTTAGTAAGGCCAAGTAGTCAGAACGTTGATTTCAGAAGCTGATACCTGAGTGCATCTTGTAGAAATCGTGAATAACAAAGACGTAAGAGCGTTCTTATTAGCACAGAGTCTGAAACAAATAATCCGTTGAACGTACAGCATTAATGGTATATAAATACTTACAAATCGCATACAGAATTAACTATAATAACAAACACACGCCCCTCCATACAAGTATTATGCAGATGGTATTGATGATCTTGTAGAGTCGTTGTAAGCGAAGTTTGTTATCTTGTCCAGCATGGCCTTAAACTTCGGGTAGTCCAAGAATTTGGTGAAAATATTTGCTAGCTGATCCGCCGTCTTGAAGGGGGATACGATGATTTTGTTCGATGCGACCAGCTCGCGCAGAAAATGGTATCTCGTACAAATGTGCTTGGTCCTTGACGAGAATGCTGTAGTACCTGGTAGTTGAAGAGCTCCCATGTTGTTCTCATACATCTGCACAGAAGACGTTGAAAAAATCAGTTCACTCAATAAATCAGAAAGATGCACGGCTTCTTGGCTCGCGTATGCTAGTGCAATGTACTCCGGTTCTCACGACGAGAGTGCAACCACCGGTCACTTCTATGATTTCCACGTGACTGGTCCTCCTGCGAACATATATAAGTAACCTGAAACGGAGCGATAGTTGTTTGGATCGTCACTGTGGCTTGCATCAGAATACCCGTGAAGGGTGAAATCCTTCGAATACCTCACGCAGATATCTGGCGTTCCCTCAAGGTATCGAAGTACCCTCTTCGCCACTATAAAATGTGCATCCCTCGGGTTACTCATCGGCCGAGTTAACTGCATTACAGAGTAGGCAATGTCCCAGCGCGTACACGTCAATAAGTAAGGGAGACTTCCCACAATTTCTTGGTATAGCTACTTGTTGACATCGTCCAGTAGAGTTCCGACGTTCAGATCCAGGGTGTTCCAATGCCTGGTGTGCTTGCCGTTTTGCTGTCGACAAAGCCGTATCGCCGCAAAATTGCGTTGGCATAGTTGCTTTGGTTGATGTCCAGAATGTTTTTCAGACGATCACAAGACACCTGCCTTCCTAGAATGAAAGAAACATCTCCCAGGTCCTTCATTGCAAATTTGGTCATCAGGAATGGCTTGGTCTTGGAAATACCTACCTCTGACGATCCGCTCACCAGCAAGCCGTCGACATATACCACAATGAACACTTTTAACCGAGTTATCACTCTTGACGTAAATGCAAGGGTCACACATGCAGCTCTTGAATCCTGTGGCGATAGGTTCATGGTGGATAGTTCCGTGCCAGTTTCGGGGTGATTTTCTGAGTCCATACAAGCTCTTCTTTAGCTTGCAGACATATGGTTGTCCATTTAGGTCTAGTTTTTCGAAACCGACCGGTTGTCTCACGTATACCTCTTCTTTCATCTCACTCTGAAGAAATGCTGTCTGTACATCGAGCTGGGTCACATTCCAATCGTGGCTGGCAGCAATCGCCAACACAATGCGAACACTCAGAATGCGACAAACTAGGGCGCATGTACTTCCAAAATCTGTTCTAGCTACCTGAGAGAAACGTTGTGCACAGAGCCGAGACATGTAAGGACCGTCAGGTTTAACCTTAAACACCCACATTGAACCGATAATCTTGCGCCCCTTTGGTGCAGGAACCAACTCGTAGACTTCGTGCTTCGACATGCTTACAAGCTCCCTATCTATAGATACTTGCCAGTCCGAAGCTTGAGCTGACGCCATTGCTTCCCGATGGTTTTCTTGGTGTGAATGAGACTTCGGACATAGTAGGTGTTTCAATGAGCGGATGGCCGATACTATAAGCGTAGTCTAGAATTGACGGATAAATAGCCGTTGCGTTGGCCGATTCAGGTCCCACGTTTGTAGTCTCCGACTTGCCTCAGTTGGCGTGGGATTCGTTTAGCTATTGCAGCTTTGAATGGTTCAATGTCAACGTCGCTACCACTTTCGTCGTCGCTGTCGCGTGATGTGCCCTCACTCTAGCTGGCATCGGTGTCCGGTTGGGCGTCTTTTTCTGCTTCTAGTATCTCCTCCTGCGTACCAAACGATTTTGATGACGACCCCGAGTTGAGAAAGGTGTCGCCATCGCTGTCGTGGTGATCGAAGTTAGGAGTGTTGAGCTTGCCAGGTAGAGTCTCGTCGAACGTAACATTTCGGGACTCGACGATCTTGGTTCCAGATTCCTAGATCCGGTAGCCCTTCCCATGCCTTCATAGTTAGCTTCTTGACGTATCGCTCTTGATGCACGAACGCTCGAGCACCAAAGGTTCGAAGGTGCTTGAGTGATGGAGGTGTTCCACCGTGCCACACCGAGAAAGGCGTTTTGCCTCCCAGCGGGGTAGACGGGACACAATTCGCTAGATAAACTGCCATGCGAAAGGCCTTCTGCCAGAGAAATTTCGGAACACCTGCCTCGGCCAGACAACATCTAGCTTTTTTTCACAGAGACGCCCACTCACGTTCTGAAATCCCGTTCTGTTGCGGTGTATTCGTTTTCGCAAATTCCTGCTTGATTCTAGCCTGGAGGCAGTAATCTCGATACTCCAGTCCGGGGTACTCGCCTCCTCGATCCGAGCGAACACGTTGAAGTCGATGCCCAGACGGACTCATCACGTCTTGGGTGTAGTTAAGTAAGGCGTCTATAGCCTCGTTGTTCTTGCTGAGAAAATACACCGACTTTAGGCAAGTGTATTGGTCAGTGAATTTGGCTAGGCACGTGTATTGGTCAGTGAATTTGGCCACATAGCTGTTGCCTGCTCCAGATGCTGGGCTTATAGGTCCGGATAGATCTGTGTACACTAGCTCTAGAGGCTGTCTCTTTTCAACAAGCGCCACGTTTGGGTGGTTCTGCTGCTTGCTTTTCGCTACGGCGCATGTATCACAGTTTGAAACGGAGAAATCTCAACTATTCCAGTGCCTTTTTTTTCACCAGTTTCTTTGTGCTTTGGGAGTTGACATGGCCTAAGCGACGATGCTACAACATTACACTAGACGTTCCTCCAATGTTGGCATGTTCGCCCGCTAAGTTTGGTAAGACCGCGTCCAGAAAATACAGATCATTGTCTGCTCTTGACGGAAAGATTTCTCTCTTTGCTGTAACTGTAGGAAACGAAGATATTGCCGTTTCTACCCCGTTTGCTAGCGCCGCCGACGAAGACAGCAGATTGCGACCAAGACCAGGTTCCAACAAAACAGTCACGTTCACCTCGCGTTGTTTGCCTGCAATGTTCTCGACACCTATAGTGATTTCCGCCTTCCCGGTGGCAAACAGCTCGTGCGATTCGGCTTCGTACACATTTTTGGAGTTTGAAGCTCCTGGTACTCGCCAAGGTGCTGGTCGACGTTCGGGGTCATCGCGGGGTGGATCATATGGGATGAGAAGCCACTGTCGGCTAGTAGCTGTAGCCTTTCCGTCTTGATAGACGATGCAGATGAACATGCCACGAAGGTAAACGAGCACGTCTCTGCTGAAGGAGAGATAGCCGCTGGTAGTGCAGAAATGGGGAGAGCTGATTGAGGGTTTTTCTGCTGAGCCATGCATTCGTTATCTGAATGCGACCTTGTCTTGTGTAGTGAGCACCACCTCGTGGTGGTGTCCTCAGGTAGAGGCTTATTGATAGGGCATTTGTTCGCATAGTGACCCTTTTCTCACAATTATGGCAAACTACTTCACTCACGTCTCGCTTCTTGCCCGAGCGTTTTTCTGTCGTAGTAATCATTGCGGCCTCGCTGCTATATCCTCGGAGAGGGTCCTTCTTGGCTTTGTTGAGCAATATATCGTTGACATACACTTCCCTCAGCATGCCATTCACCATGGTCAAATCTAGTGACTGCATCGTGCGTAGCTGGTTCGGCATGGGGAAATACTCTACGGACAGTCCTGATGGAGCATTGGCTTTAAGTTGGTAGTCATCTACCGTACAACCAACTTGCTGTAGATGCACTCTCAGGCGGGACAGTTTGGCGAAATAAACATCAGGGTCCTCACCAGGCTGAAGGGTGCTCTTCTGCATTTCTGTGAGTGGGCTACCCACGCGCGCCTCGGATCTACCCTCATACCTGTTACGTAGGATGTTCAAGGTCTCCTGACCGTTGCCGCGGCCTACACCTCCGTCGACCGGACGACGTTGTTGCAGCAGACTGTGTGCAACATCATTGCATGTGTGACAGAAAATGTGAAATAGTTTGTCATTCTGACGACCCCATAAATCGCACTCGGGGTTCTTGAAAAAATAAGTTCCAGGCGTCCTACCCGCGACGGCCTGAAATCTCCCTTGTAACCCCTAGAAATTGGGTAAGGTAAGGTCAGCATGCCCAATCACAGAATCTGCGACTGGTGCTGCAGGCGTTACTGGTCCTGCCAGTTCTGCTGCTGCTCGTGCGATGTCCCGACCTGCTTCCCACTGGGCCTCTTTCTCGGCGTTTCCTTTCCACTACTCCGGAATGGGGACTGCCTCGTATGTAGATCGTGTCTCTACTCGAACGTACGTCGGGATAACAGTAACATCACCTGGGATGAGCACGTACTTGTCTGGTCGTGCTTTCCCTTGCAATATGTTTTGGAGGCTACTGCTGTGGAAAAATAGAACGTCATCCAGTTTCTCCTTCTAATCGTTCCAGTGTGCAATATTCGACGCGAGTCGACGAGGGAAGAAAATGCTGAATTATATCCGCGATAAAAAACCAAGGCACGGGTATCGTAGAGGGGTGGGGGAGGAGCGCCCGCTATGTGACCCCGGATTCAAGTGACTACTGGAGAGTGTGTAGGGTGAGAATAATGAGTGGGGTGGGGAAAAACACACACACACACAAGCACGCAATGCAATACACAACCCACACAACGGTCAATATTACACACGAGCCAAACGGGCCACAAGCCCCTCCCTCCCACCACACAAACGGGCCACAAGCCCCTCCCTCCCACCACAGGACGCAAGACATCTACACCGCACTAGGTCCAAGAGACCCCCCCCGCCCCCAACACACAGGACGCAAGACAGAAGGCACACGACTAATGATCAATAGTATGGACAAGGCACAAGGGTCAAGAGACCCCTCTCCTCCCCCCACTCACCACACAGGACACAATACGAAAGATACACCAGCAACGATCGATAGTATCCAAAACACACAAGGGTCAAAAGCCCCCTCGCTCCCCACCCGGCTCACAAGACGCAAAACATCCACAACGCACAAGGGTCAAGAGCTACCCCTCCTGTCCCCCACGCCAGACAGGACGCAAAACGGCAAACGCAAGAGTGACGATCAATACTATACACAACGTAGACGGGTTAAGAACCCCCCGCCCCCCCAGCCACCACACAGGACACCTGATATTACTAACAATCAATAGCATTCAAGACACAAGGATCAAGACCCTCCCCGCCCCCCACCCGCTGCCTTCCCCCTTTCCGCCGCTCCTCCCTGGCCGTTCTCCCTGCCCTCCGCTCGCCCCTCCCCGCCCTCCCCTCTTCCCCCAGCACGACACAGAACGATAGAACAAATCCAGGACGAATTGATCAACACCTTCTCCCCCATAAACGTTGCAACACACACATGTAGCGATCAATAATATCAGCAAGACAACAGATTCAAGATCCGCCCACGCAAACACAGGACGGAAGACACAAGACCCGAGTGTTGAAAAGTCACCAGAGGAGTCCAGGGTCAAGAGCCCCATGCCCCCCTCTTCCCACCACACATGAGGCATCATATTGCTGACGATCAACATATCCAAGCCACGACACTCGACCCACCCCCTAACCCCACCACACACGGGGCGCGACAAAAGGCACATGGCTAACCATCAACAAGGTCCACATGGCACGAGCGTCAATGCCCCCGCCCATTTCTATGTTATAGGTAGGTTGAGTTGGTGTCGGTTCGCGGAGATGCCGTAAAATACGCCTCGCACTGCGAGAGCTACGTAGACAACCATGGCACCGTTTTTTGTTTCGGCTTTGACGGTCACCACGGCTGACGGTCGAGTTATATCATTTGTGCGGGGTGGAGAACTTCTGCTACGCACAAGGGGAACTACCGTATTATTATGTGCATGGCAAGGCACCCACGAGGCAGATACGTAGTACCCCTATTGCTGCCTCTGGAAGTAGCCACACCAGAATCCAAACGAAACATTCTAAGCTGTCATCTATGTACAAGTCCGCCTCACAGGTGTTTTTAGGATGCAGCTCACCCTTCATGCGACTCGCTCAACACCTCACGGCGCTTCGCGCTTAGTGCAAGCAATGTCTGCCCGGTCAGTGATCACAAGACGTGCTCCGTTCCGGCATTGTAGGGATGCGAGGGTCTATGGGCATACGACTACGGCCATGCATGACATGGGTACACACTCCTCCCCCCCCACCGCCCCCCCAACTACACCGGACGCAAGTTATACCTAACGACCAACAACAACCAAGACGTAAGGTTAAATCCCCTATCTTTGGAGATGTCCACGCAGCTCTCCAAATCCAGGATCATGTAGCTGAATTGTCGACGGGAGAGTCATCCAGGTTGAGCTTTTTAGCCAGTATTAGCTGCCCCTGTATCGAATGCACCTGCTTTTTCATCACCTGCCTTTATATTGCCAAGTAAATATTTGCGTCGATGAATAAACATGTCCAATCCTCAAGGCACTGCACACGGGGGCGTTTTCGGTAAAAAACTCGACTAGAGGCGAATTTCTTGACAGATACATGCCGTAGTCCACTACATCTTCGCAGATAGACTGCGAAAACCGAAAGCATTCAGACTTGTAAGACAAGCCATCCAAACACAATTGCGAGTACCGGTACGCAGTAGGAAGGCCCGTAATACTGTTGTATTTCGAACGCAATAAATATCTTGATGGGGCATTGCCACCCAAGTTTTGAAAGACAAACGACCTCACATGGTATGTTATCCAGTCTTCCTTGTTTGCTGAGTATCAGGAGGCGATGTTGAAGACCGCGTTGAACGATCTCCTGAGCGCCTTCCGGGACATCCTTCTTGCTCAGTTCAGGGCCCACGTGATCATCGGCTTGCTGATATAGGAAATACAGAAACAAGCCCGTATTCGTCCGCGGCCTTTATTTCAGCTGGCTGTCCGTCATGATTTGAAGCACCATACCGATAGTCAATACCGAGCACAGAGCAAGTGCAGGGGGAAGGCGCAGGGCCAGACAAATAAGAACATTGCTGTTGGAAGCGGAGGTGTTATGCCCCCAAAAAAATGCACGAATTTATAGAATGCGCAGCAGGCTTTACGCAATGTACGGGAACAAGAGTGAGCATGTCGAACTACAGTAGATATCACGTATGATGAGCTGCCGTTTGATCGCTTTCATATTAGTATGAATAGTAGACACTTGTAGGTTTAATATTAACACACAAGCCAAGACGTCGGCGGGCAAACGTGCTACCCTGGCCCACACCAAAATTAGGGCATAGCGGTAGTGTTGGTCTCACTGCTTGGTACTTCTGCTGTACATATAATATATATACATACAAGGTTCCCCTTCGGGATGTGGGTGGTATGAAATCCGGGGGGTGTCGCAAGTTGAAAAGGGAGACGCAGGTAAAACCCTTGCACCTCTGGTTTGAGTAAAAAATGATCTCGGAGTAAAATGAATCATGGGTTACAGTGCAGTAGTACTGTAATATTGCTCAAAGCGAAAAGTAGTAGTCTAGTCTTCGATGCTCTCTGGCATGTCTTGGCATATAGGAGGCATATAGACTACTGTATTGCTCAAAGGAAGGCGTTGCACTCAGAAGGAAATTGACCGGATTTGTGTCATCCAGGTGTTTATCGCCTGGGTGGGATCTGTGTCATCGATATATGTGTGATCCTTGATGATCTGAACATCTCTACCGGATGGAGTCTGCACGATCTGCATGAACTACACATGTCAATTGAACATACACGTACCGCGATTAACTGATGAATAGCTTTTTGCGTGGGTGGGTCTGCATGATCTGAAGGATCTGTACGATCTGCAGTGAGCTGAATGCCATGTGTGCATAATGTGCAGGATCTATCGGCATGATCTGAAGGATCTCTTATCTACACACTCCAACTAGTTTGCCAGGGAAGACATGTACGTTCCGTATCTTTTGCACTTGTGTGCCAGGTGGGATCTGGTTGATCTCATTGACATGCACATTTTTAACCTGAAGGGGATCTGTGTAGTTACAATTTTCATAGATGTGTACCTGAGTAGAATCTGTGTGATCTGTATAATCAGTACATATCGAGCGGGATGGGATCTGTCCAACCTGCCTGATCTCTACATCTAGAGCGAGATAGCGTCTGCACGATCTGCATGATCTGCACGTGTTTATCGGTGGATGTCATTGATCTGCAGGATGTGTATAATCTGCAGGATCCGTATGATCTACCTGAGTGGAATCTGTGTGATCTATATGATCTGTACACAGGTATAGGGTATGTGCGATCTGCACGATATGCACGTTTATATTGGTGGGTGTGCATGATGTGCAGGACCTGTGTGATCTGCTGTATTTCTGTATGATCTGGAGGATCTGTAAAATCTGGATACTTCCTGCCAGGAACTTGGTTACAGCATGTTTAGCCGGGATGGGGTCTGTATGAGGTAGATATTTCACAGGTGTGCACCTGAGTGGGATCTGTATGATCTGCTGGATATGTATGATCTGCAGAATCTGTATCATCTGTAGCATCTGTATGATCTACCTGAGTAGAATCTGTGTGTTCTGTATGATCTGCACATCTTAACCGGGATGCGGTCTGTACGATTTGCAGGATCTGTATGATCTGCAGGATTTCTGTATGATCTGGATGATCAATAAAATCTGGACAGTTTACACTTGCTTTCAGCATATGTAGCAGGGACGGGGTCTGTATGATGTAGATATTTCACACGTGTGTACCTGAGTGGGAGCTTGCAGATTTCTTCATGATCTGAAGGATCTGTAAAATCTGAAAACTTCACACATGTTTAGCCGAGATGGGGTCTGCATGAGGTAGATATTTCGCACGTTGCTACCTGAGTGAGAGCTCGATCTGTGTGGTCTGTATCTGTGTGTAATCTGCAGGATTTGTATGACCTGTACACATGTGCAGGATATGTATGCTCTACCTAAGTGGAGTCTGTGTGATCTGTACGATTTGTTCATCTTGACCTGGATGGGCTCTGTATGATCTGCATGATGATGTAGATATTTCGCATGATGAGGTAGATATTTCGCATGTGTGCACCTGAGTAGGAACTTGCAGGATATCTGTATGATCTGCAGGATTTGTGAATCTGGATACTTCATAATTTATTGTTTACATTGTGTTTAGCCGGGATGGGGTCCGTATGAGGTAGATATTCACACGTGTGTACATGAGTGGGAACTTGATCTGTGTAATCTGTACACATGTGTGAGCTGCAGGATCTGTATCATCTACCTGAGTGGAATATATGTTACCTATATCTTCATCTTGATCGGGATGGAGTCTGTACGATCTGGATGATTTGCGCATATTTATCATTGGGTTTGCATGACATGCAGGATCTGTATGATCCGCAGGATCTGCAACATTTGGCAGATGTGTACCTGAGTGGGATCTTGGTTTGTGTGATATGTACATCTTCACCGGGCGGGATCTGCATGATCTACATGAACTGCACATGTTTCGTCGGGAAGATCAAAGAATCAACCAACACAAATGAAGCTCGATAAAGAGTTGATGGACAACCCTATACACGCGCACCGCAATCAACACCCGGTACAAAATATACTGGTACACGAAATAGCCAGAGTGATATAAAAACATCAGTCGCACGGACACAAAAAAACGAAGAGTAGCAGCAAGGAAAGCAACCTGCGCCAGCAATATCAGCAGTAGCTATACCGTGACAGTGTGAAGCAGCAGCGTCATCAGCACGAGCACCAAGATAAGCCACCGTGTGACACGGGCAAAATATACTTTAAGTAGCAGCAAGAAATTTTTAAAGGGGCCAGCCTCAACAGTAGTAGTCGTAGCAATTATACCGCGATTGTGTCCAGCAGTGTGCAGCAGTAGCGGCAGCAACAGCAGGAGCAGCAAGATAATAAGCAACCGCGTGGCACGGGCAAAACAAAATTAGGCAGCAGCAAGAAAAGCAACCTGTCCCAGCAACAGTAACAGCTACACCGTGATTGTGTGTAGCAGTAGCGGCAGCAACAACAGGAGTAGTGGCAGAAGAATAAGGAAACCGTATGGCACCGGCACATTGTACAAAGAGCAGTGAACACTCGGCTATACGCAACCCAATACTTGGGGCAAAGATCCGACAAATGATGAATCGAACCGAGATACCAAAAATATGCCACCAGGTAAGTACGTACATGATGGCTCAGCCTTTTCTCACGTCTTGAAGCCAAGCACGAGTACACGAGCACTCAGCAGTAGCAGCAACACTCAGCAGCACTCGAGCAACACTCGATTCGAGCAACACTCGCACGCCTATTGTTGCTGTTCTTGTACTGCTGCGTACTGCTCGAGCAGCGCTCGAGCGCACGAGCATCATGAGTAGGTTTCCAAAAGCCTATATTGCACCTATAACAAAAGACACGGGACCACGATCACTCGATTGCTCAAGCGCAACGAACACGAGACGAACACGAGCACGACGTGGCCAAGCAGTCACGGGCCACGAGCACTCAGCAGCAGAGCAGCAGCACCCAGCGACACTCGAGTAACATTCGGCCCGAGCAGCACCCGTACGCCTGTTTTTGCTGTAGTTTTACTGCTGCTGCAGCTCGAGCAGCACGAGTTCCAGCAACACTGCTGCATGCTGTTGCAGTTGCGGCAAGAAGCGAGAAGAACAAAATATTTTCAGCTAAAAATGCGAAGATCCGGGTAGGTTTCCAAGCCCCTAGGTGGCTTTTCGGAAGTGGGACCCCATCCCCTGAGTTTCTTGCCGGGTCACGTGAGTTTGACCACCTAGAGCATGTGCCATGGAACCAAGCCGGAGCCAACGCTTGCACCGTACTGTGCACGCCGTCCCCCTGTGGACCCCGCAGCAGGAAGCACGAGGAAAGACCCGCGGCCAAACAAGAAAAGTGAACTATTCCGGAAAAAAAAACGCCCATATAATATAGACTGGTATGTTACAAGCAGTCGTACACTGGTGATCAGCGGTCGGTCAAGTGAACTCTGTATCCTAAGACCCGTATGATATCACGTACCAGGTACTGTTTTTTTGTATCCGCCGTACGCACGTACTCCTTGTTGCTGTTCTGCGCTGCTCCTACTGCTGTTTATTGTTGCTGCTGCCGCACGACCGCAATTCCCTAGGTTTACCCTAGGGTAATCTAGATGCAAAATTAATTTCCCGTCTTAATGGAAAAAATGACAAAAAACGGTACACCAGCGCTTTTTTGCCAGTCTACGGTACGGAAAACTCAAACCAGGCCATTAGGGTACACCAAACTCAAGTTGGATGGTATTTTCTGTCAAGGTATACCGTTTTGTGGCGAAACATCCATGTCCGTCCGTCTTACTTGCAAAAATGCCAGAAAACGGTACACCATCGTATTTTTGCCAGTTTACGATACAAAAAGTAAAACGAGGTGATAAGGGCGCACCAAACCCAAGTCATATGAATTTTCTGTCAAGGCATACGGCTTTCTGGCAAACAAACAATGTCCTGGTACAGCTTATATTTTCGAACAAACACTACATTCGTCAATAGAAGCGCCTTCTTGTACTGTGTACTCGTGTTCAAACGAACGTACGAGGTACGAGTCAAGCGTTGCATATATATAATCTGAAGCCATTTTATTTCGTTTCGTACGCGTACGTGTACTCAGAACACGGTACCGCGCGCGAGCCCGGTGCCGCCGCGGGTGTCAGCGGATGCAAGCAGGTAGAGGGGGTGTTGCAAGGAGCGCCGTCGCCGTTTGCATGGCTAGGCTCGCGTGTGTCTCGAGACACGCAGGAAGCACGAATGGGCTCTGTCTGGCCTCCTTGCGAGGCTCCGCTTGCACCATATACGAGATATGAGGGTCGTTTTGATATGCGAAATAATATTTAAGCGGTGCTTATTTTTGCGACCAAACTAAACTTCAAAGAGAGGCTTCGCAATTCATCCGCTGTCGGTTGTGGTTGATGTGCCCGCTCGCCAGGAAGGATACCGTTCTGCAGGTCTTTCAGCCCGTCCTTCGCCTTATCTCTGGTGATCTGTATCGCCTTCCTTCGCTCACAATAGAACCGCAACGAGTTCGAATGGGACAGAGGATGCGAGTGATTTCGTACGTTCAGTCCGGAGTATGGACGTTACATTTTGGACACGACAAAAAAAACTGGGTTGGAGAGACGCAATTGACGCCGAGCAAAGCGAAGGAATCTGTATGTCTACTGCTGTGTGGATCTACAGTACCGTATTAATGTACGACTACACCACACGACCACGACTACTGCTGTACATATGCGTACCAGGTAATGCTGCTGTCCGCACTGCTGTCGCTCTGGACTATACCAGGTACTGCACGAAAAAAGACACACAACGGGCAGGAATACAATCACCGTTTGAACTCTTTTCGAAATATTAAGCCCGTACCAGGTATTATATTTCCGGCCATGGTTGAATGCACAATATAATAGCGTACCTAGTAACATGCAATGAACCTGCTAGTACGCCGTTAATTTAATCCCGACAACGCCACAGACCATTGCACACTCTTCTACTCACTTGTGGCGTCCTTGTTTGCCAGTTTTGGTGTCCTTCAGCACCTTCTCGCACCTCGCTATCGCCATTTCAATAGTTTCCTATCGATCCCTTGCCGCTTGTTCGCTGTCTCTTTTTCTCTTGCGGCCGCCTCCAAGCCTGCCACCGCAGCTTACACCGCAGCTTCTTCCTCGATTGACCAGTCACAGAATTCATCAACTTCATTTGTGTCCCCGGCTGGGTTGGCCCCGGGGTCGCCAGATGCTTCCTGCATCGAGCTTTCTAACCTCCGAGGCGCTGCTCCTGCAGGCGCTGCCATGCTTCGTTCGGCGGCAGAATCAGCTTTGTCTCATCCAACTCATCCAATCAGCGTACGAATTTTGTCACAATTTGGTTGTGTTTTGGTGTGTGTGATTGGCCTGCGTCACGAACTTTCAGGCCCCAACAGTGCAAAATTGCCTCTACCTCCCTGTTGTGGTTGTTGCTGCTGTTGTTGTTGTTGTTGTTGTTGTTGTTGTTTTCTTCACATTGAACCGTTCTTTCTACCCGTCGACATCCAGCACAACCAGTGTCCGTGCCGATTCTTCAATCCTAGAGAGATACAAGTTCTGTCGTCACAAAGCTACGCCACAGAGATACTACGTTGCCACGTATGTAGTGCAATGCCATGTCATCATACTGCGTACGACAGGCACGACATACCTATTCCATGACCTAGAGAAACGAAACGAAACAAAGAGAAAAAAAAACAAGAACCAAGAAGATAATTCGAAAGAGAAAAAGAAACAAGAAAACATATATATATTATATATGGAGACAAACCATCGTGCCCCCCCCGCAGGGGATCTGGCAGACACTTGAAAATAATGAGCTGGAAAAAAAAAAAAAAAAAAAAGAAAACACCACTAGTCGTCGACAACAGAGTAAGACTAAGAACCAAGGGAAAATAACAGACAAACCAAACAAAGCACAACGCATCCTCCAGGCAGCGGCAGCAGTTTATGGTACGAGTAGCACAGCCAGGGTCTCCCTGCTGGTCCGCCTAGCACCTTGCTACCCTGTCTGCCACCTTCGTCCAGCGTTCGTCAACTATGCCCGGCCCCGCGGCGTCAGACAATACGAAACAAGCAAAGCAGGCTCGTCATCCACCCACGCAACACGACTCCTTCAATAAGGTTTATCAATCGGAGAAAGGAAGAGAAAGAAAATATAATGAAAATCACATGGGGTCACACAAGAACATAAAATGAAACAAAAATAAACAAAAACAAAAGGAAGACAAAGGGAGATCACGTTCGAACCAGCTGCACCAGTTGGTGGTACGAGTAGTATAGGCATGTTCTACTTCTTAGTCTGCCCGGTACCTTGCTACCCTGTCTGCCATCTCCTTCCTACTTTCGTCCACTGCAGTTTCCCTTCTACTCCTGTCCCCCCCCCCCTCTCCGCGTTCCGTTGGTCGGGTTTTCTGCTACTCCTCTTGTGGCCCCTCCTCCCCCCATTCCCTTGGACACCACTCACGGCGGATGCGCGGCGTTGCCTACTCAGCTCAGCCTCAGCCTCGTGCCACCTCACCATGAACCGTTCGGCTGTTTCGAGGATCCCCCAATACCACTTCCCCGCCTTTTTTGCAGCAGTGGGCCACAGCGCGGTCTCAACTCCAAACACCAAGGGAGCAAGTTCCGTGGACTCTTCGGTGGCTCGGAACTCCCTAAGGTCTTCGACTATGCATCTATGCCAAGTCTTAACCTGTCCGCCAGGTCTCGGGTTCTCCCCACCAGCCATCGTCCCGAACATTACCCGACTGGATAAACGATCCTTGCTTTGCCGTGCCACCCCCCTCGCGAAGAAGAGATGCGGATGGTCGTTTCGATGCTCTCGCAACGTGTCATCTTGAGGGCCTTCGCGTACGAGAGGGTGGTATGGTCAGTACGAAGTCGGCGCCGGAAGCCAATGACTCGCAACAGGACTTGGTGGTGAGCCGTTCGAAGCTTGGCAAAGTGTTCCACTCTGAGGGTCCACGTCACACACCCATACAGCAGGGTCTCAATCCCCTCGGCATTCAGCATTCGGACTTTCAGGCTAAAGGGGGCGGTCGTCCTAGCATACAGCTCCGGGCCGAACCGTTTGAGGCATGCTCGCATGAGACGGGTCCGTCGGTCGATTTCGAGCGAGAGGTCAGCGTTTTCGTGGATAATGCCGCCTAGGTATAAGAACTGGGCCGTCTGCTTACACCTCTGGCCTGCTGCTTCGATGACGAGCGGTGGTGCGAGGGTTTTCTGGTCTGGCGTTTGTAGAAGCATTGTCTCTGTCCTATTTTCCGACACCGTAAGGCCTGCTGCTTCGAAGACAGTCACGATGACTGTCATCATTTTCTGGCCCTCCCACTTGGAAATCGCCTCCTTTTATTACTTGCCGGACCTTTCCAGCGGGTCTTTGGTTTCTCCATTGTTCTTCGTACTTTCGGTCCTTCTTTCCTTCGTTCTTCTTTCGTTTCGTGTGCGTGCATGTACTCCGGGCACGGTTCCGCCGGCGAACCCGGCACCGTCGCGGGTGTCAGCGGGTGCTGGCGGGTAGAGGGGGAGTTGCAAGGAGCGCGGTCGCCGCTTTCGTGGCTAGGCGTCGCGTGTGCCTCGAGACACGAGGGGTGCATCAATAGGCTCTGTCTGGCCTCCATTTGTGATTTTTGATCGAGTACGTACGAGTATTTAAGGGACGTTTGGGATTGTAGGATAATATTCAAGCGGTGCTTATTTTTGCGACCGGGCTGAAATCACGAGAGGGAGGTACCCCCGTTTGAGCACCAACATTGTCGAGCTGGCGAACGAGGTCCACGGTGAGCACCGGGCTTCAAGCGAGGCGGGCGACGGGGCTCACTGTGGAAGAGAGGGAGGAAAGCTTTACCCGGACCGAATCGGTGACGAGATGGTCGCGAGAGGGGCGGGCGGCGTACGAGGTCGAGAGAGAAGCTCTGCCGTTTTTTTTTTTCTTTTCTTTCTTTTTCTTTTTGACTGGTGTAAGGGTGTTCCAATCAGGTAGTAAATTATTATACGGAAAGGGGATGGGGATTTTTTTTCTTTCAGTATTTTTCGGTTTCATTTCCATTGTTTTCGCTCTGTTGCTGTGCCGTGCTGTGTGCTTCATCTTTCGTACATACGAGTACAGACAGAGAGCGTATCGAAAGAAGAAAATAAGTACCCTACCTGGGCTTTGTACGTACGTACGATATGTGAGCGAGCGTAGCGGAAAACCGCCCTCGACGCGAAGCGTATGTGGCGTCCGAGCTGTTTTCTCCTGAAAGATGGCGGCGGGACTCTTGGCATTATCAAGTCGCCAGTTTGCAACACGATACAGTACAGCAGTCATGAAAAAAAATCAATATTCAATCATGGAACTCTGTCCGCTTCGCATAGTTTGATGTACTTTTCCTTCCTGAGCGAGCGTAGCGGGCGGCGTAGGCCGCCCGCGGAGCGAAGCGCCTTGCACTATAATAAGACCCGGGCAGCATCCAGGGGGGCCGCTAGCCTATATCTTTGACAAGGAATTACATATAGAATACGCGCGTTCGGTTTATCACAATACGTATTACGCAGCTTGCAAAGTTGAGTATCAACTCTTTAATCAGTCGAACTCACAGCTGACGTATTTCAAAATTTATAAAAAACTTGTGAAATTCGGTAAAAATGGAATATAGACGAGACGTATTACGCAGCTTGCAAAGTTGAGTATCAACTATTTAATCAGTCGAACTCACAGCTGACGTATTTCAAAATTTATAAAATATACAATTTCGTGCTCCTTTTCGTCCCTTTTCTTGTACCCCGGGGATGATTATACAGTGCCCCTCGCACTTCCACTTTACAACGTTCAAGGAAACCCCGACCTGTGAAATTGAAATTTTGCAGTAGTGGACAAAGCATAATAATAGTAGATCTTCCTGAGGTAGCTAATTAGGCACTCTGATTGGCTAGGGGTATGTTTTACGCGGCCTAATCAACTTTCGAGTCTTTCCCAGCCACAGCATCCCGAGTCATCCCGAGTGCAGCTAGAGTCTTCCCAAGCTCAGCACCCACGCCGGCCGAGCCAACCTAGAGCCTTAACAAGCACAGCATCCCAGCACTGACCACTGGCACATGGTTCGGGTTCGGGTTTGGGTTCGGGTTCGGGTCGGAGGGTCGACTTCAGGCGTCCAACACAAAATCCCCATAAAGATCTACTATCAAGGTCTGTTCACCCCTCAAATTTTGATTGAGCGACCTCCTGCTGTAGGCTTTCGTCGTACAGCCGTGTGGCTTCCTGCTATCACCGCTGCTTGTACCTCGTTCGCTGGTGCTCTCCTCTCCCGAAGCCACCAGCCGGCTGTCTTTGGACTGCTCGACGTTATGGCTACGCTTGACTACGGCATGTACCTGAACGACAACCTTTGTCAACACTCAGTCCGCCTGTCTGGCATCGATCATCTGGGCGTCCTGGTACACTCGGCCACCTTGCGAGGGCAACAGCAGGACATCCAGAATATATGTGCAGCGCCCTCCACTACTACTATACTTGCTGACAGTGCAGGGAAAGTTGAGCGCCAAGGAGATGGGAACTGCGGCTTCTACTTGATCCTCAACGGGATGAACCTCAACGCCAACAAGGTACGATAGCTTGCGGATTCTGTGCTGCTGTACTTGAAACATAAGAAATTTAAATATTCAAATTCTTCAACAGTATTTGCATTCCTCGACCTCGTGCGTCTTACACCGCAACCAAACCACTCGTGCAGCAGGTACGACTTCTTCTCCAACAACCTCTAGTACAGACAAGCAACCTCTACTACACATGAAGTCGCAAGTACGAGATACAAGTAATCGTGTAACCAAAATGAGGTTCCCCACGTATCTATAATAACAGCATAAGGCAAAGACGTATAGTACAGGTCGTCGTATAATCGCAATTTTGACCCTTCATACGAGGTACCTCTCATACATCGAAGCTCGAGTTGCGGGTACTCGTACACGTGCCGTACAAATCCATGCGCTCTTTTAGGTAGCTTGCGAGTACTACAATTCTTCGACTTCCGATCCGACTATTAATAGTGTTGTTGTACCGTTACACATGTTGACTGCGCCTTCTACCGTCTTACACCATCCAGGCAACATTGCAGGGGTAGTGATGTACTAACCATTGCTGTTGATGCTCCAACGTGCTGTACCCGCAGGCTACCCAATTCGCGCACACTCTCCCGGATGTTCGACGGCTTAAAAACAGTATCGCGAACGCCATCGTCAACCACGTCACCGTAGGCCGTGTCATGACTGTTGCCCACCTCGGCGCGATGTCCAACCATCCTGAATGTCGCCTTGTTCACATTTTAGAGGGGGCAAGGGCTCGTACCATAGGGTTCGATGTTTCAGATGGATACAACAACAGGAAACCCCTGTCGGTGTTCGACGCGCATCTTCAGCGTGCTTTCGAGGACCATCTGGTTGCCTTGGGAGCCTCTTCCGAGGAAACCAGGATGGTGCATGCACAGGCGTTCGTTAAGCTAAACGGCGCGAAGCTCAAACGGGACAAAGGCCGTCAAACGATAGTCATGGAGTACGCCGACCTACCCGATGTACTGGTGCTGCGATGAGGTCTCAAGGTAAGCACACTTACAACAGGGACACAACACTGCAGATGACCTCTAACTACATATTCAGTAATGATGGAGTACGCCGACCTACCGGATGTACTCGTGCTGCGATGAGGTCTCAAGGTAAGAATACTTACAACAGATACACAACACTGCAGATACGACCTCTAACTACATACTCTGTAATGCTGCGGGTAGTCACTTTCGTCCACCTTCGTTCACATTCCCTATTTCAGGACATAACCAACAACGTGGACCAAGGACGAGGCATCGTCAACGCGACGTGCAGGATTCTTCGGGGCTTCGAAGACGCCGACGCGTCCTTGGATACGCAAAGAGACGAAAACAGTTTCACGTGCAAACGACCGGCGTGGGTTATCATACAACTTACCACTGAAAAGGGAAAAGGCACCATAGCAAATGTTCAACCATTTCAAGAGCAAAACGTGCGGGTGCCTGCCTGTCGTGGTCCGGCCGTAAGTGGGGCTTATACCGCAATTCAAAGGCCGATTATGGTAGCAACATGCATGACCGTACACAGGGTTCAGCGCGTAGGGTTCGAACGACTGGTCCTGTGGATACCGCCTAGGGGGTTCTGCCCGCAGGGATAAGGGTACATCGCTGTGTCGAGAGCGCCGAGCCTGAAGGGGCTGTTCTTAGCACTCCCAGATACTGTCGTGCAGAATAGAGAAAGAAGCGAAATCATTCCTCAAGGACGCGTTCCAGCCACCGCGAGATGCGATCAAGACTCTGGACGGCATGCGGGCCCGAACCCCGGCGATCATCGAAGTAGACACGGGCGGAAGAATTGTGAAGTATGCCGCGTTGTGGAATTCTACCAAGCCCTACTTGAGTCCTGCACTCTGGACTGGAGCATGGACAACCAGTGCACAACCACTGGGTACGTACGCGCTTAACTCATAAAAAACATTGGGTCGTCAATATATTCGGGAACGGACTAATGTCGAGAACTCCCACGTTCACGTCATTATAAAAATCAGCGTCCGCGCTATGCGTTCGCCAAACACTGTGAACTTCGCTCCCGCCAACACACGACTCCCGAAAACTATCTTCTCGCCAGAGCGAGCCACCAAAACACCCTGACTTCGCTCCCACCAACACACGAGTTCCGAAAACCATCTTCTCGCCACAGCGAGCCACCAAAACGCTGTGACTTCGCTCCCATCAGCTCACGTCTTCCGGAAACCATCTTCTCGCCAAAAGATAGCCACCAAAACACTGTGACATGACACTTCCAATTCACCCTTCCCCATCTATAAATTGTTGATGCTTGGTCTCAAATTCGTCACATTCGTTTTAACGGGTGAGGGTTTCTTCGTTCGATGCTCAAATGTTCATCAGATTGGATGACACGACTGTTTGTTGTAACCTGCCCGCCTACGCCCGCTTATTTTTTCTGGAGCTTTCGCTGTCGGCGTTTCTGTCCGACGAAATTACTAACTGTGTTTTAAACCAGGGTTTCTCTTCTTGGCGCTATTGCCGAAGAGCGCTGTTTGTTGGGTTTTAGGGGACAATGGGAAACCATAGTTTTTCTGTTTACTTTCGCTTTATAGCCTGAGTGCGTAGATGCTTTCTCCATTACCTGTCGTGCCGCAGAGCGCAGATTAGTCTGTTTTACCTACCGTGGGTTGTATGGGACAAGAAAATAGCATACCCTCCCTCGAATGGTATATTATATCTTGGCTTTGGCTTCCTTCGATTCGTCGCAGAGGGACGTAGATAGATTCTCGGATAGCGTAGATTAATTCTCCCGTATCTGTCGTGGGCCCTACGGGACAAGAGAGAGTATCATACTTTTCTCACGAACGGTATATTGTGCATTATCATGGCGTTGGCTTTTTTCATTCGTACCAGGCGAGGATTCTCAGTTGCCGATCGTGCATCGTACGAGTCTCGCTTTGGTACACTGATGTGTTTTGTTGGGGCAGAGGTTTTTGGCATGACCCGAGGGTGGTGTGTGGCAGAGTTTAGGGAAGAATTATTTCTTGTTTCATACTTCAGTCATTGCCGACGAGAACATCCAATGCGTCAGGGACCATTCATATCTGAAACAGGAGTGTATGTTTTTCGAACAGTTCGTACCATTTCATCCTAAACGGACCCTTGGCATCGTAAAGTGCCGTTTGCTGCAGATTAGCTGTCGGTTGGGTGCGGGCATTGGCTTGGTAGGCGGCCCGTCACTTTCGATGTCACGGGCCCTCTTTGCATCATGCTTTACGTCATGGATCAACAGTATAACCTGTTTTTACTGGACGTATTTCGAGCATAGATCGTTGCGTCTGCACCAACGGTCCCTTGGCATCGTAAACTGACGTGCCTTGGCCGTTAACTGCGGGTTGCCTGCGGGTCTTAGCGCGGGCCTTAGCGTTGCCTGCGGGCCTTAGCTTCGTCGAGAGGCCTTCAAAAGGCCTCTCGACGAAGCCCCCTTGTAATGCAAGAGGATTTATTTCACGCAGCGGGCAAAACTTCTCCCCAGAACCACGAAGGAGATGCAGTTTCAAACGCTAAAAATCCCACAGGTGGCCACTGGAATACCTTGAGAGCGTACTCTGGTGGACCTTAAGTAAAAACACCTTGAGCCACAATTCTGAAGGTCGATCATTGCCCAACGTGAACGTTCACAACGTCCCCAGATTGTCGAATGTACGCGCTACAATATACTCAGTTTGGAAACGTACCACCAGGTCAAGGTGCTGTGTTTTTTGTTGTACGGCTGTAGCATTTGACAACACAACAAAATTCGAAATCGAATCGAGAAACGAACCACAAAATGCGAAACGACAAAAACAAAGCAAGGTCGTGAAATCCGGACAAGAAGACGAAACACGAAAAAACACCCAAATTTTAACTGATCGTGAAAAATATATATGTAATCAAAAAAAGTAATAATTCAATTGGAAACAACATAGTGCAGTGCATACACCCACAACAACACCCACTCACTTTTGTTGTATGGTCAACGATGTGATGTTTTTCCCTACATATATACATTTTCTGGGTTCCCTCGCTGTTTTACATTGCACGAAACCGACACCATATGCGACAAATGATCTACGCGCAAAAATACCCAAAACGTGCATTAAAATTACGCAAAACATGTGAAACTTCGGCGCATACCACGTTCGGGGAAGAATAATGCTTTGTATTATTTTTCATACTTTTAAAATGAATTCCGAGTCTATTCTGCAATAAACGAAAAATTGCCAAAAATAACACTACACATATTTTGATAAAATAATGCGATCCACGCAAACTCACACCTCTTGTACGATGCAAACGTCATTATTATTGCAGATGCATACCTGGTAGACTGCAATTCGCAGTTTAAGTGCGCCCATTGTCAACTTCATGCCCCTCTTCCCCATCCCTTCTTCTCAAACATGCCAACGATCCAGTACCCCTCCACAAGCCCTAGATTTCCTTCGTTCAGTATTCCACGTTATATTTCGTCAACATATGTATGTAACAACTCATACATTCAAACAGTATACAATTAATCGAAACGTGTGTCATACGTGTTAGAGAAAAAAAAGCTCAAGCAATCATTGCAAAAACATCCACGAACCTAACGACACGGTCACACGTAAATCAAAGTTCACGAGGCAGGACGTCTCACAATCGAGGTGCATTTGTTTCGTTACCCAAGCGTTGCGGTATAGACTTTTACTGTCACCGAAATGTGCTAAGGTTGTGGTTTCGCCACAACGTCCCGCAACGTACCCAAGCGGCCACCTGTGGTATAGACTTTTACTGTCACCGAAATGTGCTAAGGTTGTGGTTTCGCCACAACGTCCCGCAACGTACCCAAGCGGCCACCTGTGACGACGTGTTCCTCGCTCGCGTTGTACCTCAGCTTTTTTCGAGTACTTGAAAAAACTGAACAGCAGCAGCAGCACAGCAGGTCTTGCCCTCGAGCCAGACTGTTCTTCAACGCCCGGAATATATGTAGGCATTCGTATGGGAGGCATTATGAAATTGTGTACCGCAGTACGTAGCTCGGGCCATGCGCCACATGGAGGAAGCGAACAATCATATCTGGAACGAAAAAATACCACCAGACAAGCACCAGGTAATGGCTTTCCTGCCGGCTGAACACAAGACGATAGCAATCACGCGATGAGCGTGTCAGGTCTCTGGGGCCGCAGAGTTCGCCGGGCGGGTCGCCATCGTGTGAGCGCTTACTACCCGCCAGTTGACCTTTGGTTGGGTGGGGCATTGGAATTACGGCCTGTGTGCCGAGTTGTGCTGCGCAGTGTGGTGTTTGTTGTGCTGCGTATGTATGTGTATTCGATAAAGTCGGAGCAGTTTCTAGTTTCTACAGTAGCACGAGACGAGAGACTACTGTCGGTTGAGTCACGCGTGCTGGATGCCCCTCAACGCCGCCGATATTGCTGTTGTTGCAGGGTGAGATGGCTGCGAGTTCATCCTACACCGAGAAGCGGGTTGTACTTGGGTTGGGGACGTGTGTTGTATGGCGGTGCTCTATATGCGCTGTTGCTGCAGAGTTGCGCTGCTGCATGCTGCTGCAGAGCTGTGTGCTGTGCGCTGTGCGTTCTTGCCTGGCCGATATGTGCCACAAGCTACAACATAAAATAAAATGCCTATTTCGGGGGGGCATAGTAAATGGGACCAAATTTTGTTAGTAAAAAAAGGTAAATATATAGGTTTTTGTGTGGTAGGTGCTATTTACTATGGTCCTCCGTAACAGAAGGTTACTTCAAATAATATTGTATTCTAACTAGTCGGAAAAATGCCCGAGTACTTATTTTGAGAAGAACCATATCTCAGGCCGGTCGTTACGTCTTGCATAAGTACATACTTTGGTATCGCGTAGAACTCCATACCAGTAGGTGCTCATTTATTTTATCTTCCCTAAATAAGTACGTATTGGCAGTCTTAGGTTTGTCTACCGAACTGAAAATCTACGGAATCAAAGATAAAACGATTTGCGAATTTCGAAAACGGTGTTGTGACTTTTTCAAGTTTTACTTTATTTATTTCTCTTCCTTATGAAAGGAGTCGTGTGGTGTGCGTGGATGGCGAGCGTGTTTTTGTTTGTTTCGTATTGCCTGACGCATCCTCCCCGGGGGCAGGGCATAGTTGACGAACGCAGGACGGAGACGGCAGACAGGGTAGCAAGGTACCAGATTGACTAGTAGGGAGAACCAGGCTATGCTACTCGTACCACAAACTGCTGCGGGTACCTGGAGGGTGCTTTGTGCTTCGGTTTGCCTGTTGTTTCCTTTGGTTTTTAGTCTTGCTCTGTGTTTATGTACTTGTTGTAGTGTTGCTGTGTTTCTTAATAGCTCGTTCTTTTCAAGTGTCTGCCACATCCCCTGCGAGGAGGCACGACAGTTTTTCTTTGATTTTTCCTTTTTCTCTTTCGATTTTTTTTCTATGTTTTATTTGCCTTGTTTTAGTTTTTCGTTTTGTTTTCTCTCTTTCATAGAATGCGTATATCGTACCTGTCGTATCCAGCTGTTTGATGTTGTTATCACATTAACTCATCGCCACAGTGCAATGCAGTCTGTGGTCTCAGGACAAGCTCCAATAACTCTGGAGTGGAAGAATACCTCGGGAACAATAAAAAACAAGCAAGAAAATATCTCAGTTTGTAAAACTGAGTCTCAGTTACGGCAATTGCACATATGTCAGTCTGTCTATCTGTCTGTCCGCATGGCTTATATTTTCGAACATTTTCCAATGGTCGATGTATAAGGTCGTTACAGATGATATTCGCACGACGTATTCGACCCTTACGGGCAATACACACTGAAACATACCGTACCACCAGGCAAATTTAGCCATAAAATACATGCTCGACAACGTACCATGATACCATACCACCAACATACCGTACCACATACAGTGTTTTTCCCATATACTATACCACCTTCATAACCATATCACACACCGTATTTTTTTTCCATTTAATATATCAAACCGTACCATCATACCATACCACCAACATATTCCATATCACATACCCTTTTGTTTTCATCTAGTGTATCAAACTGTGTACCATCATCATACTATATACCAACACACGATATCACATCAAGTACACGTTGAAGGTGCAAGGTGATGAGGTGATAAGTGAGGTGAAGGTGCAAGGTGGTGTGGTGATACGTGAGGTGAAGGTGCAAGGTGGTGAGGTGATACATGAGGAGGTGAAGGTGCAAAGGGAGAGCGATGGCATCAGGGAGCAGCAGCAGCCGCGACGGCAACAGCAGCCTCAGCAGCCACGTCTGCAACAGCAGAATCAAGACCACAAGAGCATATGTGGAAGGTGTAAAGTGAGAAGTGAGGTGAAGGTGCAAGGTTATGAGGTCATATATGAAGAGGTGAAGGTGCAAAGGGAGAGCGATGGCACCAGGGAGCAGCAGACGGCAACAGCAGCCACAGCAGCCACGTCAGCAACAGCAGCAGCAGGGCCAAGTGGGTCCGCTAAGCGCATGTGACGATCGCCCCCAAGAACAACAGCAGCAACAAGTGCACAAGAGCATGCCATCGCTCGTTAGATATCACACTGCTGTACCAAAACGCTTGTTGAGGACCTCTGATATGATGAGCAATGGCAGAGCGGCAAGTGCACAAGAGCATATGCCTTTAGAGCGACACAGCAGGAACGAGTATAGATGCTGCTGTAGTAAAACGCTTGTTGGGAATCTCTCATGTGACGAACGATGGCAGAGCGCCAAGTGCACAAGAGCGTATTATGCCTTCAGGGCGATAGAGCAGGAACGAGTATAGGTACCATACTGCTGTTCCAACACGACAAGTACACAAACAAGAGCATGCGAGCGCGCGACGAGCAACACCACGAGCACACAACAAGAGCATTCCTTGAGGGTGACAGAGCAGGAGGAGCTAAATAAATAATAACTTTACCACGACTGTACAGTCGATTACTTTTCACTTCCCCTTAATTTCGTCTCCCCGAACTCGGAAAATAAATAATTACCGTTCTACGTACTGGCACTTTGTATCTGTATTATAACCTGTTACGTAAGATCCGTATGAATCTCGACGATGAAGAACCAGTCATTCTTCTACACGCACGTTGCATCGTCCAGTATTTATTTCCAACTTTCATACGTACGCTCCCCCCCGAATGAGTATCATACACTGCAGAGCATAGAACAGAAGTACATGGTACTACACTATTAAGGTTGATAGTATTAACATTAATTGTAAAGCAGGGCAAGGGTTGCTCTGCTGTTCCCTACCAGGTATGTGTTACCATCCAGTAAAAGGTCGGACGGAGGTATGGAAATTCTCTCACGACTCGCGACATAGGTATTTGCTAGGTAGAATATTACTTGTTTGAAGATGCTGCATTTTCTTTCGTTTTCGTTTTTCTGCCGATTCTTAACGTTTTTCCTCAGTTTCGTCCTTTTTTTGGTATTTTTCTAATTCGCGAGGTATTTGTCCAGAAATATAAGCTACGCTTGGCTTTTCGTATGAACACGTGCGAAAAGGCTCAGGGACCATGCGTAGGGGTCAAGAAATATATATATAGAAAAAAGGCCTTTTTCTCGGGCGAGCTACAATTCAAAACACTTGATTTGATAATAGTGGGGAAAAATAAGAAACAGGAATGCTGGTCCAGTCCGAACTTCTTATTCGTGAAAGGTACGTTTTATACTGACTTCAGTATAACCGCTATCAAATTTAGTGTTTTCCTGCCATTTACTCTCACAGTGGGCTCCTTTACCTGTGTTATGTTAGAGGGCAAGATTTGGTTTACAACGTTAGAAGTCGACTTCAAGTAATAGTGCATATCTGTTCGAGATAAAATCCGATTGCCAAACGGTTTTTCACGTTAGATTACCTGGTACTTTCCGGGTAGTTTGGCGGTGCCTGTATATTTGTTGCAAGTGAAGGGTTGTGAGGGTGTCGTCACAAAGAGAGAAAACAAAAACTGGAAAAGATATTCTGTAATACTACTGCAGCTAGCTGCTGCTCTAGAATTTTATCTCTGACGACACAGAACGATCGCACATGAGATACTCACCGCAACGTGACCGATGGAAGTGGTATATCGTATAATGTACTACTATGTTGAACATGGATACATGAGAGTTGTCTGGTGGTGTAATGACGAAGTCCGCTGCATTTTAGACAACACACCCAACGCAGAATCTACGTCGCCCTCGGCCTTCTCCAAGAAAACATATCGCAATACAAGGGAAAACGCCACGACTTAAGAAGAAGACGGTTTCAATCGCAAAACGTATTTTCAGCAGCAGCCAGTGCTACATCAAATCCTGCACGTTAGCCCATATTCAACGTCAGTGGCAACTACATACAATCACCTAGGCGATTAATCCAGTCATTTTCAGAGTCCTCGTACGACGCACGGACCAAAGGGAACCTGCAAGGACGAAATTCAATGTTCCTCTGCGTTTCGACGAATATGTTTCAAGTCCCTGGCCAGGGTTAGCAGGCACGATACGCCGTTGCTCGTCCAAATATGGATCCAGGGTCGATCTGAGACCATCTAACCTTGCGGTGTGCGCACTCCTCGCAACCTCCGGATTCCTCCATCAGTGTACGACCACCATTCCCTCCGCCCACCCCCCCGCTCGCGATAACTACTCGCAATGCGCGGACTCGTATCTCTACCCCTGCCCCCACCGTTCCGGCCGCGACCATTGATGACGCCAACGAATCCCGCATTGAGAGGTTGGGAGGAAACATTCGAGGCGTGGCCACGGCAGTGCTTAAACTCTTGGGCGGTGCTTGCTGCATCACCCCCCTGACAACCCCGTGGCGACTTTCATGATCGGGAGCCATGCGCGTTTCGCAAACACCGAAGCATAGCTCTGCAGTTGGCTGGCTATCTCCCTGTTGATGGAAAAGACTAAGAGGGTGCAGAGATACCGGCGGTACCCCTGAATATGTGAGACTCAAGAGGAAACCTACTGAAGCATTGGGTGGTCAGCACAGGAATCATCTGGGGATGGGTTCAACAAGCGAGACGGACGACGGACGACCGGTTGAGGCGATGTCGAGTCTTGAAGAAAAAGCAAACTGCGTCACTCGTTTTGACGAAACAGGCAAGTCTATTCTTGACCACCGTCATAACATTGCAAAGTTCGTAGTTGTGCTGTGCTCTGGATCAAGCGCGTATAATAAAAACAGAGTGATACAACCCCCAGTTCGCCTGTGAGTACAACAGAACGGGCGGCTTCAAGCCGTTGCCCCCGGTAGATCCTGAGCTTGGTCTCGTGGGAGAGCTCGAGCTGCCTGGTCGGCTGCTTCCTGCTGCTGCTGCTGCTGCCTGGTCTGCTGCAATTGCCTCTGCTGTTGCTGCTGCTGATGTGGTGGTTGTTGCTGCTGCTGCTTGCTGTTGATGGTGCTGGCACTGGTGCTTCTGTCTACAGCAGTATTAATAGTAGCACGGCCTTCCCCTTGAAGTCGGCTGCTTTGCCGGTGCTGCTGCTGGAAGCTGTTGGTACTTCTCCTGGCACTGCTCCTCCTCTTCGGCGTCTGGAGCCTGACACGGAAAGCTCTGACTACCTGGTCTGCTGCTGCTGCTGCTGCTGCTGTGCCGCTACTGCTCTGCTGCTCATGATGTGTTGGTGCTCGTTCACCAAACCTTGACAGTCCAGTGAGCGTGACTCGAATTTCGGGTGATTTCGGGGTGATTTCGGCCTCTCGGCCGATAGAAAAAAAAACCCCGTCCCCTGTCATATAATAATTTTCTGCCTAAGTGGAACACTTGCACCGGTCAAAAAAGAAAAAATCGGACAGCAGAGCTTCTCTCTCAGCCTCGTATGCCGCCCGCCCGTCCCGCGACCATCTCACCGCTAAGGGGATAACTTGTGCACCGAGTGTGTCGCCGCTCGACCTTGCCATGAGGCGCGGGAGCAAAATAACAGATGGTGTTGTTGTTCTTGTTGTTATTGTCGTCGACGAGTTGTGGTTGTAGTTGTAGTTGTAGTTGTAAATGTAATTGTGAGGTCAAGGGGGCTCTCATCTCTCTTCCCCATGACCCTAGAAAACCAACCACATACTGGTATATTTTTGTGCAACCCATTCGGGAAAGCACAAAACCCACCGCATATGCCCCTTGGACAATTTGCAGCTACATAAACCACACCGATCAGCCAACCAGAATGGGTCAGACATTTGCGCGACTGTGAACAACTGCGATATCTTTACAGCTTCCCCATTCGCGGCACACTGTCATAATCACAGTGTCAATGCCGTACTACTGTGGGTATACATGTTCGTAGAGTCCAAGCCTGGATGCCCTGACCACCACGTGGTCTGATGAGATTCTTTATAGTCGTTGTATTAGAGGACAGAGGAGGGAAGAGAGAGCAGAGCCTAGCTCGTAGCTCGGAGCAGAGAACGGAGCAGAGAACGCAAGTGCTCAAACTCTCCTCATGAGCACACGGCATAATACATAATAACGCCTGTAAAGATACACGCAACCCTCTACAACTTGTAACCGTCGCTGCTGGAACGATCCAAACGAACACCCTCCCTGTCTCTTCACGGCAGTGACGAGACCGAAAAGACATTCAAGACTTGCTAGAACCTAAGAACAGCAAACAACAGTCCCGCAGGAGGAAACCCGGCCACCGGGTCAAAAGCCCCTGTATAACACATATACCCCAAACCATTGCAATTGAAACAACGGCCGCATTCCAAACGATGACCATGGCCAGAAAATAAAATGCCCCTCAAAGTAGCGCAGGGTTGGCGACCTGACAAATTATCCCTCGCATCACTCAAACATGGTACTCATCGAATAATGTTCATACCCCCTTACTCACCCTCCAAAAGCAGATTCAACAAGAACCTACGGTGAGACATAAAAGGGGCCGCAGCAAGGGATTTCGTCAAAATATCCGCGTGCTGCTCTTCCGAAGCTACGAACTGAATGTCGATCTTCTTAGCACGAAGTAGCTCTCTGACAAAATGAAAACGCACGTCGATATGCTTACTCCGAGCAGAACTAAGAGGGTTTTCAGCCAAGGCTATGGTCCCCTGGTTATCCTCGAAAACCCGGACACATGATCCACATAGATCTGGACAGATAAACGACAACACCGCGCCCGTAAACAAAGCTTCCTTCACCCCTTCACCCAGGGCGACATACTCTGCTTCTGCTGTCGACAACGTAACACACCTCTGCGTGCTACTTGCCCAACTGACGACCGCACCCCCTAGGGTAATTACCGTCCCCGATACTGAGCGCCTATCGTTCGACTTATCCGCATAATCAGCATCACTATACGCATTCAAATCCAATCCCGAGCCCCGCACAAAAGTCAATCCCAAAAACCTGGTCCCTTGGAGGTAAGCCATAATCTTCAAAACTGCCTTCCAGAGCCTCTCCGTTGGGTTGTGGGAGTGGTGGGTCACAGCACGCACAGCGTTCGAGATGTCCGGCTTCGTCATGGTCGACATCCACATCAAGCTGCCCACAGCCTCCCTGTACGGCTAGCCTCCTCCAAATTCGCCCTCCTCTCTTGGACCTAGTTCCACACCGGGGGTCGCGGGGATGTCAGAGGATGAGTTAACACCAAAACGATTCAGCATGCTTTCAATGAACGCCTTCTGCGTAATCTCCAATGTCCCCAGTTCCCAGTCGCGTTTGAAAGCACAACCAGTGTACCAAGTCAGTTCGCCGAGGTTATTCGTGGGGAATTTTAGTAGCTAGCGCGGCATGGAAATCTCTGCATGTCTCATCCGATCCTGCGATCACGATGTCATCTACATTAACGGCCATGATCAGTTCTACCTTGCCGTCCACAACCATGCGAAACACACACGGGTCAGACCTACACTGCTCCATTCCGTACTCTATCACGGCCTCTATCAATAATCCGCCCCCCTGCCGTCCGGTCTGCTTTAGACCATACAATGATCTGTTTGGGCGGACGATCTTTCTGACATGTCACCACACCCACCGGGTAGTTTCATGTATATCTCGGCGTCGAGTTTCGCGCGAACAAAAGCTTGTGCGACGTCTAGATAAAAAATCTTTAAACCATGTTCATTTGCAACAGCAGCCAGAATTTTAACTGACGCTGACGAGGGAGTTGGTGCAAACGTTTGAAAATAATCTACATCCTGCACCTGGCTAAAACCCTTAGGCACAAGTCTGGCCTTTGTCTTTACTGTCAAGCCATCCTTATCCGTCTTGTAGGTAAACACCCACTTCGCACTTACAGATTTTCGCCCTTTTGGCGGTGTCGCGGCTTCGTACGTACCAGTCGTTTTGTGACCGTCCAACTCAACTTTCATGGCCTTGTGTCACGCCGCTTTCTATTGAGAGCGCTCTACATCTGCTACGGGCTGTGGAGGCGGTTCTACGTCTTCCGGGAAACCACTCGGCATGCACACGCTCAACTCTCCTTTGTTCTCCACAGGAGGTCCTCCGGCCATCAAAGCCACTGCGTCCTTCGTCGCCCAGGACGTACGATTCAGCATACTCCCAGGCTTCGTCCACGACTCGTACGCTGCCGCAAGCAGCGCGTCTGTGGCTCCTTCATCCATCCTTACCTGGTGCACGGCAGGTTCACCCTCCAGGCGTTGTCTTTGACCCCGGGTCCGGCCCCGTACTGTCGGGGGGAGCCGGCCCCAGCTGCTGAGCTCGTGAGCTGTCCTCCCCGGCAGGACCGCGGGGGGATCCTCACCGTTCCCTTGGATGGTGTCGGAGGCTGATGCTGCATCCGGGTCGCTTCCGGTCCTCCCTGCCGGGACCGAGGAGGCGTCCACGGCGCCCCCTTGAGACGAATCCATCGTCTCGGCTGTTTCGGCCCTCCCTGCCGGGACCGAGGAGGCGTCCACGGCGCCCCCTTGAGACGAACCCATCGTCTCGGCTGTTTCGGCCCTCCCTGCCGGGACCGAGGAGGCGTCCACGGCGCTCCCTTGAAACGAACCCATCGTCTCGGGTGTTTCGCCGCCGGCCTCGCCGGCGGCAGGTGCTTGCTGTGCGCGCTCCTGCATGAACGCGTCCAGGTCAAAACCCCACGTCACGTCGAGGTCGTTCAAGTGAACCAGACCGTCGTCCAGCTCATCCACCACCCCCCCACCACCTCGATCCGACGTGCTCACGTTGTCTGCCTCTGACCCCGCCTTTTCCGTAGACAGGGATTCATTCGCCTCTGCAGGTACAGGTGGTGCAGACGACACGCGTTACCAGGTGACATTGCGCGTGATTAGCACAGTGCGTTTCTTTGTCAGTACTCGTACTGAGTCTCGGGGGTAGTATGGTGCAGGGCCAAGGTAAAATCACTCTTGGTCTTTTTCCTGTGACTTGTTTTCCCTCTTCACCTTGCAGTAGCCAGACTTGAGGAAGGGCAGTAGTACTACCGGGGGGGGGGCTACCATGCCACATCTCATGCTGCGACTTGCTCTGTGGGTTAGCTGTTGTTGCTGTGCGATTCAAGGCGTCACACGCCCAGTGGGACGCTTCCGCCCACAACAACGTAGTGACCGGGAGTTTCGCGCCAGGAAAAAGCTCTTGAGTCTAGATTCGGCCCGCCATTGCGGCCGTCTCAATCCAACCTAGCACGCGATCTGCGACTCCATTGAATTGGGGACTCTCGGCCGTCGTGAATTCCTGCTTGATCCCTCGTGATCTACACAGGTCGCCGAACTTTCCCCGGCGGAATTCACCACCCCCATCAGATTGGACGATTACCATTGTAGAAGGGACACCGTCTGCACGAGAATCCGCAAGGAATTGCTCGAACATTTCCGCGGCGTCCGACCTTTGGCGCATAAAGTACACCCACGTATACCGTGAAAAATCGTTGCGCACAATGAGAGTATACCGCGTCCGCCCGAGAGACTCTACCACCTTTGGTCCACTCAAATCCACAAAAACCCTCCCGAGCTTCTTATCTGCTCGAGTGTGTGTAGACTGCTTGATACCTTTGCGGAGACCCTTTGCCATGGAGCACCGTTTGCACTCCAGCAGCTCTCGAGGATAATCCCTTGCTGCTCCGCGGTCTTGCGAAGTAGTACCTCGTGGGAGTGTCCAGCAGCGCAGTGGAAATCGTTGATGTTTATCGCAGACTTGTTGGGCAGTTGCCCGGGGCGAGTACAGCACAGTCATTTTCCCCACAACTGCGGTCGACCCGGTAGCCGTACAGGCTCTAGAGGGTCCCACTCAACGGAAACACGATCGAACGCTCTGACTTGAGCCTGACTACAACCCCCGTGAGGCGCCCTTCGAAAGTATGGCCGTTTTCGACGAGAGTGGGCAGGGAAAATAAGTGGTAGCGGAGATCCGACACGTACGCAACGTTCGTAAGCAGCACTTGCACGGGACCGTTTCCGGACCGAAAGACAACGCTCACGTCACCGTAACCTTCGATCACTCGAGTGGATCCGTCATCGATTCGGAGAGTCAAGTTGCGTTCTCTACAGTTTATCATACAGTCTGCGGAGGGCGTAATGTGAGTAGACGCACCACTATCGCATATCCAGGCCTCGTCTCCTACCTGCCAAGCAGACTCCCCTTCCCCCAAACCATCGCTGCACCTGCCTGTCTCTTCGGCCTTGAAAGCTGAGGCCTGGATCGTACCTTGGTCGTCGTCTCTTGCCCCAGCCTCGCTCGTCACCGCCATGACAGCTTATTCTTTCGATGAGGGGCAGACATCAGCAGCGTGCCCTCGCCCGTTGCATCGACTGCACCGATCCATGGACGTGGGACAGGCATCGGCAGAGTGCCCGCTTCCCTGACATCGGCTGCATAGCTTCGCCGTGCACTCGCTCTTCCAATGGTCCTTCTTGCCACACCTATGACACTTGCCCACTGGAGTACTTCCGCTGGCGGCTTTGGCGCTTCTGCCATTGCCACCAGCAGCCGCGGCCGAGCCACCACCGTCCTCGTTGGTGCATCTACCGCCTCGTCCGTGACCCCGTCGTCCACCTTTTTCTCTGCTATTTCGTCCACCTTTCCCGTGACCACCGCCACAGCCGCCGCCGGCGTACATGGCATGGCCTGCGTGGGCATTGTTGGACCCCTTCTTCCTGATTCCAGAAAGTCGGTGATGCCGTTCTCGAACAGCCTTGATGATGTCATCACGGCCGCTGCTGTCACGTGATGCCAGGTTCCGAGCCTTCACCTCGTATTCGGCTGGCAGAGCGTCAATAAAGATGGTGTACAGCATGTGGTCGTCTACTGACATTCCTGCTGTGCGCATTTCCGCGGCAAGATCCTCGATCCTGCCCATCTCCTCGAGCGGGTTGCTCCCCGGCGCCATCTTAAACTGCTAAGGCGTCGGGAGAGGTTTGATTTGGCCCCCGTCGTCTGAGGGCCGTACCACGCAAGGAGAGCGTCCCACGCTTGCCTCGGCGAGGTACACTGGTGCAAAATACTCTTATCGCTCTTGTTTTTGAGGGCTGTCGACAGAAAATTCCACGCCAGTGTGTGTTTGTGCACACGTTCGCGGCTAAGCCCCTTAGCGACAAGCATCGAGTTTTCGGTGTCTAATTCCCCTGCGGGAATGTACTGCGGTGGATCCGACACGAAAGCAGACAAGAAACCAACTCCTTTGGCGTAATACCGAGCGTCTCTTGTCCAGGGGTTGAACTCAGATTTCAGCCCACTAAACGATGGCACAGGAGTGTGTTTGAAGGCCAAATGGCGCGATAGAGGCAGATCAAATCCACCACCCAACTCACCGCCAGGGTATGCACCCCATTCTCCTGTCCTCCCATGCTGGTCTGGCTGACCCCTCGGTGGGCCAACCTTGACAGGCAACGCAGTTCCTCCGCGTCCAGTTGTTCCCAAATCCGGCGAGGCGCCCTCACGAACATTTGTCTCTTGTTCTGCTGCAATATCCCTTGCCATGCCTAAAGCAGCAGCAGGGATCTCTCTCACAGCAATGGGTACTGCCCCTTGTGGGCTCTCCCCTACAGCAGCGCTACCCTCAGCGCCGCCGGACTCCGATCGAACGGCAGCAGTAGTCTCTCATACTTCAGCAGTGGGTACTGCCCCTCTTGGGTTTTCCCCTACAGCAGTGGTTCCTACCTCTGCTGGACTCTCCCCTACAGCTACGCTGCCTTCAGCGCTGCCTGGCTCCGATCGACCGTTGTTCCTCGTGAACTCGGCCATCATGCTCCTCATGGCATACATCATCGATGCCTGCCTCTGCTCCAACGCCATCTTGATCTCGCGTCGCAGCGTTTTCCCTCGGAGAATCGCGCTCTTCTTGAGCCGATCTCTTCGAAGGCATCGTGGGCTTCTGGTACCAGACCTCAAACGTTCAAGCACTAGTGTGTTCGTAGAATACAAGCCTGGATGCCCTGACCGCCACGTGGTCTGATGAGATTCTTTATAGTCGTTGTATTAGAGGACAGAGGAGGGGGGGAGAGAGAGTAGAGCCTAGCTCGTAGCTCGGAGCAGAGAACGAAGCAGAGAACGGAGTGCTCAAACTCTTCTCATTAACACATGGCATAATTCATAATAACGCCTGCGAAGATATACGCAACCTTCTACAACTTGTAACCGTCGCTGCTGGAACGATCCAAACGAACATACACTCATCCAACACATGGATAGGTGCTGTCGTCATGGCACTGCAAATAGTATACTGTCACCAACTCAAACACAGAAATCCCAAAATCCATAAACAGCTGCCTCCCTGCTAAGAAATCACCAAACTCATCCAGAATTCAAAAAATCAAACTCATTGCAAATTTCCAAGCCATATTGCTTATGCGTAAGCATCAACAATCTCCCAAACACTGAAATGCCGTAACTACGGACCTCTGTCCGCGATATTCAAACGGTCATTAGTTGAAAACCTACTACACACGCACAACCAAACACTGGACTGCCGTAACTACGGACGTCTGTCCGCGATATTCAAACGGTCATCAGTTGAAAACCTACTGCACACGCACAACCGCCTCCCGGCTGTGTACACATCGCCCTTCGAATTCCAAAAACTCAATAAAATCCAAAATATCCTACTCCCTGAGATCAGTATAAGTCAATAAAATTCAAAATATCTTATTCCTCCAAGTCAGTATGTTCAATGAAATTCAAAATATCTTACTCCTCCAAGTCAGTATAATACCACCCAAATCTCTCGACGGTTCAAAGCTATGTCTTCCTTATGAACCAACCACTAAAATACTCATTGCATACCACTGAAAATTCAAAACAATCCAAAATATCCTACTCCCTGAGATCAGTATAAGTCAATAAAATTCAAAATATCTTATTCCTCCAAGTCAGTATGTTCAATGAAATTCAAAATATCTTACTCCTCCAAGTCAGTATAATACCACCCAAATCTCTCGACGGTTCAAAGCTATGTCTTCCTTATGAACCAACCACTAAAATACTCATTGCATACCACTGAAAATTCAAAACAGTAATAAATAATGCATAGGCACCCGCACGGGCGTAGTACCATACTCATAGCTCCTCCCTATGTACGTGACCATACATTATGCAGTAACATCAATAACAGTTTTACCCAAACACTGCATAACGAGGGAGGAGGGGTTACAAAACAATCAAGTTGCTTCCAACTAGATCGGCCAACTATACATCACCCAGCTTCAAACTTCAAAATCCGATACCCAGTGAAGAAAACAAATTCATGCGTCTCGACTCCAAGCATGTCCGTACATACACACGTGCATCATCTCCCCCCTTTGCTACTAATCTGAGACGGATGCCTTCGCCGCGACCTTCATTCTTCGATCTGATCTCCGGCTGCGGCTCAGGTCATCTTGTCCGCCTGGGTGATAGCACTGTCGCTCCCGAAGGATTGAACTCAACGAAAGCATGGGGCAGATACCGTAGGGACACGTGAGAGCACCATACGCTCGTTTTTGCTGATCAAGTATAACAATATCAAGATATCTGGCGATTTTCGAGTATATCATGCTACAGCAGTAGTATGTAAAATATTACCATACTACAAGGGGGCTTCGTCGAGAGGCCTCCAAAGCGCCTCCGACGAAGCTAAGGTCCGCAGGCAACGCTAAGGCCCGCGCTAAGACCCGCAGGCAACCCATAGTTAACGACTGAGGCACGTCAGTTTACGATGCCAAGGAACCGTTGATGTAGACGCAACGATCTATGCTCAAAATAAGTCCAGTAAAAACAGGTTCTACTGTTGATCCATGACGTAAAGCATGATGTAAAGAAGGCCCGTGACATCGAAAGTGACGGGCCGCCGACCAAGCCAATCCCCGCACGCAACGGACAGCTAATCTGCTGCAAACGGCAGTTTACGATGCCAAGGGTCCGTTTAGGATGAAATGATACGAGCTGTTCGAAAAACATGCACGCCTGTTTCAGATATGAATGGTCCCCGATGTATTGGATGTACCCGTAGGCAATGACAAAAGCACGAAACAAAAAGGTTTTCTTCCCAAAACCTCTGACGCACACCACCCTCGGGTCATGCCAAAACTCTCTGCCCTCACAAACCACACCAGTGTACCAAAGCGAGACTCGTACGATGCACGATCGGCAACTGAGAATCCTCGCCTGATACGAATGAAAAGGCCAATGCCATGATAATGCACAATATACCGTTCGTGCGAAAAGTATGATACTCTCTTGTCCTGTACAGCCCAGGACAGATACGGAAGAAGTAATCTACGCTATCCGATAATCTATCTACGCCCCCTTGCGACGAATCGAAGAAAGCCAAAGCCAAGATATAGTATACCGTTCGCGGGACGGTATGCTATTTTCTCGTCCCATACAACCCATGGCAGGTAAAACAGACTAATCTGCGCTCTGCGGCACGACAGGTAATGGAGAAAGCATCTACGTAGTACGCACTCAGGCTGTAAAGCGTTCGAGGGAGGGTTTGCTATGTTCTCGTCCCATACAACCCACGGCAGGTAAAGCAGACTAATCTACGCTCTGCGGCACAACAGGTAATGGAGAAAGCATCTACGCACTCAGGCTGTAAAGCGAAAGTAAACAGAAAAATTATGGTTTCCCATTGTCCCCTAAAACCCAACAAACAGCCCTCTTCAGCAATATCGCCACAGAGAGAAACCCTGGTTCAAAACACAGTAATTTCGTCGAACACAAACACCGACAACGAAAGCTCCAGAAAAAATAAGCGGGCGTAGGCGAGCAGGTTACAACAACGGTCGCGTCATCCAATCTGATGAGTATTTTAGCATTGAACGAAGCAACCCTCACCCGTTAAACGAATGTGACGAATTCGAGACGAAACACGAAAAAATCAAAAGGAAAAATGCACAACAAAACACACAAAATACTCTATTAATAGTTCTTCTATTGTGCGTTTTTGGGGACAAACCACTCTAATTTCATGTGGTTTGTCCCCAAAATAGGAATTCATGTGGTTTGCCCTCAACACGATACTACGGTAGTATTAAAATAGTTAATTTCCCCCCAAAACATAACACGCAGGGACATCAAAGGAACAACATACCAGCCAATGTGTCTGCTGCTGTACTGCAGTAAGTAGTAATGTACACCAGGCAGTGTTCCTTTTGACACTTCACGACAGCGGGGAGGCGGGGGGATAACCTGTTCTGTGACCGACGCCGGATCAAGGTTATTTACGACGCCTCCCAGAAGGGAGCAAAAAAGCGGGAGCAAAAACAATAGGGCTAATATAAATAATAGGTTGTGCGAAAGATCGGGAAAAAAAAAACAATGTTAAGCTGAAGTGTAGAATGCAGGGAGGGGAAACAAAAAAATAATCTCTCTGCAAGGTATAAACAAAAAGACTTTTGTTTCACCTTGTACTCTATCTGGCATATATAGTCTACTGCTTGCTGTGAAAATATGTTCTATTACGGGGGTCCATAGTAAATAGGACCTAGGGTATACACAAAAAACTATATACTTCCCTATTTTGACTAACAACATTTGGTCCTATTTACTATGGTCCCCCCGTAATATTAATATTTAGCCGTTTGGCGATGTCGCAGGACATGAAAAGAACGTCATCATTGTGCACAACACGAGCTCAGTGAAATCGATAATGGGGAAGGAGGAGAAGAGCTTCCTCTACGACCACCCCGGATCAAGGCTATACGACAGAGGCTTGACAGGATTGGAGCTGTAGTGAGGAAGAAGACCATCTACTATTATTAATACTTACTGCTACTGTATGTAGTACTCTTCATGGGTATACATACATACCTGGTACGTAAAATTGCTGAATTCGGGGAGACGGAATCAAGGACACAAAATACCCGAGAAACACCGAAAACATTCTATACACTCTATTAAAATAATAGTTTTTTGTTTTGGTTTCATTTTCTGGTCCCTGGGATCAAGGCATCAACCCTTTCGTATTGCAGCCCCGTTTCGAAGACAAGCACTCTAATTTCATGTGGTTTCCCCCAAAAATGGGACTGCAGTCCTCCCGCATGGAATTGGAGTGGTTGGTCCACGAAACGGGACTCTAGCACTTAAAGGGTTAGTCTCCCGCCCCCAAAACGGCACGCAGGCATCAAAGAAAGGACGGCATGCTCGACAACATAGTTGTGGGGAGGGAGGAGAAGAGCTTGCTATACGACCACCCCGGATCTAGGTTATGTAAGACGGAGGCTTGAAAGGGTTGTGAGGAAGAAGACCATCTACTGGTACTGCTGTATGTAATAAGTACTCTTCATTGGCACACATACGTAATTACGGAAATGCAGTATCTGCAGTATGTGCATATTAGCATAAATTGTGGTACGAGTTGGAATGCCTACGACGTGGTGTCAGCTTCGAACTAAAGATAAACATTTCGCCGTTTGCGCGTTTTCTTAAAAACAAATGTATAATAGCATAAATAATGGAAATTACGAGATAGAAAAAAAGCTGCCGTAATTGCGGCGGGTCTTCTCTGCGGCAGTATTGCGGGAAGATGACAGTTCTTCTAAGACAGAGGCTTGAAAAGGTTGTGAGGAAGAAGACCGTCTACAGAAATATTTAGTCCTACGTACTCGGTAGTTGTTCGTTAGTATTTCAAAGTAATAATAGTCATCTTGCTGCTGCTCAGAAGTCCAACCACAAACGAACTTCACGACCAAAGCGTGCGTATGTGATCGGTTCACAAAACAAAAAGTATCCCCGTTATACCACCGCATAGATTGATGCGTTACCTGATCAAACAACGTGGTGATAAATATGTTTTTTTTTTTGTTTTTGGCTTCATTTTCTGGTCCCTGAGATCAAGCCATTAACCCCTCAGTCAGTACTGCAGTCCCGATTCGAGGAGGACACACCACTCTAACTTCATGTGGAAGTACTGCAGCCCCATTTTGCGGGAAAACCACATGAAATTAGAGTGCTTCGTCAACCAAACGGGACTGCAGTAATAAATGGGTTAGCTCCCCCCCCCAAAACAACACGCAGTCATCAAAGAACCGCATGCTTGACAACACAGTAGTGGGAAGGGAGGATAAGAGCTTGCTCTACGACCACCCCAGATCTAGGTCATAAGACATAGGCTTGAAAAGGTCGAAACACAGTGAGGAAAAAGACCATCTACTACTACTGCTGCTAACTCTTTTTTGGTACAGCCGTACAAAGCAAATGTATCCCCGTTAAGCCTGATCAAGTACGTGGCGATGAGTATGTTTTTTGTTGTTTTGGTTTCATTTGCTGGTCCCTCGGATCAAGCCATCAACCCCTCAGCACTGCAGTCTCGTTTCGAGGAGGACACACCACTCTAATTTCATGTGGTACTACTGCAGCCCCAATTTGCGGGAAAACCACATGGAATTAGAGTGCTTTGTCCACCACACGTGACTGCAGTAATTAATGGGTTAGCCCCCCCCAAAAAAACAACACGCAGACATCAAAGAAAGGACCGCATGCTTGACAACATAGTAGTGGGGAGGGAGGAGAAGAGCTTGATTTACGACCATCCCGGATCTAGATTCTAAGACAGAGAGGCTAGAAAGGGTTGTGAGGAAGAAGACTATCTACAACTACTGTTCTTCATGGGTACACATACGTAATTTCGGAAATGCAGTGGTACGAGATGGAATGCTTACGAGGTGGTGTCAGCACTTTCGAACTGAAGATAAACATTTTGCCGTTTGCGCGTTTTCTAAAAAACAGATGTATGTGCCAAATAGCTTAAATTATGGAAATTACGAGACAGAAAGAAAGGTGAAGTAACTACGGCAGGTCTTCTCTGCGGCAGCAATCCGGAAACATGATAGTTCTTCTATTCTCAGCCTAGTGCTACGTACTACTCTGATGGAAAACAACTATCACTGCTACTCAAAAGTATATAATTCTACGCACTCGGCAGTCGTTTGTTCACTCTCAGCCTATAGCTACGTACTGCTCTAATTGAAAACAACTCTCGCTGCCGCTCAGAAGTATTGAATCCTACGTACTCGGTAGGTGTTTGTTCATGTTAAGGGTAGTTGGCTGAAGAAATGACGGAAATGCAGCAGATCCGCAGTACGTGCGCAACAGCACAATAACTTACGGTACGAGATAAGTAATTACGTACGAAATGTCTGATCTGCAGATCCCCGGGCACGTATGGTAAACACACGAGCCGGAAAGAGTCGCAGGGGGGGAACTCAAAATGCTGAACGTAGGTCGCGTCTAAGCAAAACGGAGAGGCCAGGATTCGGAAATGGTGAATGTAAATATCTTACTTTCTTATGTTTATACGTAGTATGTACTGCGGCTGTCCTTCCTCCCTACTCGAAATGCAAGCTCTTGCTTGCAGTTTATACTCACTCCAAAACCAGTATAAAAAATCATGAAAAGATACCAGGAACGTTGTGCGGAATTTCCACTGGAAAAATCTAGGCGCATTCCATCCAGAGACAGAGTGTACGTACAGCATATCAGGTTCATCCATTGGTAGATTGAGCACCAAAACATTTAAACCAAACGATGGAATATGTAGTGTTTACGCAAACAGGGATGCTAATTCACACTCATCCATTTGCCAGTCACGACATTAATTTCAGGGAAGACCTAAAATAAATCAACCAAAGTCTACATATACCTGTGGGATCATAACAGCCTACCTGGTACCAGACAGAACGACTGCTTGTACGTGGTACATTCGATGCAGTAGACTACTATAATATTAGTAGTGAGACTCAAAATGATTGGAGTTGTTCGTACACCTTTCAACCAGAAATCCTCTCAACATAAAAATCAGATCAGAGAAAAATGAAGAATACATTCCTTACTCTAACATGTAGGCGGTGATCTGGTCCTTCTCGCGTACTCGCGTACTCGCGTCCTCCTCGGCCGCGTAAGATGCCGACGTCCCGGCTCCGTCCCCCAGCCCACGAAGCTGCTGAAAAAACAAAATCCGCTCACACCTTGCTTGTCCTCGCGCTCATTGGTCAATGGGGGCGGCCATGGCGCGGGGGAAGTCGAAGCTGGTGGCTCCTCTTGACGTCGTTGCTGCTGCGGCGGCTGGCTGAGTCCCTCTATCAGTCCGATGTCGGGCATCTTGCCCACCGCCAACCCAGGCAATGGGGGCGGCCATGGCGCGGGGGAAGTCGAAGCTGGTGGTTCCTCCTGACGTCGTTGCTGCTGCAGCGGCTGGCTGTGTCCCTCCATCAGTCCGACGTCGGGCATCTTGCCCACCGTCAACCCGGGCAATGGGGGCGGCCATGGCGCCTCCATCAGTCCGACGTCAGGCATCTTGCCCACCGTCAACCCCCGATGGCCCAATCCTTGTCCTCCCCATTATGCAGTCCCTCGCACTCAGCTGGCAATGGTGGCGGCCACGGCGTGGGGGAGGTCGAAGCTGGTGGCTCCTCCTGAAACGGTTGCGGCTGGGTATGTTCCTCCATCGCCTCCTGTCCATGCTCCTTACGGTTCGCATCCTTCTCCGCTTGTTCCTCACCCCCAATCAGCTCCTCCTCACGTCCCACCAGGTCCCCATCGCTCAGCTGCAAAATTTCTTCCTGCATGCACCCCTCCTCCACGTTCACCAGCTGCCCCTCCTATTTTCTAAACGGAGCATTGACCACCTGCTTCGGCTTCTGCGATGACAAAGCCCCTGTGGTTGCCGCTGTGTTCCTGCGCAGCTTCACGTCTCTGTTTCATGATGTAGTATTTGAGCGTTTTTTTTTACTTTCGACAGACAGCGTCGAGGGCGCGCATGAATCAAGTGCAACTGCGTGCCCTGCGTCCCATTTATCGCTCAACGAAATTGCATTCAAGGGTGTTTCGCTTGATGGTGGGGCGTTGCCCTCCTGGGCTGGTACTCCTCTCCCATCTACTCTAACTTCTACTTGCTGTGCGTAACTAACGTCAGCCGGGTCTCGTGGCATGTTGTTGCTGCTGCTCCTGCTGCTGCTGCTCCTTCTGGAAATGGTCTTGCGGATAGTGCTGGTCGCTGTGCTGCTGTTGCTGGTGGTACTGCTGCTGCTGCGGGTAGTATTCTGACGGGTAGTAGTGGTCGCTGTGTTGCTGTTGCTGGTGGTACTGCTGCTGCTGCGGGTAGTATTCTGACGGGTAGTAGTGGTTGCTGTGGAGCCTGAATTGCTGCTGCTGATAGTACTGATGACAACGTTGCCGGTACTGGTGACAACGTTGCTGGTACTGGTGACAACGTTGCTGCTGCTGCTTCTGTTGCTGCTGTTTATCGTATTCCGCCATGGCCTCGAGATTTTGCCATTTTTCGGCAGTCCAATACCCTACCCCGACGGCTGTCTTTTTTCTCGTCGGTCAGCCCATCCCGCCATTTTCGCTTCGCGGGTATGGCTTTTTTCCAAGGAATGTCTACGGCATCAGCAGCCACCTCAAAATCCATTTTTGCTACCTCTCCCCGCGTCTCCCTCAGCACGGTGTCCAGTAGCGGTTCATCCCTACGTTCACCTTCTCGCACGAGCCATCCTGACTTATAGGCCCCGCTAGCATAAGGGGATAACTTGTGCACCGGGTGTGTCGCCGGTCGACCTTGCCATGAGGCGCGGGAGCAAAAGAAGAGATGGTGTTGTTGTTTTTGTTATTATTGTCGTCGACGAGTTGTAGTTGTAGCTGTAGTTGTAGTTGTAATTTTTTTTTTTTATAAATTTTGAACATTTTCTAGAATATAAACATAGTTATTACCCTTATCCTTGCACACCCTGTACAACTATGTTAGTTGGTAGTCGTTTGCCAGATAACTATTCATCCAGAACCGTGTGCACCTAGTTGCCTGCAGACAACTATTGGTTCAGGATCGTGTGCAACTAGTTGCCTGCAGACAACTAATCGCCCAGAATCGTGCGCAACTAGTTGCCTGCTAGATGCGCTCATACGCACAAGGACAAGCTTATAGTTTTCCCTTTAGCACGCCGGTGCAGCCACCCGCTCCAAGAGATGCACACGTCCACATTTCCCTCTGGGGCACCTCGACATTTTGTGAGCAAGATGGAACAAAAAATAAAATATCGAAAATGCCGTCAACATGCCAGTTCAACGCCGAAACACACGGCCGCGTTCACCTTTGCTCTCGAAGACTTGCGGATGTGCTCGACGACTTTCTTCACCGTCACGATGACCTTACGTGCGACAGGATTGGCCGACTTCTGTGGGTCGACGTGTGTACCGATGGCCTGTGGTTCCACAAACGCAATTGCGCAACGCTGAAAATGAAAATTGCGTGGGACCTGACCAAGTGTGTTCACCCCAACAAAATCAACGAGCGCAGAGATTCTACTAAAATTACAATTTCGACACCACAATCATCAACACCAACTCGTTCCTGTAAGTTGGGGTTGTGTTTTTCACACGATGCTTGTGCAACCGTAAATAATATTGAAGATAACACGGTTTGGAGTGCTACTTTTCAAACACAGACTTGAGGATAAAACATAAACATTGCCATTTATTGCTGCGCGTGGCACTACGGCCACAGCAAGCAAACAGGGTTTAATCCCAGACGAACACGGTCGAATACGACGAGTTGAACCCCCGGACCGCGACTACCGTAGTAGACATTAGGGAGTAGGCGCCGTGGCACGCTGAGGTGCTTACTCTTGCCGACTCGATAGCGAGAGATGCGATAGCGAGCAGGGACGAACGAGCGACGGCTGGTTGGCACTAAGGCCACAACAAGCAAACAGGGTTTAATCCCCGACGAACACGGTCGAATACGACGAGTTGAATCCCCGGACCGCGACTACCGTAGTAGACATAAGGGAGTAGGCGCCGTGGCACACTGAGGTGCTTACTCTTGCCGACTCGATAGCGAGAGATGCGATAGCGAGCAGGGATAAACGAGCGACGGCTGGTTGGTACTACGGCCACATCAAGCAAACAGGATTTAATCCCGGACGAACGCCGTCGAAGACAACTGGTTGAATTCCCGGACCGCGTCTACCGTAGTAGACATTAGGGAGTAGGCGCCGTGGCACGTTGAGGTGCTTACCCCTGCCGATTCGATAACGAGAGATACGATAATGAGAATGGACAAACGAGCGACGGCTGGTTGGTACTACGGCCACAACAAGCAAACAGGGTTTAATCCCCGACGAACGCGGTCGAATACGACGGGTTGAATCCCCGGACCGCAACAAGTAGACATTAGGGAGTAGGCACCGTGGCACGCTGAGGTGCTTACTCCTGCCGATTCGATAACGAGAGGTGCGATAGTGAGAAGGGACAAACTAACGACGGCCAGTTGACACTACGGCCACAGCAAGCAAACAGGATTTAATCCCCGACGAACGCGGTCGAATACGACGGGTTGAATCCCCGGACCGCAACAAGTAGACATTAGGGAGTAGGCACCGTACCATGTACTTACTCCGGCCGATTCGATAAAGAGAGATACGATAATGACAACGAACAAACGAGCGACGGCCAGTTGGCTCTACGGCCACAACAAGCAAACAGGGTTTAATCCCCGACAAAAAAAAAATCGTTCTACGATCGAGGTTAACCCTATTTTCTGGGGCTCCTCACTTAAGGAGCTCCATACCCTACCCGAAAAACTGAAAAAAAAAAAAAAAAAAATCACGTTGAATCTCGATGAATACTCCCATGGCCCAAGTATATTAAAAAGTCAATTTCGAAACAAGATTGGCATTCCGACGATTTTGGGCTAAGGAACCCCCGTCAAGCAGAAAAAAAAAAAATTAGCGGAAATGTTTCGCTTCTAACGTAGAACGCGTCCGAACGGGGTCGAATACACCGGGTGAATCCCCGGACCGCGACTAGTAAACATTCGGGAGTAGGCACCGTCGCACCTTGAGGTGCTTACTCCTGCGGGCGGTTCTGGCCATGCGGCCCCAGTAAGCACGCTGGGGTCAATCTCCAACGAACACGAGCGAGCACGTAGGGTTACACCACCGAGCTGCTATCGATACGATGGCAGCCCAACGCAACTCACATACTCGGTCAGCCCTAGGTTACAACCCCGATCACGGAAATAGGGCTAATCCCCGACACGTTCGAGCACAGGGTGACATTACGGCCACCACGAGCGAGCAGGGTTTGTCTTCCAACCATGCAAGGTTATTACGTACCCTGCGGTCTCACGGTTTAACCCCGGTGGACAACTACGCGCGAGGCATCGACGAACGAAACCGTGCTCACACAAACCACCATTTCGTAGTGTAGTATACTCTCTGAGAAAAAAAAAAAAAAAAAAAAAATTAGCCTATTCAAGGTGTACGTACCCGGACGCGGGGTCAAACATTCAGCGGCCGTGGGCGCCGTTGGACCGGAGTTTTTTTTGCTAAGAAAGAGCACGAGAACCGCCAGAACAATAAGGACGGTACCATCGATGGAAACCATGCCTGCCTAAAAACGACGGGGGATTCGTGTATCGTATGGCGGTTCAGGAGAGCGAGGTCAGCGGGGCGTGTTTGTGGCCGGAGTAGCCACGAGAGCGGTGGCGACGGTAATACTAAGGGACGGTGACTAGTCAACGCACGAGAGGATAGAGTGCGACGACACCGGAGGACGGTCACACATAGAGTAAGGGGAGTAGCGCGACGGCTGACTCTCATTCGCACGACACGTACATGTAAGCGGGGCGTACCATGATCAATAGGGTCGCCGTCGCCGGCTGCTAGAAATAGGGACGGGGATGCAACACTTGACGAACGGTAGCACAGGAATAACAGAAGGCTGGGCTATGCATCGCGACCTGTACGCGACAGCACAGGCGAATCGACGCCAGGAGTGCGCCAGCGTTCGCGACACGATAAGCGGCGATGTGGAACTGTAACGGGAACAGCTTGAGCGTAAGGTGCTGGCGTTAATACAAGGGGGGAACGTGCACGGGCCACGCACCTGGCGACTAATATGACGAGTCGCGGCGTAATCCCACTTTCATGTACACAGTGTTAGAATATACATACCGGGATATAGTGGCAAAACAATATAAAATAAGAAGTACATGTCGTATACATGCGAGTCCTCGAGCGCATACGCTAAGACGCTGACACACGCACAGAAAAACAGCGAGTGCACGAACCAGTATATTTTGCATCCGTGACACTTATTTTGACCGATCAAGTCTATATCACATATAATCGACAACTGTTTCACGTCTGTACCCGCGTGGTAGAAACTGTACGGAATATAAATATATGTATATATATCATACTACTGATATTCATAGACCGTCAATCCAGAGTGTCGTTGCAATTGATTACCCTTACGTCCGCCATGTCTCTCGGCGGGTGCGTCTGGTCACAGTCGCATCGAACCTACGTTAGCTTCAAGTACATCGCAACCCACGGTAGTGAGTGGTGCACCGTACCTCAGGTGCCTGTAATTGCTTGCTATAACAAACATAATTGTACATCGTGCCGTATCAAGCGTGGTGGGATCTGCCAGCGTATGGATCGTGACCCTATCACGGAGGCACCGAGAAGTATGTTTCTCGTTCCCATTTTTCCCCAAATCTGAAAGTCGAGGAACAAATGGGATGAGGGGGCGAGGACCAAGCGAAACGTAGAAAACATGCCGACTGTGGCAGACGTTATGCGTGCTTCATTAGACGAAAGCGTATGGTAACTACGGTGGGGGGCGGGCTGCGGTATCTGAGAAAATATAGTGTGGGAGACCACCTACATAAACGCTCCGCCTTTGTCGCCCCTCAAGCACGACATAAGCGTATGTTAGTTCCGGAAGAACCGCACGGAGACACGCTACAACACTGCGTGCCGACAACCAGGTAAACGCGTTCCGGGTGCATCACACCGCGATCGCATACCTCAGCGCGTATCACCGTCAGAGGGGTCTGGAAAATCGTACACGACGTTCCCGCGGGGCAACCAACGGTAGCAGAACCCCTAATCAACTAGGCTACAAGTTTGGGGACAATAAGGAATAGATGGCACCCGCAAAAAGGATACGCATCAAAAGAGCGACGACATTGAGATAAGAGAAGGGTCAACAAGTATGGGTGTGATCTCATGTCGCAGCAGAGAGAGGCCTCATTGATCCCAAACTATATACGAATTAACGTATGACGCGATGTTACAACAGTAATCTGGACCAGAAAAGAGGGGACGCCAGCAGGGTGGATCCCTTTTCGGGAAAGCCTCCTTGTTGTATGAGGAGACAGTGATTGAGTATCACTCCGTGAGCGATATCGCAGCTCTACAACAGCACGACAAAGTAGAAAGAGGCTAGGAAAAAAACAGACCATCCCGCCCGCCCATCGTTGGTAGCGAGGTGTACCGTCGACAACGACATCAGTTTTGTTAGTGTTTATTTTACCGGGGTATCTACTCTTTTCGACGAGGTGCCGCGTTGATTGCCAGACAACCAACGCGGGAGTAGTAACCCTGGGTGAGAGTCTCCGGCTGGTCGCAGCAGGAGGCCTCATTGATCCCAAACTATATACGAATTAACGTACGACGCGATGTTACAACAGTAAACGTTCTACTTTTTTGCGTATGGTGGAGTCTGAAACTTCTGATGCTAGCGAACGATATTGTGTAGCCCTTGCGTGTGATTGAGACGTCGGTTTCACTGTCCTATACGCTCATCTGGCGTGGACCGCATAATTTTTTAACCAATTGCCAGATAATTATGATGCCGGAGGTGGCGACGCTGCAAGTGGAGCCAGAGCAGGCACCGAGTGGATCGGTCTCGCCCTTGGTCTGGACGACAGAGTCGCGGGTCTAATGCGACCAGACGATAGGGATATACAGGTGAGCGGCGGGTGTAGATGCTTGTATAACTATCGAAACGACATGTAGAGGCCTGTTCACTTCGGTGCGTGTGTTGGCAGCCTGCTCGCGGTTACAAATCGTGCTAAGGCAAGGGGAGTACTCTTGTTGGCAGGGAGATGGCTAGCTAGTTTTCTTGAAAAAATAGATAGCGGTACTAATGTAGTAATATAACTTCTATAATGTGATATGTAAACTGGGTCAAATGCGCGTACCTTTCGGATGTACAAGATTGCCTGCTCACTAAAATCGGCGGGAACGCTTCGAAGTCGTTTTCGGGCCACAACCAATCACCGCTGTCGCGGCAACACTATTCTTGCCTTCTGGTTGCGTCATATATTCTTAGCTACCGCCGGTATCTTTGCACCCTCTTCGTATTTTCCACCAACAGGAAGATAGCCAGCCAACTACAAAGCTATGCTTCGGTGTCTGCGAAACGCGCATGACTCCCGATCATGAAAATCGCCGCGGGGTCGTCAGGGGGATGATGCAGCAAGCACCGCCCAAGAGTTTAAGCACTGCCGTGGCCACGTCTCGAATGTTTACTCCCAACCCCTCAATGCGGGATTCGTTGGCGGCACCCATCGTCGCGGCCGGGGCGGTGGGGGCAGGGGTGGAGATGTGAATCCTCGCCTTGTGGGTAGATATCGCCAGGGGGGGGGTGGGCGGAGGGAATGGCGGTCGTACACCGATGGAGAATTCCGGAAGTTGCCAGGAATGCGCACAACGCAAGGGTGGATGGTCTCAGATCGACCCTGGACCCATTTTTGGACGAGCAAGGACGTATCGTGCCTGCTGACCCTCGCCCAGGGAAGGAAAACGAACGCGAGGAAAATTGAGTTTCCTCCTTGCAAGTTCCCTTTCGTCCGTGGGTAGTACGAGGAATTTAAATATGGTTGTCGTGGTCGCAGAGGCGATTGTCTTTAGTTGCCACTGACGTTAAACATGGACTAACGTGCAGGATTTAGTGTAGCCCTGGCTGCTGCTGAAAATACGTTTTTCGACTGAAATCGTCTACTTCTTAAGGAACGTCTCGGCGTTTTCCGTGTATTGCAATATGTTTTCTTGGAGAAGGCCGAGAGCGACGTAGATCTGCGTTGTATGTGTTGTCTAAAATGCAGTGAACTTCGTCATTATATCACCAGACAACTCTCCATGTATCTGTGTTTAACATAGTGGTATATTTTACGAGATACCACTTCCTTCGGACACGTTGCGGTGAGTATCTCATGTACGTGTCATCGTTCTGTGTCGTCCGAGATAAAATTCTAGAGCAGCTAGCTGCAGTTGTACATAATGTTTTTTCTTGTTTTTCGTTGCCTATCTTTGTGACGACACCCCCACAACCCTTCACCTGCATCAAATATATCGGCACTGCCAGTCTATTCGGAAAGTACTAGGTAATCCAACGTGAAACACCGTTTTGCAATCGGATTTTATCACGAGCGGATATGTACTATTACTTGAAGTCGACTTTTGACGTTAAACAACAGAATCTTGCCCTCTATATACCAGAACACAGGTAAAGGAGCCCACTGTAAAAGTAAATGACAGGAAAATAAGAAGTTTGACAGCATTTGTACTGAAGTCAGTATAGAACGTAATTTTCCCGAATATGAAATTCGGGCGAGACCAGCATTCCTGCTTCTTTTTTTTCCTCACTATTATCAAGTGTTTTGTAGTGTACTTCGCCCTAGAAAAACGTTTACATAGCCAAAAACGCCTGTTATAAAGATTTTGTGCAAATATCGCGGACCCTATCTAGAGGTTACTTTTTTATTTTGTCAGGGGGGGGGCTAACATCGCTCAGGCTTGAAGGGTTCGTTTCTTAGGGCGAAGCTTGGAGAGGGCCAGATGGCTGTAAATCGTAGATGGTGCATTTATGTGCGTTGTGTCGTTAAATGCTGTGAGTTTTGATAAATACAAGATTTGTGTTGTAAACGAGTCGAATAAAATGAGAATCCCGGCGCACAAGAGTTCGGTGAATCGTGTTTGGTCGTTACTTATCACGACATCCTTTCATTCTATAGAGTTGTCAGTAGGTCGCTGATGTCGCACTTATTACGTTTATTTCTTTGAGGTTGCCTACTTTGACCGCACCGCCTCTACAACACCTTACCTTCAACAAAACACCCACCCAACCACGGGCCAAAGATTGAAACGTAACAAACCGCTTGTCAATCGGACCTTATCTCGAAGAGCTACCTAACATTACTTGAAATCGACTTATATCGCTGTGAAAGTGTTTCTGCTCTTCTGTCATGATACCATGATGAACACAAGGGAAACAGAGTACTTGTACTGTACAGATAGGTATTTTTACACATTATATACAGGAGGAGTAAAAAAGAGATATTATACGACAATAAGAAAATTCGAGATCCTTTGTACTGTTATTATCTGTGGAATACATTTTCAGTAATAAGAAATCCAGCCTGGGCCGGTATTCTTGTTTCTTATCAAGAAGGCTCAGGGACCATAGGTAGGGGTCCAGAAATATATACAGATTGTTCGCGCGAAGCGCGAAAAAATATAAAGGCGTTTTTGTCGGGCGAGCTACAATACCAAATACTTGAAAATAGCGGGAAAAAAAAAAGAAGAAACCGGAATGCTGGTCCAGTCCGAATTTCTTATTTGTCAAAGGTACGTTCTATACTGAGCTCAGTATAACCGCATTCAATTTTCTCATTTTCCTGTCATTTACTCTTACAGTGGGCTCCTTTACCTGTGTTCTGGTGGAAGGCAAGATTCTGTTTTCAGCGTTAAAAGTCGACTTCATGTATTAGTGCATATCTGTTCGAGATAAAATCCGATTGCGAAACAGTTTTTCACGTTGGATTACCTGGTACTTTCCGGATAGGCTGGCAGCACCGGTATATTTGTTGCAGGTGAAGGGCTGCGGGGGTGTCGTCGCAAATATAGGCAACAAAAAACTAGAAAATACATTCTGTACTACTGCAGCTAGCTGCTGCTCTAGAATTTTATCTCTGACGACACAGAACGATCACACATGAGATAGTCTACGCAACGTGACCGATGGAAGTGGTATCTCGTATAATATACTACTATGTTAAATATGGATGCATGGAGAGTTGTCTGGTGGTGTATTGACGAAGTTCACTGGATTTTAGACAACACGCAGAACGCAGAGTCTACATCGCCCTCGGTTTTCTCCAAAAAAACATACAATACACGGAAAACGTCAAACCGTGTGTTAAGAACAAGACGGTTTCAATCGCCAAATGTATATTCAGCAGGAGCCAGTGCTACACCAAATCCTTCACGTTAGCCCATGTTAAACGCCAGTGGCAACTAAAGAGAATCGCCTCTGCGACCACGCCAGCCATATTTAGAGTCGCCGTACGACCCACGGACGAAAGGGAACTTGCAAGGAGGAAATTGAATTGTCCTCTGCGTTTCGGCGAATACGTTTTCCGTCCCTGGGTCAGGGTCAGCAGGCACGATGCGTTGTTGCTCGTCCAATTATGGGTCCAGGGTCGATCTGAGACCACCCACCCTTGCGGTGCGTGCACTCCTGGCAACTTCCGGATTCCTCCATCAGTGTACGACCGCCATCCCCTCCGCTCACCCCCCCCTGGCGATATCCATCCGCAATGCGCGGACTCAGATATTTGCCCCTGCCCCCACCGTCCTGGCGGCGACCATGGATGGCGCCAATGAATCCCGCATTGAGGGATTGGGAGCAAAAATTCGAGGCGTGGCCACGGCAGTGCTTGAAATCTTGGTCAGTGCTTGCTGCATCACCCCCCTGACGACTCCGCGGCGACTTTTATGATCGGGAGCTATCCGCGTTTCTCAGACACCGAAGCATAGCTTTGAGGTTGGCTGGCTATCTTCCTGTTGATGGCAATGACGAATGGAGAGTGCAGAGATACCGGCGGTAGCCCTTAATATGAGGGACGCAACAAGAAGGCAGGAATAGTGTTGCCACGACAGTGGTGATTGGTTGTGGCCCGAAAACGACTTCGAAGCGTGTCCGCAGATTCAAGTGAGCAGCCACTCTTGTACATCCGAAAGGTACGCGCAGTTGACCCAGTTTACATACCACATTATAGAAGTTATATTACGACAGTAGTACTAACTATTTGTTCAGGAAAGCTAGCTAGCCATCTCCCTGCCAACAAGAGTACTTCCCATGCCTTCGCACGACTCGTAACCTAGAGTAGGCTGCCAACACACGCACTGAAGTTTGCAAGCCTCTACATGTTGTTTGGATAGTTTTACAAGCATCTATACCCGCCGCTCACCAGTAAATCCCTGTTGCCTGGTCGCATTAGACCCGCGACTTTGTCGTCCTGACCAAGGGCGAGACCGATCCACTCGTTGCCTGCTCTGGCTCCACTTGCAGCGTCGTCACCTTCATCATCAGTGTTATCTGGCAATCAAATGGAAAAATATGCGGTCCACGCCAGATGAGCGAATAAGACAGCGAAACCGAAGTCTCAATCACACGCAAGGGCTACACAATATCGTTCGCTTGCATCAGAAATGTCAGACTCCACCACAAGCAAAAAAAAATAGAATATTTACACGCATGCCGCCATCCTTACGTTAGAGCTCCAGCAAACGACAAATGACTCACCTGCTCGCTTTGCGGTGTTCCCCGTAGGAAGGTCCTCGTTGTTGAAGTCGCCATTGCCTCCGCACCATCGTCCAGCGGTGGCTTGTAAGATTCCGCCTGCGGATGATACATATGCCCAGCAACGCTAAATCATCGAAAGACGCAGGTTCAGAAGACTCTGGCCGTGTATTGTCTTGGCGTACACGCCCCCCCTCCCTCCCTCCCTCCCTCAGCAAACGCTCCTCCTTCCTGGGCAGCACGCTCGCCTCTATGGCTGCATCAAATCCTTCGTCATCGTCTGCTGCGATTTAATGCAGGTGGGAGATAGGGCGCCGGTTCCGGGCGCTGCGTCCCGTCCTGCGGCAGTAGATATCGCATGTCGTTCTGTGCAACGCTTTCTCGTCGCTTGCCCGGCCTTTCATGACACAGGTATTGGCGGCGACCTGGTGTACTGGACGAAGACACCTAGTGATGTTTCCCTCATGATCTTGACCGTTCCCCACGGCCCGACCCGCTGCGTCCGAGCTTCCCCGTGACAGAGAGCTTCACGCGCGAAGAGTAGCTGGTGCTATACAGGCACACCTGTTTCGCGGATAGGGAATATACGAGACCTGTTTCGCGGAGAGGGGCGTAGACGAGGGCGGGAAGGACGAGGGTACTTCTGTGTGTAGCACTCGAGGGGCGCTGGGCGTTACGGTTACGTATTGCAGTGCCGACATATTCGATAGAGCTTTGACCGGCCACCGTATTTCCTCGATAATTTTTAAACCGGGCGCCAGGTCCTCAGGTGCAGGGAACGCAGAGGCGAGGCGATGGCGCACTTCGAGTCGACCATCGTTTTGCACAGAACGACCGAGTTAAAGGTATCATATAACCTTAGTCCCGTCGTGTGTCGTTGAGACGAGCGCTCGTACAGCGGGAGAACGGAATGGCGCTGTTCGGCAACTGCTTCCCCAACAGGTATGCCGTCATGGCGGCGTGTTATCGAGACGAGTATGCTACCAACTTCAACTTAGCGAGCGGGCGCAAGTGCAAGGTATTCGCCGCTTCTACGCCGCAGTTGTTGAAAGCCTGTGCAGCACCCGTTTTGATCGCGATGCTAGTCAGCGCAAGGGGTCCATCGAGCAGAAAGGCGGTTGCCGTGCAAGTTGGCGCAAAGACAAAAAAAGAGTGCAGGTACTCCTGCCACGAAAAAGAGACGCAGGAAAAAACGTACCCAGATGTTATTTGTCATGGCACTCGTGGTTGGCTACGCTCACCTTAGTCGATCCTCGAGAGCAGTAGGGAACGTCTCCTGTGTGAACCCAGAAGGGACCCTCTGCAAGTGGAAGAGGAAGGGCGTGCCGCGATGGGGGAGTGCATTGATGGCCGCCTTTTGTCCCCCGAATCGACCATCTCCCACCCGTGTCTATACCAAGAACCTCCTTGTCCACCCGGCTGTTCCTATTACGAAGGACATGGGCAGCAGGGGCTCCATCTCCAACTTATGGAGAAGAAGGGCAGGCTGGATCACGGCGGTCAGCTCGTTCTCGATGTGCGCTGATCCCCGTTGCCTCCTGAAGTTAAGGGCGGTCAGCACAGGAGTCATCTGGGGATGGGTTCAACAAGCGAGACGGACGACGGACGACCGGTCGAGGCGATGTCGAGTCCTGTAGAAAAAACAAACTGCGTCACTCGTTCTGATGAAACAGGCAAGGCTGCTCTTGACCACTGTGATAACACTGCCAAGTTGGTACCGGTAGTTGTTTAGCTATGCTCTGGATGAAGCCTGTAACATAAAAACAGAGTAATACAACCCCCAGTTCACCTGTGAGTACAACAGAATGGGCGGTTTCAAGCTGTTGCCCCCGTAAATCCTGAGCCTGGTCTCGTAGGAGAGCTCGAGCTGCCTGGTCGGCTGCTTCCTGCTACTGCCTGGTCGGTTGCTGTTGCTGCTTCTGCTGCTGCTCTGCTGCTGCTGCTGCTGCTTGCTGTCGATAGTGCTGGCACTGGTGCTTCTGGCTACAGCGGCCTTCCCGTTGAAGTCGGCTGCTTTGCGGGTGCTGCTGCTGGAGGCCGTTGGTACCCTTCCTGGCACTGCTCCTCCTCCTCCTCTTCGGCGTCTGGAGCCTGACACGGAGAGCTCTGACTGCCTGGTCTGCTGCTGCTGCTGCTGCTGCTGCTGCTGTGCCGCTACTGCTCTGCTGCTGATGATGTGTTGGCGCCGCGAGAAAGGTGCCGCTCGTACACGAAACTTGACAGTCCAGTGAACGGAATTCGAGCCTCGGGGTGATTTCGGGGTGATTTTGGCCTCTTGGTCAATAGAAATCGTCGTAATCAAAAGTCGTAATCTATCTCGCTCGGTAAACCCCTTATATTATCAGGTATTGACCAATAGGAATGCGTCGTAATCAAGAAAAATGCCCTACATTTTGTCGCGGTGCCAACAAGAATCACCCCAGACTCCACCGGGGGCGTTGCATGAACATGCTACACCAAGGCTGATCAACTCCCCGATTCGAAATTGAAACTAGAAAAATCACACGAAAAAAGTCCCAAAAGACTTTCCACTCAAATTGTTTTTTTCTAATTTGCCCCTTCGAATCCTACCTGGTCGTTCACTCTCTGGCCAATCAGATGCAAATTAAATTGGAAAAAAAAAATCGAACCAAATTGAAAGGACCAAAGTCCTCGTTAAAACGGGCCCTGAGCGATTCGTCTTTACATTAAAAATCGTGTTTTGTACCATGCTTCATCAGTACACCCAGTGTCCGTCCTCACTCCTTGTCCTAGAGATATACTAATTCTGTGGTCACAGACTGCTGCGAGACAGAGGAAGACCGAAGACAAGAATGGTCGTAAGTTTATCGTTCAAGCAAGTGAAAGGCCAGCGTACCGGGTAAGAGAACACGGCAGCACAAGCAAGACCAGAAAATAAGAACAAAAATACAATGAAACGAAAATAATCCTGAAAGGAAACATAATACAAATGACCCTGCGCAGCTTGCAAAGTTAGTATCAACTATTTAATCAGTCGAACCCACAGCTGAAGTATTTCAAAATTTATAAAAAACGACCCAAGGAGATCAGAAAGGCTGCTATTTAATAGAAGGAAAGCATACATACTCAAGGACAGATAGCTGCTGCTCGGACGAAGCAACACGAAAGAGAGAGGAATATACCGGCACAAGGACGGCGGGGCGGGCAAAGGAACAAAGGGAGATACAAGGTGATAGCAAGAAGGAAGAGATCAGGGTCAAAACGAGAAATTCGTACTCCAGGCGGTGAGAGTAAACTTGGTGTCCGTCTTTGCTAGAAAATCGAATCGGGAACCTAGCCACACTCCTTTCCGTCGCCTTCCTACTATCGTCAATAGCGGTGTCAAGTGCCTGTACTGCCGCTGTCGCACCCCCTCCCATTGAACAGCTCAACAAGAAACAAAATAAAACTGCTGGAATTCAAGGGCTAGTCGAACCGATACCCATCCACCCGAACCTTCAAATCGTTTCTGCATTCGTCGACAGCTGTATCAGTACGGCTGCCCCCCCCGCACCCCCACCCCGCCCCTTGTCACCGCTCTTTGCGTCCTCAGCTGCGTGGCTCAGCCGGCTTCTCGGCGCCCCACCCCTGTGCCACCTCGCCATGAAACAGTCTGCCGCTTCGACGACCCCCCGGTACCACTTCCCGCTCTTCTTAGGCGCCCTCGGCCGTAACACCGTTTCTACTCCGAACAGCAAAGGGGAGCTTTCCGTGGACCCCTCGGTGACTTGAAAAACCCTGAGGTCGTCTGCTAGACATTGGCCCCAGTTTTTTTCCGATCGGCTTGGTCCTGGGTTCTCCACACCACCCATCGTCCCGAGCATCACCCAACGGATCAGCCGCTCATTGGTCGTCCGCTGTATGCCCCCCCAAAGAGGAGGCGTCGTTTGCGGAAGATCGTCTCAACGCTCTCGTATTGTGCCTTTTAGAGGGCCTTGGCGTACGACATGAGGTGGTCGGTGCGTTGTCGGCGCTGGAAGCCAATGATCCGTAGGAAGAGTTTGTGATGACCAAGAGTCCACGTCACACACCCGTCCAGCAGGGTCTCCATCACCTCGGCCTTTAGCATGCGCACTTTTAGAGTGAGCGAGGTATCCTCCATATTGTACAACTCCCATTTGAACCGATTGTAGCATGCCCATGCGAGTTGGATCCATCGTGTGGTCGCTTGCAAAATGTCAGCGCTTGCGACTGTCAGACTGCCCAGGTACAAAAACTGCATCGTCTGTCTATACCTCCGTCCCGCTGCTTCGATGACGAGCCGTGAAGTCTGGGGTGCCTGATTCGGTGTCCGCAGCAGCATGGTCTCCGCTTCGGATCCGGTGAGGCCTGCTGCTTTGAAAACGGTCACACTGACGGTCATCATCTTCGCAAGGCCTTCCGCCGACTTAGACACAATGACTGCATCGTCCGCGTACAGCAAACCCCATACTGCACTCCGTTTCGCAAGTTAGTGGGTCAACCTTCACCCTGCATTCCCCGAGGTCCTCTTCGAGGTGAACCAAGTCCCTCAAATACCTGACTCTTCACTGAAGTGTACCAGCATGGCGTGTATCACGGCAGCGAAGAAGACATTGAACAGAAGCGGTGACAACACACATCCTTACCGCAGCCCCTGAGTGACGTCAAACCCTTCCGAATGTTCACCGTCATCCGTACGCACGCGAGCTTGCATTCCTTTGTGGAACTGGTGGATAACGGTTGGAATCTTCTCTGGTACGCCGAATCGTGCGCCACCACCCACAACAGCTCGGTCAACGGAGTCATTGATATCCTTTCTGCACGTCGATGAACAGGATTTACATGTTTCAAATTTACTCAAACTATTTAACTAACCTATATATACCTCTATACCCTACCGAGAGAGTTCATCAACGCGGATGGACTTCCCAAGTTCACTTCCAAACATCACGCCAGGCACGGAAATGAGCAACACCACACCACTCACTGGGATAAGCCACAAGTTCTGGGAGACGAGCCCAGGCGTGGAGAAAATCTGCCAGACGAGATGCCCTACGGCGTGCATTTGGCTCCCCAGCATAGCCTCTGGCGGCTTTCCTCCAATCGCCCCCTCCCCTTGGCGAATGTCACCGACCGCTATGGTGTTTTCGTTTGCGTACCGTGCTGGTGTGAAGTGATAGTCGCGGATAAGAAAGGGAGAGGAGGAGGTGGAGGGGGGGAGGGAGGGCGCGCATGCCACCGTCACAATCGTCGGTGACGACGATGGCAGTAGCGATACCGATACCGATTGCAAACGCGGTAGTGGTAGTGGAGTGTTGTTGCTAACAGTAGCAGTGTCAGCATCAGCATCAATAGCAGCAGTGGTAGCGTTGGCGATGGCGGTAAACCCGTAGCAATGGCAATGATGGTAGCGGCGGTGTTGGCGGAAGAACAGCGTGAAAATCAGGCTGCAAAACTAATAAATGACTACAGCAGTAGCTGACAAGAGAAGAAATAGGCAGTGTGCTCAAAGCGGGCCCTAAACGACGAGACGTGCAGGTATTTCGGCGGGGGGTGGGGCACATGATCAACGGCCATGGGATGGTGGAGGTTGGGTGCCGCTTGCTTGTGAACGGGTGTATCCCTCAGTATTGCCAAGGGGTTATGTCATGGGAGTCTTTTCAAAGCCTATATACACACACGCTAGTGCACACGTAGTAAACAATCAAACAAAAACGCCCACGACCACAAATAAGAGACACAGACACACAAACACACGACGCACGACAGAGACACTAAAGCACAAAAATACACGCAAATGCACCCCAACAAAAATTTACGCAAAAACACCACAAAAAAAAACAGAGGCACGCAACGTGTTTAACCGGTCCGTAAGATAGCGTCACATCGGAGTACGCCTACAACACAAGCCCAGCACGACCTTCTCTGACGCGCACTGCCCCTACCTCCCCCTCTACCGCCCCTCAAGCCGCCTCCTCCCTCAACCCCTTCTCCCACGCGCGTTCTCCTCTGTGCCGACCAACCCACATTTCCAGAAAACCGCAACATATCATACCACACAGCCCACCGAAGCGCAGATCGGACGCTCACCAAGGGCCAGACCCATGTCGGTGAGTTTAGCGGTGCGAGCGGTGCCGGGCTTGCCAGAGAACACGAGGATGTTCTCAGCCTTAAAATCATTGTGAACGACATTGTTTTTGTGAAGAAATTGCAGGGCGGTGCAGACTTGAGCCAGGAGACTGCAAGGACCCACGACAGCGGCGGGCGGCGAGAGAGGAGAGGACAAAACTTGAAAAGTTCGGCAGATTCTATGCAAAGAGATGAAGGGGGGGGGGGTACTCATATCATGTTTGGCCGTAGTCGTATGACCATAGACCCTCGCATACCCACAATGTTGGGACGGAGCGCGTCGGATTTTCACCGACCAGGCAGACATTGCTTGCACCAAGCGCGAAGCGCCGTGAGGTGTTGGGCGAGTCGCATGAAGGGTGAGCTGCATCCTATTAAGAACCGCTTGAGAGACGGTTTTTCCTGCATATGGATGACAGCATCAATGAATTGAATTAATTTCTGGTGTGGACATTTCCAGGGACAGCAATGGGTAAACTATTAAACGGCCTTGTGGGTGCCTCACCATGTAACACCTCGTGATACGATCATCCCCCTTACGCGGAGTAAAAGTTTTCCCCGCACAAAAATGATCTCGCCCGACCGCTAGCCGTGGTGATCGCCAAAAAAAGAAAAAAAAAAAACGGCACCCTGGCCGTCAAGCCGCCAACCCAACTTCATAAATAGGAGGTGGGGGCACAAAAACATGAAACGTTCTGGCATATTGAATAATCGCACTGAACTTCACCATAAGATCTACCATCTCTCAAAACCGCATCGAACCGCACCGTAGGATTTCCAATGTCGGAAAAACGCACTGAACCGCACCGTACGATATTTCACAGCACCGAACCGCACCGTGGGATTTAGAATATGTGAAAACCGCACCGAATCGCATCGCAAGATTTCCGATTTCCTAAAACCGCACCGAACCGGACCGTAGGATTTTCGGTAGAAAAAAAACGCAACGTGGACGGACTGAAAGCAGTACAGAACCCTGATAATTATCACCCGGGGGTGGTATCCTCCGGTGGGGTGGTGTCTAACGAAGCCCACATCATGAAGTACGGTGTACTACTCGTATTGTTAGGGTGTTCGCGAAGATTTTTGAGGGACCAATTTGGTTGGGATTCTTGTCGTGCGTTTCCTATATAATAGCCTTTGTAATTGCAATGCCAACCCACGAAAAAATAGGATCATCCTGAAGGCTGCGGGAAAAAGTGACCAACGTGACGCTTTTAACCAAATTATCCTCGGGTTGGGTTAACTCTGTCCGTGGGGTTGACTCTGTGGGCCTTCCGATTCACCTGTTTAATAATCAACCAGCTCTTCATGTTCGATGCTTTCAAATATTTTTTATTACCCAGCCAAATTGGATTATCGCAAACACCCTACTCATACCTGTAAACTCCTGTTTATAGTGACATAAAACTATACACCACACCAGGTATTCGTTTCAGATGAAAACATGACGCTTGGAATGAAGGCAGGCATAAGCTGACTATCGCTCAATCTTACCGCAGAAGCTCGACGTGCCCCGACCGCCTTTCCCCGAACGCGCATTCGAAGAAATCCGTCTCTGCTAGCTCGAACCATATCTGCATCGTGTTCGTGTCATGGTCGTCCATACCCACAGTATGACTGATGTCGGGATGCTGTCGGTACGGACGACAACGAGATGAACCCAATGCGCATATGGTTTGGGTTTGTGAACACTGATTTCTTCGAATGCGCGTTCGGGGAAAAATGGTTGGGGCGCGTCGAGCTTCTGCGGTAAGATTGAGCGACAGTCAGTTCATGCCTGCCTTCCTTCCAAGAGTCATGTTTTCATGTAAAACGGAATACCTGGTGTTGTATATATTTATGTCACTACAGCAGTATACAGGTATGAGTATTGTGTTTGCGATAATCCAATTTGGTTGGGTTACAAACATATTTGAACGAACCAAATAAAACACGGGCGGGAGAATAGAGAGAACAGGTGGGAGAATAGCGACGGGGTAATAGAGGTGGGTGATTGGGATCGAGGTGAACAGGATCAGGTAGATAGAGACGAATGCGCGGGGCAGGGGGGGGGGGGGCGAGGGGTAAGACTCTGGTTCTACCGTACATCAAAACACAGAATAGAACAGTGGTGCACAGCACAGCTCACCAGAAGTGCACAGAAATGCACAGAAAATGACAGCAAAGCGTAGAAAAGCAAAGCACAGCAATGTGCAGCAAATAATAGCACAGTTGGGTTTCTTGTAGTGCGTTTCCTATATAATAGCATTTGTAACTGCAATGCCAGCTCACGAAAAAATAGGATCATCCTGAAGGTTGTGGGCAAAAGTGACCAACGTGACGCTTTTAGCCGGATTTTCCTCGGGTTGGATCAACTCTGTCGGTTGGGCTAATTCTGTGGGCCTTCCGATTCACCGTTTTTAACCAAACAGCTCTTCATGTTCGATGCTTTCAAATATTTTTTATAACCCAACCAAATTGTATTATCGCAAGCACCCTACTGATACCTGCAAACTACTGTTTACAGTGACATAAAACTATACACCACATCAGGTATTCGTCTTGGATGAAAACATGACTCTTGGAAGGAAGGCAGGCCTAAGCTGACTATCGCTCAATCTTACCGCAGAGGCTCGACGCGCCCCAACCGCTTTTCCCCGAACACGCGTTTGAAGAAATCGGTGTTTGCTAGCTCGAACCATAGGCGCATTGAGTTTTCACATCGTTGTCGTTCACAGCCACAGCTGATGTGGGGATGAGGGAGTAGGCTAAAAGTTAACCTGCCCTCTCATCCCCACATCAGCCATACTGTCGGTGTGGACGACAGCGATATGCAGTCTATGCGCATTTGGTTCGAGCTGGTCAACAGCGATTTCTTCGAATGCGCGTTCGGGGGAAAACGGTTGGGGCGCGTCGAGCTTCTGCGGTAAGGTTGAGCGATAGTCAGCTTATGCCTGCTTTCCTTCCAAGAGTCATGTTTTCATGTAAAACGGAATACCTGGTGTTGCATATAGTTTCATGTCACTACAGCATTAGTTTACAGGTATGAGTATTGTGTTTGAGATATTCCAATTCGGTTGGGCTATAGAAATATTTGAACGAACAAAATACAAACACGGGGGGAAAGGGAAAACAGGCGGGGGAACAGCGACGGGGTAATAGAGGTGGGTGAACAGGATCAGGTAGATAGGGACCAAGGTGGGGGGCGGAGGGGGGGAGTGTACTCATTATCATGCATGGCCGTAGTCGTATGACCATAGACCCTCGCATCCCTGCAATGCCGGGACGGAGCGCGTCGGGTTTTCACCGACCAGGCAGGCATTGCTTGCGCCAAGCGCGAAGCGCCGTGAGGTGTTGGACGAGTCGCATGAAGGGTGCGTTATATCCTACTAAGAACCGCTTTTGAGGCGGATGTTATTGCATATGGATGACAGCGTCAGTGGATCGATTTATTTTCTGCTTTGGCCACTTCCAGCGAAGGGACAGCAATGGGTAGACTATGTAGCTGCCTCGTGGGTGCCTTACCATATACACACCCCGTGATACGATCACCCCCCTTGTGCGGACATAAGGTTTTTCACTCCGCCCAAAAATGATTTAACTCGACCGCTACGTAGCCGTGGTTATCGCCGAAAACAAAAAGACACGGCTATCTAGCTCACGCAGTGAGAGGCGTGTTTTACAGCCTTGTCGCCAACCCATGCTAACCCAACCTATATATACGGCGGGAGGAGGGGAGCGAGGGGGGAGAAGGAAACCAACACGAGCGGCATAGCGTGTTTGTTCAGAGGGAGAGAGTGAGGGGAAAAAAAAAACAAACAGTACATACACGTTGTGGTTTAAATGAGGGGGGGGGGGAGCGTACTCATTTGTTGCTTGCCTTAGTCACTTGACCATTGACCACGCATCCCTTTCGAGACGGAACACCGTTCCTACTCCTAATAGAGACACCTCCAACAATTGGGCGCTCATTACGTTGTTTCCATATATTACATAGAAACTTTTTGCTATTCTTATCCCCTTCCTGTTTGGCCTCCTGTGGCCACCATCTATCTCCTAGGATAGCGATCGTTTTCTCGCTGCTATTCAATGTATCAAACTCCTCCATGTCACAGTCGTCTATTTTCATCATCTCCTCTTCTAACACATCCCGTTCCTCCTTGTATATTTCACATTCTCCTACTATGTGAGTTCTACTCTCTATTGCTTTGCCACACGGGCGCATCTGTGCGTCTACTTCCTCCTCCTGAGGGGGGGGGGGGCACAAAGACACACGTATACACGCTGCGGACAGTAAGGAGACAGGGAAGCGGAGACGGAGACGCTGACAGGCGGCATGCCGATAACAGTTGCGGTGGGTGTTGCGTAAGGGGGCGGGAGGGGGGAAGGGGAAACAAAAATATGAAACGTTTCGGCAGATTGTAAAATCGCACCGAACCTCACATACAGTAAGATCTACGATTTCTTAAAACCGAATCGAACCGCACCGTAGGATTTCCAGTATCTAAAAACCGCACCGAACCGCACCGTACGATATTTCACAGCACCGAACCGCACCGTACGATATTTCACAGCACCGAACCGCACCGTGGGATTTAGAATACGTGAAAACCGCACCGGACCGCATCGCGAGATTTCCGATTTCTTCTAAACCGCACCTAACCGGACTGTAGGATTTTCGATTCGAAAAAACCGCACCGTGCATGGACGGATAACCGCAACGGACCCTGATAATTATCACCGGAGATGGCATCCTCCGGTGGGGTGGTGTCTAACGAAGCCCACGTCATGCAGTACGGTGTACTACTCGTGTTGTTAAGGTGTTTGCGAATATTTTGATTAGAACCAATTTGGTTGGGTTTCTTGTGGTGCGTCTCCTATATAATAGCCTTTATAATAGCAATGCCAACCCACGAAAAAATAGGATATCATCGTAAAGGCTGTAGGACAAAGTGACCAACGTGACGCTTTTAACCAGACTATCCGTGGGTTGGGTTAACTCTATGGGCCTTCCGATTCACCTGATGAACCAACCAGCTCCTCATGTAAGATGTTTTTGAATATTTTTATAGCCCCACCAAATTGGATGATCGCAAACACCCTACTAAAACCCCGTAAACTACTGATTACAGTGCCACAAAACTATATACAACGCCAGGTATTCGTTTCAGATGGAAACATGACTCTTGGAAGGAAGGCAAGCATAAGCTGACTATCACTCAATCTTACCGCAGAAGCTTGACGCGCCCCAGCCACTTTTCCCCGAACGCGCATTCGAAGTAATCCGTGTTGGCCAGGTCGAACAATATCTGCATCATGTTCGTGTCATGGTCGTCCATCCCGACAGCATGGGTGATGTGGAGACGGGGGGGCAGGCCAACTGTTGCCCTACCCCGGCCGTCCCCACATCAGTCATGCTGTGAGTGTGGACAACTACGACATGAACTCAATGCGCATTTGTTTCGAGCTAGCCAACACGGATTTATTCGAATGCGCGTTCGGGGAAAAGCGGCTGGGGCGCGTCGAGCTTCTGCGGTAAGATTGAGCGATAGTCAGCATATGCCTGCCTTCCTTCCAATAGTCATATTTTTATCTAAACGAATACTGGTGTTGTTTATTGTTTTATGTCACTACAGCAGTAGTTTACAGGCATGAGTAAGATGTTTACGATAGTCCAATTTGGTTGGGTTATACGTTTTTTGAACGAACCTAACATGAGGACGGAGCAATAGGGAGAAGGGGGGATAACGACGGGGAAGTAGAGGTGGGTGATTAAGACCGGGGTGAACAGGATCAGGTAGATAAAGCTGGTGGTGGGCGGCGGGGGAGGGGCGAGGGGCAAGACTGTGGTTCTACCGTACAATAAAACACAGAATAGCACAGTGGTGTACAGCACAGCACAGAAAATGACAGCAAAGCGTAGAAAAGCAAAGCACAGCAACGCGCAGCAAAAAATAGCACAGTTGGGTTTCTTGTAGTGCGTTTCCTATATAATAGCCTTTATAATAGCAATGCCAACCCACGAAAAAAACAGATCATCCTAGAGGCTGTGGGAAAAAGTGACCAACGTAACGCTTTTAACCAAATTAATCTCGGGTTGGGTTTATTTACTCTGTGGGCTGGGTTAACTCTATGGGCCTTCCGATTCACCTGTTGAACCAACCAGCTCCTCATGTTTGTTGCTTTGGGATATTTATATAATCCAACCAAATAGGATTATCGCAAACATCCTACTCATACGTACCTGTAAACTACTGCTGTAGTGACAAAACTATATACACTACCAGGTATTCGTTATAGATTTAAACTTGACTGTTGGAAGGAAGGCAGGCATAAGCTGACTATCGCTCAATCTTTCCGCAGCAGCTCGACGCGCCCCAACCGGGTATCCCCAAACGCACGTTCGAAAAAGTCTGTGGTCGCGAGTTCGAACCATATTCATGCGCATTGAGTCCATGTCGTTGTCGTTCACACCCACAGCTGATGTGGGGATGATTAGCCTACTCCCTCATCCCCACATCAGCTGTGAGTGTGAACGAAAACGACATGAACTCAATGCGCATTTGGTTTGAGCTCGCGAACACCGATTTCTTCGAATGCGTGTTCGGGGAAAAACGGTTGAGGTGCGTCGAGCTTGTGCGGTAAGGTTGAGCGATAATCAGCTTACAGCTTATGCCTGCCTTCCTTCCAGCAGTCGTGCTTTCATGGAAAAGGAATACCTGGTGCTGTATATAGTTTTTGTCACTACAGCTGTCGTTTACAGGTATGAGTAGGGTGTTTGCGATAATCCAATTCGGTTAGGTTATAAAAATATTTGAATGAACCGAATATAAGGACGGGGGAGTAGGGGCGGGGGAATACAGGTGGGTGATTAGGATCGGGGTTAACAGGATCAGGTAGATACGGACGAAGGTGGGGGGCGGGAGGGGGTGCGGGGGGGGGGGGGCAGGGGCAAGACTTTGGTTCTACCGTACATTAAAGCACAGAATAGCACAGCAGAGGTGCACAGAAAAGCACACAAAATCACGCAAAGCGTAGAAAAACAAAGCATAGCAAAGCACAGCAACGCGCAGCAAAAAATAGCACTGCTGTAGAGCAGTGCAGTGCAGCGCCCGCACGTGGATGTGGAGCCCGCAGAACAGATAGTGTTGTAGGGAGCACGAACGCGACGAGTACGAGTCCAACGAAGGTTACAGAAGGGGCAAGCAACACGAGGGTAATTTGTTTCGTGTGTTCCTTCTCGCGCTATTGTACTGCTGCTGCTGCTGCTGCCGCCACTGCTCCTGCTACTGTGTCACCAGTCCGTCGACGTTGCGGCCGGCGAAGTGGACAACCTTATTGCTTTTTTTTTGCTGAGACTGGTTGAGGTTGCACGGGAAAATGCCTTTTCTTTGCCCCCGCGGAGGGAGAGATATCTAAACCTGTTGTAGAGCACCAGGAATCAACACAAACACCAACACAGAAAAAAAGCGGCACACGACCTCACCATCATTTCTGTCAGACGACCTCGCCGACAGGAAAGCCTTTGCGTCCGGGCTTTGCAAGCTGCGCGGCGCGTAATACATTGTTGTATCCTTCTGTGTATTGATGGGTAAATGATGCCGTGCTGTAGGACCAGCATTGCGTGTGTTCTGTTGCTGTTTCGTGTTTTGTTTTGCAGCGCCTACGGTCTCAGAGCCTCCAAGGCCGTTGCGTTCTGGTTTTCTGTACGAACTGATGGTATGCCAGGTACGTGCCTTTTGTTTCTGTCGGACAACGTTTCTGAAGGCAATATATTTGTGGGTTTCTGGCCGTGGTGTAACCTGTACTTGTTTCTGGCGGTCATACGTATATACGTCACCCGTTCTACTTGCGTAAAGTTTATCCGCTATCCGCTTCTGGTCTTAACGTTGCCGTTGCTGACGGAAACGTTTCCAGTTCCTGGCGATATTCATAGACTCGTGCCATGATGAGGGCGGGAATTTTCGGTCAGTGTGTTTCTGGCTGGCGGGGCTCCTTAAGGGCACCCAGGAACTACGGTATATAAGGGGTTGCTTTTATAATCGGTTGTTGGCTATTTTTTTTTTGCTAGGGTCAAGCAGACTGTTTGATCATTTGGTTTGTATGGCGTTTAGAGTAACGCACTAAAACCTGTAACCCTTACCTAGTATATGTAATTGACTTACAGTAGTATGGCATCTCATTATGGTCAAAGTAAAACCCGTAAGACGTACGTTGTACACAAAAACACGTAACACGTTTTTTGTAGAGAGTTTGCATCGTGCATTGATTCTAAAGCCCGTATACATTGTTTGTAAGGCGTTTAACGTAGCATTGCAGTACACCACAAGCCATACGGCTTGAACTAATAACAAGGCCCAATTGCTTTGATTAATTTGGCTCGCAAACAAGCAATTTTATGAATTAGGCTTGCAAATAAAGCAACGAAAATAAGTGACATTAAACATGATGTTTCACTCTGCTTTCCTTCCAACACTATTAATATCAAATGCTGCAACACTATTATATATTGCTGGGGCTCCTGAACGGAGTAAGAAACTTCATACTGTAACTATTCATAATAGTACCGTTGGGATCCGATATGTATATTCGAGTGCGTGCTTTACAAGGCTATTCGTTGTGTATACCTGAGCCATGGAATCAACTACATGACTGTGCTCACTTCTTGTCTGTCTGTCTGTCATACCGCGGTTGTTTTCCTTCCTTCCTTCCTTCATTCCTCCCTACCTTTCAAGCCATATGCTCGCATCAGGTAACCCCCCCTTCTGCCGCCGTGCCCCCTGGCCCTTCTTTCCTTACCTGTCTGTGCTTGTGGTGGTGCCTGTCCCAACCCCCGCTGCCATACTACGACTGTAGAACGGGAGAGCGTTCAAGGAAACAAATAGGCCCAACTCACAGCTCCTCTTAGAGCCTTGACATTATACTCGTACGTACCTGACGTGTTCGATGTAACGTATCCCTGAAAAAACAGAAAGCAAAAAAAAGCAAAAGCAAGAACCCTCACCTCCCTCAACGTCTTCGGAATAAACGGAAATAAAACACTGACTCACTTCTCTCTCAATGTCTTCACAACAACAAAAAGACTAAACGACAAAAACTCACATCTCTCTCTCCCAACGTCCTCACAACAAAACAAACACAGGAAACAAGAAAAACTCACCGGCCTGATAAATGTATTCATATATAAACAAGGAAGCATTACTGTAGTACGGAAGTCAGTGACGCACCACCCTGAATGTCTTAAACGCGAAAATCATCCCGACGGTCGGCACCAAGACCTCGTCAACGGAGCCGAACCCACCCTGCCCAAGCCTCTTCCCGTGCACTCTCAGATGCTTTCCCGAATCCACAACCACGCGCTGGGCGACGAAGAAGGCGGACAGGTCACCGGATTATCGCACACGCTCTACGCGGGCGCTATAAAACTGCCCAGCAGTCTACCGCCTTAGCCCAGCCGATACACTGTGGATAGGCGGGGGGGGGGGGTTGCCACCGCCGCGGGCGTATCGTCCTGGGCACGTGTGAGCCGAGCGAAAATTCAATACACATAGCATGGGCGAGGTGCGGGGGGGGGGTGTACTCATTTGTTGCTTGCCTTAAGTCAGTTGACCATTGACCACGAATCCCTTTCGAGACGGAGGGGAGGGGGGGGGGTAATCATTATCATGCATGACCGTAGTCGCATGACTATAGACCTTCGCATCCCTACATTGCCGGGACGGAGCGCGTCGGGTTTTCACCGACCAGGCCGGCATTGCTTGCACCAAGCGCGAAGCGCCGTATGGTGTTGGGCGAGTCGCATGAAGGGTGAGCTGTATCCTACTAAGAACCGCTTGAGAGGCGGATTTTCTTGCATATGGATGACAGCATCAATGCATTGATTTAATTTTTGGTGTGGTCAATTCCAGAGACAGCAATGGGTTTACTACATAACTGCCTCGTGGGTGCCTCACCATATACTCACTACGTGATACGATCATCCCCCTTGTACGGAGTAAAGGCTCTCCCCGCACAAAACTGATCTAACCCGTGGTAACCGCCAAAAAAAAAAAAAAAAACGGTACCCTGGCTGTCTACTGTAGCTCACGCAGTGAGAGGCATGTTTTATAGCGTCGTCGCCAACCGACGCTAACCCAACCTATATATACCAGGTATATAATATAAGAGGGGGAGGGGGGGGTTAGAGAAGAAGTTGGGGTGGGTTGTGGGTTGGGTGGTGGGTGGGAAGGAATGCCATAGCTCATAGTTGGGAGGGGTGTGGTGTGAAGTTAGGGGTGTGGGGTGTGGGGTGGTTAGGGCAGTGGGTGGGAGGGGCAGTGGTTCCTTTAACGCGTGACAACATGGAAGCGGAAGAGGGTGCGTGCACCCCTGACTTTTCGTGTTTCGTCGGTATCAACAAAAATCGATGATTGAAGAGTATTGCTATTTCGCGGGTGTTATGGTATGCAGGGGAAAGAGCAATTGCCGCAGCTTAACAGTGATAGACTGCAACAAAGCCGATGCGTGAGTTTGTTCATGTAGAGCTCACACCATGTAGGACAATAATACGATACCAGTACATATCATTCCCAGCCGCACGAAACATGTTTAATTGTCAGAGGTCGTCCCCTCGCTGGCATACTGAGGGTTCCATGAAGCTTGATTACGCGCGCAGCATGATTAAATATGCAAGCGACTCCACTATCTCTCTCCTATATAATTTGTCGACAGTTTACCGTGCTGAAACCTGAAAACGCAACAAAACCGAAACGGCAAACACAACGAAATCACAAGAACAACCGTGTGACGCACGTACGGTACTTCGTGTTTAGGCCGTTTCCTATGCGGTTCGATTTTTGAGCGTCATATTTTGACCCGATCGCACTTTTAGATACCTGGTATGAACTTGGCAAATCGAAAGAGTCTTCCTATGCGGAAAAATCAGATTTATTCTGCCTGCAGCGATTCGAGCAAACGCCGAGACCAACTGCTGTTATTGTGGTTTGGCACCGCGAAGAGACGCGCTGGGTGCGCTGCCCTGCGCGTAGGGCCCACACGTCCAAGCCCACGCTGACCGCCTCTGGTCTGACGGCGAAGAGACGTGGCAAATGCGCTAGAGAGTCAACCTGTCTGGGCATTTTGTGTTTCATTTTGTGACTTGACTGCTGCTGCTGTTGTACAGCAGTGTGTGTGAAGCGGAGGGCCGCTCTAGGGTAGTGGTAAGGGACGCAGGTTGTTCTGGCAGCTGGAAAGCAGTGCTTCGCTTCTTCTGATTTAGATCTTCTTATTGATGGCGAGAGCTGAGGAGGTGCTCTGGTAGAGAAGTGAGAGGTAGGGGGGCGGGACTCGACGCCCAGATATACTCGTCCCACCCCACGCCACAAGCTCTCCTAAATTCCTCTTATCTGATGTACGCCTACAGAACTTTCTTATGGCTACCGATCGTTCTTCTGCTAATATATTCTCACTTCGTGGTCCTATCTGCGTCAAGGAACATTACTCTCGTCTAACGGGTTATCCGCCGCAGGGAACATTCCTAAAAGAACGTTACTCTCGACTAACGGAATATCCGCCGGGTTAATCCATTCTTTGGATTATTCTCGTATTCGTGAGACTACAAGACTGCAACGTATTATCTATATCTATAGCCCATGAGTGCTCTACTCATATCACATTAGCCCACCCTGAATAGTCGTATATGCAGACCACAAGATGGTCGGAGGGTGATGACAAAGTTCATCCCAAACGGCCAGGAAAAAGGTGGTCGAAGATGCGACTATTCGAAACAAAAGAAATGAGGCTATAGATCCCTCCACACCTCGTACTAAGACCCAAACACTACGAAGAGGGGGTGTTCGCTGAGAACAACCACTGAAAGGGAGACTAAAGGAGAGAGAGAGACAGAACTCAAAGCAGAGGCGAAAGGAGAAATCACCCAAAATGAAAACAAAGAAAGACGAACGCATAAGAAGACAGAAACCGAAGTGAAGGCTGAAGAAGAAAACGAAGACCGAAGTGAAGGAAAAAGAAGGACGTACAAGCGTATTACCGGAGCCATTGTCTGGGGCCCAAGGAGGTACGAAAGGGTTGTTCGCCGAACCGGGTTGGCGAACGAGGAAAATCTAAAAAGGAGACAGTGATCACCATTCAAAAACATATATATATATATCCGCTAGGCCCCATGCCTTGTCTTGTGACGAAGGTCCTAACATGGTAGACATCACGCGAGACAGAAGGGACACAGCTAGAGTGCTATGAGGGCTGCGTGCACTAGGGACTACAAAAGTCGAGAGACGAAACGAACAACGCGGCGTCTCGGAGACCTGTTCGTGGTGTGAGCAATACCAGCAAACGTAGCAAGGTAGGCAACGCAGCAAAACAAACTTAAGACGGTGGCGGCAAGAAAATCCACAAGAAAATCGGCCTAATGCGTGCAGTTCGAAGCTGTAGATAGCGCGGGGCCCAAACACTAGCGTGTGCAACTCGGTCAACCGGGGCGACATCAAACGTGGTGTCGTTTGCCAGAGGACAGAGGGGTGTGCGGAATACCGGACAAGAAGGAAAGAGGAAGAAAAGGGAAAGAGAAAACGAAGTACCATCGGGACCAAAAAACAGACAAAAAGCTGGACACAGGTCAGGAGAAATCGATCATGTCCGAACCGCTTATGTATGGCCGATAACTCAGCGGCCTTCCGGGGCGGCAATGCTATCGGGACCCTACTTGTCAAACATGGAAGAAACACGGGTGAGCTGGAAGCTCGATATAGTCTTAGCTCGAGGACCGTCTGAAACACAGGTCGGCGGAAGTCGACTAAGGTCAGAGTACAGCTCAGGCTACAACACGATTTTACCTCGGCGTGATATCGCCGATAATTGGCTGTAGGCTAGTGGAGTACAAACGCAAATGCAAATGAAGGTATCGCTACGAGTCAGTGGCCTGAACGTAAGGAGGTTACACGGAGCCGTAGGCGATAAGAAGAAAAACAAACGGGGGGGGGGGGGGGGGGGAAGATGATACTCCCAAACACGCCCAAAGAAAACAGAAACATGAACGGCCTCGGATCGGTAGCCAACACGGGGTCGGTCAAGCGATACCGGTGGCGGTAGATGGAAACAAACACTCCCAAGAAGATGACTGCTGATGTCTGTTGAAGACTAACCCTGAAGAACTACTCTTAAGATATTGCAGACTAACCAGAATCAAATACCCAGAACTAACAAAAGACTCAACTAAGGCTAACCAGGGGGGGGAGTGGAAACGGTGGGGGTTCCGCGGGACAAATCAGAGTTCCGCAGCACCCCACGTGCTAGGCTCCCATTCCCATGGCGTTGAAGACACCACGATCCGTATACGGCGTTCCGTGCTGTAGTGTAGCGGGCAGGCTGAAGGTCGATCTTGATCGGGCCGGGGTCGTCCAGGAACCGGACGATGTAGGAGCTTCCCGGTGAAGGCTCCGGCGGAGTTCCCGAAGAGGCGTCAGGGGGTGAGCTGTGAGCGACCTTGCCCAGCCACCAAAGGCCGTCGCGCGCCTTGTACCATATGTGTGCTCCGGAGGGAAGGATGGTGGTGCTGAAGTTGTGGAGCCAAAGGCTGCGGGAGACCAAGGCGTAGCCTGGGGCGAGGAAGATTTGTCCTTGAGATCGGGCCAGTTCGCGGTGAGCGGCGCCGATGCGCATCTGGCTGTAGAGGCGGTTCGTCTGGCGGTGCTGGGTTGGTGATCGTGACCAGTACAGCAGAATGTGGCGCCGGAAGTGTTGAAGGTCCAGCTCGCGTTCCCAAGAGGGGCTGAGAAGTCCAGTCCAGTGAGTCTGGTACAGAACGGCGATGACCCCGCCGCGGCCGCGTAAGAGTTGATGGCCAGTGATCTGCTCGACCTCGAGGCTTTCCGGTGGAGGATTGACGTCGTCGACGGTGACGTGGTAAGGTGGGGACTTGGCGGCAGAAGCTGTGAGCACGTATGTAGTAAGGTCCGCGGGCAGATGCTTGGGGATGTCACTGGTGTCGTCGGGGTTCCGGCAAGGTTTGCATCGTTGGACGGAGACGCGTGGCTTGGAGTCCCGTCCCGGGAGGTCGGATGGAAGGTCGAGAAAAAGTAGCTTGTCGTGAAGGGGGCGATTGTCGGGGGTGTTTGAGGCGGGCGTCGACCCTACGGCGAGGACCTTGAAGGGGGCATTCCAGTTCAGGGAAAGTTTCGTCTTGAGGACGGTTCCGTCGGTGCCCTTTTTGACGCCTTGGCGGATGGTTGAGGCGGAGTTGTAGACCCAAACCCAGCCGCCTACGGTGAAGGGGGGGGATTCTAGGAGGGCGGCCATGATGGGCGCGTTGCGGCGATGAAGACGCGAGACGGTGAGTCGGTGTAGTTCGCGGGCGAGGGAATAGGCGCGTCGTTGTCGGTCGGTGGCGAGGTTGATGTAAACCAGGTGATCGCGGTCCAAGCTTTGGTGACCGCCGATGTTGTCGGGTTCGAAGACCGAGAGCGGGAGGCGAGGAAGGCGGCCCATGTGGATTTCGTTAGGTGCAAGCCCTGTGGCGGTGTTCACGGAATTGTTGTAGGCCGACGACACGTGTGGGAGCAGCACGTCCCAGTCGGTCTGCTGTTCGTTGCCAACCATAGAGAGCATTTGGGCCAGCACATGGTTGATGCGCTCGACGCCGCCGTTGGTGCAGGGTTGATAGGAGCTGGTGTTGACCTTGTGGATGCCAAGGCGTTCGTAGACGATGTTCGCGAGCTTGGAGGTAAAGTGTAGTCCGTTGTCGGAGAGAAGTGTAACCGGGCACCCCTAGAGAGGGATGTACCCGTTCAGGAAGATGTCGGCAGTGCCGGCGGCCGTAAACTGCGCCGCTGAAACGGCATACATATCGGCGCGGCGGCTGAAGCGGTCTGTGAAGAGGAGGATGTGGACGTTCCCTCGCGGCGTGAGCGGCAGGGGCCCGAAGTAGTCGACGCTGACGGTGATGCCAGTCCCGTTGGGCAAAGGAAGATAAAGGATGGGCCAACGAATGGTGTGCCGGGAGGTCTTCCGCGCCTGGCATTGAAGGCAACGGCGGATCCACCAGCGGACGGAAGCGTCCATGCCAATCCACCAAAAGAAACATGCCAACATGCGGACCGTTCAGGTGACTCCCAGGTGTAGAGAGGCGGTGGCGTGGCATGTGTTCAGCATCCAAGGGCGCATTAACATTGCAACGTAGACGCGTGGGGTAAAGGGGGCGGGTGGTGGTAGGCTGTTCCCGGATGAGGTTGTGGGTGGTCGTTGGACCAGGAGGGTGGTTTCGTCGTCGGTACGGTGTAGCTTGCTTTTGGAGGCAAGAGTGAGGACGTACGAAAGTTGTGGGCGCCGGGCCGGGGGGATGAAGTCCAGGAAGTCGTGCGGCGTGGGGGTGGGGAAGTCCAACGACAGGAAGCGGATGGTGGCGCAGCACAGGGGCTCTGCGCGTTGTTCTCGCGCCCAGTTTTTGTAGGTGTAGGGCTCGACGCAGGCGAGGAGGTAGGGGTCGTCATCGGGTTCGACGACGGACTCCGGAAGGGGCACTGACGGTGGTGTTGGTGCCGGCGGAGAGGGCGTTGTTGAAGGGGTCGCTCTTTGTGTAGTGGGTGCCAATGGCTTGGGTGGCGTTGATGGTGCGGGTGGCACGGGGGTTGTGGCTGGAGGAGTCGTCGTGTGAGGAAGTCTTGGCTGGGCCCCGGTCCGGGGCGGGGTCGCACGGAAGGCGGGTGTAGGTCGTCTGTGTACGACGGGTGGCGGTCGGCGTCCAAACCGGTAGTCGGCTGTAGGCCGAGGGGTTCCCGCGGCAGCGGCAACGCGATGGCGGGTCCGAGAAGATATCAGACCTGGAAGGGCTGGTGTCGTGGCGCCAATGGTGGGCGGTGGAGACGCGACGGACGACATGGAAGCCGAGCCTGGAGGAGCTCCGGTGTTCACGGCGGCATTCTCGGTGCCGGCAAGCTGTCCGGTGGTGGAGTCGCGGGTCGCAATAGGCCCGATGAAGGTGTGGGTTGCGGGGGAAAAGGTGGGGTGCTCCATACGTGATCCGAGTAGGCGAAAGTCGCGGAAGTCGTCGTCGGTGAAGGGGAGCGGCCGGACGGTTGGGATGGGTCTGGAAGGGGGGGACACGACCCCACCCAAGCCGATACCCGGGGTGGAAGGGTCGTTCGGCGCGAAGCCGCAGGGGCGGATGAGGTAGATGCCGACAGTGTCAGGGCCAGTGGGGCGGTTGCGTCCGGTGCGGTCGGCGTCGGTGGCTGGTTGGGGAAACCGGGAGAGGAAGTCGGCGTTGCCGTTGGCCGTGCCCTTCCGGTACTCCAGCGTGTAGGTGTACGCTGAAAGGAGCTCGAGCCGTTGGGCTGTCCGGGGGTACGGTGATCTTGAACGGCATGAGCGGGCACGACCCGAAGTCAGTCTTGGTGGTGGAGAACAGGTCGAAGTTGACGTGGCGTAGGTATAACGGCAGACGTTCCCATTGGTCAAGGAAGTCTTCCCGTTGATCGGCGTTGAGACGTGCAAGGAGTAGTGGGCACGGGGCTGTTGGTGCGGTGGGGGGGGGGTGGTCTGTCGATGGGCTCTGGTCGGCCACGGGGATGTTGTCGTGGAGGGCATGTACATCCGGAATCGGAGGGGGATGGGGAGGGGCCAAGGAAGGGTGTCCAAGGGTGGAAAGTGGTACCTGTACCAGTGGGGAGCAGGAGGTTCCGAGGAGGTCGCCCGGCTCGAGATCGGTAGATCCAGATAGCGGTACCGTTTGGTATCCGAACGAAAATGGCCGTGTCGGAAAGGGGGTTCTCGCGGGGGAGCATGTTCACCATGCAGTTCCCGGTAAATGCTGGAGCGCCTGACTGACGCACCAGGTTGACCTTGACGAGCTTGGGGGTAGAGGAAAGCGGAATAGCTTTGTTGCCGGCGAATTGGAGGTGGTAGATATCGTCAGTGGAACGATCGTCGGGAATGAATGCTGAGGCTCCGTTGGGGTCATGGTGGGTCAAGGAGAGCTCACCCTGGGTTCGCTGGGGAGGTTGGTGGGGGTGGGTGGGCTGTTGCTGGAGCGTGGCATACGAGCGTTGGTCGAAGCGCATCCAGCTGTCTCGTCCCAGAAGGATAGGGTGCTGCATGGTTCCTGCAGGAACTACGCAGGCCCATACTGCCAGGGCAGCGGTGGGGGACTGGAGGCGCATAAACTGGATGCTTAAGCGGATGGAGACGGAGGTGGAGAGGGGGGGTTGAAGTGCCGAAATCTCCCCATGAAAGGGGGGAACTGTGCCGTTCGCACGCATCGGTGGCTGCCTGGGAAGCCTTCAGTTGTTCCTCCGCGGTTGCGGTGATAAACGACTGGGGCGCGGCGCGTAGTGGCGGTCCGCTGTGCACGAGCACTTCCGTCGTGAACGACGCGTCGTCGACGGTAATGATGCCCCTTGTAAGGCATGGTCCGTGTTCCGGTATCGGCGGGCGGCGGGTAGGGAGGTGGCCGTGGACTGCGGTGTTGATGGTGGACACTTGGGCAAAGTGGCTGCTAGGGTAGGCGTCGGGGGTAGACGGCGGTAGGAGTGGCCCAAGTGGAGAGGTAGGCGGTTGCCATGGAGGGGTCGGGCTTGTTTCGTGGATGCCGTCGGCTGTGGGGGAGACCCGGGTGGAGTCGGTGGGGGCGGCTGTTGGCTCCGGGTCGTGAAGATGGGGAGGAAATGGAGGCTGGGCGGAGCGATTGGCGCCGAGGCTTTCTCGAACGTCCATCAGTATCCTGCACAGCAGATTCCGACCACGCCAACGCGTCGGGTCGCGGGCGTCCGGATGGTCGGCCTTGAAGCCTATGCCCCAGATGAGGTCGTGTGGGCTGGCCTCGGCGATGTGCTGGTCGCCGGTTGCTATTAGCTCCTCCCGTAGCTCCGGGTGTTGGCGGAACTTGGAGAAGTTAATGTTGAGGACGATGGTGTAGCGGTGTCGCTCCCAGACCATTTCGTCGAAGTCGGAAACGGTTCGCCCAAGTGTTTTTTGGTGGGCCGGGTCGCGGGTCGCTTTGATGCGGCCCTCAGTTGTGATGTCCCCGAAGAGCGCGGCCTTCTGCGCCAACATCATCATCTCAGCGCAGTTGTATGTGACGCCATCGTGTTCGATGTCACACAGGTACCACTGCGAAAAGACCGAAGAGGAGTCCCAGAAAAAGTGGAAAGATGAGGCGGCCTCTGCGGTGACGTGTGCAGTTGATGGCGTCTTTGTTGGGGGTGGGGGGCGACGATAATCATTCCTATCGCCGCCTGGCGTCGACGGGGGTAGAGTTAGCAACGATCTAGCGGTGCTGACCGGAACCTTCGTGTTCGCGAGGGAATTGCTCGGCAAAGCCGAGGTACCGGGGCGGCCCTCGCCGGGGCTTATAAGCCGGGCGGGACGACCCTCAAGCGCCCTATCGTCCAACGTTTGGAGAACAGGGGCATACTCGCTAGGGGATGCCACACCTGGGGTCCGTGTCCACGCTTTGCGCGAAGCAGACGAGGAGGACGGGTCAGGAGGCTCAGGGCAGACCCTGGTCGACGTCGGTCGCGAGTCTTCCGTATTTAAAACGGGACTGTCCCTCGAGCTCAGGGACAGCGGTGGTGTCAACACCGTGGCAGCTGGAGGAAGCCCGTCGTTCGCGGGTTCAACGCTGTCACAAGAAATGCGCGCATGCTGGAACAAGCGCGTATGGAGCGGCCAATATGAGGCAGGCTCAGGGGGCGATGGCCCGGTAGACGAAACAGTAGTTTCGTGTGAACCGGAACCGCTGGTAGCCGTAATCGTCGAGACGTTTCCCAGGGTAGCAATGTCTGGGGTCTCGGCAATAGTCGGCAAGCAGCGTTGCTCACCGCCAGAAGACGTCGAGTGGAGCATCCCGGTAGGGCTCGGCGTCTTGGCCTCCTCCCGCCCACACCTCAAGGCAATCACTTGGGCAAGAGGATCAGTGCTTGAACAAGTGTCTGGGAAATGGGCTGGGGTAGAGAGGGGGCATTGGGGGGCAGGGGTCGGGGAGGCGTGGTGCACGTGATTTACTCGTGCGTCCTGGGAGCCTCGGGTGCTCGCAGTAGATGCTGTTGGTGGAGATGCGGCAGTTGCTCCACCATCGGCTTGTCCGTTGGTGCGGAAGGTGCCCGGCTGCCGGTGGTTCGGGTGGGTACTCGAGTTGGTGCTGCCCATCCGCATGTTCGCGAGGGCGGCAGGTGCGGAAGTGTTGGTCGCCGGGGTATGCACCGTCAATGCCGAAGACGAGGGGGCAGGCTCGATGCGTTGTCGATGTAACTGTTGCCCTGGCGACTGTCGGTTGCCGTTGTCGTATGACCGGCCGTTGTTGTGGCACCAGTTGTCGGAGCGCCCGTTGTTGCCGCGGTAGTTGCGGCAGTAGTTCTGGTTGGAGCGGTTGCTGTTGTAGTTGCCTGGTGGTTGTTGTGATGGTTGCCTCGACGGCTGTTGTTGTTGTGGCGGTTGGAGTTCCGCTCAAGGTTGTGCTCGTAGTGTCCACGGTGGTAGGAGAGCATCCTCTGCTGCCATTGGCAGTAGGCGTGTCCTGCTCAGAGCAGGTCTTCATACTATGTCCGTGCCATTGCAGTTGGGGCAGTGGTCACCGTGAACGCGTAGGGCTTGGGCGTGGGACACCACGACGTTCCGCCTTCGTCATGGGTTCCGTAGTGGCTCTCGTCATCAGGCTGCGCGCTCGTAAGGAGGGGGGCGCTGTCGTCGTGGGGCGTTGTCGAGGTGGAAAGGGGCGGTGTCGCCGGTGATGACGTGTCCGTCCTGGGGCTGGTGGTTGGGGGTGTCGGGGGAGCGGATCGCGGCTCGGTTGGGTGTCGGGGGCGCGGGTCGAGGCTCGGTTGGGTCCCACACGTAGCCGCGGCCGGCGTTCGAGTGAAAATACCGTGGCTCGAGTAAAAGGGTACGGGCGGCCCCGATGAACTCGGAAAGAAACACCTTTGGTGGCGGCGCGGGCCAGAACGAAGGTGATCGACGGTCGCAGTCGGGTGTGAAGAGCCGATATACGCGGTGTGCCTCTAGCGAGACATCCGAGACTATCGGGTTGCGTGTACTCTGCATCCAGCGGAGCTTGGCGTCGAGGAAGACCCAGTCATTGGGCTCAAAGCCGAACGTCTGCGGTTGCCGGTGCCCTGTGGGTATGGGGGCTGGCAAGGGTTGGGCCGGTAGTGGTGCCTGGGACATTGTGGTCCCACTTTGGTTAGGGAGGCTGGGAGGTGGTGGTCCTAGACATCGCGGCGGACGTAAAGGGTGCCCATGGTGAGGAGCGAACGGCTGCGATTAGGCCGTGGTGGCCGCGGTCGCAGCTGTGGTCCCATAGGTGGAGTCGAAAGGGTTCGAAGAAGGGGTGGGGGACGGCGGTAACACGAGTAGGAGGTCAGCGCCCTCTTTCGCGAGAAGGAGGAGCTGCTCGTGGTGGGCTTTCAAGGGCCGCACGGCGCTCACGGAGGGCCGTGGGATCGCCTTGGTAACGCCCCGGATTGAGAGCCAGGGTGGAGGTTTCCTGTGCGGAGACCTCCGGGTTGATGGTAGGCCCGGCACTGGTCGTGCCTGCTCCCACTGGAGAAAATCCCGGTGTGGTGGGGTGTAGCGTGAAGTCGCTCAGAATGGTTTCGAAGCCAGGGGTGTCGTCGTCGGTAGCGCGAAAGGATCTTGCGGCCATACCTCCTCTCGCGGGGGTTTGGGGGCGTCGGGTGAGTGGGCGCCGGGCATGTTGGTGGAGGAAGCTTTCTCTGCCGTGTTTAGGCGGGTGGAGCGCTTGTACTGGGGCGGGAAAATGTTTGGTGGAAGATGGAGAGGGTGGGTGGATCCAGGCTTGGATCAGGGTAGGCGGCTACAATACCAACAAACCGATCTAGGGGGGAGAGAAAGGAGTGACGGTAAGGATGTACGATAGGGGGGTGTTGAGATTGTGCGTGCCACGATTTTAGTGCCCGTCGAAGGATATTTTTATAGTTGAGGGCATCTAACTAGCGTCATGCGCCTCGCGTTTGATTGACGGTACTCGCGCCCGAGTCATTCAAGTGATGTCAGTTGAACAGAATTGAACAGAACTCCGTCTGAAATGCCCAATGTTCGTAATGATAACAGGGCGTGACGCTTACTGAGCGTGGGCAGTCCAAGACCTTTCGTTGGGATACAAATAAGAGTACCCGTAAAGAAAATGTGCAGGTCGAGTCGGGAAAAAAAAATGCAGCATGCCGGCACTATTCTAGTAGCTGCACAGAATATCGGGCGATTCCCTGAACGGTGGGCAGCTTGTCGTTCCGTGGCAAAACAGACAGCAACCGGTGCATTTCGGGGCGCCGCGAGGTCCGATACGATGTTAGATACGTAGGGCATCGTAGAGGTAGCACAAGTGGGAAAAATAAATAAATAAATAGACCCCGGTACGTAAAAATATGGAAAAGGGTATCATTCGGCTCCTGTGGGGAGATCCAATACCCTAATCCGCCGCGAAAAATTGTATATTATTTTGTTTAATTTGGCCAGCATTTAGTTCATCACTTTGGAACTGGTCACTGCCCGGGCCACAGTTATTATGTTCCATATTTGTGCAGCATGCAGCTGCTGTTTTTGTGAGAAGCTGGACAAACAAGGGATAAACAGTTGGTATTACTCGTTTGTGTAGCCTTTTATAGTGTTGCAGTTCTAGGCAGCCTATACTCTGCATATTTATAAAAGCGGGTGGGGATGGGATGCGCTGGAAAATAACACTTGTAACAAACTTGAACAGCGTCCACTCTACTTTGGCTAAAAAGTGGGGAAGAAAAAAAAAGAGAAAACAAAAACAAAAGTCGAAAGCGAAACGGGAAAGGGAGGGAAAACAAACACGACCAAACAAAATATTCGGACCAGATCAGGTATCGTACATTCTGTTGATGCAGTACAGCTGGGGGGGGGGGGGGGGGGTAGACGTAAACAGCAGTAGTCAGACAAGGTTGGGCGCCATAAAGCCTCGTTGTATCGTTAACGCTGAAGATCGTGCACGTAGGGAGCTGTAGCTGGACATATTTGTGCAGCATATGCCTTATTTCTGGCGTCAAACTGGGAAATTTAGACGTACACAGGCAGCCGTGGGCCAAGGTTCAGCAACATAAAGCCGTCTTATTATGTCATTAACGCTGGAAAACGTGCACGTAAAGAGCAGCAGTAAAAACAAATAAAACAAAAAAAATGGAAATAATGGCCGTTGTTTGTATTCTATAGGCTGTGGGGGTGGGGCAAAAAAAAGTAGCAGAAATCTGGTCAATTTCGGCAACATGCGCCCTGTTTTTATAGTAAAGGCGCCGCTAGAGGTGCATCATGCCGCTTGTTCTGCACCTCGTAGGGTAGAAGCAGCGTAAGGATGGGCCAATCTGAAGAGGGGTGCACATACGTACGCTGGTCCCAAAAGAGCTACGTGCAACCATATAAGATTCGTCTGCGAGTATATGCGTTCCTATACGATGGATGTGCGACTCCATCACATCGAGACGGGGGGACCGACCTAATTGTGCATCGTTTGGCCACCTAAATATATGGCAGGGAACGAGGGGGGAGTTCACGAGAATTTTCGCTACTACCTACGTAATATTATTACTACGTACCATGGTACCACTATTCACTATTTGCACCTCGCTCGTATACCAGTCTCTGTAGGCAGTATATGGTTTGAAATCCGGTAACCAAAGGGCATGAAAAAAAATTATAAAAAATATATATGGCTCTTCTCGCTATCAGGGGGTCGCAAGTAAGGTCAGCCAATACGTATACCATTGCTCGTATCAGGAAAAAAATGCGTAGTATCTCTAAGTTCACGTGAGATGCATGTTTTGTTCACAACCGACGGAATTCATTATTTATAGTCATGGGCTCTACCGACGGAAACTAAATGGCTTAATTTGTTCAGAGGCAGAGAGAACAGAAGAACCATACTCGCCCCGTGCCCCCTCCTAGCTTCTCGTGATAGGTGCACGAGTAGAGCACGGCACTGCTCGCTGCCGATTGATAGGCCTAGAGGCTAGGCCTACTGTTGTGGTTTCTCTGTTGCGGTTCCTCTTCACGTCAGCAACAGGTAGCAGCAGCAGCGGCGGTTGGCGAGCTGCAGCATCATGGAAAGGGAGGAGGATGAGCAGGGGCGACGCACGCTTTCCCGTCCAAATTTCGCAGAGGCCCGGCGAGAACGACGGCGGAGAGGGGAATTGGGACAATGACGGGTAGCGACGGCGACGAGGAGGCTTTCGCGTCGCTGGCCGACTTTGCAACCTTCAAGCAGAGGATGGCGAACGAAGTCTCCTAGCTCCAGGCGGCGCTCCAGAGATCGATGAACGACATTATCGAAGCCTCCCGCCGTCCCGCCCTCGGGGGGGGGGCGGCGCCAGCAGGTTTGGAACGCATCCCGGCAGCTCCGCTGCCGGGGCCTACCTGCTGGACCACTCCCCCAGCACCGCCCTGCTCGGATCGCCGGCCGGACAGCCGTTCGGGAACCCCGTCGCTGGGATCCTCCCGCCGACTCCCAACATCGCTGGCCAACCCGTCGATGGGGCCACGAGCGCCCGCGCGGGTCTGCGTGGGCTCCCCAACCCCGAGCAGGGCAGGCTCGCCGTAGGTCCGAGGCGGGCGTTCTGCCACGGCGGTACTCCGGGCGGCACCCCTCTCGGACAGGCAGGTCCACTCGCCGTGGTCCCGGGAGAGCGGGCTACGGTAGTGTTTTTGGGGCGGTACCGGGGCCACCGTGGGCCCAGCGGAAGAAGTCGGCTACGGTGGCGCGTTGGCCGGTGCCGAAACCGCCCGCGCCCAACTCGGCCAGGCGGGCGGGCTCGCAGTGGGTCGAGGGGGGCTCGGCTACGGGGGCTATGTGGGCGGCGCCGGTGGTGCCGTCACCTTCTCCGGAAAGGCGGGCGGGCACGCCGCCGGCTCGGCTACGTCCCGGGCGGGGCAGGAGCCAACAGCGCGCCATCGATTGCACTCGGCCACGCGGCCCGCGACGGGCCGGGTGGGCTTGAGGTCGGCACGGACGTTTTACGGGGACGGCAGCGCCAGCAACCCGCTTACGCCTTGGGCCGACAACTCAACCAGATTATGACCACCCGCGCAAAGGCATCGTGGGCCAGCCCCACGACTCGGCTATGGCAGATTATCTGCGGTGGCCGCCTGGCGTCAATGCAGAGGGCGACCGTGCAGGGGTACGTGGGAGCCACGGTCAACATTTCGGCCGGTGTCCATGGCACGTTGGAGCGTTGGACGACCTAGACTTTCTGGCCTTCACACCGCGCGGGGGGCAGGCATCAACCGTCCACTGGCACGACACCTGAGCATGTTGGGGTACGCGATCGTTACGATCGCGTCCCGCGGGCTCCCACAAAATGGCGCGGATCTCAATGTGACGCGCGCTCGCTTGGAGGCGCTCGGACGAGCCTTCAGCGCGGGGGACACGATCATCAACGACCACGTTATGGAGCACTCTGCGGTCGCCGATCGCCCGGCAAACTAGGCCAGGCTGGCGGCTCTGGTCACCAAAGACCTGGCGACCTTCACGCTCGACCTGCGCGGTGTCCCCGACTTCTGCGACCACGCTTGGCCCTACCCCCCGCCGGCGGAGTCCCTTTCCTGCCATTCCGGGGCCGCACTGGCCCCGCCTTTCCGGCTGCGTCGCCCTCGGCGGCCTTGTCAACGCCGAAGTCCAGCAACCTCGCCTTTCTCCATCCCGGTGGCTGGGGCCGGGGGTGGTAAATGCCGGCAACGGGGGGAAGACCGGCAGGTGCCGCTTCAGGGACACCTGTGTGTTCTCCCACGTCGGTCCCACTCGCAAGACGGCTACCGGCGGGGGAGGGTCGGCCGATAGCGGCGTCGCAGCCAGCGGCGCTGTATCCGGGGAACACTGGCCAAGAGGGCCAAGGGCAAGGGCAGGCGGGGGCTGGGGGTGGCGGTGCAATTAACGGGAGCAGCAGCCGCGGCAGTGGCAGCGGCGGTGGCAGCGGCAGTGGCAGCGGCAGCGGGGCGTCGAGTGGGGGGCGCCTCACTCGGTCGGCGGCTGCCAAGGCTGACGAGTAGGGGGACGGGCCTCGCCCCTCAGTGGGGGCGAGGCCGATCGTAGGGCGCATGGAAACAGGAACGCGAGTTGCACAGCTTGTATGTCCGGGGTCGGCGTCCGCTGGGAGCCCAGGGCTTGGGGCGAGCGGGTGTCGCGCTATGCTCAGTAGCGCTGGTAGCCAGCTCGTCCGCCAGTCGGTTGCGCCGTCATCTCACCGAGCTTACACGTCAGGTTTCGGTCTCGAATGGTTTATTTTTTTTTCGGGGGTTAATAGAGGTGGCTGCGTATTTCGACACGCCAGCCTTCACTACGGATAAGATTCAGGCGTTGCTGAAGTTCATAGCACGGTGTGCGTTGGAGGGCAACCAAGCCGGTACTGTTGCCAGTAAACTATCAGCCGTGTTCCACCGAGTAAACTTACAAGTGGAGTTTCCCATGTCGTCGCCGCTTGCTAAACGTGCATTGCAAAGGGGGGCACGGTCGCACATTGCCGCCGGTCCCTCATGCAAAGAATCCGTCGCCCTATTTCGTGGGACACGTTGTTGGGAGGACAGGGCCGGTCCGTGTCGTGGGGCCCGGGTGGTCGAGTTCTTTGGCTGTCGTTGGCATTGGGCTATTTATTTATTTTTTTTCATGGCGAAGTCTGACGAAATATTCGCTTATTTGTCCGGAGTTGTACACCCCGTGCATTGCTTGACGAGGGGTGACGTGGCGTTACTCACGGGGGAGCGGCGGTTGACCTCGTTGCAGTGGCATCAGGCCACCAGCATCAGGGTCCTGTTTCGGGGCCATTAAGGGTCCAGGCTCAGCAAAGGTCGGGTATCGTGCGCACACGCGACGACGCCTTCGGGGCGCGTTCCGGGGTAGGAGCAGGCGGCGGTGCCGTCGCTCTCATGGTGGAGTTGTTGTCGGAATATCCGACGCTGCCAGAAAAAAGCGCCCCCCTGTCGTCGTATCGGTACGGTAAGGAGGTTAAAGTTGGGAGGTACACGCAGGCCCTCGGGGCACTTCGCGAAGTGGTAGCGGAAGCAGGAGACGGTGCCAGCGAAGTCGGCCTCCACTCATTGGGTATTGCGCAACCAATACGCTGATGGCCAGGGAGAAGTGCCGTAGAGGGCGATCTGAGAGAAGGTAGAGGGAAGCTTCAAAGTTTCCTACACGTACATTCGCAATAACCCAGAGGACGCGGGTATTGTGTACTCGTAAACTAGCAGAGACGGGAAGATAGGCAGAGGCATCCAGGCCAGGGCACTGTTTGGGGGCCTAACACCGTAGTATCGACGCGACCTCGATATTGGGGTATGTCAATGGTTTACTACCATTGGGGGTCTCGGTCGTCCGAGACTGCGTTTGTTAGAGCCCCGGCCAGTCGGCTGGGGGGGGGGAACTCCCGGGTACTGGCAGTACGATAGGCAAACGAGAGTCAGCGGCCGGTGTCGCGGCTCTCGTACCACGCCAGTGGATTCCCCCCCCGACGTCGCAGAGAATAATAATAACATGACAATTCGAAGGATACACAACAAAGCGTAGTATCTCTAAGTTCACGTGAGATGCATGTTTTGTTCACAACCGACGGAATTCATTATTTATAGTCATGGGCTCTACCGACGGAAACTAAATGGCTTAATTTGTTCAGAGGCAGAGAGAACAGAAGAACAACCATACTCGCCCCGTGCCCCCTCCTAGCTTCTCGTGATAGGTGCACGAGTAGAGCACGGCACTGCTCGCTGCCGATTGATAGGCCTAGAGGCTAGGCCTACTGTTGTGGTTTCTCCCGCCCACCCGCCCCTTTCTTCTTTCGAAGGTGGGTGGAACAGAGCGGCCACATGGTGCTGGCCACACCGTATTATACTTTTATTATTGTTTGCGATTAACTGGTTGCGATTCGGGGCTCTCACTAGGAGAGTGGGGTATGTCAATGGTTTACTACCATTGGGGGTCTCGGTCGTCCGAGACTGCGTTTGTTAGAGCCCCGGCCAGTCGGCTGGGAGGGGGGAACTCCCGGGCACTGGCAGTACGATAGGCAACGAGAGTCAGCGGCCGTGTCGCGGCTCTCGTACCACGCCAGTGGATTCCCCCCCCGACGTCGCAGAGAATAATAATAACATGGCAATTCGAAGGATACACAACAAAAAAAATAAATAAAATAATGGCCTCTCAAGAACTCGCAGGCGAATATTCCATGCGATGGATACCAGCGGAGACAATTCGCAATGATGGTCGAGCCGTTTGTACGCTGCTCACAGATGCGTATACTAACGATGGCGTAGTAAGTCACACCACGGGCATACATATCACGTATCAAAGAATAAGGTGTCGGTACTGCTGCGTGTTTGTCCTATCAGTACGATAGCAGCTTCTTTGTAGTCGTGGTGAGAGTCAAGTCCCATACAACACGGGTATAAACCCGAAGATGCAGCAGCCAAACTGTCTGCGGGCCAGAATGTGCCAGTAGTTCCACCTACAGAGTGGTACTTACTACGTGCATTCCCTGTGAAAGGGCGGGCATATCGAGGCGGAGGGGTACAAAGGAAAACGCTGCTTGGTTTGTGCGATGAGCACGAGGTCATTTGGGGGAATCTCCAGGTGCCTTCAACCACGTGGCGTCACGTATCGTGGAGGTCATCGACCTCGTCATTCCACGGCGGAGACGGGGTACAGGGAGCGGAAAAACAAACCTCGATCGTACTGCTAATAGCACCAGTACTTCTATATCAAGTACTTACTAAGAAAGAACGACAGCGCTTGCTTTGCGGTGCCTAACATGAGGGGAGAAGCGTCTACTTATGCCACCAGGCAGCTTGTCACGTTCTACACTATAAACGCACTCGGGAACGCAGGTTCGGAAACTAAAAAACAAGAAAAAAAGGAAAGAGAGAACAAGAAGAACGAACCAAATGAGAAAAAGGGAACAGAAAAAAATAAAAAGTTGACTTCAAAACCAGATGCCTCCCGGATAGGGATGACTCACATGATCGTGAGAAGATCTAGAAGAAGCGCTGCAGTCCCAAGCTTGGCCAGAACATTTGTTGAATGCGACGACGTTAGATGTGATACGGGGGGGGGGCCGCTCTAGGGTAGTGGTAAGGGACGCAGGTTGTTCTGGCAGCTGGAAAGCAGTGCTTCGCTTCTTCTGATTTAGATCTTCTTATTGATGGCGAGAGCTGAGGAGGTGCTCTGGTAGAGAAGTGAGAGGTAGGGGGGCGGGACTCGACGCCGAGATATACTCGTCCCACCCCACGCCACAAGCTCTCCTAAATTCCTCTTATCTGATGTACGCCTACAGAACTTTCCTACGGCTACCGATCGTTCTTCTGCTGATACGAGAACTTCTCACTTCGTGGTCATATCTGCGTCAAGGAACATTACTCTCGTCTAACTTGTTATCCGCCGCAGGGAACATTCCTAGAAGAACGTTACTCTCGACTAACAGAATATCCGCCGGGTTAATCCATTCTTTGGATTATTCTCGTATTCGTGAGACTACAAGACTGCAACGTATTATCTATATCTATAGCCCATGAGTGCTCTACTCATATCACAAGTGTAGTCTACGAGTACCTATCCACGGAGAGGTGCGTGCCGAGGGTGTTTCTCTTGGTTTCTAGGCTCGAGCCCGCGCCGAGGGCGCTTCTTTTGGTTCCGAGCCCGCGCCAGCCGACTGTAGTCTGGCCACGGAGGGACACGCCGCCCGCGCGTCGGGCGCGAAGCATCGTCGCTATACAGCTGTGTCACCATCCAACTCATCGATCGTTCTGCTGCTGTTGTTGCCGTGGACAACATCTTGAATTTAGAGAGCATGCCATTTTTCGATTTGAAAATCTGATGACCCAAGTCGTCGGATTTTAGGCGCACGCCGACGTGCACAGGCTGTGGACTCTTTTCAAGGCAAAAGAGGTGGGCGAGGAGGTAACACGACACGCGAACGTACGAGCTTTCCCAAAATGCTAAAACAATCAAAACTAAATACAACTGCGTATATACGCCAAGGCTGTTTCCTATGCGGTTCGATTTCGAGCTTCAGCTTTGTATTTTTCGATTTAAAGAATGAATGACTCTGCTTATGCAGTCCAAACATGCAAAACCCGACCGGAATTTTTTCGACTTGAGAACGGTTATCGGTTTCTCAAGTCGAAGAAATTCCGGTCGGGTTTTGCATATTTGGACTGCATAAGCAGAGTCATTCATTCTTTAAATCGAAAAATACAAAGCTGAAGCTCGAAATCGAACCGCATAGGAAACAGCCTTGGCGTATATACGCAGTTGCATTTAGTTTTGATTGTTTTAGCTTTTTGGGAAAGCTCGTACGTTCGCGTGTCGTGTTACCTCCTCGCCCACCTCTTTTGCATTAAAAAGAGTCCACAGCCTGTGCACGTCGGCGTGCGCCATGGCGACCTCATCGTCTAGCACTTCGTTCACTGCCTGGTGAATATAATGTATTGCGAGGGAGCGAGTGGGTGGGGCGATGGGAGGGAGTGAGAGAGGAGAGGTGGGTGCTGCTTACCCTTTTACTCCAGTATTATTTCACGTCGCCAACGATCATTGGATGTAAGTATTGGATTGGATGAGGCCTCCTGCTCCGGAGCAGGAGGGCCTCGGCCGGGAGAAACCTCGCGACGGGTGCGCTCTCAGCGCGGCACCCATCCCGGGGATTGAAATGATCGTGTAGAAACAAATACTCTTTCGGGGGGCCATAGTAAATAGGACCATACATTGTAGGTAAAAATAGCGAAATATATAGGATTATATGTGTACCGTAGGTTCTATTTAGTATCGTCCCTCTTAATACGAAGCCTGTAGGGTGGGCGGGAAGGTCTGTACTTTTTCTGCACCTAGTACCCTGTCCTCGCAGGGTAGACTAGTCTTCGATAGACTGATCGCTTCGTGCGTTCCAACTCTGAGTAAATTCAACAAATCCTGGATCCATGTCGTTCCTTGGATTGGGTCACGGTTATACTATTAATACAGTATGCTTTCACCCTGCCAACGATCATTCAATGTATGTATGGGATTGGACGAGGCCTCCTGCCCCGGTCGGTGGTCCTACCCAAACTTCCTTGTGATTCTTTGTTCGTGATTAGCCACCTACCGGGCGCTGTGTTTTTCTCACCCAAAACTTGCTTCGTGGGGGACGACGGTGACGGCGGCGGCGGTGACTACCCACCTCGGTCTGTGGCAAGAGATACCGCAGACAGCACGGCGTCGGTGCGCATCCTGCTGGGAGGCGCTTTCGGGAACTTCTATGTAGCGCTTGAAAGAGTGTGATCTTCTTGATTGGTGCAAGTAGAGCGCGGCAGCCAGATGTAATTTCACGGAATACTGTGTTTGCAGTTTTGAGTTCGTGAATTCGTGGCGTGATGTAACCAGGTGCCTGGTGTAAGTAGTAGCTGGTGTTGTGGCTGCGGCCCGTGTTTGGCGAAGGTCCCATTGTCACGGGCTTGTAACGGCTGGCGACTATTAATCGTAGTGGTATGTACATTGTTGTCTTTTTTCGGGACATGCCGGGGCATGCCGTGGCACCACCTGTCGCAAAACCTTCCACGGCATCTTCCACGGCATACCACGGAACCTTCCACGGACCTCCACGGCATATACCATGGGACCCTAACCCTAACCCCAACCCTAACCTAGGTGCCGTGGACATTGGGGTGCCGTGAGGGTTGCCATGACATGCCGTGGGGTTGCCATGGAGTGCCGTGGTGGCAGCCGTGGGGGTTGACATGGTACTACCCATGGCATGGCATGTCATGGTGACCCCCACGGCGTGCCATGGAAGCCTATGCCACACCATGGGATGCCGTGGTGATGTCATGGTATGCCATGGGCGGTACCATGGCAATGCCACGGTATGCCCACGAAAAGGTCAAATAGTGTAGAACCCTGTCCTGCGGAGACAGGGCGAGCATAATCCACGCGAGAAGTATCTTCTTTTGAAACAGATGTTATTGTTTACTGCAACACTGAAGTGACACTAAACGGCGCGGGACCGCTATATCGTTGTTCGAAACCGTAGTACCGTCCTCCCGCGCTCTCTGCCGAAACGCGGGTATTATCCGCACATCACAGAGCTGCAATCACATCGATCAGTAGGATCATCATCGGTGTCATTAACAGAGCCGTGCGGTGTGTGTCCGCACAGGTTTTAACCCAGGCCTCACATGCTGCGAGAAGGCAGTCGCTAGCCATGAGTACGCAGATGTCTTCCAATGCCCGTACTGCACCTCAAGTGTTTCCTACTGACGTTTTGTGTCCATTTTCGCCTCGAAAAGGGAGCAGACACGCCATACCCATGCTTCGCACCTTCCCGATGCTTGTGTATGATTGTATCATACACACCAGGCATCAAATGACGGGCAGGATCGAGGCCACCATTTGTGCAATTTCCGCCTAGAAATACAGAAGATGGTGTCCGTAGTCGTACTAACTGTTAGGGTTAGGAGTCACTGCTGTAGGTGCATATCGACCATTACAAAGTGGCATGATGAAGCAATGAAATGCATACAAGGCTAGTCAAATTTAACAACCAAAGGAGACAAGAAAAGGCCAAAAATGCCATTTTTTCCCTGTGGTCCTCGAACAACTTGAGAATAGTATAAAACTCAGAAGTCCGTTATGAAATCATTGCTACTAATAGTTCGCTCTGCCTGACGGTTTAGGGCTTCAAACTATTCTGACACCTGTTAAACCACATTATCTAGTTTTTTCGAAAAAAAAAGCTGGTCAACACGTTACGAGTGGAAATGTCCCCAAAATAATTGAGTTCACGTATATTTGCTTTATTCAACAGCATAATGTTATCAAGTGTCGTCTATAAAATGTGAATCGCACGAATTATTCATCTGGTTTTTGTTGACGCGTCGCACGGAACCGCACCCCCAGCAAGCCGTTTGCCAAGGAGATAATAAGGAGATACAGCTGTAGTTTCACAGGTAGACAGACCACCGAGAGCATGATCAGCGAACAACCATGCCCTGACCAGCCCCTTTATGAGTACAGGTAGGTATCGTACGTCGGGGAGGGGGAGGGGGTGTTTTCGATTAACAAGGCAGTTGTAACGCAGAGCATGCGCCATAACCCAAGGGTATATCCCTGCAATAATAGCCTGCACCGACCCCTGCTCCACATGTGAGTGTATGACGAAACGCGAGAAGCCTACAGTAAATCGGCTGTCATGCGGGGTTCGGTTCGTGAGGCAGACCCTTTCCGGAGTAAGAACGGGACCAACCTAGGGAGCCGACGAAACAGTTGGACAAAACCATTGTTACCAATGTGAACGTTTCCAAGCCGCGAACACCCCCGACCCCTTTACGGCCGAATGTCAGATGCTGTCTACCCTCTTTTGGGACTGAAGAGGGGGAAGTTTTCTGACGATTGCAGCAACGACCCTAGACAGCGTGATTTGGGGGGATGATACAACGTCGTGTCCGAGTTACAGTGCAGGGACTTGTACGGCGACGGCGAAGCACGATCATCTCGGTACTGTGTTGGACGATCGCATTCCTCGTGTATAGAGGGCTGATGACACCAGTTTAGTTTCATATCATTGGTGTGGTCGCTGTCTTCAGCACCCAAAAACGCCTCTTCGGGAGCGCCCAAGCCTCTTTGGCCTTACCTTCCTTTGATTTATAGTGTATTCTAGGGGGGGGGCGGCCTGCCTGTCAGGGGGCCAAACCGTGGGTCTCTTATATACCTGGCGACGTTAGTGTTTACGCCGGCACCCGCGTGTAGGGGTTAGACAAACTGGCGCGGAGATATAATTTACTTCATGGAGTCGCTGTTTTTTAGCATCGCCAGGAACAAGGTATTTACTACTCCTACGTTGACAAGGAGAGAGTGATTGATCCTTAAATATCAAGAAATCCGTTGCTGGCAACGAATAGTATATGGATGAGCAGGCAATCACAACGTCATCCTGTGTCACACACCATATACTCTTGGGTGTGCACTTTACTGCACTACTGTGGTATAGCAGGAGATAAACAGGGGCGTTCACGGGTCATAACCCGACCCGCGGGTCGGGTCAGGAAGTGTTCAAACTCTCGCGGGTTGGATCGGGTCGGTTCGGGTCGGATCAAGAGGTTTTCAAATATCGCGAGTGGGGCCAGGTCTGGTCAAGAGTTTTCGAACCTCTCTGTCGGGTCGGGTCAAGAGTTTTTCAAATCCCACGGGTCGAGTAGGGTCGGGTCGGATAAAGAGGTGACGAAAATAACAGTGCAAGAGCAGGGGGGCCATCTGTGTAGTAGATGCTCTCTACATGCAACTGATACCGCATGCAGTGGCATAATATGTACCCGGTATCAGGTATGTCGAGTCAGTGGTCTGCGAATGCAGCTGCTTACCTGGTATACTGAGTGGTTGGGGTACTATTTTGTTTGGGGTGAGGCCGAGGATTACTGCTGTATAGCACGGAAGAAAGCACACCCCGGTGATAAAAATATTACCATCGGGTGGGCTGGTGTGGGTGTGTGTGCTATGTAACGCATCTCCGGTGATAAGCAACATCAACGGGACCCCCCCAACTAGGGTGTGTGATAGGGAGGAGGTGCGCTAACGATAGCAATGATTGCTATTATACGTAAGACACGTTCGTAAATCTTCGGCCAGACTGCAGACCGCGCAATAACAATAAGAGGGTGTGATAGTGTCGGGGTCGACAACGGACGGAGGGGGTGATACCGGCAAGAAAAGGGGTAATTACAACGGGTGTGGTAACGTGTGCGGGGCTTTCGTCTGAATCCAACTTGCTTTCCCACTCCCACGCAATAGTGCCGGTGATGGTAAGTAAGGCCCACGACTGAAACTGGAGATGACAACACATATCGCGACTTTGCTGCAATGCCGCAGAACGGATACCTGTCAGGTATATACCGGGCATGAAGTAGCTGTTGCGCTGGTGTAACATCCGGGTTGGAATTTATTGCTGTCTCGCGCAACAGGCGTCGGAAGGCGTGCTGCGCGCGGCGCAACGCGAGGATTGGCGCCGCACAACCTTTGCCGTCGCAGGCGAAAAACCCGTTGGGTATGTCCTTCCTTCTCGCCGGAGGCGGGAAAGGCAGCAGTGGAGGCATCTTCTTGTTTTCCCTGTGGTCGAAAAAAGTGAGGTTTTAGTTGACTAAACACACGTCGGCAAGCGGTTTGCTGGCGTAAATTGACGCAATTGTCGCACACCTGGTGCATATTTTTAGCCCCCGGTGGCCCTCCGGGCCCCCCTGGGGGCGGAACCTACACGTCGGGAGCGCGTGATCGCAACACGCTCTCCATCCCACGCTGCGCTTCACGGGACAGGCGCCGGAGCTCTAAATACCGTATGCCCTGGATACAGGCATCACCTTACGGCAGGAATTCGATTACAGCAGTACAGGTATGTCAAAACTCATCCCGAAGACGGTATCTCAGAAGCCCTTGCCCCGCTCAAAACAAAACTGTTGCCACAATCATGAAACCTTTATTTCCAGCCGACGCCCCGAACAGCAATGCACTTTAGCATTGCAAACTGGTTTGTTTTCGAGATAGCGCTACATTGACACGCGACGAGTTCCCTGATTGGCGACCAAAACCTACCACCGGCGCCGGACGGTGCTTGGGGCTGAGGGCACATTATATAGGAGGAGGAGCAGGAGTGTTGTGGGTGAATGGTATCCACCACGTGGTTGGTGGTATGAGAGCTTTAGGGTTCGATGCTGGTTTCAGACACACCTCCGTCGAGGGTGTGGTATTCGTTCTACATATCGTATTCCCCGGTCCAAAAACTGACAAAAACAATGGATCATCGGATGTGGGCGGGGCGGCGTGTATTATCTAAAGGGTGAAGGGGGTGTGCTTCCGTGTTAGATATCGGCATACCCTCGTACCATGTATACATGTCGCTACTGTTTGTAGGAGTATTATACGTAATAAGTGCAGGACGGGAGGGACATCCTGTCATACACACGCGGGTATGGTATACGCATATTATGCTGTTTTGTTCGCATACGATAGAAACTTGGACCGGGGGCCGGGGGTGCTGTACCCATATTTTACAATCATCGACGAAATACATACGCTTGTTAAATGCCTACCAGGTACGTGGAATGTCGGGTGCGTATTTTTATTTTTTATTTGAAGAACACACACGTAACACACGGCTAACTACTATTGATAATAATCATATACAGTTCCAGGTACCCGGTATTGATATTTAATATAAATAATAGTAATGACCCTATAACCCTAACCCCTAAGCCACATCAATCAACCATTGGTTAATGTAGTCCCTTTTCTCTCGTGTAAATACTTTATATGTTTACCTTTATAGTGCTTCCTACACACCACACATAGCAGTATGTGCCAATCGTTCTACAATTGTTATGCCTGGTAGCGTCGGTCCTTGGTTCCAGGTACGAAAGCTCTGTTCGTTTTATTAATGTTATTAATAGCATATTTCGTATTATTCGTACAATGCGTAATATTTTTATTATTAGATGCATGTTACACGTACGTACCAGGTATGTATGCATGTATGTACGTACGTACATCGCATCATATCATGCGAGTACGTACCTACAATAGTATGGTTTGTATCTCGTAAATATATACCGGGTATGCACGAGTTTAGACTCAGAATTGAAGGCGTATTAACTATACCAGCTATGATGTAGGGGGAGTAATCCTAGGCATCGATCGGTACAAGCCAAAACAAGTAATTCAACATGCGAGCAGTGTCAAACGACGTGGGCGTGGACGGCGGGGCATGCGACGTGGGCGTGGCTTTGTTTTCGTTGTTCTTCTTATCGGAGAGCTTTTTCCCCTGAATTTCCATAGTTTGGAAATAATTGGAGATATATCTATATGTATATCAAGATACGGAGGCGTTCTGTCACTATTCGTGAAATCCCCAGAAGCAAAAAAAGACAGGACAGGTGAATCTCACATATTTGGAAAAAAACCAGGATAATCTGGAAGACTGAAAAATTGCGCGAAAAAATATGGAAATTATGGGGGAAAAGCTCTCTGATAAGATTTTAGGTTCATTCTTATCGGTGTGTTTTTTTTTCCATAATTTCCATGTTTTTTCCGCGCAATTTTTTTATCTTCCAGATATTCCTGATTTTTTTCCAAATAGGTGAAAATTAACAAACATGATTTTTGTGCTTCTAGAGAATTTCACGAATAGTGACAGAACGCCTCCGTATATTGATACGTATCTCCAACTATTTCCAAATGTTGGAAATTCTGGATAAAAAAGCTCTCCGTTGTTTCGTTTTTTCTTGTTTGCGAGGATATAACTTTGAGAGGAGTGTGAGGTAGCGGACGGGCTTATAGGTGGAGAGAGGAGTTCACAAGTAACATTGATTGGCAGTGACGAGTACGCAGGAATGAGGGATGAGGTGCTGCTAGTGATTCAGTCGGCATTCACGTCTTCGGGGCCACAACATATGATAATATGGAATGATGCAGGGGGACCATTCGTACGAGACAATATCATAGCATATGGAATGTAAGGAACCAGCAGTGTGTGCATGTATGCGTTATGTGTGCGAATTGTGAGAGTAACGACTACCCCCCGCCCCCTCCCTTTCTTTGTCGTGTTCGAGGCCTGCCTCATCACTCATCACTATTGACACTCCCTCACTCACACACTCCCATTCGTTGCCGAGAGGAGGGGGGAGAAACAAACAAAAGCAACTCTATATCGTACCAATAAAAAAACACTCAACTAGTACGGGGGACCATAGTAAATAGGACCAAATATTGTTAGTAAAAATACGTAAATATATACGTTTTTATGTTTACCATAGGTCCTATTAATTATGGACCCCCGTAATAAATCAATGATGTGTGCTGTCGCTCCATACTTTTCCTCCTACGGTCTCTGCGTGTATGTTGTGTGTTTACATGCAACATATATATATATTTATATGGAGGAAGTGTATGCACAACACAAAGTGGCTAACATCGTGAGAAGCATGATCAATCATCAATCATCAGGAGGGTGCACTCACCTCTGGTGGGAAACAGAGGTACAGACAAGCAAAGCGAAGGAGGACGCCCAAAGAGGAGCATAGCAGAGTGTGGCAGGTGGCAGGCGGTGCTCGGTGGTGCTCGGTGGAAGGTGGAAGGTGACGACAGACACTAAAAAAATGTACAAGACACTGGTAACCCAGGACAAGGTGCACGCGGACAGTAAAGAAACAATGGATAGCGTATACCGTACGTTTACAGGACCGACGACAGACCAGGGTGCGTGCACGACAAAGGCGTGTCATTCATTACTTCGACTACAGTTGTTAGTGTCGTCCGACTACGTACAACGAGAAGAAGGTCCATGTACATACGTATACATACGCTGGCGCCCCCGGTGGTGTACTACTGCGGTAGACTGAGACTCCCTTGTAGTGGCTAGACCTCATGAGCTCATGCTTTCGAGTCCAGCCAAGGCGGGGTTTTTTCTTGTGAAAACAATTGCGAAAAGCGCCAGCGTGAGATTGCAACATTCGACGCGAGTCGGCTTAGGGAGAAAATGCTGAATTCTTCCCGCGATAAAAATCAAGGCACGTACCGCTCGCAATGTGACCCCAGATTTGAGTTACCGTACTCCTGTACTTGTGGCGGGAGGAAGCTGGAGAGTACGACGAGAAAAATAAATGGGATGGAGAAAAACGAAAGCCGATAACAACGAAAAACAAAGAAATATGCATGTACGTTGCCTACAGCGTACATTTTACGTTCCACAATATAAATGATTACAAGCAACAACAGAACATTCACGTCGAGGAAGCGGCAACCCACGCACTGCTTGCGAGAATCGGACTATATGTAAATAAATGCAGGGCGGAGAAAAGGGGGGGGGGATGGGGCGAGGAAAACTAAAATTCTCACCGGAGAGAGTGCGTGCTACAACTGCTGTAGCTATGTATGTACGTGTATTGCACCGGTATACCTGGTATGTACTTTCAGGCGATCCTGAACGGCGGCACTGCTGCTGTAAGCCAGAACACAAGTAACAGCGGTGGCGACAGTAACTCCTGTACAGCAGTAGTACCCCGTCGTATACACATGCACGCATGGAACCCTACGTGCCAGGTATGGAGTATGGATGTAGGATATAACTGCTGTAGAATTAATTATTAACAGCAGCAGTACTGCTGTATTAAGTTACTCTTGGAAGTGAGTAGCATGGTATATACACGTGATGTGAGATACCGGGTACCTGATACTACGTCTTACAACCTGTTAGCGGGGATTGTTATTACGGGGGACCACAGTAAGTAGGACCAAATATTGTTATTACGGGGGGGCATAGTAAATAGGACCTAAGGTACAGACAAAAACTTATATATGTTCGTTTTTTTACTAACAACATAAGTTTTTGTCTGTACATTAGGTCCTATTTACTATGCCCCCCCGTAATAGTACAAAATAGGTAAATATATAGGTTTTTATGCATACCGTAGGTCCTATTAACTGTGGACGCCCGTAATAGGGTTGTCTTGAAAATTGTCTATTCGCACTTTTAGTAGGCGGGGTCCACACTTCGTAATCGTGGTGCGGGTTCAGAACGTCGTCACAATTTCTTGCTACATGTGAAAACGGCGCAGTCACGTTTGGTCCGGTTTGGGTCCGGTATTGGGCTCAGGATTCGGATTAGGGTAACGGTTAATTGTAGGGACATGGGTTGGATCTACCGCCCGTACCTTTATCCCACCAGGAAATGCTTCCTAACTGCGAAAAAATGCACTACACGAACATCCTACGAAGGCGTTACGTAGACACGCACAAAAACAGATGACGCTCTTCCTGCCGTTGTGCTACGCCGTGCAGGGTGTGTGTAGTACAGATAGATCTAATCCACGGGAGACATCTATGTATATGCGTGCTGCGTACAACAAACACACTAGATCGCGCAGATTATTCGACTCACACGCGGCAACATGAGCTAGATCATGCAGATCAGGAATCGATGTATCTTCCCTGGAATATCTAGATCATGAAGTGAGGATACAATCTGTCTGATCTGACTGATCTGTCTGATCTATCTGATCTGTCTTATGTACATGATTATATGTGATATATCTAGTCTGTCTGATCTATCTGATGTGTTCAGTGTGTGCAAATTCAAGTCAGTATTATTTTTTGCCGTTGTCGGTCTTATGGCTTTAGGAGCTCCCACACTAAAACTAGTACATCAAGTCTAGACAGCTGTCTCTCACGGGCGCAAACTGCCGTCTCCTGATATATCTACCTGTAGTGTGTGGTGCTTTCGTGAGATTTGAAGACAGTGCAAGCCGCGGCGTGGCGTTGTTTTGACGGGGGGGGGGAAGGGGCGGCGGCAGACCCGAGGCTGCGGTTGCTGGGGGGCACTATTATTGATATTATGAATAGTAGACTGTCGTGGGGAGGTGCAGGAGCCCGGTCGTTGCTGTGAAGCGATGACCGCTATAGGATAGTGGTAAGGGTAGTGGTAAGGGACGCAGGTGGTTCTGGCAGCTGGAAAGCAGTGCTTCGCTTCTTCTGATTTAGATCTTCTTATTGATGGCGAGTGCTGAGGAGGTGCTCTGGTAGAGAAGTAGGGGGGCGGGACTCGACGCCCAGATATACTCGTCCCACCCCACGCCACAAGCTCTCCTCAATTCCTCTTATCTGATGTACTCCTACAGAACTTTGCTATGGCTACCGATCGTTCTACTGCTAATATAATAACTTCTGACTTCGTAGTCCTATCTGCGTTAAGGAATATTACTCTCGTCGAACGGGCTATCCGCCCTAGGGAACATTCCTAAAAGAACGTTACTCTCGACTAGCGGAATATCCGCCGGGTTAATCCATTCTTTGGATTATTCTCGTATTCGTGAGACTACAAGACTGCAACGTATTATCTATATCTCTAGCCCATGAGTGCTCTACTCATATCACATTGCTCCATCGCAGCAGGACAGCAGATAGCCGTCCAAGCAATACAATGATTATTATCGTCACAGCAAACAGCAAACAAACGGCCACCACCGCATGGATATGTAAATCATGTACAGGTACAGAGTGTATAAACTCTCAAAGGGTTTCGGCAGATAGTGACTGGCGTGGTTTTGGAACAGAGCAGACTGCACTCTTTATTTTCATTTTTTCTTTCTTCTCTCCCTCCTCCTCCTCTTCCTCCTCGTGGAGCTGCGGAGGGGGAGGCGGGTGTCTTGCTTCATCAGAGAGTTCAGATAATTATTTATTTTAATAATATTAATTTTGCCATCACGTTCCAGTGGACGGACGTGCACGTACACAAGACATCTTCCCAAGGGTCCTTACGATACGAGCCACACTCACTGTCTCGCTCAGTCACTTTTATACTATACTCTTATCGTTTCTTCGTTCCGGTAAGCGGCCAGCATACATATCCTGAGCCGCGCACTGTGCGCGCGCGAACGAGGCTACAGCAGTAGTTGTAGATGGCTGCATCGCCGCTGAGCGGCAAACGTCATCAGCGCAGCAATCCGTGGGTCAATTCGCACATCGACTTCGCACCACTACGCAAACACACGCACGCAATCGCTGTTTTCCTGGTAAAAAAAAACTGCCAAACGCTTCAAACTAAAGCGCTGGCAAGCACTGTAAGCGCCGCAAAGCGCTGCAAGACGCTGTTTTGGTCGGAACGCTATCATACAATCCCCCTCCGCCCTTCGTCCCCAACCTTGCCCCGTTCCCCTCCATGTGTACCCCCCCCCGTCGCCGCCGCCGCGCGCCCCTCGTCACAAGAAAAAGGCGGTACACTGATTGCTACCCCGACCCCGGCTGGCTCTGCTTGTCGCCATAATCAGCCTTCCAACCCGTCTGCGCCGAGACCACCACCACAACACCTACTTGCGTACGTACACCAGGCTTCGGAATATAAGCGTGTGCCTCGTATAATCGGCATCATATGACTGAACCTCTTTATGCCTGTATGGACTATACTTCGAGGAGGTATCATATCACGACCACGGTATACTGGTATGTGTTAACACGAGCCATGGGAGACAGCAAGCGATCACCTATTGATAGTATTAACAGCTGCTTTCAAGGTAGGAGAGGGAGTTATAACCCCCCCCCCCCCCCCCCCCCCGCCCCCCCATGCAGCTCACCCTTCATGCGATTCGCTGGACACCTCACGGCGCTTCGCGCTTGGTGCAAGCAATGTCTGCCTGGTCGGTGAAAACCCGACATGCTCCGTCCCGGCATTGTAGGGATGCGAGGGTCTATGGTCATACGACTACGGCCATGCATGAGATCGAGTACATCTCTCCTATCGAGTACCCCCCCCCCCCCCCCCCCCCCCATCCCAACCCCTTCCACCCCCCCCCCCCCTCAACCCTCCGGATTTTCTGGTTGCCGCCAGCCGCAGTGCGAGTCTGAGCTTTCACCCAATCCTGCCTCGGCTATGTCTACAGAAGAAACCAAACAACGCAAGGGTTGCGGGGGAACGCAGGAACAAGGTTTACAAGTCAATTTCCTCCCCGCCATCCGCTGACAGCGCTGTTAATACTGACTTTCGACTCTGAACACTACACTGCCCTCTTCTGCCTCTGTTTGTTGGTCACAGAACAAGAAGAATAACTACAGTAGTTAAAGCTGATTCTTCTCCATCTCCATCGTCTTCTACAGCAATACACGAGCAAATCGGTGACTTGGTCCAGCGACATCACAAAAACTTCCTTACTTTTGGATATTTCAACTTCACAATAACTCTTAACCCCTACCAGGTACTTCCTTTTAGTAGTAGGATTATGTCAGTGCAGTAACAAGAACAGTACCAGGTAAACTTATCCCCTACCAATGTTGACGACAGCAACGTAGTGCTGCAGTACTCTGTACAACTATACGCGTACGAGAAACTACATAAAATCGTTATATACCCACGGACGAGAGACTGCCAACGAAGGAACTGCGTAAATGCCGCATCGGTTGCGCCCACCACAACTCTGCAATACTTCACGCAGCAAGCTTCGTCTAGAGCTCTACATACTCCTACTACGCTTCTCCCGGAGGCCAGTCCGCTTGCGGTGTGCAGTCAGCAGCAGTGGCAATATCGTATCAGTACTTGATTTCCCGCCAGGGGTGAGTGTGTGTGTGGGAGGGGGTCGAACCCGTTTGTTCGAGTAAAGCACGCACACCGACTACGCATTAAACGCCACCCTCCGCGCACATCTTGATCACCACTCAAAGGGCTCAGAAGCCTCGAAAACGAGAGATCTTAACCGACCGATAGCCTCCGCCACCGACCGACCCAGCCAAGCCGCAGCCACCGCCACAATCGGTGCCCATAACTGAAGAGCCACAGGCGAAAAAGGAAAGACAACACCTCCCTCACACTCTCACGTTTACCTTCAAGTACATACTTCTGTCACGAGCAACCTCTGCTGCGATCATGATCACGCCGATGCGCCAGTGACCAGAAGCAACACTACCCGGTAAAAACAAGGTGAAACAGACTCTCTCTGCACCACCAAGCACAATTGCGGCGAAATATACTGCCCATACGAGACCAGGGCGGGGGGGGGGGGGGGGGAGTACAAGGAGAGACCGATCGCTCTTTACACTTCTTCGATTTTCGGGCCATCTCCCTACAACCACCATACAGCCAACGGACATCCTCCACGACTCCACGCGAAAAGAAAAGTGCGCTGCCTATTTTAGTAGTGCGGCTAGCAGGCACGCAGGTAGGCCGTGGGAAGGGGGAAGGAGGGACACCGCTATCCCACAACCGGCAGTCAAGTACTGATCGTGGGTATATAGTACTGCTACCGCTGTAGTTCGCTGTCGGCTACGACCCTTATCCCCCACAACGTGGCTTAACACGCACAAATCCCGCATTACACGCAAGCCGTTCTCAACACGACACTACTACAACCACGGTTGAGCTACAATCCAAGAAGAGCGGGGGGCTGGGGCGTAGTCACCCGCCATCACCAAACCCAACACCCACTCCGCTACTCTTCCTCACCCTTCCCCATTCCCCACCACCCCGCTCTCTTCAATGCTCTCTCTAATGAGAAGCATACTACTGTACGAGGGGAAATGAAACAGAACCAAAAAGACCACCAGCACCACCACAACCCCAAAACACTCCATTTATCTCCCCAACTAAAAAACCACCATGAAATTCCCCCTCACCCCTCACCCCTAAGAACACACGACGCACGTTGTCTCTCCCGTTCTCCACTCTGTAAGGCAGCGGGCGCTGCTCATCCCCGCCGAACGGCATATCTGGCGCGGCCAGCGTGCCCAGCGTGGCCGCCGAATCCAGTTTTCCGGCCGTATCCAGCTTGCCCTTGGTAGTACCCCGGCCCCCCAACCGCCGTCGCCTGGTAGGCGAAGGGCCCACACTCAGCAAGGGGCGACCTGCGCACACCTACCGTTGTTGCCGTATCCAGCGGCACAGGGCGGGGCCGGGATGTACCCTCCACCCCCACACCACCTTCTGCCGTCACCGCCACCATCGACCACCGCTACCGCTGCCGTTGCTGCTGGTAAGTAAACAGCGCGCGCCGCAGCGGGGTGACGAGCGACGAAACGTGTGGCGTTCTCAGATCCACGGATCGCACCAACCTCGCCTCTTTCGCGCATGGGTCGGCAAGCGGCGCCCGTCTCTTGGAACGTGATTTGATGGTAGCGGTGGCTAGCGCCACTGCTCTCGCTCCCTTCCCGTGAGCGCGGGCCCGGGCGCCGGGAACGGTTTCCGCGACAGCGCCGGTTGTTCCACTGATGGAAGGCGGCGACGCCACCTCCAACGGCACCACCACCGCTGCCGCGACTGCTGCTACCGTGGCTGCCGCTACCACCACCGCTACCGCTGCTGCCGCTGCCACCCTCGGTGGTCCTCCACTCTGAGCGTCGGTTCTGCATCGAGGCCAGCGCCCGTTCCCCGACATATCTCGCTCTTGTAACACTCTCATTGGCCAGCCTTCCTTGTTGGTGGTGTTGGCGCTGGTAGTTCTGCTGATGGTGCCGGGGGGGGGGGGCGGCGGCGGTAGTGATGGATTTTTCTTCGTGACGGGGGATGGTAGCTGCTCCTCCTCCCCATCCTCCTGTTCCTACCCATTTCTTCCCTCCTACCCCTCCTCCTTCCCTTCCTCCAACCAAGTGACGCTGAGGGGACGACGCTACCGCCGTCGCACCGTACCCCTTGCCCCTGTCCCTTTCAAAGCCCGCTCGTTGCGGGGAACGCAGCACCGGGGTACCTTCCCAGGTGTCGCTAGGAGGTATCGCATATCTTCCTGCACCTTCATCATATCCACAGACGCCGTCGCGAGCGTCGCTGTAGGCGCTGTTGCCATTGCTGTCGCGCTCCTCCCAGCACGGAGCGTAACACCCACCCTGCGCGGCCTGCGAAACACCATCGTCGCGTCTTCCCGCACGCGGCGGTGGCGGTGGCATGAAAAAGCGCTGTGCCAGCGCGTGCCTCGCGGAATCGCGGTGATATATAGCCGTTACACCAGCAGCTTTCTTAGCGTTTACAAGGCTTTCCTTCGGAGTGGGTATTCCGTCGTTTCTTGTACAAATACATTTAGTTTGGTTGGCTTTGGGCTATGACGCCAATTGCAGTTTTGGTTGGCTTTGGGCTTTGACGCCAATTGCAGTTGTATTGCAATTGGGGTAATAGCCCAAAGCCAACCAAACTAAATGTTATGACGCCAATTGCAGTTATATTGCCAGTTATATTGCAATTGGGGCAATACCCAAAGCCAACCAAACTAAATATATTTGTGTAAGAAACGGTGAAGGATGTAATAATCGCGTTTATTTGTGAATGTAATGTGAAACGTAAGATCGGGTGACGCAAGAGTAAGAATGGCATTCGTCTAATAATAAGGATAACATATTTCATCAGTCCGGGGAGAGAGTGGAGTAGTGCATGGCATGTGGATGATATACAACATACAGGCAGTTGTTTCAACGAAGGTTCGGGACAGAGGGGAAAGCAGCAGTGCCGGCAACGACAACGGTTATGGAAATGTTGTATAGTTGCTGGGCGGCCGCGATTTCGATTTAGCCAGCATAGGAGTTTGGATGAGACATGGTATGTAAATAGTCTTCCAGGCTGCTGTAGTAACGAGGCGGGAGGCCCAGAATGTGGATATGTCCGCTGTTGAACTCGTTGGGTATGTGTAGGGAGAAATAGTCGTGATTTTGGGAAATGTGGGAACAATTTGTTGCCTCTCATTCGTTCTGGATGGAGACAATCTGCTTGGCGTCCTGCTTCGGAATTCCGCGAAGCCCTGGAGCAGGCGAAATGGAAGGGAGTCTTTTGCGCTTGATGATGATGTCTCCGTCTTTGATGGTGGAGTCCGTCAGGCGGCAGTTGTAGCACTTGCCACCGACCTGGTCGAAGTAAACAGGGTGCGCGGGGCGGGAGTGGCGTGCAGGAAATGGCGGGGGAGGGGGAAGGGGGGGGGGGGGGGGGCGCAGAGTTCATTATTTGTACTGCTCTACAGCGGCACAACAGCAGTACGTAATCGCTTGCTATACGACGGCAGCAGCAGCAGCAGAAGCAGCAAGTACATGCGTAAAACGCAGCAGGAAAACGGCCAAAACATTTTTTTAACGTACCAAAGCGACCATTTGGGTGCAAAAACGACCAAGAAAAACAGTAATTCGAATACATAAGAACAATCCGTGGATATTGAGCCAGCATTAGCAGTATCAGCAGCAGCAGCAGCAGCCGCGACGGCTTCGAGCAGTGGTTGCGGCAGCATTAGAAACATTAGCAGCAGCAGAAGCAGCAATGGATCGCCGCAGCGTTGGCAGCAGTAGCGGCATAGCAAATATATGATAAAAAAGAAGAAACAAAGTATGTACCCTGGTATCCCGCGACCGCAAAAACTACGGAATTTCATTGGCGAAACAAAAAGATGTACACACAAATGACCAGCATGATGTACAACGCAGCAGCAGCACCACAGCAGCGTAGCAGCTATATGGAAAGAACGAAGCCCAAAACGAGAAAAAGCAGTACGTACGCAAAATGCAGCAGCAAAATGACCAAAATATTTTTTCCAGGTACCCAAACGACCATTTAGGTACAAAAACGACCAAGAAAAACAATAATCCGAGTACATGCGAACATCTAGTGAATATTGCGGCAGCATTATTATTAGCATTAGCAGCAGCAGCAGCAGCAGCAGCAGCAGCAGCAGCAACGGATCGCCGCAACGTTGGCTGCAGCAGCAGCAGCAACGGATCGCCGCAACGTTGGCTGCAGCAGCAGCAGCATAGCAACGACATGAAAAGGAGGAAGAAAAAAAACTACGTACCCTGGTCGGCCGCAATCGCAAAACGTACGGTAATTATTGACGATACAGAAATATGTACACACACACGAGTGTAATACACACACGAATCACGTCCAGCATGATGTACGGCAACAACGCAGCAACACCACTTAAAAAATCGTTGACGATACAGAAATATGTACACGCGCACAAGTGCACACAAATCATGTCCAGCATGATGGTTACGGGAACAACGCAGCAGCGCCACAAAACGACAAAACGACCAAGAAACACAATTATCCGAGTACATACGAACATTCAGTGAATATTGCGGCACCACTAGCAGCAGCAGCAGCAGCAGCAGCAGCAGCAGCAGAAGCAGCAACGGATCGCCACAGCGTTGGCAGCAGCAGCAGCAGCATAGCAACGATATGAATAGAAGGAAGAAAAAAAGTATGTACCCCGAGTCCGTCCGAAAAGTATTTTTGGTACCTCACTATAGATAGACCCACCCCCGCATGCTGTACGGCAACAACGCAGCAGCAGCAGCATAGCAATACGAAAAGAACCAAGCTAAAATACGAGAAAAAGTAGTTCGTACGCAAAATGCAGGAGCAAAACGACCAAAATATTTTTTTTACGGATAAAAAAAAACATTTGGGTACAAAAACGGCCAACAAAAACAATAATCCGCGTTGGCAGCAGCAACATAGCAACGATATGAAAATAAGGAAGAAGAAAACTATGTACCCTGGTATGCCGCGATCGCAAAACCTACGGAAATTCAGTGACGATACAGAAATATGTACACACACAAGTACAGCATGATGTACAGCAACAACGCAGCAGCATCACAGCAGCAGCAAGCAGCAGCATAGCAACGATAGGAAAAAAAATCAAGCCAAAAACGAGAAAAAGCAGTATGTACGCAAAATGCAGGAGCACAACGACAAAAATATTGTTCACGTATCAAAAGAACCATTTGGGTACAAAAACGACCAATAAAAACAATAATCCGAGTACATACGAACATTCAGTGGATATTGCGGCAGCATTAGCAGCAGAAGCAGCTACAGCATTAGCAGCAGCAGAAGCTGCAATGAATCGCCGCAGCGTTGGCAGCAGCGGCGTTGGGCAGCAGCAGCAGCAACAGCAGCAGCATAGCAACGATATGAAAATATGGAAGAAAAAAAAGCATGATGTACCCTATTAATAGTATGCCGCCATCGCGAAACCTACGGAATTTTATTGACGATCCGAAAATATGTACACTTCCAGCATGACGCACGGCAACAACGCAGCAGCACTACAGCAGCAGCAAGTGCACAGCAGCAGCAAGTGCACAGGAGCAGCAGGTGCACAGCAGCAGCACTCATGGCGTGGCGCTGACAGCAGCAGCAGCGCAGCAGCAGCAGCAGCAGCAGCCGAAACGAGCAACGGGGGTACGTAGGGTCACCAAAACATGTACACATAGAAATCGTGCTCACCGAAAATGCATCACAGTAGCAGCAGCACTCACATCGTTCGGTGCAGCGGTGACGGCGACAGCTGAATCTTTCGTTCCTTCGTTCACGTCCCGCAAACAGTTGTGCATGTGGGCGTTCGCGTGCACTGTGTAAGAGGAGCCGACGCAACGCACGAAGGGGAAAGAACGAGCATGGATGAGTCCAAAAAATAATAATAAACGCTTTGAGGTAGGTTTGTATGCAAAAAGGCAATTTGAAAACCCCCAAAAAACGTACTGGCAACAGACAGCATTCAACAATAGACCCAATACACTCACCACTGTCAGCATTCTCGAGGGAGTACGAGACAGTCCCTTCCTTGATCGGGCGAGCACATAACTCGCAGTTGGTTGCCCAAGACAGGATGATCCCGCCACCATCGCACATGAGATCCTCGCAGGTGGCGAAGGCCACGTTTTTGCCACCAGGCGCGGAGTTCTTGGGCAAGTAAGTAAGTGCTGGTCCGTGCACCGGTCGCAAACAACAGTCGGCACCAGGTCGGTCTTTGTCGTTGCCGCTCTCTTGCCAGAGGGCGAGGACCACGCGCCTCTCGACGAGGGGGAGGTGAGCTTAGGGGGCGTGGAGAAGGGAGAGGCGGGGGTTGCAGCACCAGCAGGTTCGCCACCGACAGCAGCAAGCAGCTTGGCCGCCTACAGCTGCATCTAGAAGCCGTTCGTCGAAGGCGAGACGCCTCTTCTAGGCGTTTGCGCGAAGAGCTGTCTATTGGTTGCAGTTTGCGAAGAAAGAAGAAAGGTTGTTTGGCTGTTTGGCTGTTCGGCTGTTTCAAAGAAGAAGGGCTGTTTGCGAAGAGCTGTCTATCAGTCGGTCTGTCTGCCAAGAGCTAGCAAGTGACAACGACCTCAAAAATCGTAATTATAGTTGTATCTATAAAGGGAGCAAAACCAGCGGCCGCACCCGCGAACAGTGGCGCACGCTTGCACCGGCCCCTGAATGGGGTGGCCGCCACCGTACCTCCGTCCATCATAGCCGCCGCTAGCATCGTAGTCACCACTGGCGCCTGCGCCGGGGTTACCGATGGCACCATTCGTGCCCGTCGGCATCGCGAAGTCACCCTCCGGAAGGCGGCAGTGCAGCGTGCCCGCCTCTCCAGCGACGGTAGTAGTAGCGGTGGTGGGGGTGACGGCGGCAGTGGCGGCGGTGGAAAGAGTGGCGATAGCGGAAGGGGCGCCGAGAACAGCTTTGTCACTGCCCACGACGAAAAGACCTGGAGGAAGCCTCCGGACTCTTTCAGCTCCCTCCGGTGCCGCTGCCGCTGCGGTCGGCGTGGGAAGGAAAGCCCTCGAAGCCTCACCACCACCACCACCACCACTACCAACGCCGGGTATCACGCCAACAGCAGCAGCAACAGCAGCAGCAGGAGCGAGAGGAGCAGCAGGAGCACCCCCACTAAAAGCAGCAACAGCAGAAGGAGCGATACCACCGTGACTCTCGACGACGACCGCGTCGAAGACCGCTTCCGAAAAACGAGCGGCATTTTCCTCAGCAGCAAGTTCACCCACACCGGGAAGAGCAAGAACAACATCGGCCATGGCCAAGGTGCCCGTTGCCGGAGGGGCACCAGCTTCAGACGCAGTCGCAGCTGCGAAAGAGCTCTGCTCTTCCTGCAGCAGGCGGTCGGACACGCTCTTGATGACCTCGACCAATTCCAGCATCGACGGACGCTGAGAAGGATAGGGCGACGTTGCCCGGCCGGCCATCTCGATGACCTACAAAAGATGTGGTGAGCAATGTACGTGGCGTGGAGAACGGGGAGAGGGTACGTCGGGGCGGGGGAATGAGAGGGGTAGGAACAGGAGCAGGGGCAAGCGTAGGGCGGAGGTCGCCGTAGCAACAGCAGTGGCGGCGAAGGCAGAGGGCGGTCGGGGAGGGAGAGGGGGGGAGGTCGGCGAAGGATGTGGGGAAAGAAGACGAGGGGTGCATGGGGTGGTGTACTCGATAGGAGAGATGTACTCGATCTCAAGCATGGCCGTTGTCGTCTGACCATAGACCCTCGCATCCCTACAACGTCGGGACGGAGCGTGTCGGGTTTTCACCGACCAGGCAGGGGGGGTGGGTGGGGTGGGTAATCGAACGGGAAGGTCGAGTGGTGGGAAGGGCTCGGAATTTTGTTTTTCAGGAAGGTACGTACATACATCATGTGATATCAGCAATCACGAGGGGGGAGAGGAGACTTCAGTTGGACACAACTAGCCGACATCGGCGAGGGGCGTGCAGGGGCTTCTTATTGAAGCAGCTACTAAAACTCGTTGAACCATTACAATTTCTTCGGCCAGCTGATGTAAATTCAGACGATCTGTTCGGTTCTGGATTGATTGTGGGTACTTACACCGTCCTTGCATACGTGCAGTAAGAGCGCGGTCAATTTAATCCAGAAACACAAAATATTCTTACCTCGTGCTTCATGTTGCCGAACTCGGGGCACAAGTTGTCCGCATTGACCACCGAGCCTCGAAAGCGAGGTTCGGTCATGTTCCTGTGGGCAAAGTTGTTCTGCGCGCGGCGTCATGTGGGAACCAAGTGAGCGATCAAGGGACCGATATCGCGGTCAATGTCAATGTCAAGGTCAAAGCCAACGTCACGGTCACAGTCAAGGTCAAGGTCAACGTTACAGTCGAGGTCAAGGTCAATGTCAAGCTCGACGTCAAGTCACGGTCAAGGGCACGGTCGGCGCCAAAGCCGATCCTAAGTTCAAGGTACTAGGAGCGGAAGAAAGGAAGAAAAAGAGGCAGAGAGGAGAGAATAAAAGAGAAAAGGGGTCGCGGTTGTCCCTAGAGTCCAGTGCCACCGTTTACGTACGTACCGATACATGAAAAAGGGGGAGGGAGGCGGGGGTGTCACCTTGACAGCAACGCGGACTGACTTACCATGTGCTGTCTATTCTGCGCCATCCGTCGTCGTCAGCAGCCTCGCGTCTTCAGGAGGTAGACCAGGCTAATGTTGGCAGCAATGCGGTACAAGGGACGGGTCGCCGGCGGCGGCAGCAACCGCAGGGAGAGGGGCGGGTTTTGTTTTGCGACGCGCCGATGAAATTTTCGCGGGGACTAAGGCAGTTAAAAGGAGCCAAAAACGTTCACGTGGCGACGAACAAAGTTAACACGGCAATGACGAAAAGTTATTTTCACACAGCGACGATGTAGTTACGTGGCCACGAAAGACATTCGTACAAACAAAAACAAAAAATCAGGCGGTCATGACGGGAAGACATCGCTCGGCGAAACTAAAAGCTGACAATATTTCAATGGAAAACGTGTGACTGCCGGCAGTCACACCTAATGTCTGAGGGGGAATGGAGGCCAATCGTAAGGCTACCTGCTACCTACCAAGGGTCCTGGTACTTAACATGACATATTTTGATGAATTCACTGATAGTACATCCCTGGACGGTCGACTATAATACTTCACGCCAAACCGCTACATCTCTCACCGGGCTGGTGAAAATGTTGTGCCGTTTGAGGTGCGGCTTAAAGGCCGCAAGCAAAACTAAAGACTCTACGCCGAACACGCCCTGGTCCGGACGGCAGAGTGGTCGTTGGCTCTTCATGGCCTCGGGAGGCCTGCTCCCGACAGTCCCCTGGCCACAGCGTATGTCTCCCACAGCTGTTATTTCGTTTTGCACGCCGCGTCGGCGTGAATGAATAATCGCGGGCAAGAAAGGGAGGGTGGTCGTGCGAGGGTGCCGCACGCGACCGATATAGTTGCCGGTGGCGGTGGTGGCGGCGGTAACGGTTCCGGTTCCGGTGGCGGTAGCGGTGATGTCGGTGGCGGTAGTGGTGGCGGTATAGATAGCGGTAGCGATAGCGGTGGCGATAGCCGTAGGGGTAGCGATGGCAGTAGTGATGGCGGTAGCGGCGGTCGTAGTGGGAAAACAGCGCAGAGCGAGGAAGGTTATGGCATTAAATCGGAATGCACGAAAAGGGTTAATGAGAGAAAATGGCAGCGGCAGAACTACAACCAAAGACCTCAAGAACACAAAGTCACGACGTGTTCCACTGCATCGTAGGACGACGCCACATCAGAGTGAGGGCAGACAGCACAAAACGAGACCATTTAATTTCACGTGCTCCAGCCCTACTCCATCCTTTCCCCCTCTCTCCTACCCATCGCGTCCTCCCCCACACCTCGCAAACCGCCTCCCGCAAACAACCGCATACATCATGCGACGTACAGCGTACAACATACAGCAGAGCTTCAGCTATATTTTTACCAATCCGTTGGAGGATAAAACCAAAAACTATTACTAGTATCAAACGCATACAGCAGAGCAGAGCCTATACCGATCTCTCACCAGCGGCTAGGCCAAGGTCTGCGACCTTTGCCGTTGAGGGGGTACCAGACTCGCCGGAGAACACCAAGATGTTCGCAGCCTTAACATCGTTATGCACAAAATTGTGTTTGTGCAAAAAGTCCAGGCCGATGCCGGCCTCGGCGACAAGGCTGCAAGGAGGGTAGGCGGCGGTAAACGGATACCGGGGGACCAACAAACGACAATCATCGTCGGGTTGCATATTCGTACAAGTATGCAAGGCGGTGGGAGCGGGGACTTACGGGGAAAAAAAACACTACACACACAAAGAAAGCGTGTGGCGGGTTATATGTAAGGAGTCAGCCGTTCTTATACTTTCAAAAATAGCCGCGACTGCCCACCCCGCCCCCAATATAAAACAACGGTGCCGTGGAATCTTTGTTTCACTCAGGACAAAACACATATCTGACACACGAGTTCAGCTCGAAAATCGAAAATTATTGAGCAAAAGAAATTAACGCCGACAATCGCCGACATACTCTCTCGACAAAACCTATTCGTACTGCTAGATTTCCACGAAACTAAATAAGGACACCTGGAAGGAAGAAAAAGGCGGATTATTCTTCAGCACTCAATCTCACCGCAAGAGTTCACTCAAACTCATCGATGTCAGTCCCTAGGCATGATCCTCCAAGTCCCCCACTCCAAGTTCGTACAAGATTTTCACGTTCGCGAGGTTCGTATCGTCCATGGCGACAGCCCGGGCGATGTGAGGGTGGGGCGGTACCCTAAGAAATATACAACAACATGTGAGAACGGGCGAATAGGAACAGGGGAATAAAACACATAGGTGCCGGGGAATAGGGAATAGATAAATGAGGCGGGGGAATAGGGACGGGAGAATAGGGCATAGGGTCGAGGGAATAGGAAATATAGTCGGGGGGACAGGGACGAGAGAATAGGGAATAGGGGCGAGGGAATCGGCCCGGAGGAATAACGGTGGGTGGACAAGGTCGGGTGAACAGCGACGAGGGGATGAGGAGGGCGTAGCAAGGCCGTGGTTCCACCGTGAAGCAAGCACAGCACAGCAAGGCAGAGCACACACCAGCACAGCATAAAACATTGTACAGCAGTGCATACAGCGCGTGGGCATGGGTGTGGAAACCACACTAGACGGACAAATAGTTGAGGGAACGCAGACAGCCATGAGCTCTACCAACTTAAATATCGCACGCGGCGTGATTTTTTGTTTTCAGTTACATAGACTTCTTTTGTTGGTCAGAGATGCCGTACGTGTATCCTACTAGTACAGTGTCGTCAATCGGGCGATGCGGGGGTGGCGGCGGGTGGTGCTAAGAGAGACAGACCTACCTACAGTACATTCAATAGCAGCAGCAATACAATACAGCAAAAAAAAAAAAAAAACGAACGACGGAAGCACTGCACATATACTCACTGGTTTAGCACAGCCATTTGGGTGACCAGGCTTACGCGGGATAAAGTCTTCGCGTTCTCGCTTTTGTCCCCGCCGCCCCCTCCGTCCTGTGGCCGCAGAGGTTGGGATAGGCACACACAGGCGCAAGCATAGGGGAGAAGGGTCAGGGCGCACGGTGCAAGGAGGGAAGGGGGTGGTGGAGGAGTAATGCACTACTGGTTGCCACGAAGGGGCGGAAGAGGGGAGGGGATTAGGAGGGAAGGAAGGGAACAATGATTTGCGGCAGCGAAGAGATCCGACACACATGGGAGAGCAAAAGACAAACTAAAACTCGCAAGGAAACGAACGTTTTCTAAAGGCAGTATGTAGGGCAGTATGTTATACCTCCGAAGCAGTTCCAATGCTTCGAAACCAGAAAAAAGGCATCACAATATAGGTACACGTTGAAAAAATAACATGCACATACAAATACACACGTATGCCTCAGAGCGCAGCTTGCAAGGCTTATCCATCAATAACATTTTGGCCCGACTCACAAATATTTACAACCCAACATTCCTGGAAAAAGGAAAAACATCCTTCAAACAATCAAAACTAACAAACATGAGAACCAAAGCCTCACAGCGCTAAACGTCTTCATGGCAAATGTGACGTCGAGGGTCGGCACAAACATCGCCCAAACACAGCCGAAGCTTCCCTCTCCCAGCTTCCGCATCGCTGCCACCCAATGTTCCTCCTCCTTTAGCACCCGGTCGGCGATGAACTCGTTGTTCCCGCTGCCTGAGGCCCTCGCGCGCTCCAAGCAGGCATTGCGCATTTGCCCAACGTCCCATTTTTGGATGCAAGTGTAGACGCTGTTAGCCGGCGGGGAGGGGCTTGCTTCCACAGTTGGTACTGCCGCCACCGCCGGTTCGTCATAGTTCGCGGAGGCAAGCCGAGCCGAGCCGGGATGAAATGAGCGTAGCGGGGGAGGGGGGGTAATCATATCATGCATGACCGTCCATATGCCCTCGCATCCCTACATACAAAGCCCGGACGGAACACGTCGACTTTTCACCGACCTGGCAGACATTGCTTGCACCGAGCGCGAAGCGCAGTGAGGTGTTGGGCGAGTCGCATGCAGGATGAGCTGCATCCTATGAAGAACAGCTTGTGAGGCGGAGTCGCAATGGATGACAGCTTCAAATGAGTTGGTTTGTTCTCTGGAAAAGCCACTTCCGGAGACAGCAATGAGTATAGTACAGTATGTAACTACCTCATGGGTGCCGGAGCGGGGGGGGAGGGCAGGGCGGATTACAAGACACACGGACATGTCGCGATATAAAATTGGCATCATCGCAGAACCCATGGCAGTGGCGGGTTGAAAAAAGTCGTAAACGATCGTCAATCACAGAACCGGGGAAGGGAGGGAGGGGAGCGCGGGGAGAATACATCATGAAAATACAGGTAACGTTTTTTTTTTTCCTCATATTTTTCAAAGTTGTGGTGTGGTAGGTTGAACAAGCTCGATCGACAATCAACCGCGCATTGGTTCGGAGGGGGAAGGTTTACATCAGAGGCGCACACAGGTAGGTATTGTTATTGTTTGTTTTGCTATCATGGTTGTGAACACATACATGGCGATGGTGGGCTCAACAATCCACGAACGATACTGAATTGCATACAGACTCGCGGGAGGGAGGGAGGAAGGGAGGGAGGGAGTGAGGGAGGGACTCATCCCACGACATAAGCTCAAAATATTCTAGCCGAATGAGCTCAAGTGAGCAACTACTTTACGGGTTGAGCTCCTGAAGTGAGCAACTATTTTACCGGTTCTATAGTGTGATGTCACTGTATCATTGTTTTACGACCATGAGCGCACAAAAATCTCGGTCGGATTGCGCGAACAAACTTCTTCGGAGTCATGTTTAGCGTGAGATATCGAGCTACTGCAGCTCCTTATGCGAGTAGGAGCTCACAAAATAAAGCGCCACCCTTATAAGGTGGCATTTCTGGAGGAAGGAAGGGAGGGGAGAGGGGTCAAGCGAGGTGTATGGCATCTATCTACAAAGATGCGAGTCAAAAAACGAAAACAAACAATCAAACAAACAAAAGTAATACTGATAAAACTCGTTAAGATTCCTTCGTTGACAGCTTGCTCTCACGCGGAATGATGCCATCCTAACTGAACCACAACGTGAACAGACCAGGGAAGGTGTGAATGGTGGCATTTTGTTTTTTTCAATTTACGTTAGATTTCTGCTGTCTCGCTCTTCCGTAGTCTCCAAAAACGAGAACGACCGATTGTGAGTATTCCATTCCTTTCTATCTCTGTATAGGATAAACCTTTGCCGGCCGCTAATCGTGCTGAATCGATAAACATAAGCAGCCAAAGAAAAGCCAAAAAACACACAATGAAACAAATAGCACAAAGTACAAGATAGCAACTGCTGTGTAACGTCCGTTAAAAAAAAATGGTGCGTTCTGCTTACAGTAGTTCTGTCACTTTTATTACCGTTCTTGGTCGTGCTTTCGTACATGTTCTTTGGCCTCTGCCTTGCCCCTTGCCCTGTCGATGAATAAAGCCCACAACTTGCGCACGTCGGCGCGTGCTTTTCGTGAATTGCGTCACGAAGAATAGCCTCACGGGCCTGGCGATAAAAAGGCAGCCGTTCGCATGGATACGGTGAGAGAGAGGAGGGGTGCGCGCGCGGTTGAGGGGGGTGGGGTGCGTAACTGCTTCAAAAACTGGCTTTTATCGAAGGAGGGCGTGGGGAAGGGGACATGCATTATGTTATTAGCAGTATATACAGCAATCGTTTATTTCAAGACGGCGAAATGACGGCCACGGCAGCTTCGACTGACTGCGCAACCTCACGTCCAAACATCGGGTCGCGTTTAGACCAAAACAACAACATTCATGAGGCCGATAACACATGTACTGCAGGATGTTGCACTCCACAAAATAATCAACCTCGAAATGATATACCCTTAAAACAAAACAAATACAAACAGAAGGCATGTGCCCTACTGTATGTGTACTCTGTCTGCTGGTTTTGCGAAGCATAGCAGACCTGTTGGTGCCAGCCCACAAGCTTTCTAAAGTTTCAACTAGTTGTTGAGAGAAACGATAAAAGCAATCAAAGAACTATTTTTCCCACGTACTGTGACAACTGGAGGATATCCCAACAACTCCCATTTCCGCGTCTCTGGACGTGCGCCGCCGACATTGTCATTTCGGGTCGTTATTTCGTTCGCAGGGGTTCAGAAACATGGAGAAACGTTCGAGCCAAACACAACAAATACGTTAAACATGGCGGCGTTTACGGGAGGGGCGGGGGGGGGCGGGGGGCGACCAATCAACGGCGTTTCCACATTCACCAACATACATGTCCCGCGAACATACACAAGAGCAAACAAAATAGAGCAGAGCACCGTTCTTCTGGTACAAAACACAGGCTTGGCTTACCTTAAGTGTCCGAACTACGCGCTGCAAGCTTTCAAGTCTCCTGTTAGCCCTAGCCTGCCGGCCGTCGGTCAAACAGACCCGGTCCTGATGTGTAGCTGCTCCCTAAGCTGGCGTTAGAGTTAGCGTTTGCGCTAGCATTGGCACTAGGGTTGGCGTTGCCGCCAGAGGTTCACGTCTGAAACTCCTCGTGCTGCGCAGCCGTTTTGTCGATTGCCTCGAAACCTCGTACCGGGCTCGGTCCCGCGGCTGCCAACAGGACCCCGAGGATGCCCACATCGGGCTCGTGGGGCCCGAACGCCCCTCCCGACGCAACGTCACCGTCACCACCACCACCACCGCCACCGCGTCCTCCTCTCGCTGGGTGAAGCAACTGTGTTGTAATGGGTAAAACAGCGGGTTTCAGAAGAGCACCGCTGTCACTTACAGACAGGCGTATGGGTTTGCTTCAAGTCAGTGCTCCGAATATTATGTGTATTGTTTCTACCATCTCCTTTTCATGAGGTATATAGCCGTCCATTCAATCTAGTCGTCCATTCAATCTAGTACAGAGGTATTGGAGCATATCCTGTGACCGCGAAGTCGATTTTTTGGGGATGAACTATTAATAATGTGAGAACAACAACAACAACCCCACAACCACAGTGACAACAGCCTCCGTACGTATCTGCAAGCGGTTCAGAGAACGATGCTTCTGTGCCACGCGTATTGGAACGCGCATCGCTACAGCGCGAGACACGTCGCGCATGCACCGCAGCATTCGAAGAGCAGCCGGCGGCGTGGGATGCACGATTCTCCATAAAATTTATAGACGTACTGCAGGCACCAACACATCCATCATCACCTACCTCTTCCTCTTCCTCCGCTTTGAGTTCGGCTCTAAGCTTCACCTCTCCGGAAATTTTCTTCAACGTAGCAACCCGATCGCTGTCCACATCCTGGCATCATCAGCCGATCAACCAACCAGTAAACGAATGGATGAATCAATCAACCAATGAGTGAATGCACGGATGAGTGAATGAATGAATCGATCAATCAATCAACCAATGAATGAATCCAGGAATTAACTAGAAGAATCAATCGATCGATCAATCAGTGTGGGGAAGGGGCGTTTGGTGATGGCGCGTTTGGTGGCGCGGCACGTGCTGAGGCAGGGGTACAGACGCGCTCTACGATAGAGGTAGCACATGTTCGCTAGAAAAAAATATGATTGACGGGGCTCCTTAACCCAAAATCGTCGCAATGCCAATCTTGTTTCGAAAAATGACGTTTTTGTGTACTTGGGTCATGGGATTATTCATCGGGATACAATTTGATTTTTGCTGAAGTCAATGTTCGGGTGAGGTATGGAGCTCCTTAAGCTCAAGTGAGGAGCCTCAGAGAATTTACAGCAGGGTAAACCTCTATCTTAGAACGCCTCTACAGTACGCTTTCTGGGACTCTTCAAATACACTACTAATAGTATTGCGGCACGTTCGAGGGGGTGGGGCCGTATTGAATCCACGATACTCCCACCTCCGCCTACATGTCCAACGAATATACACGCAAACGATAATATGAAATGTATTTCTGGTACCAAACATGCAGTAGGTGTGACTTACGTTGAGGACCCGAACTACGCCCTGCAAGCGTGGTGCCTCCTGTCGACGCTAGCCAGCCGGTTGTCGGCCAAAAGACCCGGTCCTCAACTGGACATGGTACTTAAGTTAGAGTTGGCATTGGCGTTACCGTTGGCGATGAAGAACACCAGCGTGGGGCAGTTATGCTTCTCGCGGTCGAAAAGCGGCGGGTGGGCGCCTCCAATTACTTCTGTGGGGCAGCCCTTGCCTCGATTCTCTCGAAATTTAGTATTGGACTCGGTCCCGCCGCTGCCAACCGGGCCTCGAGAAGACCAATGTCCGCTTTGTGGAGCGCGACCGTCCCCCCCGAGGCACCGTCGCCGCCACCGCCACCACATGTTAGGCGATGTAGCTGTCTATTATGGGCAAAGCGGTGAGGTCGCGAAGGGCACCGCCATTGCTTGCTTCTCTGCTTGTGTGTATATATACCACCAATCGGTACTGAGGGTCGCTCTCGTTCCGACACCAAACATTCCGATACGCGTGGCACAGGAACCTTGTGCCCGGTACCGATCGCAGATGTATACACACAAGTAGAGAGGTGAGAAACAGCAATGCCCTTCCCGACTCTGCTGCGTTGCCCCTCGTGGATAGCTGTTTCACCTTACAGGCGGTGGCGGTGGCGGTGGCGGCGACAGTGCCTCAGGGGGGACGGTCGCGCTCCACGAAGTCGACGTGGGCCTCCTCGAGACCCTGTTGGCAGCGGCGGGACCGAGCCCTTTGCGAAGTTTGGATAAATTCGAGGCAACGGCTGCCCGGCAGGAGAAATTTGAGGCGCGCACTCGCCGTTTCAACCTCGAGGAGCAGAACCGCCACAGGCTGGTGTTCTCTAACGTCCACGCCAACGCGAATGCCAACACCAACGCCAACTTGGGCAGCATGTCCGCGAATGACCGGGTCCACTTGTCCGACGGGCGGCAGGCTATCATAGGGTTGCAGGGAGTGGTTCGGGTCCTCAACGTATTTTATACGTATGTTTGGTGCTGTACCACAAAAGCATTCCATATGATATGTTTGTGTGTATGTTCGTTGGAAACGCAGGTGAAGGTGAGAATGCCGTTGATTCCGCACCCCCCCCGCGGCTGGCGGTCAAGTTAGATCATTATTGTGCGGGGAGAGCCTTACTCCGCACAAGGGGGGTTAATGTATCATGTGTGTGTATATGGTGAGGTACCCACGAGGCAGTTACATAGTAAAGCCATTGTTGTCTCTGGAAGTGGCCGCACCAAAAATTAAATCAACCCATTGATGCTGTCATCCATATGTAAGAAAATCCGCCTCACAAGCGGTTCTTAGTAGGATGCAGCTCACCCTTCATGCGACTCGCCCAACACCTCACGGCGCTTCGCGTTTGGTGCAAGAAATGTCTGCCTGGTCGGTTAAAACCCAACGCGCGCCGTCCCGGCATTGTAGGGATGCGAGGGTCTATAGTCATACGACTACGGTCATGCATGATACTGAGTACACCCCCCCCCCCAATCCTCAATCAATCAATCAATCAACCATTCGACCAATTAACCTACTAATCAGTCTAATCAGCCAGCGAGGTCAGGTGGTCAATAGTAGAAAAACCTCGTAGACACTCTCGGTGAGTCTATAATACAATGAGTACGCTTCGACAATTCTCGATCTCATTTAATGTTTTATTTATATTTTTATCAAAATGTGTACTGCTGTAGCATCGTCGGCTGTCGTGGCGTTCAGGAACTCCGCACAGTGATAAAAAGTTATCCGATGGAAAATAAATAGAAAAATAAAAATTGCGCTGTACGTACACTGCCGAATGGCAGGCAAAATAACCGCACGTAGTCTACACCATATGTAACGTGCATAGAGCTACAATTTCAGGCATGAATGATTACATGCTGGTATAACGCGCAGTTGGTATAAGCTCAGGCAGCGGGAAGGTCGGTCGGCTGCCAGGAACACACTATCGGTACTCATTGATGCACCACCTTGAATAATTTAGCTCTTCTTCACGCTTCGGAGCAAAACCTCGTCTCTATCCATGGGCACCCTACCAAACATTCCCTTGCGCTCATTCCCTCGCAGCTGTTGTTATGCTAACGTACTTCATATCGCATGCACACGGCGTGCATCCCGTCAAACAGGCGTTTATGGACAAAAAATGTCACCTTATTCGCAGAACCGCAAAAAGAAAAAAAGAGCGACGCGCAATGACAAGTTGCTGTTCATCACGACGAGATAAAAAAAAAAACGACGCCTGCGTACATTGCTTGATTCAGCAATAATGACAGACCGGCACGTGATGCTCGATCGGCGACAGCGACACAGCGAAGAGAGCATCATCGCTAGGCCAAACCAAGAAAAATGTGAACCACCGTTACTTACCTCGTATGAATCAGGCATGAATATCACAGGGCAGTAATTAAGACGAAAACACGCCTTACGCTTTTACCATGCATCACGCTTGCTTGAAAAAAAAAAAAACAAGTCAAAACCTTCTATTAGTAGACTAGAGCAGTAGCTACAAATCTTCTCACCAAGAGCGTGCGAATCTCCTCCGTCACAGCTCGCACTCCTCCTCCTTGGAGGTCACATTCTCGACTGCCGCGGCGGCCAGTTGAACGGTGGCTGCCTGCTGGATGCCCTCCTTACGTAGGGATACGACAGTAGCAGAGACAATAGGGGCGGTGTGATGGTGCATTTGATGACGCATTAGTTGCTCTTCATGGGCATTTGGCGATGCGCATTTGGCGATGATGCGCTTGGTATCAGAGAACATATAGAGAGATTGGTGAAACGACTACATTGAGCAGTTGTCATCATTTTGTTAACAATCGTAGTAATAGAGGCAACTAGCAGGCTCGGCTTTGGATGAACTTCACGGTCGTATTGAAGAGACAATCGACCAGGGCCTATCCCCCTCCCCTCTCCCTTCCCCAGCGACTCGGGCTTGTCTCGATACTTTTGTTTCTGATATTACTGTTCAGAATACTTCTACTACAGCATGTACCATTAATAATACCCCTTTACACAGACTCAGTGCTAAGTGTACCGATACAGCCTGGAGTCAGAGCACCCACAATGTGAAACAGATTAGAGTACTTGTATGTATGATAATATCACGGCAATGGAGTTAGTACCGGTATGTTCTTAATAGGTGCAACACGCAGTTTTTATATTTGCATTTTCCATCCTACAACATTTTTTATTGTCTTCGTCCTTCTTGCTCCTACTCCCTCCTACTCCCTCCTAATAGTAACTGTAGTCATAACTCAGATCCGGGGTCAGATGGTAATATAAAGTACGTACCCCCTCCCCTAACCACAGCAGTACGGTCGAGCACGTGCCTTTTACATTGTTATCGCGAGAATGGTTGAGCACTTTCCTCCCTTGTCGACTCGCGTCGAGGTTTACGTATGTATACTCGTGTGGTATATGAACGCACGCTGAGCCTGGTGAAAAAATATCATCCGAGCACAGCCTACAGTAGTAGCACGTAGCACAATATCGGTATAAATAGTAATAGTCCACTCTGTTATGCTAGTAATAGACTGCTGTATGTAGTTTTTCAGAATTGTTGCTGGTAGCTATACTACAACATACAAAAATGTGGCATTTCCGCCCGCAGGCGATGGATGCTGTGATGAGGTGACCGGTATAGGGTAGTGGTAAGGGTAGCGGTAAGGGACGCAGGTGGTTCTGGCAGCTGGAAAGCAGTGCTTCGCTTGTTCTGATTTAGATTTTCTTATTGATGGCGAGAGCTGAGGAGGTGCTCTGGTAGATAAGTGAAAGGTAGGGGGGTTGGACTCGACGCCCAGATATACTCGTCCCACCCCACGCCACAAGCTCTCCTAAATTCCTCTTACCTGATGTACGCCTACAGAACTTTCCTATGGCTACCGATCGTTCTTCTGCTCATATAAGAACTTCTCACTTCGTGGTCTTGTCTGCGTTAAGGACCATTACTCTCGTCTAACGGGTTTTCCGCCCTAGGGAACATTCCTAAGAGAACGTTACTCTCAACTAACGGAATATCCGCCGGGTTAATCCATTCTTTGGATTATTCTCGTATTCGTGAGACTACAAGACTGCAACGTATTATCTATATATATAGCCCATGAGTGCTCTACTCATATCACATTAGCCCACCCTGAATAGTCGTATATGCAGACCACAAGATGGTCGGAGGGTGATGACAAAGTTCATCCCAAACGGCCAGGAAAAAGGTAGTCGAAGTTGCGGCTATTCGAAACAAAAGAAGTGAGGGTATAGACCCCCCCACACCTCGTAATAAGACCCAAATACTACGACGAGGGGGTGTTCGCTGAGAACAACCACTGAAAGGGAGACTAAAGGAGAGAGAGAGACAGAACTCAAAGCAGAGGCGAAAGGAGAAATCACCAAAAAGGAAAACAAAGAAAGACGGTGGGGACTTGGCGGCAGAAGCTGTGAGCACGTATGCAGTAAGGTCCGCGGGCAGATGCTTGGGGATGTCGCTGGTGTCGTCGGGGTTCCGGCAAGGTTTGCATCGTTGGACGGAGACGCTTGGCTTGGAGTCCCGTCCCGGAAGGTCGGACGGAAGGTCGACCGCTATCAAAGTTCAAATTTCGCATTGGTTAGTCTGTTGGTTGGCCCTAGAAAGATGCGCGAAATTTCCGTAGGAATCCATAGTATTACCTGGTATAGGATGTGCTATGTTATTCATTTTACATCAAAACATCTGTCCGGAACTTTAAAGAACGTACTGATATCCGTTTTGATGTTCAAACGATCTTCATCTTTACGGACAGAGTGTTACATGTCTCATCAACTATTATTATTACGGGGGATCATAGTAAATAGGACCAAATATTGTTGTTGGAAAAAATAGCTAAATATATAGGTTTTTATATATGCCATAGGTCCTATTAACTGTGGACCCCCGTACTAGTAGTAATGTTGCGGAATACTACAGCAGTACAGCAAGCAGTACAACGACAGTATGATAGTATGTGGCGGCGACGGTGATGCTACTGTTGCTGCTGTTCGTTAAGGCGTGTGTGCTGTTTGCGCGGCAATCCTTGACAAGAAGAAGCTATATTACGTAACAGGTACCAGGTAGTAGATACGAGGAGGGTTACTGCGTTGCTGCTGGCTGCTATCTATGCTTTTTTTATATCATCACTTTTACTTTCCAGCTTAACTCGTAGCCTCAGGCCGTTTCCTATGCGGTTCGATTTCGAGCATCAGATTTGTGTTTCAATCTCAAAATCGAATGACCCTACTTATGCAGTCCGATTATGCAAAATCCGACCGGAAATTTTTCGATTTGAGAATCCGATGACCCAAGTGGTCGGATCATCAGATTTTCAAATCGAAAAATGGCATGCTCTCTAAATTCAAGATATTATCCACGACAGCAAACAGCAGCGGAACGATCGATGAGTTGGATGGTGATTCAGCTGTATAGCGACGTTGCTTCGCGCCCGACGCGCGGACGGCGCGTCCCTCCGTGGTCAGACTAGAGTCGGCTGGCGCGGGCTCGGGCCTAAAGACCAAGAGAAGAGCACTCGGCACGCGCCTCTCCGTGGATACGTACTCGTAGACTACACCGCAGCTGTACAGCAGCAGCAGCAGCAGCAGTGAAGTCACCAAATCAAACACAAAATACCAAGACAGGTTGACTCTAGCGCACTCGCCACATCTCTTCGCCACCAGACTAGAGGCAGTCAGCGTGGGCTCGGGCGCTTGGGTCCTACGCGCAGGGCAGCGCACCCAGCGCGTCTCTTCGCGGCGCCACATCACAAAAACAGCAGTTGGTCTCAGCGTTTGCTCGAATCTCTGCACGCACAATAAATCTGTTTTTTCCGCATAGGAAGGCCCTTTCGATTTGTCAAGCTCATATCTGAAAATGCCATCGGGTCAAAATCTGAAGCTCAAAAATCGAACCGCATAGGAAACGGCCTCAGCGATCTTCTGGACAAGTTGTTCTAGGTGAAATATATATCGGCTTTCGAATAAGAGTCTCTTACATGCGCCACCACGACAACTACCACTATAATACTACAGAATACAAGACTTTCCTTCGGAGTGGGTATTCCGTCGTTTCTTGTACAAATACATTTAGTTTGGTTGGCTTTGGGCTATGACGCCAATTGCAGTTTTGGTTGGCTTCGGGCTTTGACGCCAATTGCAGTTATATTGCAATTGGGGTAATAGCGCAAAGCCAACCAAACTAAATGTTATGACGCCAATTGCAGTTATATTGCAATTGGGGCGATACCCAAAGCCAACCAAACTAGATGTATTTGTGTAAGAAACGGTGAAGGATGTAATAATCGCGTTTATTTGTGAATGTAATGTGAAACGCAAGATCGGGTGACGCAAGAGTAAGAATGACATTCGTCTAATAATAAGGATAACATATTTCATCAGTGCGGGGAGAGAGTGGAGTAGTGCATGGCATGTGGATGATATACAACATACAGGCTGTTGTTTCAAGGAAGGTTCGGGACAGAGGGGGAAGCAGCAGTGCCGGCAACGACAACGGTTATGGAAATGTTGTATAGTTGCTGGGCGGCCGCGATTTCGATTTAGCCAGCATAGGAGTTTGGATGAGCCATGATATGTAAATAGTCTTCCAGGCTGCTGTAGTAACGAGGCGGGAGGCCCAGAATGTGGATCTGTCCGCTGTTGAGCCCGTTGGGTATGTGTAGGGAGAAATAATCGTGATTTTGGGAAATGTGGAAACAATTTGTTGCCTCTCATTCGTCCTGGATGGAGACAATCTGCTTGGCGTACTGCTTCGGAATTCCGCGAAGCCCTGGAGCAGGCGAAATGGAAAGGAGTCTTCTTGCGCTTGATGATGATGTCTGCGTCTTTGATGGTGGAGTCCGTCAGGCGGCAGTTGTTGCACTTGCCACCGACCTGGTCGAAGTAAACAGGGTGCGCGGGGCGGGAGTGGCGTGCAGGGAATGGCGGGGGAGGGGGAGGGGGGGGGGGGGGGGGGGGGGACATATTTCATTATTTGTACTGCTCTACAGCGGCACAACAGCAGTACGTAATCGCTTGCTATACAACGGCAGCAGCAGCAGCAGAAGCAGCAAGTACATGCGTAAAACGCAGCAGGAAAACGGCCAAAATATTTTTTTAACGTACCAAAACGACCATTTGGGTGCAAAAACGACCAAGAAAAACAGTAATCCGAATACATACGAACAATCAGTGGATATTGAGCTAGCATTAGCAGTATCAGCCGCAGCAGCAGCAGCAGCAGCAGCAGCCGCAACGACTTCGAGCAGTGGTTGCGGCAGCATTAGCAACATTAGCAGCAGCAGAAGCAGCAATGGATCGCCGCAGCGTTGGCAGCAGTAGCGGCAAAGCAAATATATGATAAAAAAGAAGAAACAAAGTATGTACCCTGGTATCCCGCGACCGCAAAAACTACGGAATTTCATTGGCGAAACAAAAATATGTACACACAAATGACCAGCATGATGTACAACGCAGCAGCAGCACCACAGCAGCGTAGCAGCTATATGGAAAGAACGAAGCCCAAAACGAGAAAAAGCAGTACGTACGCAAAATGCAGCAGCAAAATGACCAAAATATTTTTTCCAGGTACTCAAACGACCATTTAGGTACAAAAACGATCAAGAAAAACAATAATCCGAGTACATGCGAACATCCAGTGAATATTGCGGCAGCATTATTATTAGCATTAGCAGCAGCAGCAGCAGCAGCAGCAGCAGCAGCAACGGATCGCCGCAACGTTGGCTGCAGCAGCAGCATAGCAACGATATGAAAAGAAGGAAGAAAAAAACCATGAAGAAGGAAGAAAAAAACCATGTACCCTGGTCTGCCGCAATCGCAAAACGTATGGTAATTATTGACGATACAGAAATATGTACACGCACACGAGTGTAACACACACACAAATCACGTCCAGCATGATGTACGGCAACAACGCAGCAACACCACAAAAAAAAATCGTTGACGATACAGAAATATGTACACATGCACAAGTGTAATAGACACACAAATCATGTCCAGCATGATGTGTACGGGAACAACGCAGCAGCGCCACAAAACGACAAAACGACCAAGAAACACAATTATCCGAGTACATACGAACATTCAGTGAAATTGCGGCACCACTAGCAGCAGCAGAGCAGCAGCAGAAGCAGCAACGGATCGCCACAGCGTTCGCAGCAGCAGCAGCATAGCAACGATATGAATAGAAGGAAGAAAAAAAGTATGTACCCCGAGTCCGTCCGAAAAGTATTTTTGGTACCTCACTATATATAGACCCACCCCCGCATGCTGTACGGCAACAACGCAGCAGCAGCAGCATAGCAACAATACGAAAAGAACCAAGCTAAAATACGAGAAAAAGTAGTTCGTACGCAAAATGCAGGAGCAAAACGACCAAAATATTTTTTTTACGAATAAAAAAAAACATTTGGGTACAAAAATGGCCAACAAAAACAATAATCCGCGTTGGCAGCAGCAACATAGCAACGATATGAAAATAAGGAAGAAGAAAACTATGTACCCTGGTATGCCGCGATCGCAAAACCTACGGAAATTCAGTGACGATACAGAAATATGTACACACACAAGTGCAGCATGATGTACGGCAACAACGCAGCAGCACCACAACAGCAGCAAGCAGCAGCATAGCAACGTAGCAACGATAGGAAAAAAAATCAAGCCAAAAACGAGAAAAAGCAGTACGTACGCAAAATGCAGGAGCAAAACGACAAAAATATTTTTTACGTATCAAAAGAACCATTTGGGTACAAAAACGACCAATAAAAACAATAATCCGAGTACATACGAACATTCAGTGGATATTGCGGCAGCATTAACAGCAGAAGCAGCTACCTGGTACAGCATTAGCAGTAGCAGAAGCTGCAATGAATCGCCGCAGCGTTGGCAGCAGCAGCGTTGGCAGCAGCGTTGGCAGCAGCAGCAGCAGCAGCATAGCAACGATATGAAAATATGGAAGAAAAAAAGCATGATGTACCCTAGTATGCCGCCATCCGAAACCTACGGAATTCTATTGACGATCCGAAAATATGTACACTTCCAGCATGATGCACGGCAACAACGCAGCAGCACTACAGCAGCAGCTAGTGCACAGCAGCAAGTGCACAGGAGCAGCAGGTGCACAGCAGCAAGTGCACAGGAGCAGCAGGTGCACAGCAGCAGCACTCATGGCGTGGCGCTGACAGCAGCAGCAGCAGCAGCAGCAGCAGCAGCCGAAAACGAGCAAAGGGGGTACGTAGGGTCACCAAAACATGTACACACAGAAATCGTGTGCACCGAAAATGCACCACAGTAGCAGCAGCACTCACATCATTCGGTGCAGCGGTGACGGCGACAGCTGAATCCTCCGTTCCTTCGTTCACGTCCCGCAAACAGTTGTGCATGTGCGCGTTCGCGTGCACTGTGTAAGAGGAGCCGACGCAACGCACGAAGGGGAAAGAACGAGCATGGATGAGTCCAAAAAATAATAAACGCTTTGAGGTAGGTTTGTATGCAAAAAGGCAATTGAAAACCCCCAAAAAACGTACTGGCAACAGACAGCATTCAACAATAGACCCAAGACACTCACCACTGTCAGCAGTCTCGAGGGAGTACGAGACAGTCCCTTCCTTGATCGGGCGAGCACATAACTCGCAGTTGGTTGCCCAATACAGGATGATCCCGCCACCATCGCACATGAGATCCTCGCAGGTGGCGAAGGCCACGTTTTTGCCACCAGGCGCGGAGTTCTTGGGCAAGTAAGTAAGTGCTGGTCCGTGCACCGGTCGCAAACAACAGTCGGCACCAGGTCGGTCTTTGTCGTTGCCGCTCTCTTGCCAGAGGGCGAGGACCACGCGCCTCTCGACGAGGGGGAGGTGAGCTTAGGGGGCGTGGAGAAGGGAGAGGCGGGGGTTGCAGCACCAGCAGGTTCGCCACCGACAGCAGCAAGCAGCTTGGCCGCCGACAGCTGCACCTATCTGTGCCGTTCGTCGAAGGCGAGACGCCTCTTCTAGGCGTTGTGCGAAGAGCTGTCTATTGGTTGCAGTTTTAAAAAAATATCAAATACGTCAGCTGTGAGTTCGACTGATTAAATAGTTGATACTCAACTTTGCAAGCTGCGTAATACGCCTCGACTATATTCCATTTTTACCTAATTTTACAATTATTGTGTTTTTATAAGAAACTAAGAAAGCACGTCAGCTGTGAGTTCAACCGATCGGCAGATCGGTCGATACTCAACTTTGCAAGCTGCGTGAACCGCGCGCGTTTTCCATTATTTCCCTCGCGATTGACTACTGGCCAGAGACTCCCCTGGATGCCACCAGGGTCGACGAGACGATAATACTTACAGCTGGTTCGATTTCCAATTGATTTCGGCCAGTACCATTTCGCGCACTGAAACAGCAGATCGACACGTGAGGGCCGGGGTACACAAGACAGTCGAAAGTTGGTTTACAGCAGGTTCACACGTGACATACACACCAAGACACCGGAATTTTTTTTAGTACTCCCTGTAAATGTTGCAGCAGGTCTTGACGTACAAGTACGTGTTTTTGATGAATCTCACTATCGTGCATGTTCTTGGCCTCTTCTGCTCTTGATATATGAAAAACACAGCAAGCACACACCTGTAAAATAGCAGAAGGTGATCCAACAGCACAGGAGGTGATGCTCGTGTTTTCTGCAGGCGGGCTAGCGAGTGGCGCATTTCGATCCTACAGCTTCTTGTTCCATCTCAGACGTTCTACCAGGCAATACGATCACGAGAGCTGGATCCCAAAGCTCGCCCTGCACACGATGCCAAGAAGATGGAAACAAAGGCTAAAACTGAACGCGAGCGTCACTGTGTTTGCGAAGAAGAAAGAAGAAAGGTTGTTTGGCTGTTTGGCTGTTCGGCTGTTTCAAAGAAGAAGGGCTGTTTGCGAAGAGCTGTCTATCAGTCGGTCTGTCTGCCAAGAGCTAGCAAGTGACAACGACCTCAAAAATCGTAATTATAGTTGTATTTACAAGGCTTTCCTTCGGAGTGGGTATTCCGTCGTTTCGTGTACATATAACTGCAATTAATTGACGACATAGCCCAAAGCCAACCAAACTAAATGTATTTGTGTAAAAAACGATGAAGGATGTAATAATCGCGTTTATTTATGAATGTAATGTGAAACGTAAGATCGGGTGACGCAAGAAGAGTAAGAATGACATTCGTCTAATAATAATAAGAATAACATATTTCATCAGTGTGGGGAGAGAGTGGAGCAGTGCTTGGCATGTGGACGATATACAACATACAGGCTGTAGTTTAAAAGAAGGTTTGGGACAGGAGAGAAAGCAGCAGTGCCGGCAACGACAACGGTTATGGAAATGTTGTATAGTTGCTGGGCGGCCGCGATTTCGATGTAGCCAGCATAGGAGTTTGGATGAGACATGATATATACATGTAAATAGTCTTCCAGGATGCTGTAGTAACGAGGCGGGAGGCCCAGAATGTGGATCTGTTCGCTGTTGAACCCGTTGGATATGTGTAGGAAGAAATAATCGTGATTTTGGGAAATGTGGGAAACAATTTGTTTCCTTTCGTTCGTCCTAGATGGCGACAATCTGCTTGGTGTACTGCTTCGGAATTCCGCGAAGCCCTGGAGCAGGCGAAATGGAAAGGAGTCTTTTTGCGCTTGATGATGATGTCTCCGTCTTCGATGGTGGAGTCCGTCAGGCGGCAGTTGTAGCACTTGCCACGGACCTGGTCGAAGTAAACATATAGGGTGCGCGGGGCGGGAGTGGCGTGCAGGGAATGGCGGGGGAGGGGGAAGGGGGGGGGGCGGAGTTCATTATTTGTACTACTCTACAGCGGCACAACAGCAGTACGTAATCGCTTGCTATACGACGGCAGCAGCAGCAGCAGAAGCAGCAAGTACGTAATTTCATTGACGATACAGAAATATGTAGACACACAAGTGTAGTACAGTAGTACACACACAAATCACGTCCAGCATGATGTACGGCAACAACGCAGCAGCACCACAAAAAAATCATTGACGACACAGAAATATGTACACACGCACAAGTTTAAGTGTAATAGACACACAAATCATGTCCAGCATGATGTACGGCAACAACGCAGCAGCGCCACAAAACGACCAGGAAACACAATTATCCGAGTACATACAAACATTCAGTGAATATTGCGGCAGCACTAAAAGCAGAGCAGCAGCAGCAGCAGCAGCAGCAGCAGCAGAAGCAGCAACGGATCGCCACAGCGTTGGCAGCAGCAGCATAGCAACGATATGAAAAGAAGGGAGAAAAAAAGTTTGTACCCCGAGGCCGTCCGAAAAGTATTTTTGGTACCTCACTATAGACCCACCTCCGCATGCTGTACGGCAACAACGCAGCAGCAGCATAGCAACAATACGAAATACGAGAAAAAGTAGTATGTACGCAAAATGCAGGAGCAAAACGACCCAAATATTTTTTTTTTGTATCAAAAAAACCATTTGGGTAGAAAAATGGCCAATAAAAACAATAATCCGCGTTGGCAGCAGCAGCATAGCAACGATATGAAAATAAGGAAGAAAAAATGTATGCACCTGCTCAGGTCGTTACTCTACAGTCAGTGGTTCATCCGTTATCGTGGATATTGACTCTTGTACTAAAACTGGCCGCAGATCTCCGTAGATCTGATGATAGTTGAGGCGGGGAATTACCAGCCTCCATCACCAAGTAATTGCTGATGACTGTCATGTGAGATGACTTGCGTCATGCTTCATGATCACTTCTGCTCGGCTGACCGTGCCGAGCCTCACCTATACCTGGCGTGTCCTCCACGCTACACCTTACCGAAAGAGAAGCTTGCTGCAGACCCAGGTCGAACCTGAGATACACCCATCTAGCATATGCCGCAATCGCAAAACCTACGGAATTTCATTGACAATACCGAAATGTGTACACACACAAGTGCAGCATGATGTACGAGCAGCACCACAGCAGCAGCATAGCAACGATATATATGAAAATAACCAAGCCAAAAACGAGAAATTGCAGTACGTACGCAAAATGCAGGAGCAAAACGACAAAAAAAAAATTCACGTATCAAAAGGAACCATTTGAGTACAAAAACGACCAAGAAAGACAGTAATCCGAGTACATATGTACGAACATTCAGTGGATATTGCGGCAGCATTAGCAGCAGCAGCAGCAGAAGCAGCCACAGCATTAGCAGCAGCAGAAGCTGCAACGAATCGCCGCAGCGTTGGCAGCAGCAGCAGCAGCGTTGGCAGCAGCGTTGGCAGCAGCAGCAGCATAGCAACGATATGAAAGTAAGGAAGGAAAAAAGCATGTACCCTGGTATGCCGCCATCGCAAAACCTACGGAATTGACGATCGGAAAATATGTACGCTTCCAGCATGATGCACGCGGAACAACGCAGCAGCACTACATACAGCAGCAGCAAGTGCACAGGAGCAGCAAGTGCACAGCACGGCAACAACGCATCAGCACTACAGCAGCAGCTAGTGCACAGGAGAAGCAGGTGCACAGCAGCAGCAGCACTCACGGCGTGGCGCTGACAGCAGCAGCAGCAGCAGCGGCAGCCGAAAACGAGCAAAAAATGAGTACGTGGGGTCACCAAAAAAACATGTACACACAGAAATCGTGTGCATGCACCGAAAATGCACCACAGTAGCAGCAGCACTCACGTCGTTCGGTGCAGCGGTGACGGCGACAGCTGAATCCTCCGTTCCTTCGTTCACGTCCCGCAAACAGTTGTGCATGTGCGCGTTCGCGTGCACTGTGTGTAAGAGGAGCCGACGAAATAAATAAACGCTTTGACGTAGGATTGTATGCAAAAGGCAATTGAAAACCCCCAAAAAACGTACTGGCAACATACAGCATGCACAATAGACGTAAGACACTCACCACTGTCAGCAGTCTCGAGGGAGTACGAGACAGTCCCTTCCTTGATCGGGCGAGCACAGAACTCGCAGTCGGATGCCCTGTCAGGATGATCCCGCCACCACGCACATGAGATCCTTGCTGGTGGCGAAGGCCACGTTTTTGCCACCAGGCGCGGAGTTCTTGACCAAGTAAGTGCTGGTCCGTGCACTGGTCGCAAACAACAGCCGGCACCAGGTCGGTCTTTGTCGTTGCCGCTCTCTTGCCAGAGGGCGAGGACCACGCGCCTCTCGACGAGGGGGAGGTGTGCTTAGGGGGCGTGGAGAAGGGAGAGGCGGGGGTTGCAGCACCAGCAGGTTCGCCACCGACAGCAGCAGCTTGCCCGCCGACAGCTGCACCTATCTATGCCGTTCGTCGAAGGCGAGACGCCTCTTTTTTTAGGCGCCGTGCGAAGAGCTATTGGTTGGCAGTTTGCGGAGGAAGAAAGAAGAAAAGGTTGTTTGGCTGTTTGGCGAAGAAGAAAGAAGAAAGGTTGTTTGGCAGTTCGGCTGTTTCAAAGAAGAAGGGCTGTTTGCGAAGAGCTGTCTATCAGTCGGTCTGTCTGCCAAGAGCTAGCAAGTGACAACGACCTCAAAAATCGTAATTATAGTTGTATCTACAAGGCTTTCCTTCGGAATGGGTATTCCGTCGTTTCGTGTACACAAATCTGCAATTAACTGGCGACATAGCCCAAAGCCAACCAAACTAAATGTATTTGTGTAAGAAACGGTGAAGGATGTAATAATCGCGTTTATTTATGAATGTAATGTGAAACGTAAGATGAGGTGACGCAAGAGTAAGAATGACATTCGTCTAATAATAAGGATAACATCTTTCATCAGTGTGGGGAGAGAGTGGAGCAGTAGTGCTTGGCATGTGGATGATATACAACATACAGGCTGTTGTTTAAAGGAAGGTTTGGGACAGGAGAGAAAGCAGCAGTGCCGGCAACGACAACGGTTATGGAAATGTTGTACCTGGTATAGTTGCTGGGCGGCCGTGATTTCGATGTAACCAGCATAGGAGTTTGGATGAGACATGATATGTAAATAGTCTTCCAGGATGCTGTAGTAACGAGGCGGGAGGCCCAGAATGTGGATCTGTTCGCTGTTGAACCCGTTGGATATGTGTGGGAAGAAATAATCGTGATTTTGGGAAATGTGGGGAAACAATTTGTTTCCACTCGGTCGTCCTGGATGGAGACAGTCTGCTTGGCGTGTTGCTTCGGAATTCCGCCAAGCCCTGGAGCAGGCGAAATGGAAGGGAGTCTTTTTGCGCTTGATGATGATGTCTCCGTCTTTGATGGTGGAGTCCGTCAGGCGGCAGTTGTAGCACTTGCCACGGACCTGGTCGAAGTAAACATAGGGTGCGCGGGGCGGGAGTGGCGTGCAGGGAATGGCGGGGGAGGGGGAAGGGGGGGGGGGGGGCAGAGTTCATTATTTGTACTACTCTTACAGCGGCACAACAGCAGTACGTAATCGCTTGCTATACGACGGCAGCAGCAGCAGCAGAAGCAGCAAGTACGTAATTTCATGACGATACAGAAATATGTACACGCACAAGTGTAGTACAGTACACACACAAATCATGTCCAGCATGATGTACGGCAACAACGCAGCAGCACCACAAAAAAAATCATTGACGATACAGAAATATGTACACACGCACAAGTTTAAGTGTAATAGACACACAAATCATGTCCAGCATGATGTACGGCAACAACGCAGCAACGCCACAAAACGACCAGGAAACACAATTATCCGAGTACATACAAACATTCAGTGAATATTGCGGCAGCACTAAAAGCAGAGCAGCAGCAGCAGCAGCAGAAGCAGCAACGGATCGCCACAGCGTTGGCAGCAGCAGCATAGCAACGATATGAAAAGAAGGGAGAAAAATGGTATGTACCCCGAGGCCGTCCGAAAAGTATTTTTGGTACCTCACTATAGACCCACCTCCGCATGCTGTACGGCAACAACGCAGCAGCAGCATAGCAACAAAAGGAATTACGAGAAAAAGTAGTACGTACGCAAAATGCAGGAGCAAAACGACCAAAGTATTTTTTTTACGTATCAAAAAAAACATTTGGGTACAAAAATGGTCAATATAGAGTGTTTGCGATAGAGGTAAAAAAAAAAAAAAACTTTACTTCCGCTAAAAAAAGTGAATTTCCTTCCCTTCCTGATTTCGGTGTGTTTGCGAGTGAGGTAAATCAAATCCTGCAGGCGACGCCTCCGAAAATAAGAAGGGAAGTGGGGAGGTGAGGCAACGCGGCAAACAAAAAAAGAACGAACGCTGTGAACAAAAAAACAGCGTGCGAGTAGCAACGGCAGCCCAACAACGTTTCGGCGGCACAGTTGACCCGAAGCCACCACAGCCATCCCACGACCACAAGCAGCAATAGCAGCTAGCTGGCGCTAGACGCAGCTAGGGGCAGCGCGAGCAACAAAAACAAACAGCGTCAGCACCAGCACCAGCACCAGCAAGCACCAGCACCAACCAGCTTCCATTTTTGGATTGCTGTTGCTGCTGCTGCTGCTGCTGCTGCTGCTGCTGCTGCTGCTGCGCTCGGCCTACGCACGCCACAGCGCCGGCGCGCTCCGCTCCGCCGCCGCCGTCGCCGCCGCCGTCGCCGCCGCCGCCGCCGCCGCTGCCGCTGCTGCCGCTGCTGCTGCTGCTGCTGCTGCTGCTGCAGCCGTAGTATGGTGAAATCGAAATGATACACGAGCTGTCATGCTGTCGCGCTCTGTACGATCAGGAGTACGAGTACGAGTGTGAATACAGTACGAGTCCTTTTTTGGGACGACGCATCCTCCACGTCGTCACCAAGCGGGCGAAAGCGTGTACCGTAGCAGCGGCGGCGACCCGCTGGCACGATCCAACGCCGCTCGTGCGCGCTATACTCAAGCTACACCTCTCGAGCCTCTGTGCTCCCAGCGGTTGTCGTGATGTGTACGGGTAGCAGCATGGTGGCATGGAAGATGCTCGGTGTTTTGATCCTTCGAGATTTGAGTTGCGTTCTGCGTCGGGATAATGCTCGGTGCGTGTAGGCCAATGAAACAGAGAGCCAAAAGTTACCGTAACTTTCGCTGAAATCCTTGCTTCGCTGAAGTCTTTTCCGGCCGTTTTTTCAGAAATTTACCTCAAAAATTTACCTCGGGAGAATTTTTAGAGAAGTAAAAGTAAAAAAAAAAAAAAATCGCAAACACTCCAATAAAAACAATAATCCGCGTTGGCAGCAGCAGCATAGCAACGATATGAAAATAAGGAAGAAAAAAAGTATGTACCCTGGTATGCCGCAATCGCAAAACCTACGGATTTTCATTGACGATACCGAAATATGTACACACACAAGTGCAGCATGATGTACGGCAACAACGCAGCAGCACCACAGCAGCAGCATAGCAACGATATGGATGAAAATAATCAAGCCAAAAACGAGAAATTGCAGTACGTACGCAAAATGCAGGAGCAAAACGACAAAAATATTTTTTCACGTATCAAAAGGACCCATTTGGGTACAAAACGACCAAGAAAACCAGTAATCCGAGTACATACGAACATTCAGTGGATATTGCGGCAGCATTAGCAGCAGCAGCAGCAGAAGCAGCTACAGCATTAGCAGCAGCAGAAGCTGCAACGAATCGCCGCAGCGTTGGCAGCAGCAGCAGCAGCAGCAACAGCAGCAGCAGCAGCAGCAGCATAGCAACGATATGAAAATAAGGAAGAAAAAAAGCATGTACCCTGGTATGCCGCCATCGCAAAACCTACGGAATTGATGATCCGAAAATATGTACGCTTCCAGCATGATGCACGGCAACAACGCAGCAGCACTACATACGGCAGCAGCAAGTGCACAGGAGCAGCAGGTGCACAGCACGGCAACAACGCAGCAGCACTACAGCAGCAGCGAGTGCACAGGATAAGCAGGTGCACAGCAGCAGCAGCACTCATGGCGTGGCGCTGACAGCAGCAGCAGCAGCAGCGGCAGCCGAAAACGAGCAAAATGAGTACGTGGGGTCACCAAAACATGTACACACAGAAATCGTGTGCTTTACGTCCCGCAAACAGTTGCGCATGTGCGCGTTCGCGTGCACTGTGTGTAAGAGGAGCCGACCCAACGCACGAAGGGGAAAGAACGAGCATGGATGAGTAAAAAAAAAAACAAACGCTTTGACGTAGGTTTGTATGCAAAAATGCAATTGAAAACCCCCAAAAAACGTACTGGCAACATACAGCATGCACAATAGACATAAGACACTCACCACTGTCAGCAGTCTCGAGGGAGTACGAGACAGTCCCTTCCTTGATCGGGCGAGCACAGAACTCGCAGTCGGATGCCCTGTCAGAATGATCCCGCCACCACTCACGTGAGATCCTTGCAGGTGGCGAAGGCCACGTTTTTGCCACCGGGCGCGGAGTTCTTGACCATGTGCTGGTCCGTGCACTGGTCGCAAACAACAGACGGCACCAGGTCGGTCTTTGTCGTTGCCGCTCTCTTGCCAGAGGGCGAGGACCACGCGCCTCTCGACGTGGGGGAGGTGAGCTTAGGGGGCGTGGAGAAGGGAGGGGCGGGGGTTGCAGCACCAGCAGGTTCGCCACTGACAGCAGCAGCTTGGCCGCCGACAGCTGCACCTATCTATGCCGTTCGTCGAAGGCGAGACGCCTCTTTTAGGCGCCGTGCGAAGAGCTGTCTATTGGTTGGCAGTTTGCGGAAGAAGAAAGAAGAAAGGTTGTTTGGCTGGTTGGCGAAGAAGAAAGAAGAAAGGTTGTTTGGCTGTTTGGCGAAGAAGAAAGAAGAAAGGTTGTTTGGCTGTTCGGCTGTTTCAAAGAAGGAAGAAAGGTTGTTTGGCTGTTCGGCTGTTTCAAAGAAGAAGGGCTGTTTGCGAAGAGCTGTCTATCAGTCGGTCTGTCTGCCAAGAGCTAGCAAGTGACAACGACCTCAAAAATCGTAATTATAGTTGTATTTATAGGCAGCACTACAGCAGACATGTTGTGTATAATAATGACAGCAAATGAGAAGAGTGTTCATGCATTGATCATCGACGGATTGGTGATAATGCTGCTGTCCTAAAAAGGGATGAGGACGAGGAGGACGAGAGGACATGTTAGGATAGAGGAGGACGAGGAGGTGTGAGAAGGAAAGAAGTGCAGGAGCACCCTCCATCATCACCATGAGCAGGAGCACCCTCCATCATCACCATGGACGACGTTTTGCCCTCAAACGTGAGGGAGATATCTACGCCCCCTCCGGCGGGAAGCGAAGCGAGGCGAGGGTACTGCCTACTGCTGCTGCTCAAAGATGTCGGTTGACGGTCAAGTGTCAAGCTGTCAAGCTGTCTGTCAAGGCGTTTCTCGTTGTCAAGCCAAAGCATCCCCTATCCCCGGTATATAACGCCTCCAGAACTTATGTGGAAACCCCCTATTTTTTAAAAGCACACGCAATGCGTGACGGATCGGCTGGCACGCTGGTACCTGGTACGGCTGCTATCATGGACGGCGAAAGATGACTTCTGATCAAACATAATACTAGTACCTGTATAAAAGAAAACATCCAGTAGTTCACAAGTAGTCCACAGCAGTATGCACACATCAGACATCACATATTCATGCACACACATACATACATAGAACTACTTATAGATATCTCAACCTCTGAGCGTGCTCGGTTGGTACATCCCTGGCCTCCCAGAGCTCCCACTTGGGAATCGCCTCCGTTTATTACTTGCCGGACCGTTCCAGCGAGTCTTTGTTTTCTCCATTTATTTCGCGTCGTACTTTCAGTCCTTCTTCCCTTTTTTCTTCTTTCGTTTCGTATGCGTGCGTGTACTCCGAGCACGGTTGCGCGGGCGAACCCGGCACCGTCGCGGGTGTCAGCGGATGCTGGCGAGTAGACGGGGAGTTGCAAGGAGCGCGGTCGCCGCTTTCGTGCCTAGGCGTCGCGTGTGCCTCGAGACACGAGGGATGCATCAATAGGCTCTGTCTGGCCTCCATTTGTGATTTTGGATAGAGTACGTACGAATATTTAAGGTTCGTTCGGGATTGTAAGATGATATTCAAGCGGTGCTTATATTTGCGACCGGGCTGAGAGTCACAAGAGGGAGGTACCCCGAATGAGCACCAACATTGTCGAGCTTGCATCGAGATCCACGGTGAGCACCGGGCTTCACGCGAGGCGGGCTTCGGGGCTCACTGTGGAAGAGAGGGAGGGAAGCTTTACCCGGACTGAATCGGTGGCGAGATGGTCGCGAGAGGGGAGGGCGGCGAACGAGGCTGAGAGAGAAGCTCTGCTGTAAGATTTTTTTCTTTTTTTTTTTTTTTTTTTTTTTGACTGGTATAAGGTGTTCCACTCAGGTAGCAAATTATTACACGAAAGGGGAGGGGGATTTGTTTTCTTTTAGAATTTTTCGGTTTCATTTTCATTGTTTTCGCTGTGTTGCTGTGCCGTTCTGTGCTTTGTCTTTCGTACATACGACGAGTACACAGACACAGAGCATATCGAAAGAAGAAAATAAGTACCCTACCTGGGGTATGTATGTGTGTACGACGTGTGAGCGAGCGTAGCGGAAAACCGCCCGCGACGCGAAGCATATGTGGCGTCCGAGCTGTTTTCTCCTGAAGCATGGCGGCGGGACTCTTGGCATTATCAAGTCGCCAATTTGCAGCTAACTACAGGGGCCATAAAAAAAACAATATTCAATCATGGACTTCTGTCCGCTTCGCATAATTTGATGTTTCCTTCCTGAGTCAGCGTAGCGGGCGGCGTAGGCCGCCCGCGGAGCGAAGCGCCTTGTAGATATACTTACAGATATCTCAACCTCTGAGCGTGCTCGGTTGGTACATCCCTGGCCTCTCAGAGCTCCCACTGGGGAATCGCCTCCGTTTATTACTTGCCGGACCGTTCCAGCGAGTCTTTGTTTTCTCCATTGCTCGTCGCACTTCCAGCCCTTCTTCCCTTTTTTCTTCTTTCGTTTCGTGTGCGTGCGTGTACTCCGAGCACGGTTGCGCGGGCGAACCCGGCACCGTCGCGGGGTGTCAGCGGATGCTGGCGAGTAGAGGGGGAGTCGCAAGGAGCGCGGTCGCCGCTTTCGTGCCTAGGCGTCGCGTGTGCCTCGAGACACGAGGGATGCATCAATAGGCTCTGTCTGGCCTCCATTGTGATTTTGGATGGAGTACGTACGAATATTTAAGGTTCGTTCGGGATTGTAAGATGATATTCAAGCGGTGCTTATATTTGCGACCGGGCTGAGAGTCACAAGAGGGAGGTACCCCGAATGAGCACCAACATTGTCGAGCTTGCGTCGAGATCCACGGTGAGCACCGGGCTTCACGCGAGGCGGGCGACGGGGCTCACTGTGGGAGAGAGGGAGGGAAGCTTTACCCGGACTGAATCGGTGGCGAGATGGTCGCGAGAGGGGAGGGCGGCGTACGAGGCTGAGAGAGCTCTGCTGTAAGATTTTTCTTTTTTTCATTTTTTTCATTTTTTGACTGGTGTATGGTGTTCCACTCAGGTAGTAAATTATTACACGAAAGGGGACGGGGATTTTTTTTCTTTTAGAATTTTTCGGTTTCATTTTCATTGTTTTCGCTGTGTTGCTGTGCCGTTCTGTGCTTTATCTTTCGTACATACGACCAGTACACAGACACAGAGCATATCGAAAGAAGAAAATAATAAGTACCCTACCTGGGGTATGTACGTATGTACGACGTGTGCGCGAGCGTAGCGGAAAACCGCCCGCGACGCGAAGCATATGTGGCGTCCGAGCTGTTTTCTCCTGAAGCACGGCGGCGGGACTCTTGGCATTATCAAGTCGCCAGTTTGCAGCTAACTACAGGGGCCATAAAAAAACGATATTCAATCATGGACCTCTGTCCGCTTCGCATAATTTGATGTTTCCTTCCTGAGTCAGCGTAGCGGGCGGCGTAGGCCGCCCGCGGAGCGAAGCGCCTTGTACTACATAGATATACTTACTTAGATCTCGATCTCTGAGCGTGCCCGGTTGGTGCATCCCTGGCCTCTCAGACCTCCCACATGGATCGCCTCCGTTTATTACTTGCCGGACCCTTCCAGCGGGTCTTTGTTTTCTCCATTGCTCGTCGCACTTTCAGTCCTTCTTCCCTTTTTTCTTCTTTCGCTTCGTGTGCGTGCGTGTACTCCGAGCACGGTTGCGCGGGCGAACCCGGCACCGTCGCGGGTGTCAGCGAATGCTGGCGGATAGAGGGGGAATTGCAAGGAGCGCGGTCGCCGCTTTCGTGCCTAGGCGTCGCGTGTGCCTCGAGACACGAGGGATGCATCAATAGGCTCTGTCTGGCCTCCATTTGTGATTTTGGATAGAGTACGTACGAGTATTTAAGGGCCGTTCGGGATTGTAAGATAATATTCAAGCGGTGCTTATTTTTGCGACCGGGCTGAGAGTCACAAGACGGAGGTACCCCGAATGAGCACCAACATTGTCGAGCTTGCGTCGAGGTCCACGGTGAGCACCGGGCTTCACGCGAGGCGGGCGACGGGGCTCACTGTGGGAGAGAGGGAGGAAAGCTTTACCCGGACTGAATCGGTGGCGAGATGGTCGCGAGAGGGGCGGGCGGCGTACGATGCTGAGAGAGAAGCTCTGCTGTTCTGCTGTAAGATTTGTTCTTTCTTTCATTTTTGTTTTTTAACTGGTGTAAGGTGTTCCACTCAGGTAGCAAATTATTACACGAAAGGGGACGGGGATTTTTTTCTTTTAGAATTTTTCGGTTTCATTTTCATTGTTTTCGCTGTGTTGCTGTGCCGTTCTGTGCTTTATCTTTCGTACATACGAGTACACAGACACAGACCACATCGACAGAAGAAAATAAGTACCCTACCTGGGGTATGTACGTATGTACGACGTGTGCGCGAGCGTAGCGGAAAACCGCCCGCGACGCGAAGCATATGTAGCGTCCGAGCTGTTTTCTCCTGAAGCATGGCGGCAAGACTCTTGGCATTATCAAGTCGCCAGCTTGCAGCTAACTACAGGGGGGCCATAAAAAAACAATATTCAATCATGGACTTCTGTCCGCTTCGCATAACTTGATGTTTCCTTCCTGAGCGAGCGTAGCGGGCGGCGTAGGCCACCCGCGGAGCGAAGCGCCTTGTACATACATACATAAATATACACCCACACATAACGTTTGAGCGCGGTGTACACACGTACAAACACGGAAATCTACGAAAACACCCCAGTTTTCAGTGATTTTGTAAGGCTTTTCCCAAAACCGGGGATTTTCTGATTATGTCCCCTGTTTTATCTTGTCAAGGATGTCTGTCAAGGTGTTTGGTGGATTGTTGTCTGTCAAGGGGTCCGACGGCTGTCAACCGACATCTTTGCTGCTGCTGCTGTTGTTGATGATGAAACGTTACCGAATGATCACCGATCAACTCGCATGCACACGATCGAAATTGCGACAATACGATAATAATACAAGGAGGAGAAGGTGGAGGTCCTATTAATTGGAGAGTGAAGGAATACCCATCCATCAGTCACCACGACGAACGAGGGTTTGTCCTCGAACGAATAATGTACGTGCGGGGGGTACATCCCTCTGGTGGAGAGCGAGTCTGGGCGAGGATACAGGGTAGGACATGAAGTACTCGGTGGGTGTCCCGTTGGGAATGCTGTTTGTAGACGCTATTCTCTGCACGGAAATATAATAGCCCCTTGAATAGTGATATTGATATCGAAAAATCTTTACATTTCCGGACAAAGTGATGGTAACAAAAAAAAGCGAGAACAAAATTGCTTCCCGGTTGAAACGGCGCGCCGAATGGGCGACCACCTAAGGTATCCTGCCGTACGCTCTCTCACCTGCTCCTCCTGGCGCCCGCTGGTTTGGCCGCCATCCTGTCTCATTGCCCGCTCGTTGCCAAGGACATCTTCGCGGCTCGAAAAAGGAGGGGGAGGAGGACGAACATCCTCGCCTGGATGCCATGCAGACGCCATACTGCCCTTGCCTGTTGAGCCCTATACAAAATGTCGATGTTCTGCCCCCAAGGTTGAGGCTTGGTTCTAGCAAATTCCGATAAGATCACACGAAACTGGAGAGGTGAAGCCCGCCACACAACCGGGACCTGCCAGATGAAGCGCTGCACTGGTACGTAGCTCAAGTATCGGCCTTGTGGTCGCAATCGCGAGTGTTGTTCGGCAAGGGACAAAGGGGGCGGAAAGGCAAGTTTTTGTGATTTGTGTGCGTTGTGCGTTGCTCAGGATTGTTGGAAACTCGTAACTGATGGGGACAATATTTGTATTATTGATGGGATCTTGGCCTGAGAGATAGGTCGGCGAAGTGGAGTGAGCACGGTAGGCGAGCTCGTCTCATCCGCATGGGGGAGAAACTCTACAAACCAAAGAACCAAAAACAGGTTCCGGAAACGTTCTACGTGGTTCCAGCAACAGAACTCGGACCAACGTACTTCCTGTCGTTCCACAAAACGTCGGGTTATTCCCCGCACCACAAATATCATGCTCGGAGTAACGCAGCATCCACAAAGAGTACTCTTACATAAGCGAGAGAAAATATGTGGCAGCTCAGCAACCTACAGATTGACAGTTCCGTTGTTCAAACTATCCAATCAGATGTTCTGCCCGATCAGTCGATACTACTGCCATCATCATGAACACCCTCCCTGAGGGCATATGTCTCGACCAAACCAATATCTACGAAATACTATCTTGTACTAGAAATCCAAATCACAATCCAGATCTCTCTCTCTACGACCTGAAGCCAAGGACGAAGTCGCGGTGGGGTACAAAAAGGTCCAACGGCAGGGCCTTCGTGAGAATGTCCGCGTGTTGCTCCTTGCTAGAGACATGCTTGATTGCCAACACCCCTTCCTCGGTCAAGTTCCTGAGAAAGTGGTGCCTGACGTCGATGTGCTTGCTGTTACCCGAGCTAAGAGGGTTCTCAGCAAGTGCAATCGCACCTTTGTTGTCTTCAAACACCCTAATCTCAATCATCTTCTCAGAAGGTCTCCAGAAAACAACCATGCCGCCTACGAACAGACCCTCCTTCACACCATCGCCCATTGCGACATACTCAGCTTCAGAAGTCGACAAGGTGACGCATTTCTGCGTTCGGGAAATCCAAGCTACCAGACAACCAGCTACAAGAACTAAAGCTCCCGAAACTGATCTACGGTCAGTGGCCTTGCTAGCGAAGTCTGCATCTGCGTACACTACCGTGCCTACAACTTCCGTAGTGTCTCGCTTGAATTTCAAAGTAAGATGTGCCGTTTCCAAAAGATAATTCAGAATCTTCTGGGCCGCATACAAAGATGTAAATATGTGAAATGCCGCAAACAGACGTTTTGCTGTAGTTGGGCACAAGGGTTCATCACATACACCTCTTCCTGCTGTACTCGTGTCGATGCTCAACCAGAGCCCTCGACCAGTCAACCATAAAACAGACAGACGTCATAGTCCTACAGCAGTACGTCTACAAAAAAAAAAAAAAAAAAAAAAACTTCAGTGAGGGAAGCTATACGTATACGTATACGTATACGTCTGTTCATCTCATTTAATTTCCAGTATTCCGAAATAAATCTGAATCTCCAATGTTCGCAGATTCTCTCCTACCCTCAAATCGATACACAATCAAGTTAAAAACGAAAATCACCACAGCAGTAGCAGTCAATCAACAAAGCCAAACGTGCCTGGTGCGGACGTAAGTCCCTGCCGGTGGCGCCTCGATCCCTTCTCTTTCCTGTTTCATCTGCTTTCCATTTGTAGATCCACTCTCATCATCCTCACGCACAGCAGTGTTATGAGCGCCAAGTTGCTGTAAAGCACGACGAGCTGCTGGGGGTAGCTCCGCAGACCCTGCTTCCTGCCCTCCCAGCTCTACCGACTCTACTTCCTCCCCTCCCAGACCTGCTGATTCTACTTCCCCTGTCTTATGCTCTCCTAGTCCTTCGGTGGACTCCTGTGGTTGGGGCGACGGCGGGGGAGCTACACCACTAGGGGGGTTGATGGCGGGTACAGAGGGAGTGGGGGAAGTTGGTACAGAAGGGGAGTTGCCTACACTACCTACGTCGACAAGTTCTATCTCATCAACTGTTCCACCAGTACCTGCTACATCACGTTGCAAACGAATGTGAGGAACGCCCCTTCCTACGAGCGGCCACACCTCAGCCTCTTCTACATCACCTGTTACTCCCCTCCTCTCCCTCATCTGCAGCATCCATAGGCAGGAGAGGCTGCGCTGGAGGGAGTTGTGACGGTAATGCCTCCCACGTTACATCACGCGTTTCCTGAATATCTCCTGCTCGCGTGAGCACTCTATGACAGTCACGCGGGTGGTTTCTCGAAGGTCCGACGTAAAAACAACTCTCACCCTTCGGCAGCAGTTTAGAAGGACGCTGCCACCGGCAATACGCCGGTTTCAGAAACGGATACGGTCTAGCAGGGCGAGCTTCATCATACCACATTTCATACGGGGATTTATTGTCGGGATTCGCGGAACAAGCGGTGTGATTAAGTGCCTCACAAGCCCAGTGCATCGCTTCAGCCCAGAGTTTATCAGACGAAGGTAGCTGTACATGACCAAACAACACCTTTGCCTGGATACGAGCAGCCATTGCTGCCACCTCAATCAATCCCAAACCACGCTCCGCAACACCATTATATTGGGGACTGTAAGCCGGGGTAAACTCCTGCTTGATCAAGAGTTCATTGCACACGGATGCAAATTCTCCACCGAAAAACTCACCTCCATTGTCAGACCTAACAATCTCGACCAATGAGGGGATACCATCAGCACGCACACTCGCAAGAAAACTCCTGAAAGCACTACCAGCGTCTGATTTGTTTCTGAGGAAATACATCCATGTGCGTCGTGTGAAGTCGTCCTTCACAATCATAGGGTACTGTTTACCCCCTACGGACTTAACGTCCTTCCGTCCTCCCAGGTCAACGAACACTCTGCCCAACCTTTTATCTGATCTACGTTCAGTCTCACGAGGAATCCCTTTTCGAAATGCCTTAGACATTGAACACCCTGTGCAAGCATGCATTTCACCAGTTAGCTCCATACCCAAACGTTTTGCAGTGGTACGAAGCAACGCCTCACTCGCGTGACCATAAATGTTATGAAAGTCGTTTACATCCATTTCTGTCACAAGCGGAGGATTTCAAGATTAGACGGAGTGAGGGCAGCCAACACCGAACCTACACAGTCATCTCCCACACGATACGCTGTCGAAACTAACATGCCATCAACGTTTTGACGTAGCACACCCACACTGAATCCTCTCTCTACCCAGGGGGTCAAGTCGAAATTAATGTCTGCAATCGGAATCTCGGTCTCTGAAACGAAAGCCTCATAAAGGTTGTTGTGCCGGGCACTCAGCAGAAAATTCTGTGACCACGACGGATACGAGACATCTGTCCCGTCAAAAACAGGAGCCTTGGGAACTTTGAAAGGACCCCCACCCAGTGACTCTCCTGTGTTTGTAATGCCGGCCCCAGGAATCAGTGTATTTCCACTGGCGACATTTTCCCACCACTTACTCGACGGGTAGTAGCTATGGGCGGAACGGGAGACTGGCTACCTAAAGCCCCACTCCTATTCCCCGGGACGAAAGACTGGCTACCGGAAGCCCCACTTAACATCCCTATCGAACTCAACCTTGCAGCACCAGTCGGAGAACGATCCACTGTAGATACATGAGGGTTCAAGCCTGAGTCTACAAGACTGCTACTCCCAACCCGCATGTTGGACACGCCAAGGACTTGGGCATCTACGCCCGTACCTCCCGCGGTCCTACCAGTAGCATCAGAAGGATGCGTACCGGTCTCTGGTCCGGTACCTCCCGGCGCGGCACCAACAGAACCAGAGGACTCCACTTCCTTTCCCTGTTGATCAACTAGCGACGCTAATAGAGTCGTAAGTTGGGACAACTGCGTCTCTAAGGATTCAATCCTCTCACCAACACCCTGCGGATTACCCTGGGGTGGGTCACCCGAAGAATCACCCACATCAGCCATGATGAGACAGGTTGATCAGGCCTATCTCGTACAGCAGTCTCGTGCAGTCCAGGGGGACGTCGGAGAAGTCGACTCGCTATAGCGTGTTGGAAACTCGTAACTGATGGGGACAATATTTGTATTATTGATGGGATCTTGGCCTGAGAGATAGGTCGGCGAAGTGGAGTGAGCACGGTAGGCGAGCTCGTCTCATCCGCATGGGAGAAACTCTACAAACCAAAGAACCAAAAAAACAGGTTCCGGAAACGTTCTACGTGGTTCCAGCAACAGAACTCGGACCAACGTACTTCCTGTCGTTCCACAAAACGTCGGGTTATTCCCCGCACCACAAATATCATGCTCGGAGTAACGCAGCATCCACAAAGAGTACTCTTACATAAGCGAGAGAAAATATGTGGCAGCTCAGCAACCTACAGATTGACAGTTCCGTTGTTCAAACTATCCAATCAGATGTTCTGCCCGATCAGTCGATACTACTGCCATCATCATGAACAAGGATTCTCCTGCTTCTCAAAATTCACCGCCATCTTCAGGCGTTTTTTCGCCAAATTTCCAAGTTTGAAAAAAGGGTAATGCTATTTGCGACACCGGGTGTCGTAATTTCTTATTTGTGACACCGCGTCACGTTCGCGGCACATACCTCAGATTGGCTCCGCACCGCCAGGGATGTGTTGACATGGTGCAGGGCCATGATTGAAGTTATCGCATGGCCGAAACGGGCCAGGACTCGAGGAGATATCTCGCCTCTTGGTGCACTCGCAAAACGTTCAGATCGGTGTCGCAAATAAGCCTTATTTGCGACACCGCGACGTGGTTGCCGCACACGTTCCGGATCAGCGACGTACTACCAGTAGAGACTCAGTATGGTGTAAAGCTACCGTTGAAGCTATCGTGTAGCCTAAACGGGCCAGTACTCGAGGAGATATAGGGTATCCTAGTACACCTATATAGGCTGATGTCGCGAATAAGCCTTATTTCGCGTGTATCTAGAACGAGCCGATTACAGTAGTAGATACTGCGGTGCGTTGTATCCTGGTCATCCTGGTGCACTGTCAGAGTAGTCAGACTGGTGTCGTAAAGCCGCATTTGACGACATCGCATCACGTGCGTCGCGCGCGCCCCGTTTAGAGCTCGGACTATTCCACTGTACAGCATGTTTCCACGAGTACATCGATCGTTATAGTGCCAAAACAACTGCAAAACAAATTTTATGGTACCAAAAACCACAAGAAAGAGCGGAAATTCTATGGTACGAGTACGTGCTTCCTACGTGCTTTTCTTGATACTTACATTATTGGAACGATAACGGCCCACGTCAACAACGGTGCTGCCGCTTAGCGGCCGGGGTCTCGATCGGACCCCTTCGACCTGATGATCAACTCCACCCCAACAGCGGATGGCCAGGTGACGTCGTGGAACGGCATGCTCGTATCATGTACACTCGGACGGCTCTCGGATTCAACTGGCACTACACTACCGATTGCCATGTCGAGGACCATGGCCATATCGAGATAACCGCATCCCAATGTGCACGATGGCGAGATCCCGCACCAGTCTTGATTCCGCACGGACCACCCCAGTCACTCCAGGATGCAGTCAATGCCTTGTTCCTGACCGGGGGCGCCTCCGACTTCTCATTTCCTGGACCTGCTCCGTGTCCCCCCTGCGACGAGAGCTGCGCCCGGCACATCAGCACATCCACATGGTCGATTATTCCTTGGAGTGCGGACAACGCCCCAGCTCGCGTTTTCTTCGCGTCTGCACGTGTAGACATCTACGAGGACGCCGGAGAGCCGCCAGCACCGTCACCCATTTTCATGATAGGCGTTGAGTACTACCTCGTAGCTGTCATCTACTCCATTCCGAACCATTTCGTGACCCAGTTGCGTTCGAGAGGGCGGTGGTTGATATACGATTGTATACTCGGGGGGAGTACCACGTCTTGCGACGATTTCGACTATGACTGGCATCATGGTTTCCAGCATATGTATGTCTACCTTCGAAAGTCTATGACCTTGCCTGTTCCCCAGGCTCAAACGACACCATACCGTAGTGCTAGCTACCATGAGCGCGCAAGCCAAGAACGCGCGGAGATAATCGAGGCGACTAGACAAGAACCCATCATGCCTCCGCCTTACCGAAGTCCTGGCCACTACAACGTGGGGAGCGCAGCTGTGCCTTGCCGACTCGACTCCGACGTACCGCCGCCTTGAGCGTCTCACGTGTTCTTCACATGTGTGTTGAAACGTTTGGATTTTTTGTGTGATATTGCTTCTCGATTCGGACTGCCTCCCTTCTTGTTTCCGTCTTTTTGCTAGAACGCATTTTGCAGAAATTTTGCAGGGCGCGTCCAGTCTTTCGAGTTGCGCAGCCAGCTACATTTATGTTAACTGTTCGGTCGACAGAGTGTTGTTTACGGGGTGATGGACGTAACGATCAGTGGCGAAAAGTCTACTCGTATGCCTTTTGTCATCTTGGACTTCACTGCGGCGTTTTATTTGATATGGCTGTGTTCGCGACACGTATCGCAATCTGCGCGATGCGACTGTGATGCTATGGTTTGTTTTTTTGCTTCGAAATAGCGGCACTGCAGCATCTTCAAACAAGTATTATTCTACGTGGCAAATATCGACGTCATGAGAGAATTTTCACACCTCCGTCCAACCTTTTATTATATGGCAACACCTAGGGAACAGCAGGGCAACCCTTGCCCTGCCCTACAATAATATGGTATCTAGAAACAGATTTAAAAATTTGTCCTAACGGAAAAATTACAAAAAACGGTACAACATTGATTTTTTTGCCAGTTTATGACACAAAACATCACCAGGAAATAAGGGTAAACCAAACCCAAGTTAGACGTTTTGTGTCACGGTATATACCGTTTTCTGGTGAAACATCCATGTCTATCCAAGTCGAAAAAGTGACAAAAAACAGTACACCATTGTATTTTTTCCAGTTTACGGTACGAAAAAATAAAACGAGGTGATCAGGGCACACCAAACCCGAGTTAGATTACGTTTTATGTCAGAGTATACCGTTTTCTGGTAAAAAACAATGCCTGGTGTAGCTTATAATTACGAGCAAAAAGCGCGTTCATGAATATCAGCGCCTTCCTGTACTCGTATTCATACGAACATACCAGGTACGAGTCAAGCGTAGCTTATATTTCTGAAGAAATGTATTTCGTTTCGTGCACGTGTGTATACTCAGAGCACGGCACCGCGGGCGAGCCCGGCGCCGTCGCGGGTGCCAGCGGGTGCTGGCGGATGGAGGGGGGGGTGCAAGGAACGCGGTTGCCGTGCTCGTGGCTAGGCGTCGCGTGTGCCTCGAGACACGAGGGAAGCACGAACGGGCTCTGTCTGGGGTCTCCTTGTGAGGCTCCGCTTATACCATGTACGAGCCTATAAGGGTTGTTTTGATATGGAAAATAAAATGCAAGCGGTGCTTATTTTCGCGACCAAACCAAGGTTCAAAGAGAGAGCGACGCAGTCTGAGCACCAACTTTGTCGAGCTGGCGAACGAGGGCCACGGTGAGCACCGGGCTTCACGCAAGGCGGGCGACGGGGCTCACAGTGGCAGAGAGGGAGGAAAGCTTTACCCGGACCGAATCGGTGGTGAGGAGGTCGCGAGATGGGCGGACGGCGTACGAGGCTGAGAGAGAAGCTCTGCTGTTTGATTTTATCCTTTTTTGACCGGTGCAAGGTGTTCCAATCAGGCAGAATATTACTACACGAGGGGGGACGTTTTTTTTTTTTCTTTCCGCGCTTATATTTCTGAACAAATACCTCACGAAAAAGAAAGCACAGCACGGCACAGCAGCACCGCACAAACAATGAAAATGAAATCGAAAAAATTGGAAAGAAATAAAAAGTCCCCGTCCCCTTTCATGTAATAACTTTCTGCCTGATTAGAACACCTTGCACCGATCAAAAAAGCAAAAAAATCGAACAACAGAGCTTCTCTCTCAGCCTCGTACGCCGCCCGCCCCTCTCGCGACCACCTCGCCACCGATTCGGCCCGGGCAAAGCTTTCCTCCCTCTCTGCCATAGTGAGCCCCGTCGCCCGCCTCGCGTGAAGCCTGGTGCTCACCATGGCCGTTGTTCACCAGCTCGACAATGTTGGTGCTCAGACTGCGTAGCTCTCTCTGTGTGCTTCAGGTTGGTAGCAAAAATAAGCATAGCTTGAATAATATCTTGTAATCCCGCACGACCCTTATATACTCGTACATACTCTTATCAAATTGGTCACATGGAGGCCAGACGGAGCCTATTCATGCTTCCCTCGTGTCTCGAGGCACACGCGACGCCTAGCCACGAGTACGGCGACCGCGCTCCTTGCAACCCCCCCTCCATCCGCCAGCACCCGCTGACACCCGCGACGGCGCCGGGCTCACCCGCGGTGCCGTGCTCGGAGTACACGCACGCACACGAAACGAAAGAAGAAAAAAAGAAAAAAGAACCGAAAGTGCGAAAAAAATAGAGAAAACAAAGAACCGCTCTGAAGGCCCGGTAAGTAATCGAAGGAGGCGTTGTCCAAGTGGGAGCTCTTGTTAGAGCGGGTGGCGCCAGGGAGGGAGGTTCATAGCGCTGTGACTGTCGTGACCAGCGCTATGGGGAGGATAATACGGCGCGAGACCACTGTCCTGATCAGGGTCACGCGTCGGGTCTATTCGATAGGCAGAGGGCAAGCTTTGGTTAGCATCCTCTGGGCGGATCTTATAGGGGCCGGGAGGGTCCCCGGTGTGGGAACGCCTTCGGTCTCGGGTACACAGCCAGTAACGAGGTTCCGGGACCACCCGGTGTTTACAAAACACCACCAAGAGTGAAGAAAGAAAGTCAAAGCCATGTGATCTGTGATACCTGTCCTATCGACCCCCAGCCCCTTGGGCCCTGCCTTGCCCGTCGTGCCCGTCATCGTGTCTGTGGCGCTACATTGAGTGTTCACGCTGACTGCTTGCATTTACCGCATTGCATCGATCCACGTTCTGCGTGACACGATCATTACTGCTTGAAGGCACTTCCTCACTCCCAAACAACAGGTGAGCCGGCCTCAGAGATCTAACGAGCGCAGGTCCTTTTTAGGGTCTGAGAGCTGTACCCTGCTGTAACATGGTGAACCCAGGGAGATCGAAGTGCATTGCAGGAGATCGGAGTGTTCGCAAAACGTTTGCAAGAGATCGGAGCGTTTGCAAACGTGTGAAATAATGTCATCGTGTTCTTTGTATAATCCCACGTTTGCTCTTGCATAATACTTCATTTGCATACCAGTTACTTGGTATATGAATACATCCACATGTTTTCGTTGTTGCCTGCCTTGTATGATGATGATACGTGCAATATGCTGTTATGTATTCACGCTGCCAATGGTGCTCTGCTCTTTTGTTTCGTGAGGCTTTGAAGATACTTATCTGGTCAATGCATTCAGGTATACTCGTTGCTCGTGCTCCGTTTGCCTGTTGCTCGTGCTCGTCTGTTCGCTCGTTGTTCATGATCGCACACACATGCATGTTCGTTAATAAATGACTGCATGCTATTGACCACATATTGTCTTCAAAACCGAATGCAATCGACAGGTATCGATACAAGCCAAAGGTGCCGTACGTACCAATGCACGCATGCTCTCGTGTACCGTTTGCCTGGTTAGGTGATACCGGAAACTAACAACGTTGAGCCTTACGCCGTTTGGGCGTACGTAACCCTATAAAACCATGAACCCCTGGAGAATACCGTGCATTGTCGGCTGGCAAACATAGAACTTTCAAGAAAACCACGTATATTTTGGTGACTAGTATTCTTGCCGCGATGCTTGTAGACTACATCAGTAGTAATAGATCAATCGTCGTATTATGCACACCAAATGGAAAGTCCGATGCACGTTTGACCCTCTTCGATGTCTCCGGTCGTACCATTTTCTGTGTTGTATACCAACCGAGCGTTGCGCTCGAGTATCAGGTACAACACCTGGAGGACTGAAAGCCAAGTACAAGAGGAAAGGACAAAAAAAACTGGAGCAGATAAAGATCGCCTACGCAAGCCCTCGGGGGGCACGGGTCACACGGGGTGACATAGTTTCAGCTGGACGATGATAAGCTTGCACACAACGGAGGAAGGTGTGGCTTGCTGTGTCGAGAGGGCTCGGGCTAGATGTATCGATGAAGCCCAACCTGAGTAGTACCAGGGCAATAGGTATGGAGCGGGTGAAACACAACCGTGGTGATCCTTCTCTTTTTCTGATGTCGTATCCACAGTCGAAAATGCAATATTATTCTTGCTGTACGTTTTTCCTCGAGCGTAAAAAAAAAAAAAAAAAAAATCGGGGGGGGGTAGGCTGCTGTGTCGCCCTGATTGACTTAGACTTCAAGTCACGCACCAAAGCTAGAAAAACTCGCGCAGCGCATGCCGTAATATGCGGGACCACCGATGTAAGACCAGGAACATGGACCCAATGAGATACCGGTAGCAAGCATGACATAGCGCATACCAGTGACGAGCTGCCCGGTGTGTTCGGAAAAGCATGGTATCCGAGTAGTAAATTGATTGATGTGCTGTATTCATTTAGACTACCATGGAAAGTATTATAATACTTGCTGTGGGCTGTCAATATATGTACGACTCAATTAGTCAGCCCAACCTGATCAACCGTCAGTATTTTCGTTTTCACATATCACATGTACTGGTGTTGAAGAATATCTCGCTGCTGGTATTGAAACAGCAGTAGTATGGAGTACTTTTGAATATCATTGCGGGATGAGCGCCTCCCATAGATGGTTCTAAGTGTGAAGCTGGACGTAGTTACTGATGAGGCTACCATGCCACGAAACCTTGCCTACCGCCGCCCGGAGCAAAGGCGCCTCAACTCGGAATTACACAGAAGAGCCGTATCTCCGTCTCTACAATGCTATCAGTAGTCTAAACACTACGCACGATGCTCAAAAAGATTAAAAGAATATTGCTGACGACCTGCACTGCCGTACACTATTGGTATTAATATCAGTCTAAGTGCATGTAATTTGGAAGAAAATACAGGAACCATACTGCTGCTGTACGCTGTATCATACCTGCAGTTTTTGTTTATTTATTTCCCGAACAAGGTTGATTTATCGATATACGGAGTTGGTGAATACTAAACCACAAGCGTACAGGGGGGGTGGTTCGCAGTATGATTTTTACACATACGTACATAAAGGACGTATACAATATACCCGTAATACAAAAACTGTACGGCAAGATCCCGAAGGACCCTTTGGCTCGCAGGTGGCTCGCAGCACGCTTTTGACACATACGTACATAGAGGACGTATACAATATGTCCATAATACTAAAACTGCTGTACGGCTAGATCCCGAGGGACCCTTTGGCTCGCAGTACATCAGCTTTTTGCACAAACGTACATAGAGGACGTATACAACATATCCATGATACTAAAATTGTATGGCAAGATCCCGAGGGACCCTTGAGCCTATCTCTCTTCCTATCTTGACGAGTTATCATGTTGGCTCGTTGAAACAGCACATACACAGCAGTATCTGCTGGATGCACTACACAACACCCGTATGCGTATATGTAGGGTGAAGAATCAGCACGGACACTATTGCTGAATGTCGACGAGTAGAAGAACGGTTTAATGTGAAGAACACACACATACACCATATTCACACGGGGCATACTTGAAGCTGGATGAACGGAGTGAAGCTGGGGGTAGAAGACATTGGTCTAAAAAACTCAAGACAACAACCTGGAGGATGTATATAAATATGTGGGTAATAGTATTGGTCGTACGGCAAGATCTCCCTCGATCCTTGGGCCTTACGATAGTTGTCCCTTACTCACTACTACTGCAGCAAAGCATCAACACCACTGCCTCTCGGCATAAAGTACTGTTGTGAAGCCGTTCTATATGGTATTCACACTACTACAAAGAAATTAACTGTTGATGATACTATAGGTCGTACGGCAAGATCTCCCTCGATCCTGGGCCCTGGAATAGTGTCCCATACTGCCGCAGCAAAGTATCAACACTGCTGCTCCCGGCATGAAGTACTGCAGTGAAACCTGTCAGCTGTCCAGTACAGCAATCAGGTTTTTATTCGGGTAAAAGCACCGCATGAAAGCTACGTTGAAACTGAGAACTATACAACGACTCATATGTTCACAACCACAACATAGCTGGTGTTGTGGTCTTCTCGTACCCGGTACGTTGGCATTTCACTTGTTCTACCCGTTACGGTATTCTCGTACCCGGTACGTTGGCAATTCACTTGCTTTACCCGGTATTCACCGGTACGCTGGCATTTCCCTTGCTTTCTTGCTTTACTCATTGCTTTGTCTGCAAACAGCAAATAATAATGAATCAGAACAGACACTGGGTTGGACTGATGTAGTTGGGTATATAGAACGGTATGGCACACACAGGGGAAGCACGAACCCCTGCGACTCATATCCGTGGGGTCTCCATACATTCTACACCCAGTAGTATTACAAAAAGGTTTTTACATCCGTATGATCGCACATTATTCATGCTGACTGCAAAGTATGTTGTCTTCATTCATATTCTATGATATACAGCAGTATCTTCAGCATACCGAGCGGTATCACACAGCCTCAGTTTACTGTTGGCAGATACCCCGTATAATTCTGTCCACTACATCGAGGAAGTGAGCAATGAGATAATTACTGCTGTGCATCAGCTTCGTACGATACTATTAATATTGTACTTCTCCGTCCATGGCCAAAGATTCGATTGAAGCTTTATTATCTGCTGTAGATGACGTAAATAATGTCCGCACAGAAACACAAAGAATATATTTATTAGGGTTCGACCTTCCATATACTTTTACCCGATCTGGGTCGTGGCCCTGAAAGAGTTTCGTTGGTTTTGATACGCTTGGCCTATTCCTTTCATCTAAAGGCCCGCGTGGTCTAGTGTGTCGCTTCTGTTTTTAGCGTTGAACCATGGAGCTCGAATCTCAAGATGGATGAGGCGGGGATTTACGCAATATGTATACACAATAAAAAGGTGTGGAATCAACTGCTGAGACCGCCTAACGAGTGTAGGCGCAACGAAGAACTGAAGTATTTCCGCAATATTTACCCAAGGCACAGACCACATTGGGGAGAGAAATAAAGAGCGTGCTGTGTGACACCGGGTGTCTATACGTAGGAGGGATAGAGAAAAAAGGGCGAAGATAACAAATGGGATGGAAATCAATGATATATCTGTATCGTACATACATAACTACGTACGAAAAAATAATATAAGGTACCTGGTGTGAAAAATCAGCAAACGAGTACAAAGAAACACTGCATGGTCGGTGGGCGTAGATGGGGTTTCAAGATCGGTTTGGTTTGAAGAATACACTGCCACTACTTACCGGTTGTTAGGTCCAGACCTTGCGTAAGTATAATCCGAAGATTGGGTTGTCGGAGAACGAATCTGACCAGCAGGTAAACGCTGTAACTCCAAGAGTGTGGGGTGGTCAAATACATACTATTGTAGTACGCATTTCGTGTGATGTTCTCACACAATAACAATAGTAGCTCAAACTCCTGAAATCCCACCGGTGGTCACAGAACAGGCTGTAAAACTAAAATACATCGCGACTGGAGCAAACAAACAAGTACGAAATAGTGCCATACCGGTAGGTGAGAGAAACGGTAATAACGAGCTATTCGATATGGTGTATACCATCCCGTACCAATCGCAAATGAATGACACCATGAACGTGTCCACGCTGTTACATTTACACCCTATTAATAGAGCTAAAAACAAAAAGCCAAAGAAAGAATAGTCTGTGCATGAACTAGAGCAGAGTGTGAGCGTGGCATGTACACCCAGCACAGAGCGGGCTAGAACTTTAGAAAAGAATATAAACCTTGATGTGAAAACTGGTCTTTGTTACATCGTGCCGAAAGGACCCCGGAGCGTTGGCTCCGATCATGAGTGCTTTGCCTGCAGGAATTGCGACTGCTCTCCCAGAACTGATACATGCATCCTAAGCGGTGGATTCGAGATACACTACGCAAACCAAACTGGGCAGAGAAAACCTGGCCTTCTCCGATAGTAAAAACCCTCCCCAGGACGCATATACTTATTCGCTGCTTTACTGCTGCTCTCCAGGTGACTATCTTTGATCGCCACGATGGCACAATAACAGTGACAGTCGAATAAGAGGCAAGTCGACACAAAACCCCAGCTAAGAGAGTGGTATAGCTGGATACAGCCAAGCATCTATTAGGACCGACCAGGCTCCTTAACCCAATATCAGGGGGATACAGACCATCAGTGTTTTGCTATACGTTTTCGTGATAATACCTAGGCTTTGGGGTTGTTCACACAGATTCAGTTTATATACAGATACTCGACGTCACGCGCACAGGAGGTACACGAGAAGGCGTATACCAGGTATCATAACAATTGGATACACACATGTAGGAATGAACGAGTGCATGTGCAAGTCGCCACACCACGCACAGGTACACATTTGTGAGACGCTAAACCGAGATGGAACGTGACGACCTTTGGTATGATCTGCACAACCTAACAGGATACTATTTGTCGCTCCAAGCATAGTGGTCGAGGGTTGAAGGAACGAATCGACAGGTGTGATTGGAATGCCAGTAGGTGGTAGGCAGTTTCTGTTCTGGGGGGGTGTTTGTCTCCACCTTGCTGCAACTACTTCCACAAAAAGCATACGAGGCGTACGATTTGGAAGTAGGTCTGCACGAATGCCGTTTTAAGACGCGTGATTGATTTTAGCACGAACAAGTTTCACGAGTGGACAGTGTCCCTGCTGGGGGGGTGGCGTAAACGTCAGTACCCTCAAACACTTTTTAACTCGGAATCAAATATTTACCTTGGCTAGCGCCAGTAAGTCGATGTGGAGTACCTTGAAACGACGTAGGTCACTCGAATAGAGGTGGCGCAAACGCCAGTAGCTTCAAACACTTATTTAACTCGGAATCAAATATTTAGCTTGGCTAGTGCCAGCAAGTCGATGTGGCGTGAACGTCAGTACCTTGAAACGACCTAAGTCACTCGAATAATAATTTTGGCCCTGAGTAGAAAGAACTCATGAACTTCCTACAGCCCGTGATGGATGTATACATAAAACGACTTCCACATTCGCAAGGAATACCTACTCTCAATGCAGAGAAGTTTGAGATCATCACTAAAAGAAAGGCCTATATAATATATAAAACGCGTGATACGCGCGACCGAAGTATCACACACAGCTTGCAAAGGACTAGCGTGGAAGCTGGCAAAGATGAGCTGGGAAGAAATCCTCGATCTCTTAGCTGTTTCTTTTGTTCTGTCAATATATCAAAACGTGGTATCCACACCAAGAAACTAGAGATATCTGGACAAACTTCAAAGTAGCAGATGGATTCTAACTTACGTAGAAACATTTGTTGAAGGAAGGTACAGTGAGAAACGTCTGGCGAAGGTAAGTGAATGGTGGAAGCATCGACATAGTCCACTGTGCACGCTGAACCGTGACAAAGGTACGTGAAGTTTTGCCACATCGATACAAACAAGTACGTGAGTATATTGGAATACTGATCGGTGAACCGTTATAACAGGTTTGACAAGTCAAGCCCGCAGATATATATAGAGGGGCAAAGTGGACAGCCACCGCAGCGTCTCGGTAGTGTGGCCACGTATAGCCATACGACAAAGGACTGGCAGAACTATCTGAAGTCTCAGTTAAAGGTTAGGTGGTGGGGTAGGACGATGGTAGCTTTCAGTGGAATGTATGTCTGGCCAAAGCTTAAACGTGTAGGTTATTGTCAAAGTGCAGACGTAGGCCTTCGAGAGGAACCCCCACCTCAGATGCAGGTGAGCCAGGAAGAAAACATGTTTTTTCGCCGATGAGTACATGCTCCGAGCGTGTTAGACAGATGTGGCGCTGGCAGTTGCAAGTGAAGACTGTACGAGGGTCAGGTCCGCCGCTCTTCTCAACACCGTCCAAGGTCAGCACCGCGGGAACAAGAGGAGCTGCAACATTGGGCCGACGGCTATAGACGGGGGAGGAAGGCTGAAGAACATCTGGACGAAGGTCAGGACCGCTTCTTACCACCGTCCAAGGGCAACACCGCGGAAATGAAGGGCGCTGCAACATCGGGCCGACGGCGATGGATGGAAAAGGAAAGCTGAAGAACATCTGGACGAAGGTCAGGACCGCCGCTCTTCTTACCACCGTCTGAGGGCAGCACTAAGGGAAGGAGAGGAGCTGCAACATCGAGCCGACGGCGAGGTGCGGAGGTGGAAGGCGCAGGCGCTGCAGCGGTCCATGATCGTAATACCCGCGGAGCACCGTCGCTCATATGCGCCGGTCTGGGGGGGTGTCCGAGGAGGAAAGCGCACACGCTGTCGCCGGGCTAGCACCGGGGCGCCGGCTTTGTGCCGACAATGGTTATGTGTCGGGCAGGGGGGGTATTACAGCGGGTGGCGCCAGGGAGGGAGGTTCATAGCGCTGTGACTGTCGTGACCAGCGCTATGGGGAGGATAATATGGCGCGAGACCACTGTCCTGATCAGGGTCACGCGTCGGGTCTATTCGATAGGCAGAGGGCAAGCTTTGGCTAGCATCCTCTGGGCGGATCTTATAGGGGCAGGGAGGGTCCCCGGTGTGGGAACGCCTTCGGTCTCGGGTACACAGCCAGTAATGAGGTTCCGGGACCACCCGGTGTTTACAAAACACCACCAAGAGTGAAGAAAGAAAGTCAAAGCCATGTGATCTGTGATACCTGTCCTATCGACCCCCAGCCCCTTGGGCCCTGCCTTGCCCGTCGTGCCCGTCATCGTGTCTGTGGTGCTACATTGAGTGTTCACGCTGACTGCTTGCATTTACCGCATTGCATCGATCCACGTTCTGCGTGACCCGATCATTACTGCTTGAAGGCACTTCCTCGAACTCCTAAACAACAGGTGAGCCGGCCTCAGAGATCTAACGAGCGCAGGTCCTTTTTAGGGTCTGAGAGCTGTACCCTGCTGTAACACTCTGAGAGGCCAGGAATGCACTAATCGAGCGAAAGAGAGCCTGCCAAACCGCTGAAAAAACAAAATCAACTTTTCCTTTTCCCGAGATTCTTCTTGTCTTTTTCCGGGAAAAAAAAGTGTGGCACGATAAGCAAACACGCAAAGAAACCAAAGAACGCGAAGAAAGCAAAGGTCGTAGAAGCGACAAAAAATCGTGGTAGACCCGCTGAGCGCGAGGCAGGTGCTTACATTCATTAAAAAAAAAAGATGAACGTACGTTATGTTTATATATATCTAAACAAATACCTCACGAAGGAAAAGAGTAAAGAAAAAATGGCAAAACCGCGGAAAAACGTTGAGATTTGGCAAAAAACGAGAACGAAGAAAAAGGCCGAAAAAATCGAAAAAATTGATCTACCTAGACTCCAAAAACATGGAAAATAATCAAAACATTGAGCGAGATATTCGCGGAAAACGGATAAAAACGATGAAAAATCGCAAAACGGACGAAACCCGGGACAAACGTTAAGAATCGAAAAAATGAAGACAAAAAAAAACAAACAAATAAAAAAATGGATCAACCCATATAGGCTGAAGGGAAACAATTTTCTAGTTTTTACCTAGGGTAATCTAGAAGCAAAATTATTTTCCTGTCCTAAGACCAACTATTATGGGAAATTTTTGAGACGTTATTTCTGGAGATTATTTTTCTAGTTCTGAGGCTCCAGAAATATGTGGATGAAAAATGAGAACCATCTATTATGGCTTCTGATCGTCAAAACTGGTTTAATATACAGTACCAGGTAGTATTGATTGGTTGGTTTCGTGACGAGGCGTCCGAGAGCTGTTCTTTTTTTACGTGGCCGTGGCCCGCAACATTTTCATCCAAGTTGTTTCTCGGTTGTCTCGGCGAGGCTTCGCTCGTCGCGAACGTTTCATGGCGGGCAGGTCGTCCTCCTCGTCGCCATCGAGGTCCGCGATTGCAGCGGCTGCCACGAGCGTGGTTTCATAGTACCAGAGGATCATCGCCGGCCATGTCGAATCGGCATCGCTGCTGCTGCTGCTGCTGCTGCTGCTGCTAGCTAGTAACTGCTGCTGACGCTGCCGCTGCTATCGCTTCTAGGTGATGGAGAGGCCATCTCCCACACGCGCACCGTAGGCCGTACGTACAGCTAGCCGTCGGTGTGAGTGAAAGGTGTATGTACTGCTGTGGTGGACAGGTGGGCAGCAGAAGGCAGAGCACCCAAAATCCAAATTTCTCAGTTCCTGGAGGTACGCGACACCGCTCAGAACTGGGTTCAGTTCTGAGAGGATTTGCTGAGTTCTGCCCCCTCCAGGAACTGAGACCAAAAATATCGATGTTTTGCTGACCCATAATAGATGGTTCTTATTTCTGAGCGTCGGAGATCGCTGAAAAATCCAGAAATAACGTCTCAAAAATTTCCCATAATAGTTTTGGTCTAAGACCAGATCTTATGCAATATTTTTTTAGGTGATTATATGGCTGTTTACGGAGGCTTCGGGGTATCTGGTCCCGTTTCTGATCAGATTTTTATCAAAATCACGTCTTATGGGGCCTGTTTGGTGGAAAAAATGTCCCTCCGAGATTTTATCAATCATGAAATTCCAGGAAGGGATTTTTTTTTACAGCCTTTTCTGATCAACTCTGAAAGTGATAAATTTTGCTTTTGCACAAGACCTCGGAGGCATTGCACAATTTTGTATAGGTTACAGACTGGGCTCATGATGGGTCACGACGCTACATGCTTGGTTACTCTTGTACACAGCTGGGCTCCAACACTTGTGCATCGGTCACTACGGAGAGAGAAGGCATCGATACCTTGGCCACCATCGCGTCCCTTGCGGCCGCCTAACTGCAGCTGCTCTAGGCAGGACAACTTTGGAGACGAATAGGACGAGACTACAGCAGTATCAAAACAATCTAACGTCTTTTTTTTTCTGACTACGACGGCCGCAAGCAGCTCATGCTCCGCGAGAGCGAGAGCTCCTTGCTCGTCCAGCGACTAGCAAACTCCTTACGCAGCTCCCCAGGAGGTTCCACGTTCTGTTCCTTCCTTCGAGGAGCTGGTGGTGAAGGTTGATCGCCCAACCCGGCGTGAACGACTCGTTCGTGTCGTGGTCCACGTACGTGGAGTTCAAGGAATCTTCAAGATCTCGGTTCTGTTCTTTTTTCTTTATTCTCCCATGAAATAAAACCAAAAACACCATAAGACGGCACATGGCGCACTGATCTGGTGTGGCTTTTTGCCGCTGGAAAATCCGACTTCCTGCCTTTTCAATAACTCAAAAAAAATTGCGTAAGATCCGGCCTAACGGATAAAATGACATAAAACGGTACACCATCGATTTTTTGCGAGTTTACGGTACGAAAAACTCAAACCAGGCCTTCAGGGTACACCAAACCCAAGTTAGATGACATTTCCTGTCAAGGTAGACCGTTTTTTTTTTGGCGAAACATGTATGTCTGTCCGTCTCACTTGCGAAAAATATAAAAAAAAACGGTACACCATCGTATGTTTGCCAGTTTACGGTACGAAAAGTAAATCGAGGTGACCAGGGCACACCAAACCCAAGTTATATGACATTTTCTGTCATGGTATACGGTTTTATGGCAAAAAACTATGTCCCGGTACAGCTTACTTTTTCGAACAAACACTGCGTTCGTCAATAGAAGCGCCTTCTTGTACTGCTGTGGGCCGCTCCTAACGAACAAAAAAAATCACGATTCGTGAGATTTTTGTCGTGAATCGTGATTTTTTTGTCGTGATTCACGACAAAAAAAATCACGATTCATGACGCCAATTTTTTTAGCTTTTCCCTAAAAAAAAAAAAAAAACAAAATCACGATTCGTGACATTTGTCTTGTCTCAAAATACGCCTGATCAAGGCACTACGCAACCCACTTGCACCAACGGTATCCGATGGTCGGCATAGGGGCATGGCAGACTCTGCTTCGTACGCCGCTTGTGGACAACGGGTGGCTACCCAAAGACACCGCTGGGCGCGGGCTAACGAGGAGGTTGTGGCCTCGAAATTTCCAGGAGGAGGAGCCACTGCTGGAAGACAAACGCGAAAATGACCTGGGGATGTCACAGGCCAGGCCGGGCCGACGGCCTGCGAGATGGAATCTCGCGAAACGAGCTTGGCCGACGGCCGGTGAAGTTGGAATCTCGCAGGCTGGGTCAGGCTTCGGCCCGCAATTCGAATATGTCACGGGCTGGGCCAGGTGCGGACGGCCCAGCCCGGCCTGGCCGTGCCCCACTCTCGAGAGTTTGCTCCACACCCCCAAAAAACATTGGGATTGAAATATCAGAACTTCAACTCTTTTTTAACTATTTGAAAATATCACGAAACGCGACGTTTTTCGTAGAGGAGTATATGCAATCGAGCGGGGATACTGCGATATAATATTTATTTTCCGGATTCGGGGAGAACAAATGTCACGGATTGTGATCTTTTGGCAAGCCTAAAAATCACGAATCGTGATTTTTTTTCGGTTCGTTAGGAACGGCCCTTACTGCGAGTACAGGACGCGTTGCGCGTATTTTTACCAACCAGTATACGCGCATTATCTACACTGGTATGAAATACTCCAACATGACTACAGGCAGTAATCGCAGCATATATTCCGAGATGCTGCTAGTAGGAGCAGTACCAAACACCTGATACCTGATACTCGTACTTGGTACGTGATATCGATCGGCAATACAGAACAACCTGACAACCGCAAAATACACTGCTAACATGGGCTGAATTCTCAGTGTGAACCCCGAATTCAGGTCGGATACATGTGAAGCACACGCAGCACAAACATCCACAGCACCACACAACCCCGATATATTGCCGGTACTCGCAGTGGAAGCAAACAGTCTCGAACCCTCGATTACCTCCAGTAGTAGTGCTCGCCGAAATAACTTGACGTGTTTTCACCAGAAAATAATGGTAAGGCGAACATCTTATCTTGCAGTAGTCGTATACCGGTACCTGGTAACGAAGGATCGTACCATGAAGCGGGACTGTATGAAATAGTATTTTAAATTTCTTGATTTAGTAACAGTAGATACCTGGCAGCTGGATATGATTGAAAAGAGTGAAAACCGTCTGCTGTGAGTACGACCGATTAAGTGGTTGAAACTCAAGTTTGGAAGCTGCGTTATTGCGTGATACGTCAGACACGCTCATCGGGCGCGCTTGTTATGGATGTTTGGTTTTGCTTTGTACATCTTCCAAGTAGAATACCTCTGAACTACTACTACTGCTGTACTGTTGTTGCCGTAGTAGTACTCGTATTTCAATGCGCCTCCAGAGATCAGACCTTGCAGCAGCAGTAGACAGTCCGGGCATGTACGACCACCTGTATGACATCCTCCGATGTGATTGGTCGGTTTTTCTTATCGACCACACTCGGTCGAATTCATACTCTCCAACAACCTCCATCCCGTTCCTCCGGCGAAAACAAATGACGTGCCCATTTTTATCAAACGATCTGGTAGCAAAAGCGGCGCGATACCCCGGGAAGGCGCGTGTAGTCAACTCGCGAAGAGAGAGGGGCAAGGGAAGACAACCACCGAGTGAGGCAAGACCGAGGGGGTCGAGCAGGCCGATGGCGGCCCGCAAACCAAAGGAGTCAGGAGAATAAAGGAGTCGGGAGTATAAAGCGGTAGCATCAGCAAGGCCGAGAATCGAACCTCGGATAGGAAAGAACTACAATACAATAAGATCAAGTCTGTCTCTCTTTTGCGGAGCAACAACAGCGAAACAAATCTCCAGGACCGCGAAAAATAGAACGTCCGTGTCTCGAGTTCGTGGTCGAAAACGGGACTGTCAGTTTGAACCAATAAAAATTCGTTCAGATCCTGAGTACACAACTGCTGTTCACGCGTTCATGCGTGCCACCCTTGGACCTTTTACTGTTTAGAATGACAGGGAACTCAAATTCCAGGAGGGAAGAAAATAGAACGTCCGTGTCTCCTCTCCGCAGCAAATATCCCTCGAGTTCGGGGTCGCCGCGCTCGTCGGCGGCGCGAGACTCCGAGACGCGCGCACGGGAGAACACCGGTCGGAGGCTAGCTCGCGCGACCGTCGAGGAAAGCGGTCGAAAAAGCAAGCACGAAGCCAGGAAAGCGAAGGCGTGTGGAATCCGAGCCCAAATTCAAGACGAAATCGGAAGCGAATGCTGCGCTCTCAGGCGTCGGGAATCATTGTATATATATTTATACAATAGCTTCGCATGGGTGCCTGCCGGCACCCCATGCTCCGGATAGGCAAATATATATCAGTGCCAATTCGTGATTACGTTTTTTAGCAATATAAATACGCCATTCGATCTTATAAATAGTACGAACGAACATGATCAGGTCAATGCCAAGCGGTGCAGGAAAAAAGCAATGCTGAGTTTCAGTTCTCAGTTTTTGAATCTCTGACTCGCATTACTATTGACCAACTTTTACTTGACTTTTATGATTTTTTTTGCGATGTTGTTTCGTTTTTCTTTCAGCGATCTCTGAAGCCGAAGAATCAGAACCGTCTACTATTATGGGGCAGGAAACCATCGATACTTTTGATCTTTGTCCTGGAGGGGGCAGAAGTCAGCTCAGATCTGAGAGTTTCATCACATTTCTCAGAACTGATATTACTTGCATTTTGTGGACCATAGTACTTCTGCCCTTTATCTGCCCAGTTGCCAAGTAGCACCCCATACCCACGCCGAAGTATCATACGCACCTATCTATGGCGAGCTGTACCTACTGCCAACGGTGCTTGTAGTGCAGGAGAGGTGACCTCTCCCTTTCACATGAAAGCGATAGCAGCAAGCAGTAGCAGCAGCAGCACAACAGCACCATTGCTGCTGCTGTTGTGTGCAGACGCAGCCGCAACACCAGCAGCAGCACTACCGAAGCAGCAGCAGCAGCAGCAGCAGACAACATGTCAGCTTGCAGCATCCGCCCAAATTACTGCGAGTACAGGACGCGTTACGCATATTTTTACCAACCAGTACAGGCGCATTATCTACACTGACTGGTATGAAATACTCCATCATGACTACAGGTAGTAATCGCAGCATATATTCCGAGATGCTGCGAGTAGGAGCAGTATCAAACACCTGATACCTGATATTTGGTACCTGATATCGATCGGCAATACAGAACAACCTGACAGCCGCAAAGTACGCTGCTAACATGGGCTGAATTCTCAGTGTGAAGCCCGAATTATTCAGGTCGGATACAAGTAAAGTACACGCAGCACAATATCCACAGCACCACACAACCCCGATATACTGCGAGTGCTCGCAGTGGAAGCTGTTCGTTTGGATCGTTCCCGCAGCGACGGTTACAAGTTGTAGAGGGTTGCGTATATCTTCGCAGGCATTACTATGAACTATGCGAGGAGAGTTTGAGCACTCCGTTCTCTACTCCGTTCTCTGCTCCGAGCTACGAGCTAGGCTCCGCTCTCTCTCCCCTCATCTGTCCTCTAATACAACGACTATAAAGCAACTCATCAGACCACGTTGTGGTCAGGGCATCCAGGCTTGGACTCTACGAACACACTAGTGTGTCTTGAACGTTTGAGGTCTGGCACAAGAAGCCCACGATGCCCTCGAAGGGATCGGCTCAAGAAGAGCACGATTCTCGGAGTGACGTTGAAACGCTGCGACGCGAGGTCAAGCTGGCGATGGAGAACAGAGAGGCGTCGATGCTGAACGCCATGAGGGACATGATGGCCGAGTTCATGAGGAACAACGGCCGATCGGAGTCCGGCAGCGCTGAGAGTGGCGCTGCTGTAGGGGAGAGCCCACAAGGGGCAGTACCCACTGCTGTAAGAGAGAATGTAGCAGAACAAGAGACAAATTTGCGTGAGGGCGCCTCGCCAGATTTGGGAGCAACTAGACGCGGAGGAACTGCGTTGCCTGTCGAGGTTGGCCCACCGAGGGGTCAGCCAGACCAGCATGGGAGGACAGGAGGATGGGGTGCATACCCTGGCGGTGAGTTGGGTGGTGGATTTGACCTGCCTCTATCGCGCCATTTGGCTTTCAAACACACTCCTGTGCCATCGTTTAGTGGGCTAAAATCTGAGTTCAACCCCTGGACAAGAGACGCTCGGTATTACGCCAAAGGAGTTGGTTTCTTGTCTGCTTTCGTGTCGGATCCACCGCAGCACATTCCCGTAGGGGAATTAGACACCGAAAACTCGATGCTTGTCGCAAGGTGGTTTAGCCGCGAAAGTGTGCACAGACATACACTGGCGTGGAATTTCCTGTCGACGGCCCTCAAGAGCAAGATCGATAAAACCATTTTACACCGGTGTACCTCGCCGAGGCAAGCGTGGGACGCTCTCCTTGCGTGGTACGGCCCTCAGACGACGGGGGCCAAATCAGACCTCTCCCGACGCCTTAACAGTTTTAAGATGGCGCCGGGGAGCAACCCGCTCGAGGAGATGGGCAGGATCGAGGATCTTGCCGCGGAAATGTGAACAGCAGGAATGTCAGTAGACGACCACATGCTGTACACCATCTTTATTGACGCGCTCTGCCTGCCGAATACGAAGTGGAGGCTCGGAACCCGGCATCACGTGACAGCATCGGCCATGATGACATCGTCAAGGCTGTTCGAGAACGGCATCACCGACTTTCTGGAAACAGGAAGAAGGGGTCCAACGCTGGCCACGCAGGCCATGCTATGTACGCCGCTGGCGGCGGCGGTGGCGGTGGTCGCCGCCGGAAAGGTAGAGGAAATGGCAAAGAAAAAGGTGGACGACGGGGTCACGGACGAGGCGGTAGAGGCTCCAACGAGGACGGTGGTGGCTCGGCCGCGGCTGCTGGTGGCAATGGCAGCAACACCAAAGCCGCCAGCGGAAGTACTCCAGTGGGCAAGTGTCATAGGTGTGGCAAGAAGGGCCATTGGAAGAGCGAGTGTACGGCGAAGCTATGCAGTCGATGCCAGGGACGCGGGCACTCTGCCGATGCCTGTCCCACGTCCACGGATCGATGCAGTCGATGCAACGGGCTGGGGCACGCTGCTGATGTCTGCCCCTCATCGAAAGAAGAGCTTTTTCCTGGCGCGAAACTCCCGGCCATGACATCGTTGTGGGCGGAAGCATCCCACTGGGCGTGTGACGCCTTGAACCGCACAGCAACAACAGCTAACCCGCAGAGCAAGTCGCCGCATGAGATGTGGCATGGTAGCCCCCCCCCCGGTAGTACTACTGCCCTTCCTCAAGCCTGGCTACTGCAAGGTGAAGAGGGAAAACAAGTCACAGGCGAAAGCACAAGAGTGCTTTTACCTTGGCCCTGCAACAAACAACCCCCGAAACTCAGTACGAGTGCTGACGAAGAAACGCACTGTGCTAATTACGCGCAATGCCACCTGGCAACGCGTGTCACCTGCACCACCTGTACTTGCCGAGGCGAAAGACTCCCTGTCTACGGAAAAGAGGGGGTCAGAGGCAGACGACGTGAGCACGTCGGATCGAGGTGGTGAGGGGGTGGTGGATGAGCTGGACGACGGTCTGGCTCACTTGAACGACCTCGACGTGACGTGGGGTTTTGACCTGGACGCGTTTATGCTGGAGCGCGCACAGCAGGCACCTGCCGCCGGTGAGGCCGGCGGCGAAACACCCGAAACGATGGGTTCGTCTCAAGGGGGCGCCGTGGACGCCTCCTCGGTCCCGGCAGGGAGGGCCGAAACACCCGAGACGATGGGTTCGTCTCAAGGGGGCGCCGTGGACGCCTCCTCGATCCCGGCAGGGAGGGCCGAAACAGCCGAGACGATGGGTTCGTCTCAAGGGGGTGCCGTGGACGCCTCCTCGGTCCCGGCAGGGAGGGCCGAAACACCCGAGACGATGGGTTCGTCTCAAGGGGGCGCCGTGGACGCCTCCTCGATCCCGGCAGGGAGGGCCGAAACAGCCGAGACGATGGGTTCGTCTCAAGGGGGCGCCGTGGACGCCTCCTCGATCCCGGCAGGGAGGGCTGAAACAGCCGAGACGATGGGTTCGTCTCAAGGGAGCGCCGTGGACGCCTCCTCGCTTCCGGCACGTGGGGTTTTGACCTGGACGCGTTTATGCTGGAGCGCGCACAGCAGGCACCTGCCGGCGGCGAGGCCGGCGGCGAAACACCCGAGACGATGCGTTCGTCTCAAGGGGGCGCCGTGGACGCCTCCTCGGTCCCGGCAGGGAGGGTCGAAACAGCCGAGACGATGGATTCGTCTCAAGGGGGTGCCGTGGACGCATCCTCGGTCCCAACAGGGAGGGCCGGAAACGACCCGGGCGCAGCATCAGCCTCTGACACCGTCCAAGGGAACGGTGAGGATCCCCCCGCGGTCCTGTCGGGGAGGACCGCACACGAGCTCAGCAGCTGGGGCCGGCTCCCCCCGACAGTACGGGGCCGGACCCGGGGTCAAAGCCAACGCCTGGAGGGTGAACCTGCTGTGCACCGGGTAAGGATTTATGAAGGAGCCGCAGACGCGCTGCTTGCGGCAGCGTACGAGTCGTGGACGAAGCCTGGGAGTATGCTGGATCGTACGTCTTGGACGACGGAGGACGCAGTGGCTTTGATGACCGGAGGACCTGCTGTGGAGAACAAAGGGGAGTTGAGCGTGTGCATGCCGAGTGGTTTCCCGGAAGACGTAGAACCGCCCCCACAGTCCGTAGCAGATGTAGAGCGTTCTCAATACAAAGCGGCGTGGCACGAGGCCATGAAAATTGAGTTGGACGGTCACAAAACGACCGGTACGTACGAAGCCGCGACAACGCCAAAAGGGCGGAAACCTGTAGGTGCGAAGTGGGTGTTTACTTACAAAACGGATAAGGATGGCTTGATAGTAGAGACAGAGGCCAGACTTGTGGCTAAGGGTTTAGCCAGGTGCAGGATGTAGATTATTTTCAAACGTTTGCACCAACTCCCTTGTCAGCGTCACTTAAAATTCTGGCGGCTCTTGCAAATGAACATGGTTTAAAGATTTTTCATCTAGACGTCGCACAAGCTTTTGTTCGCGCGAAACTCGACGCCGAGATATACATGAAACTGCCCGGTGGGTGTGGTGACATGTCAGGAAAGATCGTCCGCCTAAACAGATCACTGTATGGTCTAAAGCAGAGCGGACGGCAGTGGGCCGGATTATTGGTAGAGACCGTGGTAGAGTACGGAATGGAGCAGTGTAGGTCTGACCCGTGTGTGTTTCGCATGGTTGTGGACGGCAAGGTAGAACTGATCATGGCCGTTCATGTAGATGACATCGTGACCGCAGGATCGGATGAGACTTGTAGAGATTTCCATGCCGCGCTAGCTATGAAATTTCCCATCAATAACCTTGGCGAACTGACTTGGTACACTGGTTGTGCTTTCAAACGCGACTGGGAACTGGGGATACTGGAGATTACGCAGAAGGCGTTCATTGAGAGCATGCTGAATCGTTTTGGTGTTAACTCATCCTCTGATATCCCCGCGACCCCCGGTGTGGAACTAGGTCCAAGAGAGGAGGGCGAACTTGGAGGAGACTGGCCGTACAGGGAGGCTGTGGGCAGATTGATGTGGCTGTCGACCATGACGAGGCCGGACAACTCGAACGCTGTGCGTGCTGTGGCGCGCCACTCCCACAACCCAACGGAGAGGCACCGGAAGGCAGTTTTGAAGATTATGGATTACCTCCACAGGACGAGGTTTATGGGATTGACTTTTGTACGGGGCTCGGGTTTGGATTTGACTGCGTATAGTGATGCTGATTATGCGGATAAGTCGAACGATAGGCGCTCGGTATCAGGGACGGTAATTACCCTAGCGGGTGCGGCCGTCAGTTGAGCAAGTAGTACGCAGAGGTGTGTTACGTTGTCGACAGCAGAAGCAGAGTATGTCGCCCTGGGTGAAGGGGTGAAGGAAGATTTGTTTATGGGCGCGGTGTTGTCGTTTATCTGTCCAGAGCTAAGCGGATCATGTGTCCGGGTTTTCGAGGATAACCAGGGGGCCATAGCGTTGGCTGAAAACCCTCGTGTTTCTGCTCGGAGTAGCATATCGACGTGCGTTTTCATTTTGTCAGAGAGCTACTTCGTGCTAAGAAGATCGACATTCAGTTCGTAGCTTCGGAAGAGCAGCACGCGGATATTTTGACGAAATCCCTTGCTGCGACCCCTTTTAAGTCTCATCGTAGGTTCTTGTTGAATCTGCCGTTGGAGGGTGCGTGAGGGGTATGAGCATTATTCGATGAGTACCATGTTTGAGTGATGCGAGGAATAATTTGTCAGGTCGCCAACCTTGCGCTACTTTGAGGGGCATGGGGGAGTAGGGCACCGCTTGGCATTTTATTTTCTGGCCATGGTCATCGTTTGGAATGCGGCCGTTGTTTCAATTGCAATGGATTGGAGTATATGTGTTATCCAGGGGGTTTTGACCCGGTGGCCGGGTTTCCTCCTGCGGGACTGTCGTTGGCTGTTCTTAGGTCCTAGCAAGTCTTGAATGTCTTTTCGGTCTCGTCACTGCTGTGAAGAGCCAGGGAGGGTGTTCGTTTGGATCGTTCCAGCAGCGACGGTTACAAGTTGTAGAGGGTTGCGTATATCTTCGCAGGCGTTACTATGAATTATGCCGTGTTTTCACGAGGAGAGTTTGAGCACTCCGTTCTCTACTCCGTTCTCTGCTCCGAGCTACGAGCTAGGCTCCGCTCTCTCTCCCCTCGTCTGTCCTCTAATACAACGACTATAAAGCAACTCATCAGACCACGTGGTGGTCAGGGCATCCAGGCTTGGACTCTACGAACAGAAGCAAACAGTCTCGAACCCTCGATTACCTCCAGTAGTGCTCGCCGAAATAACTTGACGTGTTTTCACCAGAAAATGGTAAGGCGAACAACTTATCTTGCAGTAGTATACCGGTACCTGGTAACGAAGGATCGTATCTTAAAGCCGGACTGTGTGAAATAGTATCTTAAATTTCTTTATTAAGGTAACGAACCAAAAAAAAATCACGATTCGTGCTTTTTAGGCATGCCAAAAGATCACGATCCGTGACATTTCAGTTCTAACGAAAAAAGACGAAAAACGTCGCGTTTCGTGATATTTTCAAATAGTTGAAGTTCTGATATTTCAAACCCAACGTTTTTTTGGGGGTGCGGAGCAAACTCTCGAGAGTGGGGCACGGCCAGGCCGGGCTGGACCGTCCTCACCTGGCCTAGCCCGTGACATATTCGAATCGCGGGCCGAAGCCTGACCCAGCCTGCGAGATTCCAACTTCACCGGCCGTCGGCCAAGCTCGTTTTGCGAGATTCCATCTCGCAGGCCGTCTGCGCGGCCTGGCCTGTGACATCCCCAGGTCATTTTCCCGTTTGTCTTCCAGCAGTGGCTCCCCCTCCTGGAAATTTCGAGGCCACAACCTCCTCGTTAGCCCGCGCCCAGCGGTGTCTTTGGGTAGCCGCCCGTTGTCCACAAGCAGCGTACGAAGCAGAGTCTGCCATGCCCCTATGACGACCATCGGATACCGTTGGTGCAAGTGGGTTGCGTAGTGCCTTGATCAGGCGTATTTTGAGACACGACAAATGTCACGAATCGTGATTTTGATTTTTTAGGGGAAAGCTAAAACAATTGGCGTCATGAATCGTGATTTTTTTTGTCGTGATTCACGACAAAAAAATCACGATTCACGACAAAAATCTCACGAATCGTGATTTTTTTGTTCGTTAAGAGTGGCCCCAAGTAATAACGGTAGATACCTGGCGGCTGGATATGATTGAAAAGAGTGAAAACCGTCTGCTGTGAGTACGACCGATTGAATGGTTGAAACTCAAGTTTGGAAGCTGCGTTATTGCGTGATACGTCAGACACGCTCATCGGGCGCGCTTGTTATGGATATTTGGTTTTGGTTTGTACATCTTCCAAGTAGAATACCTCTGAACTATTACAGCTGTACTGTTGCTGCCGTAGTAGTACTCGTATTTCAATGCGCCTCCAGAGATCAGACCTTGCAGCAGCAGCAGACAGTCCGGGCATGTACGACCACCTGTATGATATCCTCCGATGTGATTGGTCGGTTTTTCTTATCGACCACACTCGGTCGAATTCATACTCTCCAACAACCTCCATCCCATTCCTCCGGCGAAAACAAATGCCGTGCCGATTTTTATCGAACAATCTGGTAGCAAGAGCGGCGCGATACCCCGGGAAGGCGCGTGTAGTCGACTCGCGAAGAGAGAGGGGCAAGGGAAGACAGCCACCGAGTGAGGCGAGACCGAGGTGGCGGCCCGCAAACCAAAGGAGTCGGGAGTATAAAGCGGTAGCATCAGCAAGGCCGAGAATCGAACCTCGGATAGGAAAGAACTATGGCCGCACGCCCATGGTCTTACCTGGAGCCGGCAATTAAATTAAATTGGCGCGAAGCGCCAAAAATGAGGGAGCAAAGCGACCAAAGATTTGTTTCGCCGATAGGTGGTTTTTGTTTTCGTATAGCGGTGGGTACAGGCTTCGTCTGTCTGCAAGTAAAAAAGTTGTTCTTTTGTAATACTGATTGCGAGCGCTGTACCTGACCGATTTCCACACACTCGACATCTACAGAAGCGGACGATCGTAGGCTAACGCGTGGAACTTGTTTCGCTTGACAAATTGTCTCGAGTTGGTCGCTGTCGGAGTGCTGCTATGGTCTTGGTGATGTTTTGGGGGCAGGACTATTTCGTTTGTAGTTTGACTTCGTTTTCTGTGAACGCACACGGCCTACGGCATGCAACAAACTCGCTTTCTCTATCTATCTACTGGTGGTACTGGCCGACAAAACGAGTACTACAGCTTTTGGGTCTGTTTACACTTGTCCACAACACAGATGCTGGGTACGTTTACCTTGGTGTTCTCCATCTATTAGATATAGTTCTTGTTCTCTCCTTTCCTCTGGATGTTTTCAATAGGTCAGACGATGTTTTTCTGCAGCGACCGGTTCAGTTTGCCTATGATAATTCCACAAGCACTTACTTACCGTGAGTAAGCAGCTAGCCTGGCCGGGTGAAGTCAATAAGTATTAAGTACGTGCAGGTGGAAGGACGTGCTCATGGGAAGCCATCACCGGGTTTACAGGTGTGCGCATCGTATCTTCTCTTGCACCTAAATCGAGTAGGTTCTCAAACAAAACGTATTTCCATTACGCTCGTGAGTCCTCGTTGAGGGCAACACGCAGAAACAGTCTTCGTCGCTCACTGCTCCTACAGCCCCCCAAAAACATATAAACCCAACAAGTTCTTCGCATATATCTCAAACGATTTCCGCTTCTCAGAAGCTGTGCACCGCATGTCAGTGTCGGATGTAGTTTGCAAGGACAGCATCTACATTTCTTGCGGAGTAATCAAGACACGTGAACCATACGTTTATTAACAGTATGCCCAACACAAGAATACCACCATCCTCGTAACATCAGCGGAGTAAAAACGTCGCCTACAAGCGGTGGCAGAATCTATCCCTGAAGCATATGGAGACAGTGCACATGCTGCACGCATCGTGCACCACTTGGTTTAATCTGAACAGTATTATTCGGGCCGCCCGCACTCCACGTGCGCCATCATCGTGGGCTAGAATTGCAGCCCGCCTGACACATTTCGTCTTGGGCGTATAAACGTGCACTCCCCACTGAATTTCCAATTTTCGTTCGTCTCCTTCGGATGCTTAAAAGTCCCGGGAAAGCTCGTCGGGTGCACAGCACTTGATACACCTTCCACCTTCGTGCTGTTGCCAAAAATGATTATGATGGTCTTTTTATGCTCCTACTGCCATCTCATACCCTCCGGCAAACCCGCGAACATCTGGATGGCATTGACGACAGCACAGCTACCCTCTGCACCCCCCTGATCTCGGGCAGTTTGATGTTCTGCATACTATCTGCTCAAACTGAAGGTCATCAGCGATTCAAGCAAATCCTTTACCACGAGTGGTACTTGCGGGGCCTCCACTACCGACGAAAGCGCGGCAGTTGGTCTTGATGGGTGCACCTTTTGCGCAAACAGCCCTTGGCGGTTCCCTGGTGTTAATGTGACCGTGATGCTTGCGTTACCACCCGTGAGACGTTGAACGTGGGAAGGACGTGTCATTTAGCCCAAAGGCCGCAAGAAAATTACTGGAATTGTACAGGCCCTCACTCGAGCATCCGGAACTTTATAACACGAAAACGGGCTGGGTTTCACTTGCTGTTTCAACAGCACGCCTCGAGGTGGCCGGCCTTGTTGCTCAAACTGGGGACAACGACGTTCTTTACCGTTTCCATACCCGCGACGACATCGTTCTCCTTCAGTTTCGCACCAGTGCAGCTATCCTCCGGCACGTGTGAACATAGCGACACCCGTCCCGTTCCAGTGTTATGTCTACATCGTCTTGGCGCCCGCCCTACTGGCGGAGGGGCTGTTTCATTACCGCGAAGGTTTATGGCAAAGGGTCGCCTCCGCGAAGTCTTCGGCACGGAATTTTGAAAAATAGTTGTTCGCCAATCCCAAAACATGCAAACTACTGCCGGCGCCGTGGCAAAGTAGGATACTGAATCGCATGGAAACCTCTAGGCGCATGCATACTCCGGCCAACGACGGTGGCAGGGGAAACAAGAGTCACGGTACATTTACCACGGCATTCAGTACAACACAAAAACTACACCCATATCGCCGGCACTGCTGAAGCATAAACGGCACGACCTGCCGTACCCTACCTACTGCTTTGGCACTGCACGAAAAAGCACAACGGTAGGCTTATAGCTCACAGAGGTGGTGTGCAGCGTCAGTCACCACGAACAAGTAGGTAGAGGTCGGGGTAAAATCAAACGGCTAATGTAGCCTCAAAGTTTGGTACAAGTGCGCAAAAACGGCGACGAAAATAAATACCGGTGACTACTTAGTCCCAGTGCTGCTCACCTGAATCGAGATTTCCTCCCTGCCCTCTCCATGGAAAACGCCGGCGTTCGCGTTAACACCAATGGGCCCTTGCTCTCCGTCGCCGTTCGGGATTCACTCATCGTGCACGCCTGCCCCCCCCCCCCTCGCCCCACCTCCACACCTGCGACGACTAGTGTGGGTTCAGCGCTGAGAGCTACGGCACCGTAGAGTGTTTCACCCAGGAAGTGAATCCGGCGGCGAGGCGAGTTCCCTCTGCCCCATCTCCGTCGCACGTAGCTCACTCGCCGCGCCGGGCAGGTGTAGTGTCCTTTCCTGTCCGGCAAGACAAGCACCTTCGCAGTTGGTGTTTTCACCACGGTGTGCGGTTCCGGACTTGGATCTTGCCATCGGGTTGAGCGTACAACCCTCACCACCCTCACCCGGCGGGCCTGTCCTTGCGCCGACTCTCATGCATGACTATTGCTTACTACTGGTTGGTTTGTAGTCTTCCGTCTGCGAATTGACTCCCTCAGCAAGCAACGCCTGTGTTGTTCCTCCTGCTCTCTTTCCGCCGTCGCCGCCGCTGCAAGGGCATCGCTTTCGGCTGAGTGCAAGACAATCGCACGACAAACACAGCGTGTATGTTGCAAGTGTGCGACACCACTTTAGCATATAGTATTTTCTTATTTCGGGCCAGGCTCTATTTCTTTTCATGTGAGACGGGGTGTATCCTACTCAACTTCCAGTATAAATAATGCCACATGCTTATCTTTGTCAAAAAACTCGAGCTTGAAGCTATAAACTTCTGTCGCGTACTGCTGTAGTTATTTTTTCTGGTGTCAGCATACCGCCTGGTGTTGCACTCTTTCTACAGTGAAAAAGAGGCGCGAATGCCAAGAGAAAAACGAACAAAAGTTGTCACATCGTCAGTGCCAGCAGTACTGCCAGTACCACCACCCCTCCGCATTGCTCTCAACATGATTTCAAACGCCACTCATCGTTCGACTAGTCATACCAAAACGCACAGCGCGAAAATGGTACCGATCACTGCCAGGTACATATATAACCAGTGTGATGCCCAATAACTACGATATGTGTTGGATGGACTGCTGCGCAAGTCTAAACCAGTGCACAGCCGGGAGCGTGTAGCGATGAGGCCAAGAGGTGCCTCGCAGGCAGTTCTTCTCACGCCTATTAATGCTACTGCTGTAGTATAGTAAGTCTACATCCCACACTGGACGGAAATATAAGGAATTTTTCGTATCCATATTAATGTGTACACGCTACCTATATTATCCGCTCAGAACGGTACCGGGAGACAAATTCGAGCTGTACATCAGTACCAGGCATAGCTACAACAACACGCAGCTGCTGCTGCTGCTGTGGGGGAAGGTGCGAGTACAGAGAAATAGGCGAAGCTTGTAGGGTGCAGGCAATAGGGGTCAATCCTGCCCAAGTAGTAGCGCACCAAGAGGTAGAGTCCGTACAGCAGTAGACGCACCTTGTACCTGGTACCTGGTCGGAGGAAAAGTCTACAGCAGCAGTGCTCGACGTACATACTCTGCATTCATCGCCACTCTTGTACAACAAGACGACACTACAGTAGCAGGCACCTGGTGTATAGATGTCTCCTCCGTTGTATGGGTCCTGGAGGCAAGCCGATGGCGCTCCATTGGAGCAGTCTCCCGCCCGGCCATCAAGTTCCGCCTGCCGTAGCAAGCTCTCATACTGCGACCGCCAAGGGCCATCTCTACCGTCATCTCAGCTGATTTCCCATCCTGGGAAGATAAAACAACTTGATCACCAATAGCTTACCCAGCCCTGCTGTACCTTTGTGCTGCTGCAAGCCTGCAATTCGGTTCCTACATCCCTCTGGCCGCGCTACAGCACTACAGCTGAGACGGTCGTCCTCTCGAGTTGACCACTTTTGGGAAAAATGCGGTGAAAACAGAGCGTGGACGATGATGGGTTCCACCGCCACAAACTCCCCGTAATGCTCTCGATTGGTCACATCCCTCCGGTACGATGGGGTGTACTATGGGAACACCCTCCACAGGCTTTTTTTTGTATTGCTGTGATTGGTCTGTACTATGGGGCTCCAGGTAAGACCATGGGCGTGCCGCCGAAGAACTACAATAATAAGATCAAGTCTGTCTCTCTTTGCGGAGCAACAACAGCGAAACAAATCTCCAGGACCGCGAAAAATAGAACGTCCGTGTCTCCTCTCCGTATTCTTCGAGTTCGTGGTCGAAAACGGGACTGTCAGTTTGAACCAATAAAAAGTCGTTCAGATCCTGAGTACACGACTGCTGTTCACGCGTTCATGCGTGCCACCCTTGGACCTTTTAGAACGATAAGGAACTCAATTTCCAGGAGGGAAGAAAATAGAACGTCCGTGTCTCCTCTCTGCAGCAAATATCCCTCGAGTTCGGGGTCGCCGCGCTCGTCGGTGGCGCGAGACTCCGAGACGCGCGCACGGGAGAACACCCGTCGGAGGCCCGCTCGCGCGACCGTCGAGGAAAGCGGTCGAAAAAGCAAGCACGAAGCCAGGGAAGCGAAGGCGTGCGGAATCCCAGGCTAAACTCAAGACGAAATCGGAAGCGAATGCTGCGCTCTTAGGCGTCGGGAATCATTGTATATATATTTATATATATTGTTCGCGGAATTAGTGTGGGATCATTACTGTTGTACTACAATAATATTTAATAGGGTATCGGTAAGTGGAGATATGTTGATCCAGCTGACTCGAGGCGATTAATTCGTAAGAACAATTCATTTTTTAATTATGAAATACGTCAGCTGTGAGTTCGACTGATTAAATAGTTGATACTCAACTTTGCAAGCTGCGTAATATGCCTCGTCTATATTCCATTTTTACCGAATTTTACAAGTATTGTGGTAAACCGAGCGCGCGTATTCTATATGTGATTCTTTGTCAAAGATATAGGCCAGCGACTCCCCTGGATGCTGCCCGGGGCAACAGGACAATTTTAAATAATCATTCTGCGCACTGATACTATATAACCCGAACAAGGGATATAGATATGATGTTGCAACATATTAATTGTAAAAAATTGCGCGAGGTCGAGGTTGCGCCATAATACTTTGTGACCGGCGGAGCAAGGTACAGCACATAAATACATACATACTGGTACTACTAGTAATTGGTGGTAATGAGGCGCGACCTCAGCAATACCTGCAGCAGTAGTCATATCTGCGATGCATCATGCAAAACATTTGTGCTGAACCACCACGAACGAACATCTACTACTGCTGCTGTACCTACTACCTATACGCCGTCGTTGGTGAATATTCTTGGCATCATTGTTTCAGCGGGTGGCGCCAGGGAGGGGGGTTCATAGCGCTGTGACTGTCGTGACCAGCGCTATGGGGAGGATAATACGGCGCGAGACCACTGTCCTGATCAGGGTCACGCGTCGGGTCTATTCGATAGGCAGAAGGCAAGCTTTGGTTAGCATCCTCTGGGCGGATCTTATAGGGGCAGGGAGGATCCCCGGTGTGGGAACGCCTTCGGTCTCGGGTACAGAGCCAGTAACGAGGTTCCGGGACCACCCAGTGACATTATTGGCTTTTTTCGCTACATGCCGTGGCATGCCGTGGCACCACCTGCGCCAAAACCTTCCACGGCATCTTTCACGGCATACTACGGACTTTTCCACGGACCTCCACGGCATACCATGGACCCCTAACCCTAACCCTAATCCTGAACCTAACCCTTACCTCAACCCAAACTCGAACGTACGTGCCGTGAACATTGGGGTGCCGTGGGGGTTGCCATGACATGCCGTGGGGTTGCCATGGAGTGCCGTGGCGGTGGCCGCGGAGGTTGCCATGGTACCACCCATGGCGTGTCACGGCACCCCCACAATGGCACGGCATGCCCACAACAAGTTCTAATAGCGTAGAACCCTGAAATCAACGCTGAAAACGGTTCAGTTTGAGCCGAAGAAAAACAAGAATCATCATTCAATAAATAAATGTCACTTAGGGTTAGCGCCAAATTTGTCAGCGCCCCTCGAACGAACGTGTGAGTGTACCCAAATACAACAACAAACGAACATCGCGGTGGCTCATTTTATAACGTCCGATGAAATTCCATGGTGGGCACGCTTCCTGGCACTAAAAAACCCCGTGTATTCATGTGGTGGCCAATTCCCGCGGGAACCATTTCCGTCGTGGCCGGTCCACGCGGGAAATTTTGAAGATTTCCGTACTGGCCAGTTGCCGTCAAAATAAAAACGAAGAGATGAATTCCGGTGGAGGCTGATTACTGCAGGCTACCGTTGAGAACGGTTCCCGTCCTAAAATGGAGGTGGCTGCTCATAATTCCGGCCGGAGTAATCCCGGCGAAACTATGTCATGCCCGAGGACTGCCCTGAAGATAACGACATAAAAAAAACGATTAACGATCTCGATTGACCAATTGATGATTCAGGCTGCTGCTGCCGCCGCTGCTGCTGCTGCTGCTGCTGCTGCTGCTGCTGCTATTGCTACTGCTGTTGCTGCTGCTTGCTGCTGCTTGCTGCTGCTGCTGCTGTTGTTGTTGCTGCTGCTGCTTGCTGCTGCCAGCTGCTACGCTCTGACACTGTATAGTTTGCACCAAGGGCACTTATGGGGATACGTGTCGAGCCATCTACCGGAGGACCCTCGGCAGGCGTTGGTTTACCGAGAACCAACACCTTGCTCGCAGCTATTCCGCCGCTTCCTGTGCGTGGAAAGAAGCCGTCCGTTCATGACACCACTCTTTCTTTCTTGCACGCTGCCGGCGTGTGCGCTGCCTGTGGGAGTTTCTAGTGGCTATCCATGACCTGTTTGTCACCCATGGGAGGTGGATAAGAGATACAGTTGAAACGCACTGGAAGCATTCGCTCGGTTGCGCCTTCCGCCAAACGTGACAGGGCAGCACGGTGCAGTAGCGCAGCTGTCGTACGTGGTACAAATATTTACAGCAGCAGCCGTTTGATTCGGATAAGGACGCTCTCACGTGCTCAACCGTGGCTACACGCTCTATGCAGGGTGATACAGCGTTAGTACTACGAAGAGGGCACCTTCTGCAACACGTCTCTGCACAGCCGTGGTCGGGAACGAGGGCGTCGGGCGCTCCAGAGCCGACCGTAGCGGAGTAGGCTAGCCTGAAGCCTGGCGCGGCCTAATTACTACAGAATTTCTACGGTTTCGGGGTTGTGAGCACCACTCCCTTATTTCCTGAGTTGGAATCGAAAGCTATCGCCTCGTGAACTCCTGCTCATAACTATGGAAGCACACTGGAATATTTAGCCCGAATATATCTGGTACTTTATGTGGAGGGTGGCTCCGTTGCCGACGTCGGCCTTGTCTTCGTCCTTGACGGGGTTGGCCGAGGCCTTGACGTGCACGTTCTCTTTCGTGATATGTGGCAAGGAGGTGCCTCCACAAGCCTCCCTCGCGTCTCGCAAGGAGAGAACTTATAGAAATTGTGAGAGTACGGGTCCTTTCGTGAAGGACCCTTTTCTCCCTGGCGCGTTCGGACTTCATGGCCCGAACGTCAACCATTATGAAGGTCCATCAGTGATGGCGGATCTCATAGACCGGACGTTGGTTAACGTATCTTCATGGTTGACATTTGTGATCGGAGATTGACGGTATCTACGTACCCTGTCCTCCACATCGCCCCCCCCTCTATGCGCCTCAAGTCCATCTTTGCTAAGGATGTATGTGACTTTGGGGCGAGCATTCGAGAGGGAATGCTAGTGGTAGGTGGAGTCTTGACAGGGGAACGTATCGTCTTCTTCTTCACTGCTCACGGTCTGTACCTAAATTCCCCCCCCTGACTGTCTACGACATCACACTTCGTGTTGAGAAAACACGGCAGTAAGTGTTGGGATTCGTACAGTCCCGTTAGAATGCCGGCAGCTAAATATCGGAGTTACAATGGTTGTCCCATTGTTTTTTTTCCTCAACGCTTCGTATCTGTCGTGTAGCCACACTCAGACGGCGTTCCTTGTGTCGGCTGCATATATATATATATATTACGACGCGGGCGAATGTTTCTGATATCTCCTTGCTCGAACAAGGTACTAGCTTGTTATGGGGCAAGTGCCAGATTTGATGTCTTTTATTTGTTCGGCGTGCGCATGCCTGGACATCGATTTGTGCGGGGTAAGTTCGCGAGACCGTTTCGCCCACATAGTCTCGCTGAGATTTTTGTGGTCGCACCGGGTCCTTTCGAACTGTAATATTTGGTAAAACGGTGGTATATACTCGTGTGGTATTTCGGTCTGTTTTTTATTTAGTGGATTCCTGGGAACTGTCGTTTCCTTATTCTCGGATTCCTGAGACAGAGACTTCCATTGCGAGACATCCTCCTTGTCAACAAATGCCCAAACAATTGTTGATAGAGCACAAACTATCGTTGCTACTCTCGTCACCGTTGGTATCCCTATTTGTTTCCTACCGTAGGTGATACCCTTCAGTTACCTTCTCGTTCGAGATTAATTTGCCGCAGCACAACATGAAAATCACTGGTTGTTTGTGATGGAGCTCCTTACGTTGGTGCTATACTCAATCCCCACCATTTTGCCGTCTCCGCTTTTTGACGTCGCGGGACGGGGTGTTTTCGGGAGACGCGATGTGTAAACCGTTTTTGGTTCTGTAGGCGGCTATTAATGCGTGACATTGTGGTACTTCGTCTGCTCGATACTCGAGATCTGATTCGGGGACATATCCCCTGAGGCGCAAGCGGTATTTAAAATTGTGCAGACTTTTCCTGCCCGGTCCAAGCTTGTGACCGACCATTTTGTCAACGACATATGACTCAATTCTTGGTTGAGCTTCATCAGGATGGTCCAACGCGGGCAGAGGGATTTGTTTTCCCAAGAAAAACTCAGCCAGCTTGTCAAATTGAGGCGCTGGTGGTGTTTCCCGCGGATGGTAGGGTTTTAGGTGGGCGAGGTGCACGGGTACTTCTCGTGTTTCGTTCATACGTCTCACTCGGTACACCATGGGTGACAGTTGTGAGCATATTACGTATGGCCTTCTCCACGGCAACAACAGCTTTGGGTCTGGGCCATCCGAATCCTGATATGGTCTATATACTAGAACTTGTTGGTCAGGATGAAACACGGGGTACGGCGGTAACTTTTCGTTCCTGGCCGTTTGTTTCGCTGTACGTTCGGACAAGTTTCGGCGCGTTAGTTCGAAGGCAATTTGTAAATTGTCCCGTGTTTGTTGTGCTAATTCCTCGGTATCTGCTGTGCTTCCTTCGTAAGGGATGCCAAGGATGCCGGTAATCGTGCTGGTCTACCGAACATCAGGAAGAAAGGTGTTTCCTGTACCGTAGTACTAAATGACGAATTGTGGGCCAATTGTATTAACGGTAATAGTGACGCCCAGTTGTCGCGCTCAATGGAGCTGTGCATGCTGAGCATGGCGTGCATTGTTGAATGCACATGTTCTGAAACGGAATTTCCCTGCGGACGATATGGCGTTGTGCGGGTTTTCTTACATCCGAGTATTCTCTGCAACTGGTGACTCACTTTATTTTCGAATTCGGGACCTTGATCTGAATGAAGGATCTCGGGTGGTCCGAAGATACCTATGATGCGATCAATGATTGCTTGTGCGACTACGCGAGCAGACTTATTTGGTATTGGTGTTAGAATTGCAAGCCTTGTTAGGTGGTCCATCATTGTGAGCACGTATTTGCATTTCACACCGGCGGCTGAAACAGATTCTGCCTTATATTCGACTAAGTCGACGGAGATCGTTTCAAACGGCCTTTTAACGGGTATGTGCCCCGCGGGTAGCTTTGGTCGGTTGTGTGCCGTCTTCCGGCGTTGACATGCTTGGCACTTTTGGCACGAGTCACGTACGTCACGATTTATTGTCGGCCACCAGTACTTCTGGCGAATTTTTTCGTACGTTGGTCGGAATGCAAGGTGGCCCCCGGACAAAGCGTGGTGGTGGTATGCGTGCAGAACCAGTCCTGTTAGGGCTTTGGGTAACACTAACTGATCACGAAACGTGCTTCTCTTCCTGAGGTGGCCTGGCAAATACGACTTATACAGCAACCCGTCTTGTACTGAATAGTATGACATGGTTGTTTTTGTTTCCTGTGTCGGAAGTGGTGCGTTGTCATCCACTATATATTGAATATATGGGGCGTATTCAGCGGCTTGCTTTTCACGTAATTTTTCGTGGTCTACCGATTCGAACACGTTAGTAGCACTAATATACACCGATTTTAAGTGAAAAAGTTCGCGATCGCTTCGGACCGGTTGAACGTCATCAAGTTTATCTGTTGACACTTCATATGGTCTGGGGGGTATCGCTGTTTGTAGTGCGGGGTCATCTGGAACATTTCTACAGATGGGTGCTAGTTCGAATTCTGCCATATCTTGATGGTGTTCAACAGCAAATAACCGCGACAGCGTGTCTGGTACGACGTGTAATCTCCCAGGTTGATGTTTCACAGTAAAATCGTATGATTATAATGATATTGCCCAGCGACACAACGTGTTGCTAGTGTCCTGCATTTTGTAGAGGTGTCGCAAGGCTGCATGATCAGTCACACACTCAAAGTGTTTCCCCCTCATGTAGGGTATCCAGTGCTGTACTGCCAGTACGACTGTGTAACATTCTTTTTGTGTAGCCGAATAGTGTCGTTGGCTATGGTTAAAACGTTCGCTGAAATATGCGATAATTGAGAGGTCGTCACCGTTTTGTTGGGCCAGGAATGCTCCTGCTCCTGCCTCACTAGCATCGACATGAATTATAAATTTCTTGGAAAAGTCCGGAAAGTGCAGTACAGGGGATTCAGTGAGTAGTTGTTTAACTCGCGCAAAAGCTCTGTCGTGCTCGGGATTCCAACGTTTAGCAATTTCTTTTATTGCGTCCTTTTTGGTGAGATCAACCAAGGGTGCCATTACTGCGGCCAGGTTTGGGATGAATTTTCTCACAAAGTTAACCATGCCAAGTACTGATCGTAGTTCCATTATATTTCTAGGCGTTGGTAAATCTACTATAGCTTTTATTCGGTCTTCACCTACTCGGATTCCGTCAGCAGACAAGATGTGACCCAAGTATTTCACTTCTTTAGGTCCAAACTGCATTTTTGTCGGTTTGAGGGTTAGACCTGGTACTTGCAGAGCTTTGAACATGTCTTCTATTAGTGTCAGGTGGCTTTCCCAAGTGGAAGAACAACAGATGCAGTCGTCCATATAGACGAGAAGACCACTTTTGGGACCAAAGGTGCATTGGCAATGACAAAAGGGAGTCTTTTGAAGACCCATTTACCATTCTGCGTCACGAAAGCGGTATTGTCTTGATCAGCTTCTGCTACCGGAATTTGGTGGTAAGCATTTTGCACGTCGCAGACCGTAATAAACTTGGCGCCTGCTACCGTATCTATGTGCGCATTCATGTCAGGCATAGGCCACGACTTACGCACGAGATTTTTGTTGATGGTAGATCGATAGTCCACGCAGAACCGAGGAGTTCCGTCAGGTTTTGCAACTATGGTTACGCTTGACCCCCATGGACTCGGGCGTTGTTCAATAATTCCGTCTCTTTCCATCTGTTTGACACATTGTCGATTACTTGTTGTACACGTGGGTTCGTGCGATACGCTGATCGATCGACAGGTTGTGTTCCTGGTTGTAAGGGGAAGTTAGCCTCCGCGATGGTACACCTGCCTAGTTCTTGTGGCGACAGGGAAAATACCGACCGATATTTCGTGCACAGCTCCAGCAGTTGTGAACATTGGTCTGCGGAAAAGGTGGTGTTTTTAAATGAGTCTTTCAATGCGGTGCGTAATTCTTCGCGAGCACAGTCTGATTTGGCGCTACCATTTTTTATGGTACTGACATTCTGGGCCAAGACTGATTTTACTGGCTAGATATAACCTAAAATCATTTTCCGTTTCGGGCGGACGTGTCTGCCGGACGGGTTTGCGATTTGAACCGTGGCGGTTTTATTGACGGATGACCATTGGCACACCGTGCGCGCTACTACGATTATGTGGAAAGCGTCGGGTACGTCCGTTGATTGCGCGTCATCGCATGTCACGATGAGCGGTTCGATTAGCGCAGCCGTTGTTTCATCTGGTGCGCTTGCTGTTTCAACTTCGACTACCATTTCGTGTTGCGGAGGTGTACAGCATTTTTTTACTCAGAAAAACAGGCACCGGGTTATTTTCTCCAGTCAGTCGTACCACTGAGCATTGTGTTGCGTCCGTGTCTTCTTGAGAGGGGCGAACATAGCGATGCGTTGCTTGTATTTTTATCTAAGACGTTTAAAAGATATTTCTTCCATGTGCCAATCAAGCACGGCACCAAAGGCTCCCATGATGCTATTGTCGAGCAACACTTTATCTGGGCCTAAGGAAGGCAACACGACGGCCTCTACGGGCAAGGTAATGTCTCCTAGCGTGAGGTGGAAGCGGATATATCCTACTATCTTAAGCGGAGATCCATCGGCGCTATGCAAATTGATCGCGCCGGGTGGGATCTGACGAATTTCAGATTCGTCCAAAGTTGGGTGAGCACACACAAAATTTTCAGCAATGTATGGAATATCAGAGGCTGTGTCGACCGTTATGTCATCCACAAGCCGCTGATTTACTCTGGCTGGAACGCGTACACGTTTTGACGAGGCGTTCAGAGCAGAGGGGTATTTTGGATACCCACTTAAAGATGATGCATGGAAAGCAGCAAACTGACTCTCATTCCGAGCCTTGGTCGCACCTGTCGACCGTTGTTTCATATTATGTTCGGACACCATGGACACATGCAAGGCTTGTGGCGCTACAGGGGAAAAAAATGCATTTATTCAGCTTCTCTCTTTCCTTAGCTACCCACTTGCTTCTTACTGTCGAAGAAATCGTGCGTTTATGACGCCTAGTACTTCCTTGAGCTCTGCCCTGGTTTCCTAACGTTGCTCTTGCTGTGGTGGTCTGCTGAGCTACCTGGGGTTCTTTATCTAGTACTCCTAGGTCTGCTCTAGCTTGTCTCGAATTATCTGCTTTCTCATGGTTGCTCATCGCCAGAGGTTCGGCAGTCGTCGTACGACTCCATTTTTCCCTCGTACCAAATCGGGCTACTTGCATAGCTACGGCTGCAGATCCGTCGACATTGTCTGATGACAGTTCTACGATTCCCGCTACATAACCCTTTGGTTGACAACCACTACCAGGTGAGGGGGCCCGGAATGGGCCCCGTCATCCGTCAGACTTTACCACCTTCATCCCCCGCTTCTTGTCCGACTCCTCGTACCGGCAGTCGGGGCGTGAATGCGATGAGGGCTGGTGGCAACCGATGTAGGTGCATGGGTTGTCGACCGCCCGGCGGCATGGGGTTTTGGTGGCGGTAGAAGGCCCCTTTCGTTTTGAGCCACCTCTATAGGCTAAGGGAGCGGTCGCGACGTGCCGATTTTTCGGCCCCGTCCCGACCAGTCGTCCTGTCCTCGCGGTTGTTGCCAGCGCGGCCCCGCGAGTATTGCAGCGCTGATACTTGCTTCTTTATTGCCTCCACTTCGGACACAGTGTCCGCCAGGGTGGCCTGCAACTGGGGGGGGTTTGGTTTCGGCCGCCGTGTATAGCAGAGGTAGTGGACTGGTGTTCAGTCGTGTTGCCATATATTGCGTTTCTTTCATGTTTTTTCGCGCGTGTTCGAGATGCTTGAAATGATGGTGCCGCGTCTTCGCGTATCATTTCGATGCGAAGGTGGGGGGGCAGACCATTTTCAAACGATGCAATCATGGATTTGTGCCATGCGTGCTCATATGCTGTCGTGTTCGTCGGGGCGGTGCGTTAAGCTTCAGCGAGCATGCGCGCGTATGCTTGTGTTACACGCAGGCTGAATGTGTTAACTGATTCGCCTTCAGCCCACTTTAGTGACGCAATTGTACGCGCTAATAGTGAGATGCGGTTTGCCGGCGATAAAAGGTTGGTGAATGCCGTCACCCATTCGTTCCAAGTAATAGGAGATCGAATTTTTTTGTGTCCGCGTTTTGTGACCTGAGGGTTGCAAGTTGTCCCTCTGTTCTCCACTCTAGTGTCTCTGAAAGTAGGTTCTGTAGGCTACTTGCTGCACTTTTCTTCACCAAGAGAGGTAGGTGTCTGATTGCTCGTCGATAAATGACCTCTTCCGGTGATCCATCTAGAGAGTGTAAGCGTGCTCGGGATCGGAAGTCTTGCATAATCTCTGGTATGTCTTGCTTGGACCACCAGTGAGTTGGAGAGAGGCTGGCACATCAGATGCTTTCATCGAAAATTTCGATTCAGTCAGTCGTGGCGCAAACGGGTTACTCGTAGTAAAACCCGGGTTAGTCACGGTGCCTGTGCTATTCGTAATAGCGGGGGTCACAGTTGAGCTACTCGTAATAGCAGGGGTCACAGCAACTGGGCTACTCGTAGTAGTCTGGGTCGCAGCAATTGGGCTACTCGTAGTAGTTGGGTTGCTTGCGGGCGGAGCTGGGAATGCAGTGTTTGCGGTGCTGGGGTTAGTCTCGAGTGATTCTGGGGACAGCGGTTCCAAAGTCATGTCTGAGAGCAACGCGCGCGGTTTCACCTGTGGATAATCCGCTAGAATTCCCCCAAATCGTCCCATCGCCAAGTTGATGACCCATTGCTGGGGTGACGTTCCGGCCATTGCATGCTTCTGGAGGTGCTTCCACACCCATGCTCCTTCTATCCCCGTCGAGCTAGTACTCGTGCTTCGCCCAGTGGTCTGGGGTGTCTCGTTGACTTCCCCCTCTTCTTCCTCCTCGTTTCCGAGGTCGTCGTCCTCACTGTTATCCGACGTCGATTCGCCATCGAGAAGTTGTTCTTCCTCCGCGATCGTGGCGAATCTGTTGGAAGACGTAGACTGGACTGGGCGCGCAGCTGGGGTGCGGGTGGCGGGGGTTCCTCTCCCCTGCGTCAGAGCCGGGGTGCTCGAGGTCCGGGTGGGGGGCGGGGTGCTGGGCGAGGCGACGCCGGAAGGCGCTCCCTGGTCGGGCGTTGCAGTTTGACGGCCCGCGGAAGCTACCGCTGTGGCGTACGATTTGTTTCCTTTTTTCTTTCCCATTTCCCTTTCTTTGTTTTTTTTGTTTGTTTTAATCAGAGTTCAGTACTCGTCGACGCCAATATGGAGGGTGGCTCCGTTGCCGGTGTCGGCCTTGTCTTCGTCCTTGACGGGGTTGGCCGAGGCCTTGACGTGCACGTTCTCTTTCGTGATATGTGGCAAGGAGGTGCCTCCACAAGCCTCCCTCGTGTCTCGCAAGGAGAGAACTTACAGAAATTGTGAGAGTGCGGGTCCTTTCGTGAAGGACCCTTTTCTCCCTGGCGCGTTCGGATTTCATGGCCCGAACGTCAACCATTATGAAGGTCCATCAGTGATGGCGGATCTCATAGACCGGACGTTGGTTAACGTATCTTCATGGTTGACATTTGTGATCGGAGATTGACGGTATCTACGTACCCTGTCCTCCACATTTATCCTATATACTTTGTGGGTTAGGGTGGTATAGGCGGGACCACCCGGTGTTTACAAAAACACCACCAAGTGAAGAAAGAAAGTCAAAGCCAAGTGATCTGTGATACCTGTCCTATCGACCCCTAGCCCCTTGGGCCCTGCCTTGCCCGTCGTGCCCATCATCGTGTCTGTGGTGCTTCGTTGAGTGTTCACGCTGACTGCTTGCATCTACTGCATTGCATCGATCCACGTTCTGTGACTCGATCATTACTGCTTGAAGGCACTTCCTCGAACTCCCAAACAACAGGTGAGCCGGCCTCAGAGATCTAACGAGCGCAGGTCCTTTTTAGGGTCTGAGAGCTGTACCCTGCTGTAACGTGATGAACCCAGGCTGATCGAAGTGCATTGCAGGAGATCGGAGTGTTCGCAAAACGTTTGCAAGAGATCGGAGCGTTTGCAAACGTGTGAAATAATGTCATCGTGTTCTTTGTATAATCCCACGTTTGATCTTGCATAATACTTCGTTTGCATACCAGTTACTTGATATATGCATACATCCGCATGTTTTCGTTGTTGCCTGCCTTGTATGATGGTGATACGTGCAATATGCTGTATTGTATTCACGCTGCCAATGGTGCTCTGCTTGTTTGTTTCGTGAGGCTTTGAAGATACTGATCTGGTCAATGCATGCAGGCATACTCGTTGCTCGTGCTCCGTTTGCCTGTTGCTCGTGCTCGTCTGTTCGCTCGTTGTTCATGATCGCACACACATGCATGTTCGTTAAATAAATGACTGCATGCTATTGACCATATACTGTCTTCAAAACCGAATGCAATCGACAGGTATCGATACAAGCCAAAGGTGCCGTACGTACTAATGCACGCACGCTCTCGTGTACCGTTTGCCTGGTTAGGTGATACGGAAACTAACAACGTTGAGCCTTACGCCGTTTGGGCGTACGTAACCCTATAGAACCATGAATCCCTGGACAACACCGTGCATTTTCGGCTGGCAAACATAGAACTTTCAAGAAACCACGTATATTTTGGTGACTAGTATTCTTGGCGCGATGCTTGTAGACTACATCAGTAGTAATAGACCAATCGTCGTATTCTCAGTTTGTAAAACTGAGTCTCAGCTGCGGTAGTTGCAATCTTGTCTGTCTGTCTGTCTGTCTGTCTGTCCGCAAGCTTATATTTTCGAACACTTCCCAATGGCCGATATATAAGCTCGTTACAATTGATATTCGTACGACGTTTTCGACCCTTACGGACCTTATATACTGAAGCATACCACACCACAAGGCAAATTTAGCCATATAATACATCCACGACATCGTGCCATGGTACCATACCACAAACGTACCGTACCATATACTTTGTTCTTCCCGTACCATACCGTCAACACATACCATACCACATACGGTGGTTTTCCCATATCCCCATATATCATACCACTAATATCCCATATTCCCATATACCATATTCCCACATACCATACCAACATATCCCATGTCCCATACCGAGTTGGGGAGACGGCTATACACCAGACCAGGTGCCTGCTTCTGCTATATTGCCATCTTGTTGTGCAAGGGTGGGGATGAATACAAGAGTTGGCTCAGACGCATACCGAGTTGGGGAGACGTCTATACACCAGGTGCCTGCTACTGCTGTTGTAGTGCTGTCTGGTTGTGCAAGAGTGGCGATGAATACAAGAGTAAGAGTTGGCTCAGACGCTTGGGTCCCACGCTCAGTGCAGCGCATTGGCCGCTGGTGTGCACGAAATAGATGAAAAACATTAGCTATGAGTACTACTGCTGCATCCGTCTCGAATGGCAAAAAATGGGCTTTTTTCAGGTTTGGGAGGATACCGTAGGACGCCACCGGCAAGCTCTTGCCCCCTAGAGCATGCATCCGCCTCATTTCTTCGAGCCCGTCATCTAAACTAGTTGATCTTGCCCGCCACCGCGCGGGTTGCCCGTGGGTTGCCGAGATCGAGCTTCAATCGTGTATCGTTGCACCAGCTGAAATAATACTTTTTTGGTGTACTTCGCGTTTCCATCCGCATACTATATATAACAGGTTTTTTAGAGTACAACTGGAGTGGGTTACTTTTGGTATCAGAGCAAAATTATGGACGAGTACTGCTGTACTGCAGAGTGCTGTATCCATGCAGTATCATAACAGAATGGCAAAAAAATGCATTGTGTCTATCATATTCTCATTTGTAGAACTGAGTCTCTGTTTCGGTAATCAATCTTGTCTGTCTGTCTGACCGCAGCCACAAGGAAACTCCAATCCTCGCAAAATTTGGTCCCAAACCGCTCCCGACGTTGAGTTGTATACCGCGCGAATCGATAGCGGACACACATACAAGCAGCCTGGACCAACTGTCGGATTCAACGGAACCCTGCGCCTTGAGCTACGCGCCCCAGCCTCACCGGGGGGCCAACCACTTGTGAACAATCGCTTGTGCCAGAGTCGGCACGAGCAGCGAAATCTTTCGCAAATTGGCTACAGCGCACCGATCATAACAAAAGTGGGATCACCTTGCAGAAGTATTGCTCGCTCAACGCGTTTGGTTAACGGTGTTACTGAGGCCGTTGCCTACCGCTCGCAAACGGCCGTGCAAGGGCGCTTCTGGCTGCAAGGTCTTGACCCCATGGAGTTCGGAATATGTTATGTAGCGTTTTTCGACAGGGTCGCTTCCTGCTCTACAGTAAATCGGAGTAAATATAGTCATTATCAAACAGGTAGCAACAGCAACTGTCAAAGCAGCAGCAAACAGCTCGAACCATGCGCTTTCCTCGTCTCGTCGACTCGTACGACTACTACTACTACTGCTGTATCCGTCTCGAATGGCAAAAGATGGGCTTTGTTATTGCCCTCGATGAAATGCATGCAGTAGATAATTTTGCTGTGGCACGAAAAGTAACAAAAAGTAACCCACTCCTATTGTACTGTAAAATACCTGCTACAGTATGCGAATGGATACGCGAAGTACACCAAAAAAGTATTATTTCAGCTGGTGCGACGATACACGATAGACGCTCGATCTCGACAGAGACTCAGCCCACGGGCAATCCGCACGGTGGCGGGCAAGATCAACTAGTATAGATAAATGTGTATAACAACACACAACAAAACATGTTTTTTTTCAGGTTTGGGAGGAAACCGTAGGACGCCGGCGGCAAGCTCTTGCCCCCTAGAGCATGCATCCACCTCAGTTCTCATTTCGCCAACAACAACTGTTTCGCGGTACAGAGATCTCTTGTCAATCTGTCGTTTACTTGCTGTAATAAACAACCGACATGTTCTGCTTTGGCCAAGAGAGTGTCGTCAGCTTTCTGGCCGATTGTTCGAGATCTCTCGTGTTTCGTTTCTCATTGGCCAACAGTCTTGCATTTTGCCCTGCAACCCCAATTACACCTCAATGATATCGATTCCATTGCTGTGGTACTGGTGCGGGTGCTTGTTCTGTCTTCGTGTGCTGCAGCTGGATATATGTCCCCGCCGAGTACTATAACAAGTGGTACCGATAGTCAACAAGTAGACGCTCTGTCTGAGCCAAACACAGCACTCTGGGGTTCCGTCTGTGCTGGTGCCGACTGGCCTCTCCCGTTACTCTCAACAACTCCACCTGCGACTTCATAAAAAAAGAGACAAGCAAACTGGGAACAGCGCTCGAATGCATTTCATCGAGGGCAATAACAATCAGTACATCAGTACAACAAACGTCTCGAATGGCAAAAATGGGCTTTTTTCAGTTTTGGGAGGATACCGTTGGACGCCGCCAGCAAGCTCTTGCCCCCTAGAGCATGCATCCACCTCATTTCTTCGAGCCCGTCATCTATACTAGTTGATTTTGCCCGCCACCGCGGGTTGTCCGTGGGCTGAGTCTCTGTCGAGATCGAGTGTCTATCGTGTATCGTGGCACGAGCTGAAATAATTATTTTTTGGTGTACTTCGCGTTTCCATTCGCGTACTATAGGAGGTATTTACAGTACAGCAACAGGAGTGGGTTATTTTTTGACCCAGAGCAAAATTATCTACGAGTACTACTACTGCTGTGTCTTGAATGTCAAAACAATTTGCATACTATCGCAAGTCTTTTACAGCAGCGAAAGGCAAAAAATGGGTTTTTCTTCAGGTTTGGGGGGATACCGTAGGACGCCGCCGGCAGCAGTGGATTACTTTCTACTTTCGCCTTTATTTGTTTGCGATCGTCATCGTATGCTTCCGTACTCGCATATACCTGGTAATACAACGAATAACCCGTCAGTTGAATATGCATGCCAATCTGTCGAATGTGTAACAACCCACAAAATGTTTTTCATTGGCCAACAAAGCCTCTTCACTCGCATACTCAGCAGCAGTAGAGCTTGAAAACTACTACTATTACGGGGGACCATAGTAAACAGGACCAAATATTGTTAGTAAAAATACCTAAATATATAGGTTTTTATATATGTCATAGGTCCTGTTAACTATAGACCCCGTAATACTAAAAAAATGCATACGAACTATCGTCGGTCTTTTACAACAACAACAGCAGTTAGTTGATTACTTTCTACTTTTCGCCTTTATTTGTATTTTGCGATCCTCGTCGTATATTTCGGTACTCTCAAAAAGAATGACCCAAAATTGCATACTATCGTAGGTCTTTTTACAACAGCAGTTAGTTGATTGATTACTTTCTACTTTTCGCCTTTATTTGTATTTTGCGATCCTCGTCGTATATTTCGGTACTCTCAAAAAGAATGACCCAAAATTGCATACTATCGTAGGTCTTTTTACAACAGCAGTTAGTTGATTGATTACTTCCTACTTTTCGCCTTTATTTGTATTTTGCGATCCTCATCGTATGTTTCGGTACTTGCAACAATAATAACCCAAGAGAACGTCGTCAGCTTTCTGACTGATTGTTGGAGATCCCTCCCCGTTCAGGTTTCGTTTTTCATTGGCCAACAGCCTTGTATTTTATAAATTTCAATTTTGAAATACGTCAGCTGTGAGTTCTACTGATTCCCTGCAACCCCAATTAATTACACCTCAATGATATCGATCCCATTGCTGTGGTACTGGTGCGGGTGCTCGTTCCGTCTTCGTGTGCTGCTGCTGGATATATGTCCCCGCCGAGTACTATAACAAGTGGTACCGTTAGTCAACAAGTCGACGCTCTGCCTGAGCCAAACACAGCACTCTGGCGTTCCATCCGTGCTGGTCCCGACTGGCCTCTCCCGTCACTCTCAACAACTCCACCTGCGACTTCACAAAAAAAGAAACAAGCAAACTGAGAACAGCGCTCGAATGCATTTCATCGAGGGCAATAACAATTGTGCACACCAAATGGAAAGTCCGATGCACGTTTGACCCTCTTCGATGTCTCCGGTCGTACCATTTTCTGTGCTGTATACTAACCGAGCGTTGCGCTCGAGTATCAGGTACAACACCTGAAGGACTGAAAGCCAAGTACAAGAAGAAAGGACAAAACAAAAACTGGAGCAGCAGAAGATCGGCTACGCAAGCCCTCGGGGGGCACGGGTCACACGGGGTGACATAGTTTCAGCTGGACGATGATGAGCGTGCACACAACGGAGGAAGGTGTGGCTTGCTGTGTCCGGAGGGTTCGGGTTAGATATATCGATGCAGCCCAACCTGAGTAGTACCGTCTGTGCTGGTGCCGACTGGCCTCTCCCGTTACTCTCAACAACTCCACCTGCGACTTCATAAAAAAAGAGACAAGCAAACTGGGAACACAGCGCTCGAATGCATTTCATCGAGGGCAATAACAATCAGTACATCAGTACAACAAACGTCTCGAATGGCAAAAATGGGCTTTTTTCAGTTTTGGGAGGATACCGTTGGACGCCGCCAGCAAGCTCTTGCCCCCTAGAGCATGCATCCACCTCATTTCTTCGAGCCCGTCATCTATACTAGTTGATTTTGCCCGCCACCGCGGGTTGTCCGTGGGCTGAGTCTCTGTCGAGATCGAGTGTCTATCGTGTATCGTGGCACGAGCTGAAATAATTATTTTTTGGTGTACTTCGCGTTTCCATTCGCGTACTATAGGAGGTATTTACAGTACAGCAACAGGAGTGGGTTATTTTTTGACCCAGAGCAAAATTATCTACGAGTACTACTACTGCTGTGTCTTGAATGTCAAAACAATTTGCATACTATCGCAAGTCTTTTACAGCAGCGAAAGGCAAAAAATGGGTTTTTCTTCAGGTTTGGGGGGATACCGTAGGACGCCGCGCCGCAGCAGTGGATTACTTTCTACTTTCGCCTTTATTTGTTTGCGATCGTCATCGTATGCTTCCGTACTCGCATATACCTGGTAATACAACGAATAACCCGTCAGTTGAATATGCATGCCAATCTGTCGAATGTGTAACAACCCACAAAATGTTTTTCATTGGCCAACAAAGCCTCTTCACTCGCATACTCAGCAGCAGTAGAGCTTGAAAACTACTACTATTACGGGGGACCATAGTAAACAGGACCAAATATTGTTAGTAAAAATACCTAAATATATAGGTTTTTATATATGTCATAGGTCCTGTTAACTATAGACCCCGTAATACTAAAAAAATGCATACGAACTATCGTCGGTCTTTTACAACAACAACAGCAGTTAGTTGATTACTTTCTACTTTTCGCCTTTATTTGTATTTTGCGATCCTCGTCGTATATTTCGGTACTCTCAAAAAGAATGACCCAAAATTGCATACTATCGTAGGTCTTTTTACAACAGCAGTTAGTTGATTGATTACTTTCTACTTTTCGCCTTTATTTGTATTTTGCGATCCTCGTCGTATATTTCGGTACTCTCAAAAAGAATGACCCAAAATTGCATACTATCGTAGGTCTTTTTACAACAGCAGTTAGTTGATTGATTACTTCCTACTTTTCGCCTTTATTTGTATTTTGCGATCCTCATCGTATGTTTCGGTACTTGCAACAATAATAACCCAAGAGAACGTCGTCAGCTTTCTGACTGATTGTTGGAGATCCCTCCCCGTTCAGGTTTCGTTTTTCATTGGCCAACAGCCTTGTATTTTATAAATTTCAATTTTGAAATACGTCAGCTGTGAGTTCTACTGATTCCCTGCAACCCCAATTAATTACACCTCAATGATATCGATCCCATTGCTGTGGTACTGGTGCGGGTGCTCGTTCCGTCTTCGTGTGCTGCTGCTGGATATATGTCCCCGCCGAGTACTATAACAAGTGGTACCGTTAGTCAACAAGTCGACGCTCTGCCTGAGCCAAACACAGCACTCTGGCGTTCCATCCGTGCTGGTCCCGACTGGCCTCTCCCGTCACTCTCAACAACTCCACCTGCGACTTCACAAAAAAAGAAACAAGCAAACTGAGAACAGCGCTCGAATGCATTTCATCGAGGGCAATAACAATTGTGCACACCAAATGGAAAGTCCGATGCACGTTTGACCCTCTTCGATGTCTCCGGTCGTACCATTTTCTGTGCTGTATACTAACCGAGCGTTGCGCTCGAGTATCAGGTACAACACCTGAAGGACTGAAAGCCAAGTACAAGAAGAAAGGACAAAACAAAAACTGGAGCAGCAGAAGATCGGCTACGCAAGCCCTCGGGGGGCACGGGTCACACGGGGTGACATAGTTTCAGCTGGACGATGATGAGCGTGCACACAACGGAGGAAGGTGTGGCTTGCTGTGTCCGGAGGGTTCGGGTTAGATATATCGATGCAGCCCAACCTGAGTAGTACCGTCTGTGCTGGTGCCGACTGGCCTCTCCCGTTACTCTCAACAACTCCACCTGCGACTTCATAAAAAAAGAGACAAGCAAACTGGGAACAGCGCTCGAATGCATTTCATCGAGGGCAATAACAATCAGTACATCAGTACAACAAACGTCTCGAATGGCAAAAATGGGCTTTTTTCAGTTTTGGGAGGATACCGTTGGACGCCGCCAGCAAGCTCTTGCCCCCTAGAGCATGCATCCACCTCATTTCTTCGAGCCCGTCATCTATACTAGTTGATTTTGCCCGCCACCGCGGGTTGTCCGTGGGCTGAGTCTCTGTCGAGATCGAGTGTCTATCGTGTATCGTGGCACGAGCTGAAATAATTATTTTTTGGTGTACTTCGCGTTTCCATTCGCGTACTATAGGAGGTATTTACAGTACAGCAACAGGAGTGGGTTATTTTTTGACCCAGAGCAAAATTATCTACGAGTACTACTACTGCTGTGTCTTGAATGTCAAAACAATTTGCATACTATCGCAAGTCTTTTACAGCAGCGAAAGGCAAAAAATGGGTTTTTCTTCAGGTTTGGGGGGATACCGTAGGACGCCGCCGGCAGCAGTGGATTACTTTCTACTTTCGCCTTTATTTGTTTGCGATCGTCATCGTATGCTTCCGTACTCGCATATACCTGGTAATACAACGAATAACCCGTCAGTTGAATATGCATGCCAATCTGTCGAATGTGTAACAACCCACAAAATGTTTTTCATTGGCCAACAAAGCCTCTTCACTCGCATACTCAGCAGCAGTAGAGCTTGAAAACTACTACTATTACGGGGGACCATAGTAAACAGGACCAAATATTGTTAGTAAAAATACCTAAATATATAGGTTTTTATATATGTCATAGGTCCTGTTAACTATAGACCCCGTAATACTAAAAAAATGCATACGAACTATCGTCGGTCTTTTACAACAACAACAGCAGTTAGTTGATTACTTTCTACTTTTCGCCTTTATTTGTATTTTGCGATCCTCGTCGTATATTTCGGTACTCTCAAAAAGAATGACCCAAAATTGCATACTATCGTAGGTCTTTTTACAACAGCAGTTAGTTGATTGATTACTTTCTACTTTTCGCCTTTATTTGTATTTTGCGATCCTCGTCGTATATTTCGGTACTCTCAAAAAGAATGACCCAAAATTGCATACTATCGTAGGTCTTTTTACAACAGCAGTTAGTTGATTGATTACTTCCTACTTTTCGCCTTTATTTGTATTTTGCGATCCTCATCGTATGTTTCGGTACTTGCAACAATAATAACCCAAGAGAACGTCGTCAGCTTTCTGACTGATTGTTGGAGATCCCTCCCCGTTCAGGTTTCGTTTTTCATTGGCCAACAGCCTTGTATTTTATAAATTTCAATTTTGAAATACGTCAGCTGTGAGTTCTACTGATTCCCTGCAACCCCAATTAATTACACCTCAATGATATCGATCCCATTGCTGTGGTACTGGTGCGGGTGCTCGTTCCGTCTTCGTGTGCTGCTGCTGGATATATGTCCCCGCCGAGTACTATAACAAGTGGTACCGTTAGTCAACAAGTCGACGCTCTGCCTGAGCCAAACACAGCACTCTGGCGTTCCATCCGTGCTGGTCCCGACTGGCCTCTCCCGTCACTCTCAACAACTCCACCTGCGACTTCACAAAAAAAGAAACAAGCAAACTGAGAACAGCGCTCGAATGCATTTCATCGAGGGCAATAACAATTGTGCACACCAAATGGAAAGTCCGATGCACGTTTGACCCTCTTCGATGTCTCCGGTCGTACCATTTTCTGTGCTGTATACTAACCGAGCGTTGCGCTCGAGTATCAGGTACAACACCTGAAGGACTGAAAGCCAAGTACAAGAAGAAAGGACAAAACAAAAACTGGAGCAGCAGAAGATCGGCTACGCAAGCCCTCGGGGGGCACGGGTCACACGGGGTGACATAGTTTCAGCTGGACGATGATGAGCGTGCACACAACGGAGGAAGGTGTGGCTTGCTGTGTCCGGAGGGTTCGGGTTAGATATATCGATGCAGCCCAACCTGAGTAGTACCAGGCCAACAGGTATGGAGCGGGTGAAACACAACCGTGGTGATCCTTCTCTTTTTCTGATGTCGTTTCCACAGTCGAAATGCTATATTATTCTTGCTGTACGTTTTTCCTCGAGCGCCAAAAAAACAAAATCGGGGGGGGGGTAGGCTGCTGTTAGGGGTGCGCCTGAGGTCCTTTTTATAGCCGGTAGCAGCAATTTCAGTGTCTATTGACCGTTGTGCGCAGAGATGAATTTCGTTTTTTTTTACCAATCACAACGAAGAAAATTGACAGCAGCCGCCATCACTTTTTTTCATTAGAGACCAAAGCCCAAAAGCATGGAGCATTTCTGGAGATCAAGAATTATTAGAAAATAGCAGTCATGTGTAACCAAGGTCAGCAGCAGCAGCAACAGGCAGCGCAGCAGCGCGAGAAAGAGGGGATGGAAGGTGGCGATGCAGCGCGATCCGTTGCCGTTCTCGCGGAAGAAATCATATTTGCGTTCCGCATTGGGTGCTTCTTGCATGTCCTCCACCTTGCCGTCAACGTGGGGATGGAGAACGTATTCTTTATGGGTCCCTTGGGTTCGGGTTCTTGGCATGAAAGGTCGGAGCAACACCTCGTCGAGCTGCACGCCGGCGCCCGCGTACAGAACTTTCATGATAATGGGGCCGACGTGCTTGAGCGGGGTCCCGATCTCAATGATGTCCTGACATAGACGCGCTGACGTCATACCGTACGCGCGTCTCTTGCCTTTTCCCCCGCCCCCCTGCTCGTCGTCCTCCCCCGCAGTCTGGCCATACGGGTGCAGATTGTCCAAAATCCTATTATCCAAAATCTGTCCTATGTCTTGCTGCTGGGGCGGCCTTGTCTGGACAGGGACAGGTGTGCGCCTGCTGCCGGTCCCACCGGCCTTAGCTGCTGCAGCTGCTGCCGAGGCCTCGATCTTTTTTGCGTTGGCGTCTATTCTGTTGTCGTCAAAACCAGGAGGGTCGAGGCATGACAAACACGGCATTGGCAATAACAAAGTGGCAGCTAATAATAATAAGTACTCCGTATTGGTTGCATATCAACTTTGTTTTTGTGATGCCTCAAATAACAAGTAATACAAATATACGTTAATCACAACGACAAAACAAGTGATATAAATAATATACTATTACGTGAATATAAATAATACCTGGGATACGGCACACGAAACACGGACGGGGAGCCAAAGAGTGACACCTGCTTCGCTGAAACAGACGTACGCACTGCGATAGCACACGGTCCAACTTGTGGCGCACGCCTCCCGGGATGAACGGCACACGAAACACGGACGGGGAGCCAAAGAGTGACACCTGCTTCGCTGAAGCAGACGTACGCACTGCAATAGCCCACGGTCCAACCTGTGGCACACGCTTCACCGGATTCCCGGATGAACGGCACACGAAACACGGACGGGGAGCCAAAGAGTGACACCTGCTTCGCTGAAACCGACGTACGCACTGCGATAGCACACAGTCCAACTTGTGGCACACGCTTCCCCGGATGAACGACAAACACACACGAAACATGGGCGCGTAGCGCTGGAGCAAATGCACATGCTGCATCATCACACTGTCCAACTTGTGACACATGCTTCCCCAGATGAACGGCACACGAAACACGGACGGGGAGCCAAAGAGTGACACCTGCTTCGCTGAAACAGACGTACGCACTGCAATAGCACCACGAAAGATGGACAAGGAAATCAACAAGATACGACACCTGCTTCGCTGAAGCAGGCGCACACACTGCGTCAGCACACCGTCCCCCAGTCGACTGGTGATATGCACGAGAAAGCCGACGAGTCGCGACACCTGTAGTGCTGAAGCAGACGCACATGCTGCAATAGCACACAGTCCAACTTGTGGCACATGCTTCCCCGGATGAACGGCACACGAGACACGGACACGGGAGTCAAGGAGTTGCGACACCTGCTTCGCTGAAACAGACGCGCGCACTACGATAGCACATGGTCCAACTTGTGGCACATGCTCCCCCGAATGAACCGCACACGAAACATGGACGAGGAAGTCAACAAGATGCAACCTGTTTCGCTGAAGCAGGCGCACACACTGCGACAGCGCCCCCGACCCCCCTGTGGACGGGTGCTACGCAGACGAAGAAACGAGAACCGACGAAATCCGCTTCGGCGGCGATACGCGGTGTACCCACGGAGGTCACGAACCCGCTCGTGAAAACTTCTCCCGGATTAACGGCTAACGTAATATGAACGAGGAAGCCGACGCGACCCCCCCCGATTCGCGACCAGCAACTTGTACCACCATAGGTAGTTAAGCTACAGTGGAGCAACCGGTACCAGTTAGACCCCAATCCACGTATTATTGTAGCGAAGGACAATAAAGTACCAGTTGCCACCGCTACCAGCTACACAGCCTGTATGCTCTGATAATCTCATACCACCAAGAAACAATCAGAGCACCAATAACTCAGAGTACGCTCTACCAGAATACTGCACAGGCCCCAGTTTCGGTAAACCGCTATCCCATACATTGGTAGTATACCCCGGTACGAGCATTTGACATATTGTACATACAACCACTGCTGCACTAACACTGCTGTATACGCATGGCTGTACCAGTCATACTCACATAACCTTTTCTCGAGTTTGGTACCACCGATAAAAGTCTCGCATGAGGTATGATATTTCGCATTAATATTATTAATAAAAGTACGAGCACTTGAAAGAACGTACGACCACTGCTGCACAAACCCTGCTGCTGTATCCGCACTTCTGCTGAACCCGTCATATTTACTATTAATAATCGTGCCTTTCCTCGAGTTTGGTACCAAGCAAAAGTACGAGGGGATGCGTCTGGTATAATATTCCCGCAAGCACACACTACCGGCCCATCACTGCTGTACGCATGTGTTTGCAAGTTGCGAACATAATGATACCACCGAGGGCGCAACATCCCGGGTAACGTCACACTGCTGTGCTACAGCAGTACACATCCCCTGTAACGTCTCACTGTTCTACGACATACCAGAGGTACCGATCTTGCCGATTCGCTCCTGTGCTGGCTTGTCCGGCCACGCTTGCCATGCCCTCCGACATAGTCCCCAAGGTCTTCCGTCCACACTCCCAGCTAATACTTCTTGTACACTCACAAGACACCACGAACGAGTCTCTCCAAGGAAGGTCCCTCGATCAAGAAAAAAAATAAAAATAAAAATGTCTGGCTGGAGAAAACCCTGCCTGCTCAGCGTTTAAACAGATCAGATCGAACGCTCAACACAGAGCCCTCTTCGAACTCAAACTAGTCTCACACCTTGGACCTGTAGCTCTGCCTCCGCTTCACCGCGCTGATACGTGTAGGTTGCGGCTACGTACCAGACAAGGTGTGTTTACCAAGGGCTACGATTCATGCTACTATGAATCACCGCAGTCATCTGATTGGCTTGAACTTCTTACGTACGTACAAAACTCACATTCTCTCATTCTTCCGAGAATATTCTGCCTATTAATTAAATAGTGTTTCCTGCAGCAGATGCATCATGTTGAAAGAAAATATAGCACAACGCCAAATTCGGTCGAGGCTATCCCAAGCCGAGCATGCCATGAACAACAAAACGACTGCCTGCGCTGCTGCTCACCCTCTTCCTCGAATTGGCGTTGTTCACTAGCTGCTGCCTCCGAGCTTTAGCGTTCTCCACCTCCCTTTCCATCTGCTTGAGCTTGAGCTTCTCGAAGCCGAGCCGCTCTCGAAGGTGCATCCCGGGCTGACTCCTGCTGCGCCAAAAACTGACCTCCAAAACCGTAAAAAATCACCGACACGAGCTGGTTCCTCTCTTCGATGACACCACCGGTGACCAACGACAGGCGATCCATCTCCGAAAGCCTCGCCACCCTCGCCACCTCTGCCCGCCTCCGCCTCTCCTCGGCTGCCTGCACGCGTTCCTGCCTCCGCGTGCAGCCGCTGTTGACGCTCCGTGGACAATTTTTCTGCTGTGTCAAGTCGCAGCCGCTCCTCGATTTCCAATGTTTTTTTTCGGTCCTTGCCTAGACTCTCGGCCGATTGGCGAGCTGCGCTCTCAGCAGCATGTTTGGCGACAGCCTCGTCGCGTGCGCGGGCAGCACCGTCATGGCGTCGCTCGAACGCACGATAGTCGCGGCTCTCCGCTATGTTCTTTGCGCGCTTCTCTCTTCCCGCTTCTCCGTTTTCCCAGTGCGGGCAAAAACCTCCTAGTTTTTTTTTCAAGGCCTGCTGATATTTCTTCTTGTTTTTTTTATTGTGTCGTATCGTGTTTCTCATTGTATGATGCATATAAAAAACTACCACTCTGACCCGAAATATAGGGACCATTGAAATATAATTATTTAATACAAACGATCCTTATATTTTGGATCAGACAAGTACTCTTTTTTGACGGGGTGATACTCCTTACTCGGACATACGATTAGGGTGATTTTTGTTCGTCCGTGTGCGGCATACTACGAACTACGTTTCTGTAGCCTCGATTTTTCATATCAGTCGACGCGCTCTGCTGCCAGGTAAATAATGCCGAAATATGCTTAAAATGACACCTATTAGCTGTTTTTGAGATCAGCATCAAACGGAAAAACATTCCGGTTGCTAAATATGTCTAGAATAGAGTGTTAGCGCTTTGTGAAAAATTGACTATAACGACCACTTGTATTCCCCCGTTACCGACGGATAGCAAATAACTATTTCCAAATTTACTCAAATTTACTCAAATATGGCCGCGTTATGTATATTTGAAAGGCAAATATACATAGAGCCAGAAAAAAATATACATAGAGCCGAAAACGACAACGACCACGTTAGACGGTTGGTCTACATCTCCCCGAGCCTCCGTGGTTGGTCAAGCACACCCGAAACAATACTGTGTAGGCGCGACCACATGGAGCTGGCTGACCACCTGAGGCATGTGACCACACGCCCTTGCGTCGTTGCCTCGCGACATCGTTTGACCTCCACGTGTCGAGACGGCCCCCGTGCGATAGGCGTGCGGTCTGAGCCATATGTCACGGAGGGGGACAGGGCTGGTGATGTGGAAACGGTGGATCCCCTGCGCTTTTGCGCCTTTTTTGCTCGTTGACCTTGCTGTTTACAAGACCCGTAGCAACAGCAGCAGCAGCAGCTAGCTATAGCTAGCTGTGTGCAGATATGTGGCTGCGGAAAACTCTTCCTCGGCCAGCTCCGACGAGACAGGCGACGCAGGTCTAGCTGTGGTCGCCGGGTGCAGCTCCTCTGAGGATCAAGTACGCTTGTCTTTCTCTCTGGTGTTCTCCTGCCTCCTTCTCTGTCTCGTGTTTTCGTGCGTAGTGTGTCCGAAGCCGCGCTCTTCTATCGTGATCATATACCGGTACCTGGAACCTTGGTACCACGAAACCTACTTTATTAGGGTTAAAGTACGAGTACACACGTACATACAGCAGGTGCAGCATCTTGCTGCTTTTTTTTGTTCCCTGCTGCTACGTGTTGGGAGAGCGGCAGGGCACGGAGAAGATATGAAACGCAGCCCGCCAGAAGGTTTATTTACTGTATGCACTCTGCTGCTTTGCTGTGCTGATGTCGGGTTCGGCGCGGTGCCTTTATTTGGAGGGCTCGCCGCTGTTCGTTAATAAAGGATAAACCACTGAGCTACTCAGTCAGCGCTGACTGCATCTTCCGGGGAAACCACTCGGCATGCACACGCTCAACTCCCCTTTGTTCTCCACAGCAGGTCCTCCGGCCATCAAAGCCACTGCGTCCTCCGTCGTCCAGGGCGTACGATCCAGCATACTCCCAGGCTTCGTCCACGACTCGTACGCTGCCGCAAGCAGCGCGTCTGCGGCTCCTTCATAAATCCTTACCTGGTGCACAGCAGGTTCACCCTCCAGGCGTTGGCTTTGACCCCGGGTCCGGCCCCGTACTGTCGGGGGGAGCCGGCCCCAGCTGCTGAGCTCGTGTGCTGGCCTCCCCGACAGGACCGCGGGGGGATCCTCACCGTCCCCTTGCCCGGTGTCGGAGGCTGATGCTGCGCCCGGGTCGTTTCCGGCCCTCCCTGTTGGGACCGAGGAGGCGTACACGGCGCCCCCTTGAGACGAATCCATCGTCTCGGGTGTTTCGGCCCTCCCTGCCGGGACCGAGGAGGCGTCCACGGCGCCCCCTTGAGACGAACGCATCGTCTCGGGTGTTTCGGCCCTCCCTGCCGGGACCGAGGAGGCGTACACGGCGCCCCCTTGAGACGAACGCATCGTCTCGGGTGTTTCGCCGCCGGCCTCGCCGGCGGCAGGTGCCTGCTGTGCGCGCTCCAGCATAAACGCGTCCAGCTCAAAACCCCACGTGCCGGGACCGAGGAGGCGTCCACGGCGCCCCCGTGAGACGAACCCATCGTCTCAGTGTCTAATTCCCCTACGGGAATGTACTGTGGTGGATCCGACACGAAAGCAGACCAGAAACCAACTCCTTTGGCGTAATACCGAGCATCTCTTGTCCAGGGGTTGAACTCAGATTTTAGCCCGCTAAACGATGGCACAGGAGTGTGTTTGAAGGCCAAATGGCGCGATAGAGGCAGATCAAATCCACCACCCAACTCACCGCCAGGGTATGCACCCCATCCTCCTGTCCTCCCATGCTGGTCTGGATGACCCCTCGGTGGGCCAACCTCGACAGGCAACGCAGTTCTTCCGCGTCCAGTTGCTCCCAAATCTGGCGAGGCGCCCTTACGCAAATTTGTCTCCTGTTCTGCTGCAATCTCTCTTACAGCAGTGGGTACTGCCCCTTGTGGGCTCTCCCCTACAGCAGCGCTACCCTCAGCGCTGCCGGACTCCGATCGACCAATGCCTGCTTCAACAGCAGCAGTAGTCTCTCGTACTTCAGCAGTGGGTACTGCCCCTCTTGGGCTTTCCCGTACAGCAGTGGTTCCTACCTCTGCTGGCCTTCCTCCTACAGCAACGCTGCCTTCAGCGCTGCCTGACTTCGATCGACCGTTGTTCCTCATGAACTCGGTCATCATTTCCCTCATGGCGTTCAGCATCGACGCCTCGCTGTTCTCCATCGCCAGTTCGATCTCGCGTCGCAGCGTTTCAACGTCACTTGGAGAGTCGCGCTCTTCTTGAGCCGATCCCTTCGAGGGCATCGTGGGCTTCTGGTACTAGACCTCAAACGTTCAAGTTCACTAGTGTGTTCGTAGAGTGCAAGCCTGGATGCCCTGACCACCACGTGGTCTGATGAGTTTCTTTATAATCGTTGTATTAGAGGACAGAGGAGGGGAGAGAGAGCGGAGCCTAGCTCGTAGCTCGGAGCAGAGAACGGAGCAGAGAACGGAGTGCTCAAACTCTCCTCGTGAACACACGGCATAATTCATAATAACGCCTGCGAAGATATAAGCAACCCTCTACAACTTGTAACCGTCGCTGCTGGAACGATCCAAACGAACACCCTCCCTGGCTCTTCACAGCAGTGACGAGACCGAAAAGACATTCAAGACTTGCTAGGACCTAAGAACAGCCAACGACAGTCCCGCAGGAGGAAACCCGGCCACCGGGTCAAAACCCCCTGGATAACACATATACTCCAAACCATTGCAATTGAAACAACGGCCGCATTCCAGACGATGACCATGGCCAGAAAATAAAATGCCAAGCGGTGCCCTACTCCCCCATGCCCCTCAAAGTAGCGCAGGGTTGGCGACCTGACAAATTATTCCTCGCATCACTCAAACATGGTACTCATCGAATAATGCTCATACCCCTCACTCACCCTCCAAAAGCAGATTCAACAAGAACCTACGATGAGACTTAAAAGGGGTCGCAGCAAGGGATTTCGTCAAAATATCCGCGTGCTGCTCTTCCGAAGCTACGAACTGAATGTCGATCTTCTTAGCACGAAGTAGCTCTCTGACAAAATGAAAACGCACGTCGATATGCTTACTCCGAGCAGAACTAAGAGGGTTTTCAACCAACGCTATGGCCCCCTGGTTGTCCTCGAAAACCCGGACACATGATCCGCTTAGCTCTGGACAGATAAACGACAACACCGCGCCCGTAAACAAAGCTTCCTTCACCCCTTCACCCAGGGCGACATACTCTGCTTTCTTCTGTCGACAACGTAACACACCTCTGCGTACTACTTGCCCAACTGACGGCCGCACCCCCTAGGGTAATTACCGTCCCCGATACCGAGCGCCTATCGTTCGACTTATCCGCATAATCAGCATCACTATACGCAGTCAAATCCAAACTCGAGCCCCGTACAAAAGTCAATCCCATAAACCTGGTCCCGTGGAGGTAAGCCATAATCTTCAAAACTGCCTTCCAGTGCCTCTCCGTTGGGTTGTGGGAGTGGCGCGCCACAGCACGCACAGCGTTCGAGATGTCCGACCTCGTCATGGTCGACAGCCACATCAAGCTGCCCACAGCCTCCCTGTACGGCCAGTCTCCTCCAAGTTCGCCCTCCTCTCTTGGACCTAGTTCCACACCGGGGGTCGCGGGGATATCAGAGGATGAGTTAACACCAAAACGATTCAGCATGCTCTCAATGAACGCCTTCTGCGTAATCTCCAATGTCCCCAGTTCCCAGTCGCGTTTGAAAGCACAACCAGTGTACCAAGTCAGTTCGCCAAGGTTATTGATGGGAAATTTCATAGCTAGCGCGGCATGGAAATCTCTACAAGTCTCATCCGATCCTGCGATCACGATGTCATCTACATGAACGGCCATGATCAGTTCTACCTTGCCGTCCACAACCATGCGAAACACACACGGGCCAGACCTACACAGCTCCATTCCGTACTCTACCACGGTCTCTACCAATAATCCGGCCCACTGCCGTCCGCTCTGCTTTAGACCATACAGTGATCTGTTTAGGCGGACGATCTTTCCTGACATGTCACCACACCCACCGGGCAGTTTCATGTATATCTCGGCGTCGAGTTTCGCGCGAACAAAAGCTTGTGCGACGTCTATAGGAATAATCTTTAAACCATGTTCATTTGCAACAGCCGCCAGAATTTTAACTGACGCTGACGAGGGAGTCGGTGCAAACGTTTGAAAATAATCTACATCCTGCACCTGGCTAAAACCCTTAGCCACAAGTCTGGCCTTTGTCTTTACTATCAAGCCATCCTTATCCGTCTTGTAGGTAAACACCCACTTCGCACCTACAGGTTTCCGCCCTTTTGGCGGTGTCGCGGCTTCGTACGTACCGGTCGTTTTGTGACCGTCCAACTCAATTTTCATGGCCTCGTGCCACGCCGCTTTGTATTGAGAACGTTCTACATCTGCTACGGACTGTGGGGGCGGTTCTATGTCTTTATAAAGGATAAACCACTGAGCTACTCAGTCGGCGCTGACTAGGGGCTTGATCAACCCCGGAAGATGCTATCGGCGGGAGGCCGTATCGAGCCCAAAGGTACTTCTTTATAATCGTTGTATTAGAGGACAGAGGAGGGGAGAAAGAGCGGAGCCTAGCTCGTAGCTCGGAGCAGAGAACGGAGCAGAGAACGGAGTGCTCAAACTCTCCTCGTGAACACACGGCATAATTCATAATAACGCCTGCGAAGATATACGCAACCCTCTACAACTTGTAACCGTCGCTGCTGGAACGATCCAAACGAACACCCTCCCTGGCTCTTCACAGCAGTGACGAGACCGAAAAGACATTCAAGACTTGCTAGGACCTAAGAACAGCCAACGACAGTCCCGCAAGAGGAAACCCGGCCACCGGGTCAAAACCCCCTGGATAACACATATACTCCAAACCATTGCAATTGAAACAACGGCCGCATTCCAGACGATGACCATGGCCAGAAAATAAAATGCCAAGCGGTGCCCTACTCCCCCATGCCCCTCAAAGTAGCGCAGGGTTGGCGACCTGACAAATTATTCCTCGCATCACTCAAACATGGTACTCATCGAATAATGCTCATACCCCTCACTCACCTTCCAAAGGCAGATTCAACAAGAACCTACGATGAGACTTAAAAGGGGTCGCAGCAAGGGATTTCGTCAAAATATCCGCGTGCTGCTCTTCCGAAGCTACGAACTGAATGTCGATCTTCTTAGCACGAAGTAGCTCTCTGACAAAATGAAAACGCACGTCGATATGCTTACTCCGAGCAGAACTAAGAGGGTTTTCAACCAACGCTATGGCCCCCTGGTTGTCCTCGAAAACCCGGACACATGATCCGCTTAGTTCTGGACAGATAAACGACAACACCGCGCCCGTAAACAAAGCTTCCTTCACCCCTTCACCCAGGGCGACATACTCTGCTTCTGCTGTCGACAACATAACACACCTCTTCGTACTACTTGCCCAACCGACGGCCGCACCCCCTAGGGTAATTACCGTCCCCGATACCGAGCGCCTATCGTTCGACTTATCCGCATAATCAGCATCACTATACGCAGTCAAATCCAAACCCGAGCCCCGTACAAAAGTCAATCCCATAAACCTGGTCCCGTGGAGGTAAGCCATAATCTTCAAAACTGCCTTCCAGTGCCTCTCCGTCGGGTTGTGGGAGTGGCGCGCCACAGCACGCACAGCGTTCGAGATGTCCGACCTCGTCATGGTCGACAGCCACATCAAGCTGCCCACAGCCTCCCTGTACGGCCAGTCTCCTCCAAGTTCGCCCTCCTCTCTTGGACCTAGTTCCACACCGGGGGTCGCGGGGATATCAGAGGATGAGTTAACACCAAAACGATTCAGCATGCTCTCAATGAACGCCTTCTGCGTAATCTCCAATGTCCCCAGTTCCCAGTCGCGTTTGAAAGCACAACCAGTGTACCAAGTCAGTTCGCCAAGGTTATTGATGGGAAATTTCATAGCTAGCGCGGCATGGAAATCTCTACATGTCTCATCCGATCCTGCGATCACGATGTCATCTACATGAACGGCCATGATCAGTTCTACCTTGCCGTCCACAACCATGCGAAACACACACGGGTCAGACCTACACTGCTCCATTCCGTACTCTACCACGGTCTCTACCAATAATCCGGCCCACTGCCGTCCGCTCTGCTTTAGACCATACAGTAATCTGTTTAGGCGGACGATCTTTCCTGACACGTCACCACACCCACCGGGCAGTTTCATGTATATCTCGGCGTCGAGTTTCGCGCGAACAAAAGCTTGTGCGACGTCTATAGGAATAATCTTTAAACCATGTTCATTTGCAACAGCCGCCAGAATTTTAACTGACGCTGACGAGGGAGTCGGTGCAAACGTTTGAAAATAATCTACATCCTGCACCTGGCTAAAACCCTTAGCCACAAGTCTGGCCTTTGTCTTTACTATCAAGCCATCCTTATCTGTCTTGTAGGTAAACACCCACTTCGCACCTACAGGTTTCCGCCCTTTTGGCGGTGTCGCGGCTTCGTACGTACCGGTCGTTTTGTGACCGTCCAACTCAATTTTCATGGCCTCGTGCCACGCCGCTTTGTATTGAGAACGCTCTACATCTGCTACGGACTGTGGGGGCGGTTCTACGTCTTCCGGGAAACCACTCGGCATGCACACGCTCAACTCCCCTTTGTTCTCCACAGCAGGTCCTCCGGCCATCAAAGCCACTGCGTCCTCCGTCGTCCAGGGCGTACGATCCAGCATACTCCCAGGCTTCGTCCACGACTCGTACGCTGCCGCAAGCAGCGCGTCTGCGGCTCCTTCATAAATCCTTACCCGGTGCACAGCACGTTCATTTCCTCCAGCCGTTGGCTTTAACCCCGGGTCCGGCCCCGTACAGTCGGGGGGAGCCGGCCCCAGCTGCTGAGCTCCTGTGCGGTCCTCCCCGACAGGACCGCGGGGGGATCCTCACCGTTCTCTTGGACGGTGTCGGAGGCTGATGCTGCGCCCGGGTCGTTTCCGGCCCTCCCTGCCGGGACCGAGGAGGCGTCCACGGCGCCCCCGTGAGACGAACCCATCGTCTCGGCGGTTTCGGCCCTCCCTGCCGGGACCGAGGAGGCGTCCACGGCGCCCCCTTGGGACGAACCCATCGTCTCGGCTGTTTCGGCCCTCCCTGCCGGGACCGAGGAGGCGTCCACGGCGCCCCCTTGAGACGAACGCATCGTCTCGGCTGTTTCGGCCCTCCCTGCCGGGACCGAGGAGGCGTCCACGGCGCCCCCTTGAGACGAACCCATCGTCTCGGCTGTTTCGGCCCTCCCTGCCGGGACCGAGGAGGCGTCCACGGCGCCCCCTTGAGACGAACCCATCGTCTCGGTTGTTTCGGCCCTCCCTGCCGGGACCGAGGAGGCGTCCACGGCGCTCCCTTGAGACGAACGCATCGTCTCGGCTGTTTCGGCCCTCCCTGCCGGGACCGAGGAGGCGTCCACGGCGCCCCCTTGAGACGAACCCATCGTCTCGGCGGTTTCGGCCCTCCCTGCCGGGACCGAGGAGGCGTCCACGGCGCCCCCTTGAGACGAACCCATCGTCTCGGCTGTTTCGGCCCTCCCTGCCGGGACCGAGGAGGCGTCCACGGCGCCCCCTTGAGACGAACGCATCGTTTCGACTGTTTCGGCCCTCCCTGCCGGGACCGAGGAGGCGTCCACGGCGCTCCCTTGAGACGAACGCATCGTTTCGACTGTTTCGGCCCTCCCTGCCGGGACCGAGGAGACGTCCACGGCGCCCCCTTGAGACGAACCCATCGTCTCGGGTGTTTCGGCCCTCCCTGCCGGGACCGAGGAGGCGTCCACGGCGCCCCCTTGAGACGAACGCATCGTCTCGGGTGTTTCGGCCCTCCCTGCCGGGACCGAGGAGGCGTCCACGGCGCCCCCTTGAGACGAACCCATCGTCTCGGGTGTTTCGGCCCTCCCTGCCGGGACCGAGGAGGCGTCCACGGCGCCCCCTTGAGACGAACGCATCGTCTCGGGTGTTTCGGCCCTCCCTGCCGGGACCGAGGAGGCGTCCACGGCGCCCCCTTGAGACGAACCCATCGTCTCGGGTGTTTCGCCGCCGGCCTCGCCGCCGCCGGCAGGTGCCTGCTGTGCGCGCTCCAGCATAAACGCGTCCAGCTCAAAACCCCACGTGCCGGGACCGAGGAGGCGTCCACGGCGCCCCCTTGAGACGAACCCATCGTCTCGGTGTCTAATTCCCCTACGGGAATGTACTGTGGTGGATCATCCGACACGAAAGCAGACCAGAAACCAACTCCTTTGGCGTAATACCGAGCATCTCTTGTCCAGGGGTTGAACTCAGATTTTAGCCCGCTAAACGATGGCACAGGAGTGTGTTTGAAGGCCAAATGGCGCGATAGAGGCATATCAAATCCACCACCCAACTCACCGCCAGGGTATGCACCCCATCCTCCTGTCCTCCCATGCTGGTCTGGATGACCCCTCGGTGGGCCAACCTCGACAGGCAACGCAGTTCTTCCGCGTCCAGTTGCTCCCAAATCTGGCGAGGCGCCCTCACGCAAATTTGTCTCTTGTTCTGCTGCAATCTCTCTTACAGCAGTGGGTACTGCCCCTTGTGGGTTCTCCCCTACAGCAGCGCTACCCTCAGCGCTGCCGGACTCCGATCGACCAATGCTTGCTTCAACAGCAGCAGTAGTCTCTCGTACTTCAGCAGTGGGTACTGCCCCTCTTGGGCTTTCCCGTACAGCAGTGGTTCCTACCTCTGCTGGACTTCCTCCTACAGCAACGCTGCCTTCAGCGCTGCCTGGCTTCGATCGACCGTTGTTCCTCATGAACTCGGTCATCATTTCCCTCATGGCGTTCAGCATCGACGCCTCGCTGTTCTTCATCGCCAGTTCGATCTCGCGTCGCAGCGTTTCAACGTCACTTGGAGAGTCGCGCTCTTCTTGAGCCGATCCCTTCGAGGGCATCGTGGGCTTCTGGTACTAGACCTCAAACGTTCAAGTACACTAGTGTGTTCGTAGAGTGCAAGCCTGGATGCCCTGACCACCACGTGGTCTGATGAGTTGCTTTATAGCCGCAGCGCTGTGTATCAAGCCGCACACTCGGGAACACGACGACAACAGCAGCAACGTTTGATTCAGGTACACAGCGCACAGCGCTCATCCATCGTATACGAGATTGGTACAGCATACCACGTACCTGGTACTTGCAAATTATTGCACATCAACACCCATCTGTTCTCGTTTTCCGAGAAGATCTTAAATTCATGCCAATATTAAAAAATTGACAAAGCACATGCCGGAGAGACATCATTTTTGGATAAGTTTACCGACGAAAACACCCTATTAAATTTTCGTTCTGCGCTAACACTCTAATATATGCTTTTATACGTCTGGGCACACTATGGACAGCCAATTCGTGACGTATCAGGAGATAAACGCGATGCAAGGATGACCTTTCGGTATACTATATTCAAGTTATTATGGAGCGCCATGACAGTTCAGAATTGTTCTTTTTGTCCAGTCTGTTGGTGGTGACTTTTGGGGAATATTCGTCGAAATTCACATGCCACTTTGTTTTGGTCGGCACGGACCTCAGGCGCACAGCTAGCTGTGTCGCCCTGATTGACTTAGACTTCAAGTCACGCACCAAAGCTAGAAAACTCGCGCAGCGCATGCCGTAATATGCGGGACCACCGATGTAAGACCAGGGACATGGACCCAATGAGATACCGGTAGCAAGCATGACATAGCGCATACCAGTGACGAGCTGCCCGGTGTGTTCGGAAAGGCATGGTATCCGAGTAGTAAATTGATTGATGTGCTGTATTCATTTAGACTACCATGGAAAGTATTGCTGTGGGCTGTCAATATATGTACGACTCAATTAGTCAGCCCAACCTGATCAACCGTCAGTATTTTCGTTGTCACATATCACATGTACTGGTGTTGAAGAATACCAGGTATCTCGCTGCTGGTATCGAAACAGCAGTAGTAGGGAGTACTTTTGAATATCATTGCGGGATGAGCGCCTCCCATAGATGGTTCTAAGTGTGAAGCTGGACGTAGTTACTGATGAGCCTACCATGCCACGAAACACTTGTCTACCGCCGCCCAGGAGCAAAGGCGCCTCAACTCGGAATTACACAGAAGAGCCGTATCTCCGTCTCTACAATGCTATCAGTAGTCTAAACACTAAGCACGATGCTCAAAAAGATGAAAAGAATAGTGCTGACGACCTGCACTGCCGTACACTATTGGTATTGATATCAGTCTTAGTGCATGTAATTTGGAAGAAAATACAGGAACCATACTGCTGCTGTACGCTGTACCTGCAGTTTTTATTTATTTATTCCCCGAACAAGGTTGATTTATCGATATACGGGGTTGGTGAATCCTGAACCACAAGCGTACAGGGGGAGTGGCTCGCAGCACGCTTTTTACACATACGTAGATAGAGGACGTATACAATATGTCCATAATACTAAAACTGCTGTACGGCAAGATCCCGAGGAACCCTTTGGCTCGCAGTATGCTTTTTGCACAAACGTACATAGAGGACGTATACAATATATCCATGATACTAAAATTGTATGGCAAGATCCCGAGGGACCCTTGAGCCTATCTCTCTTCCCATCTTGACGAGTTATCATGTTGACTCGTTGAATCAGCACCTACACAGCAGTATCTGCTGGATGCACTACACAACACCCGTATGTATATATCTAGGGTGAAGAATCAGCACGGACACTATTGCTGGATATCGACGAGTAGAAGAACGGTTTAATGTGAAGAACACACACGTACACCATATTCACACGGGGCCTACTTGAAGCTGGATGAACAGAGTGAAGCTGGGTAGAAAACGTTGGTCTAAAAACTCAAGACAACAACCTGGAGGATGTATATAAATATATGGGTAATACTATTGGTCGTACGGCAAGATCTCCCTCGATCCTTGGGCCTTACGATAGTTGTCCCTTACTACAAAAAGAAGGACCGCACTGATTGCAAAAACTACAGTGGGATTTCGCTGGTTGCCCACGCAGGCAAAGTCTTGTTGAAAATCGTCGCGTCGCGCCTCAGCAACTACTGCAAGACCGAGGAATTACTCCCGGAGGAACAGGGCGGCTTCCGCCCCGCACGATCAACGATTAATATGTTGTTCGTCGCGCGCCGGTTGCAAGAGCTTGGAAGACAGAGGAAAACCCCCCTGTACTTGTGCTTCATCGATCTGCAGAAAGCGTACGACTCTGTCGACCGAGAGCTGTTATGGGAAGTACGCACACGTTTTGGCGTACCAACCAAGATGCTGAGAATTATCCGTAATTTCCACGATGGCATGCGGGCTCGCGTGCGTACGGATGACGGCGAGCACTCGGAATGGTTTGATGTCACGCAGGGGCTGCGGCAAGGCTGTGTGCTGTCACCGATACTGTTCAACGTATTTTTCGCTGCTGCGTTGCACGTCGTACTAGTACGCTTTAGCCATGACGAAGCCATCGTAAGGGATTTGGTCCAACTCAGTGATGCTGGAGTAGTCGGAACGAAGGAGCAGGAGTCGTTGGCGTGCGTGCGAAGGGCTGTATGGGGCATGTTGTACGCCGATGACGCAGGGATTGTCTCGAAGTCGGCTGAAGGGCTCGCGAAAATGATGACATTCATCGTGACTGTCTTCGAAGCAGCAGGCCTTACGGTGTCGGAAAAGAAGACAGAGACTATGCTTCTACAAACGCCAGACCAGAAAACCCTCGCACCACCGCTCGTTATCGAAGCAGCAGGCCAGAGGTATAAGCAGACGGCCCACTTCTTGTACCTAGGCGGCATTATCCACGAAAACGCTGACCTCTCGCTCGAAATCGACCGACGGATCCGTCTCATGCGAGCATGCCTTAAACGGTTCGGCCCGGAGCTGTATGATAGGACGACCGCCCCCCTTAGCCTGAAAGTCCGAATGCTGAAGGCCGAGGTGATTGAGACCCTGCTGTACGGGTGTGTGACGTGGACCCTCAGAGCAGAACACTTTGCCAAGCTTCGAACGGCTCACCACCAAGTCCTGTTGCGAGTCATTGGCTTCCAGCACCGACTTCGTACTGACCATGCCACCCTCTCGTACGCGAAGGCCCTCAAGATGACACGTTGCGAGAGCATCGAAACGACCATCCGCAAACGGCGTCTCTTCTTCGCGGGGGGGGTGGCACGGCAAAGCAAGGATCGATTACCCAGTCGGGTGATGTTCGGGACGATTGCTGGTGGGGAGAACCCGAGACCTGGCGGACAGGTTAAGACTTGGCGTAGATGCGTAGTCGAAGACCGTAGGGAGTTTCGAGCCACCGGAGGGTCAACGGAACTTGCTCCCTTGGTGTTTGGAGTTGAGACCGCACTGTTAGGGATGGGAATGGATTCGTTTTAGTACGTAAAAAAAAACAAAGGATGTCACATGGTCGTTATCGGGGGAAAACAATGTTTAGGAAATTACCCAATCCGTGATGTGGAAAAAAAAAAAGTTTGCAACTAAAAATCCGTTCTATGATGATGCCTCTCAAAAATAAAATAAAAAGCAGTGCCGGCATCGATGTTGTGGCTGCTGGGCAGGATACTGATGGACGTTCGACAAAGCCTCGGCGCCAATTGCTCCACCCAGCCTCCATTTCCTCCCCATCTTCACGACCCGGAGCCAACACCCGCCCCCACCGACTCCACTCGGGTCTCCCCCACAGCCGACGGCATCCACGAAACAAGCCCGACCCCTCCATGACAACCGCCTACCTCTCCACTTGGGCCACTCCTACCGCCGTCTACCCCCGACGCCTACCCCAGCAGCCACTTTGCCCAAGTGTCCACCATCAACACCGCAACTCACAGCCACCTCCCTACCCGCCGCCCGCCGATACCGGAACTCGGACCATCCCTTACAAGCGGCATCATTACCGTCGACGACGCGTCGTTCACGACGAAAGTACTCGTGCACAGCGGCCCCACCGCCACTACGCGCCGCGAACTCGTGGCACTGCTCGATACCGGCTCGCCCCAGTCGTTTATCCCCGCAACCGCGGTGGAACAACTGAAGGCTTCCCAGGCAGCCACCGATGCGTGCGAACGGCACAGTTCCCCCCGTTCATGGGGAGGTTTCGGCACTTCAGCCCCCCTCTCCACCTCCGTCTCCATCCGCTTAAGCATCCAGTTTATGCGCCTCCAGTCCCCCACTGCTGCCCTGGCAGTATGGGCCTGCGTAGTTCCTGCAGGAACCATGCAGCACCCCATCCTTCTGAGACGAGACAGCTGGATGCGCTTCGAGCAACGCTCGTATACCACGCTCCAGCAACAGCCCACCCCCCCCCACCAACCTACCCGGCGAACCCGCGGTGAGCTCTCCTTGAACCACCATGACCCCAACGGAGCCTCTGCATTCATTTCCAACGATCGTTCCACTGACGACGTCTACCCCCTCCGATTCGCCGGCAACAAAGCTATTTCGCTTTCCTCCACCCCCAAGCTCGTCAAGGTCAACCTGGCGCGTCAGTCAGGCGCTCCAGCATTTACCGGGAACTACATGGTGAACATGCTCCCCCGCGAGAAACCCCTGTCCGACCCGGCCATTTTCGTCTCCGACGAATACCTAACGGTCCCACTATCTGGATCTACCGATCTCGAGCCGGGCGACCTCCTCGGAACCTCCTGCTCCCCACCGGTACAGGTACCACTTTCCACCCTTGGACACCCTTCCTTGGCCCCTCCCCAACCCCCTCAAATTCCGGATGTACATGCCCTCCACGACAACATTCCCGTGGCCGACCAGAGCCCATCGACAGATGACCCTCCTACCGCACCAAAAGCCCCGTGCCCACAACTCCTTGCACGCCTCAACACCGACCAACGGGACAGCTTCCTCGACCTCTCGGAACGTCTGCCGTTACACCTACGCGACGTCAACTTCGACCTGCACGGTTCTGGATGGACCCCGTCGGTGATCAATAACCTGGGAGACGTCCTCTGCGAGTTCCAGGACGTTTTCTCCACCTCAAAAACCGACTTCGGCTCGTGCTCGCTGATGCCGTTGAAGATCACCGTAACCCCGGGCAGCGCACCGGTCACTTCCCGCCCCTACAGGATCAACCCCATCCTCGCAAAGAAGGCAGACGCGGTATTAGACCAGTACCTGGCCGCCGGCCTGATCCAACATTCTACGTCGCCATACTCAAGCCCTATGGTGGCCATCCCCAAAAAGGATGGAGGTGTCCGGATTACGATTAACTACAAGAAGCTCAACGCCATCAGCTCCCTCGGGCAACTCCCCATCCCCCGCGTCGACGAAGTCCTCGACTCCTTGGGCAAAGGTCGCATCTTTTCTCTCTTCGACCTGGTCTCCTCGTTCCACCAAATCACCATCGACGAGGACACCATCCCTTTGACGGCGTTTTGCACTTCCAACCGGCTGTTCGAATGGCTTGTTATGCCGCAAGGAAGCAGCGCCTCCCCGGGCTGGTTCGTGAAGGTCATCAACGAGGTCATCAAGGGCCTGGAACGCGTCGCCGCGTACCTCGACGACATCATCGTCTTCGACCCCGACCCCACCGACCACGTCGCCAACATGAGAGCCCTCTTCGCACGCCTCCGGAAGCACCACCTCAAACTCTCCCCCGCCAAGGCCAAAATTGGCGCCACCACCGCCGATTTCCTGGGACACACCATTTCCGCTGGCGGCTACAGCCCAAATTCCGACAAGGTCGCCGCCCTCATCAGAATGCCCATGCCGACCGACAAGAAGCAAGTGCGCTCACTCCTTGGAGGCATCAACTACTACGGCAAGTTCCTGCCAAACCTTTCTCGACGTCTGCGCCCCATCAACGCTCTACTCAAGCAAGGCGCGACGTTCGACTTCACCCCCTCCATGGAAACCACCGTACGCGCCATTCTCCAAGAACTTGCCGAACCGCCTATCCTCGTCTACCCCGACTGGGACGCCGCCGCCGACAACTCCCGCCCCTTCCGCCTCTACTGCGACGCTAGCATCGACGGCTTCGGAGCGACCCTTGAGCAAGAGCAAGCCGACGGCTCAGTCCGCCCCATCCTCTTCATCAGCCGTGCCACCCTGGACTCCGAACGTTCATGGACACCCCTCGACCTCGAGGCCGGGAGCATCGTGTGGGCGATTACGCCTCTGCGGACACTTATGGTCCACCCGCTTCCAGATCTACTCGGGTCACAAGGCGCTCGAGAACATCGCCAAGGTCGGAGAACATAACGCTCGTGTCCGGCGATGGCTCGAGTTCCTTTCAGCATACACCTACACGCTGGAGTACCGGAAGGGCACGACCAACGACAACGCCGACTTCCTCTCCCGGCTTCCCCAACCAGCCACCGACGCCGACCGCACCGGACGCAACCGCCTCACTGGCCCCGACACCGTCGGCATCTACCTCATCCGCCCCTGCGGCTTCGCGCCGAACGACCCTTCCACCCCGGGTATCGGCTTGGGTGGGCTCGTGTCCCCCCCTTCCAGACCCATCCCGACCGTCCAGCCGCTCCCCTTCACTGACGACGACTTCCGCGATTTTCGCCTGCTCGGACCACGTATGGAGCACCCCACCCTTTCCCCCGCAACCCACACCTTCATCGGGCCTATTGCGTCAAGCGACTCCACCACCGGACAGCTTGCCGGCACCGAGAATGCCGCCGTGAACACCGGAGCTCCTCCAGGCTCGGCTTCCATGCCGTCCGTCGTCTCTCCGCCGCCCACCATTGGCACCACGACACCAGCCCTTTCAGGTCTGATATCTTCTCGGACCCGCCATCGCGTCGCCGCTGCCGCGGGAACCCCTCGGCCCACAGCCGACTACCGGTTTGGACGCCGACTGCCACCCACGCCATGGGCGCCCACCACGCAAAGACCGACCCCTTTAACAACGCCCTCGCCGCCGGCACAAACACCACCGTCAGTGCCCCTTCCGGAGCCCGTCGTCGAACCCGATGATGACCCCTACCTCCTCGCCTGCGTCGAGCACTACACCTACAAAGACTGGGCGCGAGAACAACGCGCGGAGCCCCTGTGCTGCGCCACCATCCGCTTCCTGTCGTTGGACTCCCCCAGCCCCACGCCGCACGACCTCCTGGACTTCATCCCCCCGGCCCGGCGCCCACAACTTTCGGACGTCCTCACTCTTGCCTCCAAAAGCAAGCTACACCGTACCGACGACGAAACCACCCTCCTGGTTCAACGACCACCCACAACCTCATCCGGGAACAGCCTACCACCACCCGCCCCCTCTACCCCACGCGTCTACGTGCCAATGTTAATGCGCCCTTGGGTGCTGAACACATGCCACGCCACCACCTCTCTACACCTGGGAGTCACCCGAACGGTCCGCATGTTGGCACGTTTCTTTTGGTGGATTGGCATGGACGCTTCCGTCCGCTGGTGGATCCGCCGTTGCCTTCAATGCCAGGCGCGGAAGACCTCCCGGCACACCATTCGTTGGCCCATCCTTTCTCTTCCTTTGCCCAACGGGCCTGGCATCACCGTCAGCGTCGACTACTTTGGGCCCCTGCCGCTCACGCCGCGCGGGAACGTCCACATCCTCCTCTTCACAGACCGCTTCAGCCGCCGCGCCGATATGTATGCCGTTTCAGCGGCGCAGTTCACGGCCGCCGGCACTGCCGACATCTTCCTGAACGAGTACATCCCTCTCTGGGGGTGCCCGGTTACACTTCTCTCCGACAACGGACTACACTTCACCTCCAAGCTTGCGAACATCGTCTACGAACGCCTTGGCATCCACAAGGTCAACACCAGCTCCTACCACCCCTGCACCAACGGCGGCGTCGAGCGCGTCAACCACGTACTGGCCCAAATGCTCTCTATGGTTGGCAACGAACAGCAGACCGACTGGGACGTGCTGCTCCCACACGTGTCGTCGGCCTACAACAATTCCGTGAACGCCGCCACAGGGCTTGCACCTAACGAAATCCACATGGGCCGCCTTCCTCGCCTCCCGCTCTCGGTCTTCGAACCCGACAATATCGGCGGTTACCAAAGCCTGGACCGCGATCACCTGGTTTACATCAACCTCGCCACCGACCGACAACGACGCGCCTATTCCCTCGTCCGCGAACTACACCGACTCACCGTCTCGCGTCTTCAGCGCCGCAATGCGCCCATCATGGCCGCCCTCCTAGCATCCCCCCCCCTTCACCGTAGGCGGCTGGGTTTGGGTCTACAACTCCGCCTCAACCATCCGCCAAGGCGTCAAAAAGGGCACCGACGCAACCGTCCTCAAGACGAAGCTTTCCCTGAACTGGAATGGCCCCTTCAAGGTCCTCGCCGTAGGGCCGACGCCCGCCTCAAACACCCCCGACAATCGCCCCCTTCACGACAAGCTACTTTTCCTCGACCTTCCATCGGACCTTCCGGGACGGGACTCCAAGCCACGCGTCTCCGTCCAACGATGCAAACCTTGCCGGAACCCCGACGACACCAGCGACATCCCCAAGCATCTGCCCGCGGACCTTACTACATACGTGCTCACAGCTTCTGCCGCCAAGTCCCCCCCCTTACCACGTCACCGTCGACGACGTCACTCCTCCACCGGAACGCCTCGAGGTCGAGCAGATCACTGGCCATCAACTCGTACGCGGCCGCGGCGGGGTCATCGCCGTTCTGTACGAGACTCACTGGACTGGACTTCTCAGCCCCTCTTGGGAACGCGAGCTGGACCTTCAACACTTCCGGCGCCACATCCTACTGTACTGGTCACGATCACCAACCCAGCACCGCCAGACGAACCGCCTCTACCGCCAGATGCGCATCGGCGCCGCTCACCGCGAACTGGCCCGATCTCAAGGACAAATCTTCCTCGCCCCAGGCTACGCCTTGGTCTCCCGCAGCCTTTGGCTCCACAACTTCAGCACCACCATCCTACCCTCCGGAGCACACATATGGTACAAGGCGCGCGACGGCCTTTGGTGGCTGGGCAAGGTCGCTCACAGCTCACCCCCTGACGCCTCTTCGGGAACTCCGCCGGAGTCTTCACCGGGAAGCTCCTACATCGTCCGGTTCCTGGACGACCCCGGCCCGATCAAGATCGACCTCCAACCCGCCCGCTACACTACAGCACGGAACGCCGTGTACGGATCGTGGTGTCTTCAACGCCATGGGAATCGGAGCCTAGCACGTGGGGTGCTGCGGAACTCTAATGTGTCCCGCGGAACCCCCACCGTTTCCACTCCCCCCCCTGGTTAGCCTTAGTTTAGTCTTTTGTTAGTTCTGGGTATTTGGTTCTGGTTAGTCTGCAATATCTTAAGAGTAGTTCTTCAGGGCTAGTCTTCAATAGTCATCAGCAGTCATCTTCTTGGGAGTGTTGGTTTCCATCTACCGCCACCGGTATCGCTTGACCGACCCCGTGTTGGCTACCGATCCGAGGCCGTGTATGTTTCTTTTTTTTGGGTGTGTTTGGGAGTATCATCGTCCCCCCCCACCGCCCCCGTTTGTTTTTCTTCTTATCGTCTACGGCTCCGTGTAACCTCCTTACGTTCAGGCCACTGACTCGTAGCGATACTTTCATTTGCATTTGTGTTTGTACTCCACTAGCCTACAGCCAATTATCGGCGATATCACGCCGAAGTAAAATCGTGTTGTAGCCTGAGCTGCGCTCTGACCTTAGTCGACTTCCGCCGACCCGTGTTTCAGACGATCCTCAAGCTAAGACTATATCGAGCTTCCAGCTCACCCGTGTTTCTTCCATGTTTGACAAGTAGGGTCCCGATAGCATTGCCGCCCCGGAAGGCCGCTGAATTATCGGCCATACGTATGCGGTTCGGACATGATCGATTTCTCCTGACCTGTGTCCAGCTTTTTGTCTGTTTTCTGGTCCCGATGGTATTTCGTTTTCTCTTTCCCTTTTCTTCCTCTTTCTTTCTTGTCCGGTATTCCGCACACCCCTCTGTCCTCTGGCAAACGACACCACGTTTGATGTCGCCCCAGTTGACCGAGTTGCACACGCTAGTTTTTGGGCCCCGCGCTATCTACAACTTCGAACTGCACGCATTAGGCCGATTTTCTTGCGGATTTTCTTGCGCTTTTCTTGCCGCCACCGTCTTCGAGTTTGTTTTTGTTGAGTTGCCTACCTTGCTACGTTTGCCGGTTTTGTTCACACCACGGACAGGTCTCCGAGACGCCGCGTTGTTTGTTGCGTCTCTCGGGTTTAGTAGTCCCTAGTACACGCAGCCCTCAAAGCACTCTAGCTGTGTCCCTTCTGTCTCGCATGATGACTACCATGTTAGGACCTTCGCCACAAGACAAGGCATGGGGCCTAGCGGATATATATATATATATGTTTTTGAATTGTGATCGCTGTCTCCTTTTTAGAATTTCCTCGTTCGCCAACCCGGTTCAGTGAACAACCCGTTCGTACTTCCTTGGGCCTCAGACAATGGCTCCAGTGAAACGCTTGTACGTCCTTCTTTTGCCTTCATTTGGGTCTTCGTTTTCTTCTTCGGCCTTCGCTTCGGTTTCTGCCTCATTTTGCGTTCGTCTTTCTTTGTTTTCATTTTGGGTGATTTTTCCTTTCACCTCTGCTATGAGTTCGGTGTCTCTCTCTCCTTTAGTCTCCCTTTCCGTGGTTGTTCGCAGCGAACACCCCCTCTTCGTAGTGTTTGGGTTTAATTACGAGGTGTGGGGGGATCTATAGCCTCATTTCTTTTGTTTCGAATAGCCGCATCTTCGACCACCTTTTTCCTGGCCGTTTGGGATGAACTTTGTCATCACCCTCCGACCATCTTGTGGTCTGCATATACGACTATTCAGGGTGGGCTAATGTGATATGAGTAGAGTACTCATGGGCTATAGATATATATAATACGTTGCAGTCTTGTAGTCTCACGAATACGAGAATAATCCAAAGAATGGATTAACCCGGCGGATATTCCGTTAGTTGAGAGTATCGTTATTTTAGGAATGTTCCCTAGGGCGGATAGCCCGTTAGACGAGAGTAATGTTCCTTGACGCAGATAGGACTACGAAGTGAGAAGTTCTTATATTAGCAGAAGAACGATCGGTAGCCATAGGAAAGTTCTGTTGGAGTACATCAGATAAGAGGAATTTAGGAGAGCTTGTGACGTGGGGTGGGACGAGTATATCTGGGCGTCGAGTCCCGCCCCCCTACCTCTCACTTCTCTACCAGAGCACCTCCTCAGCTCTCGCCATCAATAAGAAGATCTAAATCAGAAGAAGCGAAGCACTACTTTCCAGCTGCCAGAATAACCTGCGTCCCTTGCCACTACCCTTACCACTACCCTAGACCGGTCTCCGCATCACACTATAGTTGGAAAAAAGTCAGCCTTGCTTTTTGCACGACACGTGTTGCAGGACAGCGCACAACCAAGCCCAGAGGATGGTGTTGCAGCGTAGACACGGACGCGCGAGCGTGAACGAATCGCACGTTTCTGGGGAGGCCTTGGGATTGGCGACCGCCCGCACGAGAAAGCTGCCCCCCCCCCTGTGAAACACATCTTGTACAGATCAAGTCGCAGCATGCGGTCCTGTTTTACTGCTGTTGGACACCTAAACAAGAAGAACATATCTCGTACCTACACACAGCATCGACACTCGGCGCGTGTTGCTATACTGCACTTCGCCGAGACCGGGAGTTCGACGGCGCTGCCTGCACCTCCGTGGCAGCCCACGTCTAGCTCACGGGCAAGTTGTTGTTGTGCGTGCAGCTAGGCTTGAGCCTTGCGGTCAAGGCTGCATTCACCACGCGCCTGAAATCTGCATGCTGCTGCTGTATGTACTCGTACGTACGTCGTATCACTCTGTCCGGAAATGTAAATAACAGCTTATTTTCACATTTATGATTAAACCATTTCTATATTTCCGGACAGGGTGGTACGCTAGAGTATTTTTACTCTGTCGTTTTCTCACGTGAGACAACAATAGTGATGCGTTCTCATCTGAACGCTAGGGGTAACTCGCTTCCTGCTGCATCAAGGCCCGATCACAGATGGTCTTCGCTGCTGCGATGACACCGGGTGTGATGGCGATCGCTCGGCGTGCGGCCGCTTTCATGTCTGGCACCGTTTGCCCGATACCATGAAGACTGGACGTCCTTTGTTTTTATCTGGGGATATTGTTTGTCGAATTTCCCATCGACAATTGACTCTTCAAAAGAGGGTCAACTCGCGCAACAGATTTCATGTCGGCTACTAGTCGGATTCAGGTGCGGATTGCATTGCTGTGTGCGCAAAGTCATTCCTCATCGATTGACTGGTTTAGATTTTCGGGTAAAGTCAAACAGACAGAAAGATACGAATACAACCTAAAAAATTGAGTTTTCCCGGGTATTTCCACAAAACTTAGCGGAGCAAAAATCTGCAGATCGAAACATAACCAGTCAGTCGACCGTTCTCCATCGATGGGAGGTGTCTGTCGAACTTTATCATCCAATTCGTTTCCCTGGTCGAGTAATCAGGCGCTCGGTGCTACACGTGAATGTGGTCGAAAACCAAGTAAATAGGGTGGTGGCAGACTATTTTCAAAAATTGTTGTTTCGACTTTTTTTGAACGGATTCTCGAATAGACTGGACATTTTTTTACGTCTAAAACAAATACATTCCCATGCCTAACTGTGGCCCACTACTGCAAAAAAGGCGGGGAAGTGGTACCGGGGGATCCTGGAAGCAGCCGAACGGTTCATGGTGAGGTGGCACGAGGCTGAGGCTGAGCTGAGCAGGCAGCGCCGCGCATCCGCCGTGGGTGGTGTCCAAGGGAATGGGGGGAGGAGGTGCAACAAGGGGAGTAGCAGAAAACCCGACCAAGGGAATGCGGAGATGGGGGGGGGAAGAGGAGTAGAAGGGAAACTGCAGTGGACGAAAGTAGGAAGGAGATGGCAGATAGGGTAGCCAGGTACCGGGCAGACTAAGAAGTAGAACATGCCTATACTACTCGTACCACCAACTGGTGCAGCTGGTTCGAACGTGGTCTTCCTTTGTCTTCCTGTTGTTTTTGTTTATTTTTATTTCATTTTATTTTCTTCTTTGCGGTGACCCTATGTGATTTTCATTTATCTCCCTTTCTCCGATTGATAAGCCTTTTTGAAGGAGTCGTGTGGCGTGGGGTGGATGACGAGCCTGCTTTGCTTGTTTCATACTGTCTGACACCGAGGGGCCGGGCATAGTTGACGAACGCTGGACGATGGTGGCAGACAGGGTAGCAAGGTACCAGGCGGGCCAGCAGGGAGACCCTGGCTGTGCTACTCGTACCATATACTGCTGCCGCTACCTGGAGAATGCCTTGTGCTTTGTTTGGTTTGCCTGTTACTTTTTCCCTTGGTTCTTAGTCTTACTCTGTTGGCGACTAGTGGTGTTTTCTTCTTTTTTTTCCTTTTTTTTTTTTTTTTTTTAGCTCCTTCTTTTCAAGTGTCTGCCAGATCCCCTGCGGGGGGGTACGATGGTTTGTTGCTATACTGAAGTATATACATATACCAGGTGTATTTTTGTTTCTTTTTTTGGTTTCTTTTCTCTTTCGAATTGTCTTTGTTTTGTTTTGTTTTTTATCTTTGTTTCGTTTTTGTTTCTCTAGGTCATGGAATGGGTATGTCGTGCCTGTCGTACGCAGTATGATGACATGGCATTGCATTGCATACGTGTCAACGTAGTATCTCTGTGGCGTAGCTTTGTGACCACAGAACTTGTATCTCTCTAGGATTGAAGAATCGGCACGGACACTGGTTGTGCTGGATGTCGACGGGTAGAAGAACGGTTTAATGTGAAGAAAACAACAAAAACAACAACAACTACCGCAGCAAAGCATCAACACCACTGCCTCCCGGCATAAAGTACTGTTGTGAAGCCGTTCTATATGGTATTCATACTACTATAAAGAAATTATCTGTTGATGATACTATAGGTCGTACGGCAAGATCTCCCTCGATCCTGGGCCCTAAAATAGTGTCCCATACTGCCGCAGCAAAGTATCAACACTGCTGCCTCCCGGCATGAAGTACTGCAGGGAAACCGGTCAGCTGTCCAGTACAGCAATCAGGTTTTTATTCGAGTGAAAGCACCGCATGAAAGCTACGTTGAAACTGAGAACCATACAACGACTCATATGTTCACAACACATAGCTGGTGTTGTGGTCTTCTCGTACCCGGTGCATTGGCATTTCACTTGTTCTACCCGTTACGGTATTGTCGTACCCGGTACGTTGGCAATTCACTTGCTTTACCCGGTATTCACCGGTACGCTGGCATTTCCCTTGCTTTCTTGCTTTACTCATTGCTTTGTCTGCAAATAATAATAAATCAGAACGGACACTGGGTTGGACTGATGTAGTTGGGTATATAGAACATTATTGCACACACATAGGGGAATTACGTACCCCTACGACTCATATCCGTGGGGTCTCCATACATTCTACATCCAGTAGTAGTTTAAAAGGGTTTCTACATCCGTAGGATGGCACATTATTCATGCTGACTGCGAAGTATGTTATCTTCATTCATATTCTACTAAATACAACAGTATCTTGAGCATAACGAGCGGTATCACACAGCCTCAGTTTACTCTTGGCAGATACCCCGTATAATTCTGTCCACTACAGCGGGGGAGTGAGCAATGAGATTAGTATTGCTGTGCATGAGGTTCGTACGATATCATTAATATTAATATTAATATTGTACTTCTCAGTCTATGGCCAAAGATTCGATTGAAGCTTTATTGTCTGCTGTAGATTGCATGAAAATAATGTCCGCATAGAAACACAAAGATTAGATTTGTTAGGGTTCGACCTTCAATATGCTTAACCTACTTATACCCGATCTGGGTCGTGCCCTGACAGGGTTTCATTGGTTTTGATCATGGTTGACCTATTCCATTCATCTAAAGCCCCGCGTGGTCTAGTGTATCGCTTCTGATTTTGGCGTTGAACCATGGAGCTCGAATCTCATGATGGATGAGGCGGGGATTTAGGAATCAACTGCTGAGATCGCCTAACGAGGGTAGGCGCCACGAAGGACTGAAGTCTTTTCGCAATAAAAATCCAAGGCACAGACCACAGCGGGGAGGGGAATAAAGAGCTTGCTCTGTGACACCGGATGTCTATACGTATGAGGGATAGGGAAAAAAGGGCGAAGATAACAAACAGGATCGAAATCAACGATATGTCTGTATCGTACATACATAGATAGCTAGACGTACGAAAAAATAATATAAGGTATGAAAAATCAGCAAACGAGTACGAAGAAACACTGCATGGTCGGTGGGCGTCGAGGGGTTACAAGATCGGTTTGTTTGAAGAATACACTGCCACTACCTACCTGTTGTTAGGTCCATACCTTGCGTAAGTATCATCTGAAGATTGGGTTTTGTCCGAGAACGAATCTGGCCAGCAGATAAACGATGTAACTCCGAGTGTGGGGTGGTCAACTACATACTGCTGTTGTAGTGCGCATTTCGTGTGATGTTCCCACACTATAACAATAGCTCAAACTCCTGAAATCCCGCGCGTGGTCACAAAATGGGCTGTAAAAACTAAAATGCATCGCGACTGGAGAAAACACGTACGAAATAGTGCCGAACCGGTAGGTGAGAGAAACGGTATTAACGACCTGTCCGATACGGTATGTACATCCCGCATCAATTGCAAATGAATAACACCATGAACGAACGTGTCCATGCTATTACATGTACACCCAGCATAGAGCATATAGCGAGCAAGAACTTTGGACATCGTGCCGAAAGGACCCCGGAGCGTCGCCTCCTGTCATGAGTGCTTTGCCTGCAGGAATTGCGACTGCTCTCCCAGAACTGATGCGTGCATCCTAAGCGGTGGATTCGAGATACACTATTCAACCCAAACTGAGCAGAGAAAACCTGGCCTTCTCCGATAGTAAAAACCATCTCCAGGACACATATACTCATTCACCGCCTTACTCACTAGCGCGGTGAACAGAAAGCCAATCGATTTTGACGCTGTTTTAAGTATGGTATGTATCCGACACGGTTCCCAATGTCGACTGGGCATCTTACAGTAGTCTTTTGAGTACTGCACTACTGTTGCTGTACATGTACCTAAGTTTGACCCTAATTCGAAGTGTTTCGTCCGCTCAATGGAAGGGCAGTTCTAAAGGCCACATGCCAAATGCCCAAACGAGAGGTTCCCTGGATGTCCAAAACAAAACGCTAAAGGCGCGCGAGTTTGCGAACGCGAGCGTGTAGGTGTTGAGCGTACCACGCATCCCTGTTTTATTTGTCCATATCCGAGTAGCGGCTGATGGGACAGGAATGCTTGAAGAGACACTAAACTGCATGGCACCGAATGCCGAGAAACATGTTGGGATCATACTGCTGCTCTCCAGGTGACTATCTTTGATCGCAACGATGGCACAATAACAGTAGTGGCAGTCGAATAAGAGGCAAGTCGACACAGAACCCCTGCTACGAGAAGGGTATAGCTGGATACGCCCAAGCATCTATCACGACCGACCAGGCTCCTTAACCCAATATATACCAGTGGGATACAGACCATCAGTGTTTTGCTCTACTTTTTCGTGATAATACCTGGCCTTTGGGATTGTTACACAGGTTCAGTCAATATAGAGATATTCGAGGTCAGGCGCACAGGAGGTACATGAGAATGCGTATACCAGGCATCATAACGTTTGAATACTCACATGTACGAGGGGACGAATGTATGTGCAAGTTGCTTGTCTCCACCTTGCTGCAACTACTTGGACAAAAACCGTTATACGAGGGGTAGGATTTGGAAGTGGTTCTGGACGAATGCCGTTTTAAGACGCATGATCGATTTTAACACGAAAAAGTCGCACGAGTCGACAGTGTCCGTGCTGGGCGGGTGGCGTAAACGTCAGTACCTTGAAACACTTACATAACTCGGAATCAAATATCTACTTTGGCTAGTGCCAGCAAGTCGAAGTGGCGTGAACGTCAGTACCTTGAAATAGGTCACTCGAATAAACGTGGCGTAAACGTCTGTATCTTCACTTACTTAACTCGGAATCAAATGTTTACCCTGGCTAGTGCCACTAAGTCGATGTGGCGTGAACGTCAGTACCTTGAAACGCCACTCGAATAATAGCTTTGGCCCGGAGTAGAAAAAGAACTCATGATGAACTTCCTACAGCCCGTGATGAACCTATACATAAGACGACCTCCACATACGCAAGCAGTACCTACTCTCAATGCAGAGAAGTTTGAGGCCATCACCTAAAGAAAGGCCTACATAATATAAAACGCGTGGTACCCTCGACCGAACTATGAGCCGGCCTCAGAGATCTAACGAGCGCAGGTCCCTTTTAGGGTGTGAGAGCTGTACCCTGCTGTAACATCATCTGATCATATCCTGCTCTTGAAGAACACAGACAGCACAGCAGTAGGGACACACCTGTAACAAAAACCAGGTACTGGATTTTGTCGTGTGTATCCTGGTATTTCCACCTCGAAATCCAGCATAATAATTTGAAGACGAAAAATATGTACTGCTGTGTGACCACAGAACTTGTTGCTTGTATTCGTATCGTTTCTCTCGGGAATTCAAGAATCGGCACGGACACTGACTGGTTGTGCTGGATGTCGACAGGTGGAAAGAACAAGAAGACAAATAAAAACACACACCTGCTATATTTTTTTCTTTTTCTGTTTTTCCAACAGCAAGTGTTTTCTTGTTGAAATTCGGCATAATTTGAACAATAAAATGTTACAGCGGGTGGCGCCAGGGAGGGAGGTTTATAGCGCTGTGACTGTCGTGACCAGCGCTATGGGGAAGATAATACGGCGCGAGACCACTGTCCTGATCAGGGTCACGCGTCGGGTCTATTCGATAGGCAGAAGACAAGCTTTGGTTAGCATCCTCTGGGGGCTCAGCGACCATAGCTAGGGGTCCAAATATATATAGAGATTTTTCGTGCGAAGCGCGAAAAAAATATAAAGGCGTTTTTCTCGGGAGTGTTCAGCGCAGAACACTTGTTAGTACCAAGTAAAAATAAGAAACAAGAATGCCGGCCCAGGTTGGATTTCTTATTATTGAAAATGTATTCCACACGTAATAACAGTACAAAGGATCTCGAATTTCTTCTTGTCGTATAATATCTTATTCATACTCCTCATGTATATAATGTGTAAAAATACCTATCAGTACAGTACAAGTACTCTGTTTCCCTGGTGTTCGTCATGGTATCATGACAGAAGAGCAGAAAAACTTTCACAGCGACATAAGTCGATTTCAAGTAATGGTAGGTGGCTCTTCGAGATAAGGTCCGATTGACAAGCGGTTTTTTTACGTTTCAATCTTTGGTACTATTCGGATGAAGTGGTTGGGTCGGTGTTTTGTTGCAGGTAAGGGGTTGTAGAGGCGGTGCGGTCAAAGTGGGCAATCTCAAAGAAATAAATGTAATAAGTGCGACATCAGCGACCTACTGACAGCTCTATAGAATGAAAAGATGTCGTGATAAGTAACGACCTAACACAATTCACTGAACTCTTGTGTACCGGGTTTCTCATTTTATTCGACTCGTTTACAACGCAAACCTTGTATTTACACAAAACTCACAGCATATAACGACACGACGCACACAAATGCACCATCTACGATTTACAGCCATCTGGCCCTCTCCAAGCAAAACCTCGCCCTAAGAAACGAACCCTCCAAGCCTGAGCGATGTTAAACCCCCCCTGACAAAATTGAAAAATAAACTCTAGGTAGGTTCCGCGATGTTTGCACAAAATTTTTATAACAGGCGTTTTTGGATAAACGTTGGTATCAACAAAAGGTATTCAGCCTCCGCCTGGTTCGCTCGATTTACGTACCTAACACACAGCCCGCGACCACGCTTGGTCTCTTCAAGATACTTCGTACGAGCCAAGGCACACACAGCACTCGCAGGGCGAAAAAGCCTTTTTCTTGTACGCTTTGACGTACGCCTTATCCGTCTGTGGGCGCAACTGGTCAGCAGGCACGGTACAACGGAACCGTCTAGAGCGGGGTCCAGGGTGGTGTTGAGGCCATGCACCCTTGTGGTGTCCGCAGATTCGGCAACCCCTGAAGTTATTGACGTGTAAACGACCACCATTCCCCCCGCCCGCCCCCCCATGGTGACACCCACTCTCAATAGGCTCCCCACCCCCCGACCCCGCCCCCCGCCCCCGCCCCGTCCCCCGCCGCCCCGGCCGCAACCACTGATGACCTGAACGAGATCCGAGCGGAGGGTTCGGGCGCTGGCATTCGTGGCGTGGCGATGGAATTGTGGAAACTCTCCGCCGACGCTTGCTGCCTCATCTCCCTCACGAGCCCACGGCGGCGTTCCTGAACGGGAGCCATGGTGTTGACCAAGTTCGCATGTTCTGCAAACGTCGAAGCGTAGCTCTGAAGTTGGCCGGCTGTCTTCCTGCTGATCCCGAAGAACTTCCCACTTTTCTCGGGGAGAGCACACCCCGCGTTCCAGTCCGCTGCCCACCTCTGGCAGTCTAACTTCTGGTGATCGCGCACCGATGCCCCTCCTTGGGGTCGAACATACTGAAAGTACTCCTGCCTGAATTTCGCCTTATCAGCCACCGTGGTTATCGGCGTCAATGGCAGTGTGTGGTTTATGAGAGAAGCATAGTGCCTGGCGGAGGGTAGAAGCTGCCGGACAGGCGGGCGCTGGTCAATGCGGTCCGTGCCGTTGCTGGCAGTACAGTCATCGGCGTCCACTTCGGGCTGCAAGCAGTCTTGAATCGCGGCCTCCACCGGCTTGCCATCGAAGGTCAAAACACTAGCCGCCAAGCCCGTCCTCTCACCGCTGTCCTCGAAATCCACCGGTGCAACCCATTCCGAGTAGAGTGGACGCTCAGGATACCACGGCGCCGTGATACGCTGGATTAGATCAATCATGTACTGGTGGCTAAATCCCCCAATATCTGCTGACATTCCACGGTTGGCGACCGCCATGTTGACGTTCCACCGGTGGTTGAACTCCACTAACACCGAGTGCGCTACCCACGGGGACGCGCAGAAGTTCGCGAAGAGGGTGCGAAGATACCGGTGGTAGCCCTAAACATGAGTGATGCAACGAAAAGATAGGAACGGTTTTGGGCCAGGTCGTTGATTGTTCGTGGGCCGAAAGCAACTGCGGAATGCTTCGACCGATTTAAGTGAGCAGTAACTAACTGTTGTGCAAACGAGTAGAGCGCGCATTTTACCACATATACACAACAAATCACATAAATGTGGTGTTACCACTACAGTAGCTTATGCACTCAAGAAACTCTAGCCACCCATTCCCGGCCAAGCAAGTGCCACTTACCTCCGTGCTGTTGGTGCCACGGACGCAACGGAAGTACGGAAGCCCGGACGATGACTTGCCCCGTTCGAAGTACAGCGGTATTCCGTCTGGGTCGCTGAAGCACCCAAGCTTGATGTGCTCGCGTACCAGGCCAACGGCCTTCATCGCTGCTGGGGACAGGAGCACTTCGCCAGTCCTGGCGTCCACGATGTCCTTGTAGGCCTTGATCACAGCGTTTAAACCGTCGCAAAAGGATGAATGAGCCCGGGACTCGGCGTCTCGCGTTCCGCAAGAAGAAACCCCAGTTCGTCTCTTTCATCGCCGCGATTTGGGCACCAGTATTTTCCCTCGTTCGCCAGCACACGCTCCGTTGCCCGGACGTCGGCCTTGTTGACCATGAAGAACGCATCGCGGAGGATGGCCGTGAATGGCCGACAAGCTCTGTGTGCCTTAGGCACGAGCTTGGTGAAACGCGTCATTCCGTGGAACGCGTCCAATCGCACAAACATAGCGCGTGCCACACGCGTAGTGTCTGAAGTTCCTGCAGGGCTTAGGTTTGAGGGAGGAGTCGCTTCGGCGCCTGGTCTCGTGGAAGTATCCGAGGCCGTGGTGGAGCTCGCAGCACCCGCGGTCGACGCAACGCCCTATGTTGGGGACCAAAAGAAGAGGACACAAAGTGAACATCGATGGACGCAAGTGTGGTGGCACTGTCGCACGGAACCTTGTTTAGTGTTCAGGTGCGTGGCTCATGAGGATACCTTGCCCCTAAAAACTCTTTAAAACATGGTACGCGCAACGCAATGAACAACGCCGTGATTCTGAACAGGCATGTCACTGATGGCGGTTTGAAAAACAAATCGGATTGCCGACATATCGGGCAGTTCTTCGGTTGAGGAGCCTTTTGCGACTAAAGTAATGACGTCCACAGTACCCTTCCCTATCTTAGCACGACTCGTCAGCAGGTTGGCAATGCACGCACCGAAATCACAACCCCTTACATACTGTTGTTTTACTAATACAAAAGTTCGGACTCACAACTCACCTGGATATCGCTGTCGCTTAGTGGCGCTTGACCCACGGTGTCGTCTTCCTGGCTAAAGGATGGACCGAACCACTCGTTGTATTCTTCGGCTCCGCCTGCAGCGTCGTTGCCTCCGGCATCAGTTTCATCTGGCGGTAGAACGGGTCATGACGCGGTCCACGTCAGAGGATCGTATAGAGCAGCAAACACGAAATACCAATCACATGCAAACGCTACAAAATACCGTTCGTTTGCATCAGCAGTGTTATATCCCATGAAAAACAACAGAGGTATCTGTAGAAAAATGACGTTCATAAAACCATCCGTAACTCGGGACGTCCGTAAACGATCAACGACTTACCTACTCCCAGCACGATTTTCTCCGTAGGAAGCTCCTCGTAGTTGAAGTCGTCCGCGTACTCCACACCATCGTCATCCACAATGTCGTACAGCGGTGGCTTGTAGGAATCCGCCATGCGGATGTTGCACACGTCCCACAACGCTAAGCCTTGGAAAGAGGCAAGCTCGGGAGACTGCGGCGGCTCGCTCTCGGGTCCCCCCCCCCCCCCCCCCCCCGCCACATCCTCCTCTTGCCGGATCAGCCTGCTAGCCTGTGCGGTTGCACACCCCCCCTCATCGACCCCTGCTGTGCGCTGGTCTGTAGTGCGAGATGTAGAGCGCCCGTTCGTGGTGCCACTCCCTCGGCGTGCGGCAGTGGGTGCTGCCTGTCGTATTGTACAACGCCTGCTCGTCCTTTGCCGGCCCCCTCCGGCCACGGGTATCGGCGGCGCCTTGGCATGCGGGACGAAGGCGGCTGGGACTATCGCCTCCGTGATCTCGACCATCACCCTAAGGCGCTCCCCACTTCGGCCGAGTAGCTTGGTCCGGTTTTCCCAAGAGAGGAGAGCATCAGTTGCTGTGCTGTCGCTGACCAGTCTACCGATTGCCACGCAAGAAGAGTGGCTTGAGTTGTACAGTCGCACCTGTTTCACGGATGGGGAAAATGCGGTGAGGGCGGGAAAGGACAAGGGCATTTTTGTGTGTCGAGATCGAGGGGGGATGAGTGTTACGGCTACGTGTGATCCGTGCAGATATATTGTCCAAGTAAAATCTCAGAATCCAGGTCGACGTACGTCGCGCTAGCAGGGGTTGTTTCAAAATGGAGAACCAACCCTATGTTCGTGCCCAGGCGGAGGTTCCAAAGTTTTACAACGGTACAACCTCGTTGCGCTTCTTCTGGGGGGTGCGTGTTCCAGAAGTCTTTTCTTACAACGGATGTGGACAGGTGTCCAAGTTTGCCGGCTTGGTAATGTTTCACATATTGCAAAGGAAACGTAACGGAGATATCGACAAAACTAATAATCCGCGATCTCAGTATCATTTCAAACACGGAGAGCCTATTTTATGATTTCGAAATCGAACGCGAAAAATAATTCCTCTCGTCTCTCTCAAGCCTGTTGTGTATTTTTATACTTCGGAGAAAAACTGTTTCGCGATAAATTCGTGGTTTTGTCCATAAAGGCTCACTTCTTAGCCGGGTTGACCAAGGCTTGGTATGAGTCCCTGGATTTTAGTGCAGGGAAGAAATCAACCATAGTGCACAAAATTAAAGGCCCTCACTCAGCCTTGGTGGTCACGACTGTGGTTGTCTTGTTTTTTTTAATTCGTTGTGTTTTAAATTTTGTCGTACAAAAAAAATTGGAGATAGCGTATTGCACGGACGGTATAGTACAGACTGACATAATTGATGGAGTTTGTACCGGCCTCCGTCTTCTTCCACAAACCTTCAAACCAGGCACCAGGTCTTCAGTTGCAGGGGCCGCAGATACAATGGGGTCTTTGAACTTCAGGATCGTTTCGTACAGAACGACCGACACGTAGGCATCCATGCAAGCGTAGTCCCGTTGTGCGTCGCTGAGAGGAAAGCTCGCCCAGCGGGAGAACCGGACGGTGTCCTTCGGGAGATGCTTCGCCAGCAAGCATGCCGCCATGCCGGCGAGTGACCAAGACAAGGTTGCTACCAAGTTGGACTTTGCGACCGAGCGCAAGTCTACGGTATTCACCACCTCAACGCCGTAGTCGCTGAAGATGTGCGTAGCATCCGTTTTGATGGCGACACCAGTCTGGCGCAGAGGGTTCCTCGAGCCGAGACGCGATCGCCGTGCATAGTGGAAGTATATTAGGCGTGAAGGTAAAAAAGTGCAGATGTTGTATGTACAAGACATGCAGCCTGCCACAAATCCTAAATGCGCAATGTTGACACGCACCTGGGCGTTGGTGTGACCAACGCCACCGCGCCCGGGTGGCTTTCTCCTACCAGAAATAGGGGGCAGACAGTTGACGTACGAATGGATATTGCCGTGACATCTTAGTTTATTACGCTCACCTTGATGATGTTTGGGTCCGCGAGTAGATCCTTGAGAGGAGCAGGGAACGTCTCCTTTGTGAACCCAGAAGGACCTCGCTGCAGGTGGAAGAGGAAGGGCGTGCCGTGCAGGGGGGCTATCTGGATGGTCGCCACTTTTTTCCTCCCCGAAATGGCCGTCTCCCACTCCGCGTCTACACCAAGAACTTGCTTTCCTTCTACACGACTCTTGCTCTCCCGAAGAAGACTGACAGCAAGGGCGATGGCGGGGGTGGTCGAACACGATGCTCGGCGGGTACGCCATCTCCATCTTTTGAAGGTTGGCTGGTTTGATGCCAGTGGTAATCTCGTCCTCCAAGTACAAGCTGATCCCTGTTGCCTCCTCGAGATCGCGAACTGCCCGCTGAAGCATTGGGCGGTCAGCACAGCAGTCGTCTGATGGTGCAGAAAGTGAGACATGCGGCGGTGGAGGCGGCGTCAACTCTTGATAGAATATATTATTGTGTTGATAATTTCGACCGAACAGGCAAGGCTGCTACAACATTTATTGTGTCAATCATTCTGACCAAACGGGTAAGGCTGCTAGAACATTTATGTGCTCTGGACCGAGCACGTGCAACCACAAAACAT